>OZ007590.1:406374470-407574470 GCA_963931845.1 Maratus michaelseni | reverse complement strand
AACTTTAATCAATTTAACTTTAACTTGAAACCAAGATAATATAAACTTTATACATCTCTCCCTCTCTCAAATACGATGCAGTTTAAAAGATCGTTGATTTCTGTTTCTTACTTAACTTCTGCCTTATGAAAAACTTCCGACATACCACGCAGTAACCGTCATTAGTATGCTGAAACTAACAAAGCTGACCAAACATGGCGAACCATACGGACCTTCACCTAAAGCTAGGGAACATGATGAATTCCGTAACACCAATGATTATCTGTCAGATTCTTTAAAACGAGAAAACGAAACGAGAGACTTAAAAATAGATGTTAAAACTTAAGAGGGAAGAAACGTAAACTAAAACTTTATTCAAAGAGACTTAAACCAGTAATAAATCAATTAAATAAAGTTGTGTGAATATAAAAGCAAACCTAAGAAACCTAATTAAACATAAACTTACTAAAACTTCAGCATGTATTTCACCTCCTTCCATAATACTATATAAAGATATGAACGTGACTTTCTGAAATCCATCTGATAATATTCAGAGGATGAATGATAAGTCGGTTTTAAAAATCCAAGAAGAGGGAAAAACAACGTTGATAAAAACAAACTAAAACAACTGAACGCTAAACTCAAAATATTAACCATTAAACTCAAACTGTTAAATACTGAACGTGTTGCCTTATCAGCCAGGGTTCCGATGCAAAGTATCAACAGACTGCCATTTTCATTCCCCAGCTATCCAATCGTTCCAATGGCATAGCTTAATCCTTTATGGTATGGAAAATGCTTAAAAAGTCAAATGCATCTTTACTTAAACTTTATCCGGCCGTTTCACACTATGAAACATAACGTCTTTTGTTTTTATGAAGAACTAAAAGCAAAAAAAATAAATAAATACAGCATGACATCTCGAATCATCTCCTCACTACAGCTATCCATGACTGAACGGTGGCATGATTAACTTTGCCTTACCACAACACACTGACACGAAAAACGAATCGAAGCTGATGAGATATCCGAGAGCTGGTATTTAAATGTATCTCCCCAGGTAAACATCCAATCACACGGCTTTCCGTATTAAATGAGAACTACGTCACTGCTGGTTAACTGAAAGATCGAGAAGTTCCTAGCAGCGGCGAGAGAGAACGATGAAGGAGGAAACAGATGGTCACGCCATCTGTTGTCTACTACCGGAGTCGCTCCGGAACATCGTAACACTTGACGTGTACGGGAAATAGAAGCCGGTAGAATGTAAACAAAGATACGTGAACTTTTAAAGATGCCGTGTAAAAATAAAAGTTAATAAGCCAGGATATTTATAAAGATATTAAAGGTAAGTAAAATAAAGGAAATATTAAATACGATATTTAACTATTGAAATAAATAAATCATAAACCAAAGATATCTATGAATAAGCCAGAACTTAGAAATAAATATGAAACTGATAATAACTTAAGAACTTCTAATGAATGAATTGAATGAATGAATTTATATGAATGCTTTTAAATGAAGTGACAAGACTAAAATGTAGACATGTATGGAATATTATTCCAACACTATATACATGGCTATACAAAAAAAAATTAAAGTATGTTTTCGTCTATTGGTAAAAATTGCTGAAGGTAACTTATTCATTATTATTCTATTTAAGGTAACTGTTCAACTTATGTGTTTTCTTGCTAAACTAAAATTTAGCTTATTATATAGAATATATACAAATCTATAGATAAAGTACATGGCCACTCAAAAGAATTAGAGTACTTTTCTGGCTATGGACGGTAATTGTTGAAATTTGGTTTCCAAATGTGTCATGAGTTTTCTAAAATGTTTACTTAGGTATCTTATTTACCTTATCAAAGGGCAAAGTTTTGTTAAAGTATTCTGGAAGTGTTGGAAAGTGTTTCATAATCTATGCTTGATGCATGATTTTTCTTTTTTGTTTCAAAATACTTATGTTTTGTTTTGATCCTAGATTGCCTTACCAAATGCTTTGGATATGATGTTGACTGGAAGAACAATTAGAGCTGATAAAGCCAAAAGAATGGGATTAGTTGATTTACTAGTAGATCCTTTAGGTAAAAAGAAAAAAAAAAAATATATATATATATATATATATATATATATATATATATATATAATATATTTGAGTAAATATAATCTATATTTTGAGATTTTTTTCTTATTTTATTACTTTCAATTTAGGGCCTGGAATAAAGCCACCAGAAGAGAGAACCATGGAATACCTTGAAGAAGTAGCTGTTAAAATTGCTCAAGATCTAGCTGGAAAAAAAATGAAAGTTGACCGAACCAAATCTTTATTTGAAAGTATGTTAGATTTCTTTTTTCATTTATTAATTTTTTAACCCAGAAAATTGGAGACTTCCCTGTTATAGGTGCCTTAATGCTTTTTTAAATAGCATGGCACAATTCAATGCTTTAGAAAATGATATAAATGTATGTGTATATGTATACTCAGGGCTCGGAAGTAGCGAAACTACAGTAGCCGCTACTTTTTCCAGTAGTTTGTAGTGTAGCGCGCTACATTAAAAAAAGTGTAGTGTAGCGAGTAGCGCGATACAAAATATCAGTAGTTTGTAGCGAGCATCGACGCTACTTTTGACGCTACTTTCGGAGGGAGGAAAAAGGGTCCCAATCTTCAAATCACATGACTATAACTCGTTTCTTTTGTGCGAAGTATGTTCTCTGCAACAATTTGCGAACGTCAGCGACAAATCTCATTTGCAGTGTCATATATTTCTCCATCGACGATGGGCACGGTCACAAATTAACTGTCATTTTCACAGTTTGGGTGTCAGAAACTTCGTGTTTTGTTATTTAAATCCATAGAAATCTTCTCAATATAATGTATTTCTATACGACTACGATTTTTTTTACCAAAATATAGTCGTCTGGCTATGTTAAGTCTTTATCTGACTAATTTCTTCTACTTTTTGCCTCCCACCCCCAGCAAGCAAAGAAATGTAAAATCCTTATTAAAAAAAAGAAAAAGAATGGATTTATCTAAACATAAATCCTCTAAATTATCCCTAACCTCTTAAATTCACGCTTCCACCTAGTAGCATACAAAGGAGTTTAAAATATTTTTAAATCTTTATTTTTATACAAAAATAAAATCTTTCACTCCATTTGTCTAATGACAATAAATAAAAATTATTTCCTTGTCCTCAAAATTTACGCTTCCCTTTTTGCACCCTTACTTTTGCTTTCTTTATTTTATTTTATTTTTTGGTAAAGACAGAAGTTTTTTCCGAAAACACTGTCAAAGTTGGCGTTTTCAACCGAATTTCTGACGCCGCAGCAGGGGAAAGGGAAAAAAACATAACTCGAATCGCTTATAACCCGATAAGTAATTTATTTATCAAAAAATGAAAAACTCATTTCGATTCCAAATAGGTTCAATAGTCAGACCTGTCAATTTTATGCCTTTGTATTTAAAAATGAGGCAGATAATGTATCAGAAAGTTTCGCGTTGTTGAGCAAGGAATTTGAGAACCACCTTAAGCGGTACTAGAGTCCTGCGCGGGTCGGTTTGTACTCGACCTGAACCCGCAAATTCCATTTTCAGTCAACCCGCAACTCGACCTGAACCCGCAAAAATAATTTCCGGCAACCCGCAACCCGCAACACGACCCGAACCCGCAATGTAAAGAAAGTAAATCATGTTTCAATGCCACTATGAAAATTAATCAACAAATGTAACTCTAATATCATTCTTCTGTTTTACATAAAAAAAAATGAACAAATCTATATTCTTTACTATTCAAATACAGTCAAACTTCTGAGCCCCTTGGGATCGTTAAATAGAGTCAAACGTTGTGTCGGGTTATCCCGAATTTTGTTTTTTTGGCTTGGAATGAGTCTAATTTTCTTTCTACAGGTCGGTAAAAGAATTCTTTCGGGTATATAGGTTTTTTACCGATCAGGTTCTTGGGAGTTTCACAAAAAGTTTGAGCACAACTATGTTTCAGAGGAAAATAAATACGTATTTTAATATTTAGGACTATATGTTCAATTTACTGCTTGAGAAATAAAATGCACAAAGAAATGCGATCATAGATTAGTCTTTCTTTAAGAACCACTTTTCTTCTTTTGAAATATTAAAAATGTTATCAACATTTCGTTTTTGATACACACAAAAAGAGAGGTATCATATTATTGATAGTCTATGTACACATGCACATGTTACGTGTGTCTAGATTGAGAGGTGTCCGCTATTCAAAGATATGAGTTCAAATATATAAATTTTAGGAATTAAAAAGTGGCGCTAAATAGAGGTGGCCGCGCCTTCTGGGAGAAAAACCAGAATGGAGGTCTTATTGTACATAGATTTTTAACCTGAAAAAATATTTTGGACATTCTTTTGAAATTCGGGTCAACCCGACCCCGACCCGCTAGAGTCAAAACCCAACCCGAAACTGACCCGAACTCGAAATAATGAAATTTAACCGGGTCCGCAGTAAAAAGGTGGAAGTCAACCCGATCTGAATCCGACCCACAACAAAAAAAATCTAGAGCCGGGTTGGGTCAGGTGCGGGTAACCCAACCCGATGCAGCACTCTAAATGGTATAAAACTAAAAATCTAATCTTTAAATGTTTTTTTTTTTTAAAAATTAGTTGCGGTTTCAAAACTTCCACTTATAACGAAATACTATAAGCAGCAAAACGCTAAATGATCGTTTCCTGTCTTCCTGTCGATCACACAGTTTTTTGCCATAACAAAATTAGAAGTAATCAAGAATTAGAATTGTAACTATTCAGCAGAAATGTTTCAGCTGTGCAGAAGCATTCGTTATAATCGTTATCGTACCAGTAGTTGAAAAAGTATGTTTATATTAACTTCTTGAAACGAATTCTAAGATTAACAAAACAGATAGGCACACATTTTGCTTTTGTGAAACTGTGATCTGCGGTTTATATAGACTTTTAACGTGAAAAAATATTTTGGACATTCTTTTAAAAAATCGGGTCAACCCGAACTCGACCCGCAAGATTAAAAAAGCCAACCCAAAACCGACCTGAACCTGAAAGAATGAAAGCCAACCCGAGCCGCAACGGGAAAATATAGCTCCAACCCGACCCGACCCGATGCAGAATTCTAAGCGCTACTGTGCTATATCACTCTCATAAATGTGTAAGATTATTACAATTTTTGTTTTCAAATTTCCTCTTTTAAAAAATTTCCAACATAATTAAAAAGTGTCTATGAATTCGCTTTGTTTGTGTGTCCGTGCTCTAACTCTCGTAAATATACTCAGATTGCCATGAAAGTTTTATATGTTATTGAAGTCTGCCATAGAATGTTCAGTATTGAAAATGAAATGTGTAGCATTTATATCTCACTTACAGGGACATTCAAAAGAATTCTGTTACATTATAGTCTATGGGGAAAAATAGTTTGCTGTGTATTTAATTAGTGATGGTTACTAAAGTAGCGAAATAGTGACTACTTTTGGAAAGTAGTTTGTAGTCGCTACTTTTTAAAATAAGTAGTTGTAGTTAACTACATTTTTCATAAAGTAGTTGTAGTTCGCTACAAACAAAAAGTAGTTTTTCCGACCCCTGTGTATACTGTGCCTGCTTTCTTTTAATGTATTATGTATGTAATGAATATCATTCTGTTAAGTTATACAACATTCATGTTGACCATTAACATAAGATTACTTTTTTGTCTGTTAGCAAGAAAAGAAAACATGCATTACTGCTCTTTTTTTATTCTGTTTACAGATCATTTTTAGGACAGTATGCATTTATTTATTTTTACTTTCTGAACACATAGTATAAGAAAAGTCTTGTAACAACGATTTTGTATGTGTGTGAACACGATAGCTCCCAAATGGTTCTTCTGATTAAACTCCCATTGGGCGAATAGGTTATAGACCACTGTTGCTGGGACTGTATAGATTTTTCCATAATAAGTATGTGTGTTTGAAGAAGACCCCAAACCAACAATGGTAAAAAGACAACGAGCAATGAAAAAAGTAAGGTATGCTGTGTTCTTCAGAAGTACAGGGCTGTCAAAGCCATAGGCAGCTAATTGACACGCCACTAAGTTTCTTCCAGAAATTCATCAAGAGATGAATGTTAGGGAACTCATGCGTCATTATGACAATGTATCTTCTCATTCAGCAAGAACTACAGTTGAATTTCTTGAACAGGAAAAAAAATCAAAGTGATAGAACATTTTTTTTTTCATCTATTCCAAGAAATGGGTAGCTTGAGGTATTTAATCTTTGGAAAATTTGCCTACAAAAACACATTGATCATGGAGGGAACTATTTAAGGCTGTTAGTCAACTTCTGAATTTTCCTCACTAATGTTAAACCTATGGGCATAGGATGCATTCATATATTTAAAATATATCCTCAAGAAATTAATAGTTAACTTTTTTCTGTGTACTCTTCTTAAGGGATGTCTCTTTTTCTTCTTAGTTGTCAAAATATTTCTAAAATATATACTTCTTTTTATGTGAAGTGTTAAAATATTACACATAGTTTGCAGGGTTAGAAATTGGGAATTCTAAGTAAGGCGCCAAATGACGCCTGCAATTTTTTTCCTAGGTGCCAAACTGCATTTAATGGTTGTAATTTTATGTTATATCATATTTTCTCATTTCTTTTCGAACCCATGTTAACAATAACATTGTAATTATCTTTATGTGTTAAGGACAAGGGAGGACATATTAAACATTTTATCTCTGTGTTAATCACTAAAACAATATAAAAACTGGCTTTCTATAAAATTTTAAAACAGCATTAAACTACAATATTTGGATTCTAGAAAAATGTTTAAATAATTTTTTTTATAAAGCTAATATGCATACAAAACAGATAAAAAAAAAAAAGAAAAGAAAAGAAAGCTAGGCATCAAATTTGACGACCAGGTATAATTTTGTGGTTGTCAACTGCAATAATTTAGTTGCATTTGGCAATTAACTACCGCTAATTTCAAACTCTGAGTTTGTCAACTTTTAACACGTAAAATAAGAAAAAGCAGGCCATGCTTTCAAATTAAGCATAGATTTTAGAAATATTTTGAGAACTAAGAAGAAAAAAAGATCATTCTTTACAAACAGTATGCAGAAAAAAAGAAGTTAAAAATATTAAATTTTCTGAAGAGATTTTTAAATATACAAATCGTATGTTTAACATTAGCAAGGGGAATTCGGAAGTTGGCTCACTGAACAGCCTTAAGAACACTTCTAAGAGTTGATAAGTTTAACTTATACTATTTAGCCATATTTCAAAAACTTCAGCATGACCTTGGTATTTCATAGCCTCTAAATCAGCCATACTCAACCTTTTTTTCTCGCGGGCCGCAAACATATGTTTTTGATATTAGGCGGGCCGCAACGTACTTGAAATAAAAAAAAGAGTAATTAAAATATTAAGATAACATAAATAGTATAACAAGGCCATGTAACAACGTTAATATTATGAGTAGGGTTCAACGTTTGACGCGAAAGAAATGTTACAAAAATTTTTAACACCATTATTTCTAAACAATAATTTTTGTGGTAGATTTCTATTGCAAATGTTGTAGAAATATACTGTGAATAATTGATTGGAAGCATTGGCGTAAAAAATTTTTGATGTCAATTTTTTCTGCGGCAAGCATTCAATCCTAAAAAGCAGTATTAGCAGTCCAATAAGCATAAAATGTAATAATATAACAATGCAGATTTTCCAAGTTTTAAATTTTAAAAAATCAGGCGATTTTCTCTAATAAATCAACCTTTTGCTCACTGCTAAAACGTTATTTTATTTTAATTGTAGAAATATGTAGTGCAAATTTCACTAATTTCGAAGAAGGAATAGTAATTGGTGTTGAAGATTAAGAAATGTACACATCACTGTAGAACAAATATAGGACTGACTACATGTAAAAATAACTTTTAACTTAGAAAACGGCTTTTAAGATATTTTAACATAATTTGAAATTAATTGTAAATAAAAGAACAGATTTTGTGTTGAAAATATGTAAAATAACAATGAAGGTATTTTTTATGCACATCTAAATTAATTTGGATTTATGATTATGTGTCTCGGGCCGCACATAAAAGGTCGCCGGGCCACATGCGGCCCGCAGGCTGCAGGTTGAGTATGGCTGCTCTAAATGATCTTTGAAATCTCATTTTCAATGTCTGAACAGATGTGGACAGTCCATCAAAGTTACAGTAAAAACGGATAGCAAAACACACGTACGAGAAAAAAATTAATCTTATTTTAACTGCATTAGAGTATGACATCATCCGCTTGAAAATACATTGGAAAACATAAAACAAAGAAAAATAAATTGAATGCATCTATACTAATAAAAGAAAGTTTCGCTCTGTGTGTGTGTGTGTGTGTGTCTTGGCGATGGCTAGGAAAATTTAGCCCACCTAGAAGGCTGGAAATTTAGATTTAGGTAGTCCAAACCCTCTCCTGGTGCAACATTACTTCAGAATTTTAATATTTTAATTACTTTCTGAAATATTAATTAAAATGCACAAAGCACTCTCATTAAAAATACGCTTTTATTCTCTTGGGTTGGTTGGTTCACTGGTTGGTTGCATCGATTCTTCACAGAAGTAATTAAATAAACCAGAGTAGCGATGCAAAAATAAGGATTTCTAAGGAAATAGTGGTCGGACGGCTCTGCCGTTACAAACATACAACCGTGTACACGTAGCGCCATCTGCTGACGCGAAACTGAAAGTGTCATTAACGCAGAAGAACTGATACAACTGTCCTACTCGAGCGCCATCACCGTCTATTTGAAACATTTTAGAGGGACGTTTTTTGTTAGAAATCTTTGGATGAAAGTCTAGTGTTTCATGAATTACTGTTTTTTTTTTTTCAGCTAAATATTAATATTTTCACACACAAATTATACCCATGCTTAGGAAACATTTTTTTTTTAATACTCATAAAAAATTGGATAATAAGATTTTTTTTTAAAAACATTAAATAAAAAATTAGAACACTTCTAACAGGCAATTTTGTCACTACAAATTGGCAATTCTTAAGTTCTTGCTTGAGCTGCGGATAGTTTAGCGAGAATTCTTGAAACTTTCTACTGCAAATTTATTAATATTAATATTTTATATCTATATTAATAAAAGAAAGTTTTGCTCTATGTGTGTGTCTGTTGGCGATGGCTAGCAAAATCTAGCCCACCTAGAAGTCTGGAAATTTAGGTGTGGATAGTCCAAGGTCTGGCCATGTGCACCTGAGCCTCAGAATTTTAATATTTTGATAATTAGCCTAGATATTAATTAGATTCTCATTAACCATCGCTTCTAAAATGTCATCTTTTAAATCAAAATGGCGAAAGAAACGAACTGGCGCATTGGATTTGCAAGCGGAAATGAACAAATTCGAAATTATTTTACTAATTAGTGAATTTTAAGAAAACTAATTGAGATATCAATTTGAAAATTTCTGAGCATATGTAAAAAAAATATTCTGTATCTGAATATGTGATTTTTGAAAAATTCGGTTGGTAATTTTTTTTTATTTATGCAAAAAACTGCCAAAAATCTGCCGGCGCCAGTGAAAAAGGATCCGAGAAAGTTTCAGACAGGGATCTGCTTTCATTAAAAACTGAACTACAAAGAGATCTGTTTCTCGGGCCGAACCCTCCATTTAGTTTGCGAAAATGAAAGGAAATAATTGCCAATTTTTACTAATGAACAAAAATTTAGGTAACTAATTAAGATATAGATTTGAAATTGAGGTCGGGAAGGGGTGTCATCTGTTGGTTTAAAGTTTATTAAATGCATTTATAAGTTATGTTAAATTAAAGTAAAATAAAGTTGTAAAATGTTTAAATTGTTTTCCCATTTAGTTTTCCCAGTGTCTCTGCTCAACCATTAACACTAAGTATCCTAATAACAAGTATAGTTAACTTGTTTATATTTTTCTAAGTGTTTAAATTGCTATAGGTATTTAAATAGTTAATGTATATGTTTAAAAAATTAAATTACTTGCTTAATATGCAACAAGGAAATTTAATTTTATAAAGTACTGAGTTTGTACTTGCATTAACAACTTGCCACATCACATATGACTGTGTTTACATTGTGAAAGTGGTTGGTTGGTTCTCATGGTTGGATTGACATGTTGCAGGAAAAATCATTTCATGTCAGTCATTTTTCCAGTTAATTGTTTTCACTGCCTTACAGTATCAAATATTTGCATAATTTTTTTTAACTGTATATTTGACCTTACTTTCAGCAGTATTTAAGCTCTTGTGTCTTTGACTTCTCACACAGTTGGCAGGTGCATAGCAATGTGAGCACAGGTAATCTCAAGTTAAAAGGTGTTGAGGAAAATTATGAGCCTGGCTGGTCCAGCTCTTTGGCATCTCCTGATGAGATCTAGTATATTGAATTTGAATCTGTGTAATACTCCAGTTAATATGTAACCAGCCATCCATTTAAGTATTGTCTTCATGTTCTGCAGATATGTTGATTGAGTTTGCCACCTTTTGATGGTAATGACTTTAAATGTTTTTACTAATTTTTGATCAAGAAGTCTTCACTAACTTATGTTCATTTTTTTTCCATTGAATAAACTATAGTTAAATTACTTGGCATCCATTGACATTTTGCACACATCTTCATAGTTCTTCTAGTATAAATTTTTAACAAGTATCTGACCACAGCCCCAACATCATCTGCCGGCTATTTTAGCGTAGCGTCTTCGTTATGTTCTAATTATCAGAAAAATGTAATTCTTTTTTTAATGATCGTGTTAATGTAGGTGACGGTGGTTCTCTTGAACAAATTATTCATTATATTTGCAGGTATGGGGAGGAAAGGGGTTAACGCCTTTCTCTGAGATTGTAATTATCTCGTGCCCGGGCAACGCCGGGCGGGTTAGCTAGTTTAAAATAAAATTTAATCTGATATGACAAAGCATACCTTTTATTCATTCCACACATGAAATACCACTGCTTTGATTGATCAATGGTGTCTTTTTCTTCTAAACATTTCAATTTTATTTTTAACCATAAATATAAAATAAACCCATACGATAAATCATACTTTCTTTTTTGTACTGTTTATTTATTTTTTGTAATTATTGTTTAGCATTCTATAATGTGGTATTTTATTTTTATGACAACACTAATTTGAGGAAAACGTTTCATTTCGTTTACGAAAACAATGCCGATTTAATTTTTTTTTTTTACAGTAATTTTTAAACATAAAACATGTTTTAACGAAATGGGGGTGTACTATGTGTATATCAGAAGCTGCTTCAAAAACCTTTCAAATGATATCTCATTCGTTGTTGTGCTTTTCGTAAATTCATAGAAAAAGCGATGTTGTTAACAGAAATGATATAAGCATACTTGCCAACTTTTACACTTTAGGTGTAAAATTTACACTTTTTGATCATTTTTTACACTTAGGAGGTTTATTTTTACACTTTTTGCAAAATTTCTTTTGACCTCTATTTTACTCCCTAAAATTAGGAAATACTTTTTAACTTCTTTTATTAATGATAGTTGCGGAATGTAAAGGAATATTTTATATTGTTAAAATCATGAAACAAGAATTCGTATTCAAAATATACCATATGAAATCTTTTAATTTTCATTGTATTTAAATGGAAATCCCGTTTTGAGTAAGATTTTTGCTTGGACCTTCTTAAAGAGAACAACGAAGAAACTGTCTGTATATGTTTCATATCAAAATATCAGTGTATTATTTGTATATTATATGTAACAATATTCATCTGCTACATGATTAAATGCTGTTTATGTGTTTTTTATATGAGGACATCAGTTCCAAAACTTGCCTTATCCAAAATTGAAAAAATTGTGTTTTCTCTATCAATCTATTCTATTGGTAAATCTTCACTGAAGAAACACTACAGTCCTTAGAAAAACTAGTTTTAACATGTATTTCTGGCATTCTAAAATATTGGTTTACAATGAAAACCAATGGGAGCAGTCAGAGTTTTTTCGTGATTTCCTCAAATTTGATTTTTTGGGTAAGGCGAGTTTTGAAACTCATATAATGTGTTATATGTGTCATATGCTCACATGAAAGAAAAAATTGCATGAAATGCACTTCACGCGTTATTTTACACTTTGCCATTTTGAAAAGTTGGCAGGTATGTATAAGTGATTAAAAATCTGTGGCAACTTTTCTAGGCTATGGTAAGAGATTTAAGAGTATTTCTTTGTGTATTCTTTATTTGCCAAATGCTGAAAAGATTTTTTCAATAATATTTTATTTCCCCATACTGTAAAAAATGGAGAAATTTTCAAAGCTGATAGATTAAAAAAAGACCAAAACTGTGTCTTTTCTGGGTTTTTTTTTTAAATATATATATCATTCATAAATTTTAATCTCTTAAAGTGAACCATTTGTTTTCTATTATTTATTTTTTTAAAATACGATGTTACTGTGATAGTATTTATTTTTTAAATGCTTAATTATTTATCTTTTGTCTTTAGGAGCTCTAAGTATGGCCCTGAAATTTAATTTCGTAAGAGACCAAATTTTTGGCAAAGCCAAGAAGCAAGTTATGTCTCAAACACGAGGACTTTATCCGGCACCATTAAAAATACTTGAGGTACATTCATACCTTCTCCTAAATTGCTATAATATGTCCTTATAATTGATGTTCATTGCCATCTCTGATTTTAGAATGGCATTACCTGTACTGTACTGCTGTTCCTCCATATGAAATTGAAGTGCAAACTAGCTAGTTAATTTTGGATGTTGAAAAAAAAAATTGTATTCTTTTCAGAAGTCTTTTGCATGTGTGTATACATTTGTAACATGTGTGTCTATAATGATTTATAATATGACTTGTACTGAATTTTGTGAGTTTTTGTAAATGTTGAAATTAGAAAAAAATGAATAGAAATATTCACTTTGACAAAGATGCAGTACATTTGTTATACAAAACATGTAATATTTCTTATTTTCTTTTACAGATAAAAATTTTTCATGTTATTTCTCTAATTAAAATCTTGATTAATTTTATTGATCTCATTAATTAATTCTAGTTATTTCATTTAAATATTTATATTCAAATTTATTAGTCTCAGCAATCTTTTTCACTTTATTAAAAATTCTAAGTTAGTAAACAATTTCCCCACTTAAATAAGTAATTTTGATTTAAAATCATTAAAAATTCTTTAATCACTTTTATTTTAATTTTAACTCATTAAGATTCTTATTTTTCTGATCAATTTTCTCGATTTTCATGCAAAATTTGACCCATTTTGACCAAAATATGACTAATTTTCACACTGTTTCCCATTTTATTCTACCTTTCTTCTGATATTTCTTCTTATTTTGTCAGAAGAAAACAACTTTTTGTCCAATTGGCAACCATTCTATTTTTTTCTTGCATGCACCTGCTTATCACCAAACTGATAAACAAAGTCATTAACATTCCTAAACACACAGACATCATTCCCACTCTGAATAATATCGCCAAGAAAATGATTTCATGATCATGAGTGTCAGTCAACAAAGTTACTGCCAATCAGGGTTGGGGAATTGCATCATTTTACTTGCCTATTGTGAGTGGATTTTCTGACAAGGCAAGTGAATCTTTAAGAAGTCTTTCCTTGGCTGTTAAGATTTTTTTTTAATTCCCCACCCTTGCTGCTAATTTTTGGGATCCGGCAACAGCCGTGCTGTGCACTGATTGGGAGAGATTGAAATGGTTAGGTCGATGGGCAGTTTTCTTCAAGTAACAGGCTCTCAGGAGTGCAAAGTCAAATTATTTAAATTCTCCTTTTAACCATTAAAGTTGCCCCCTTGCTTGTGTAATGGTTTCAAAAAGCTACTAGCCAAGCAATGTCAAGTTTGAATCTCTGTTTGTAGCTTGGATATCTATAGTAAGTCAAATTTCCCATTAAATAAAAATTTTGACCTGTTTAGTGTGTAAAAGATTGCTATAGCACCTCAAACCAACCAGCTTATCTATTATTATGCTTATCATAAGATCAATACTTGTACTTCTTCAAAGTGCTTGCAAAACTACCACAATTATTCAAATAAGCAAAGAGGAGTAGAAAAAAAAAAGTAACTGAAGAAAAGCAGTGTCACTTTTTAATTTTTGCTCAGTATTTAGTCACTTTTCTTGCATCATTTTGTCACTTTTATCTCCTTTTTATAAGGCATGTGAACAGCGACATACCTGCCGATGATATAAACAACTGTGAAAACAAAATTGATAATGTTTCTTTATGTATGAAAAAAATTGTTTCTGGTTACATGTATTGGATAAATTACTTCTGTATGTATAATATAATAACAGATAAATGGCTTCTCTATATTAAATTGTATAAATATTGAACAAAGTGCTTGTGTGATGAAACTGTTAATAGGTTATCAGAAAATACATGTGAAAAATTCTTTCTCTTGCCAGAGCTGTTTTGCCTACCTCACCAAAGCCCCTATAGCAGGAAAGTGCTTTATTTTTAATAGCATATAGCACATTAAAACATATGCTCATTTTAATGGGCTAATATTCTGATTGTTTTGGGGAAATGTGTTCATTATGCATTACGAATGCACCGAATATTTGTTATGTTTTCAGTCACATTGACAAATATCAAACTATTTGGCCGGCTGAATATTCAGTTTAGCTAAATATCATAATATTCAGCTAATAGAATATGTAAAGAAAATTTTCCAAAAGATTAATTATTATTATTATTTTTTTTTTTTTTTTTTTTTTTTTTTTTTTTACTAAACTGCATGTTTTTAACTGTCTATAGATTGAGATACTAATGCATAATATTTAAGCAATAGATTCATATTTACCATAAACCTTGTGTATATATAGCCTGTGATTATCTCGCAGGCCCATAGAGCCTGCACCTTGAGCATCACAAATAAAGGAGTACTTTATTATTTTTAAAGAGTATAAATATTTTACAATATTTCTTTGCTGCACACTTTGTTTTCTTGAAAGGAAAAAAAAAATCAAAAAATTTCCAAATCTTCACTTTTTGAATAGTCTTTAGTAAAAATTTATTTTTTAGAACTAACGTAATATGGTTAAGTATAATCTTCTCAAGTGAAAAATATTAAATGACTTTATCCACTTCACTCATTATAGCTTTTTGATTTTTTGGATTATTGATGTTCTACTAATTCACAGGGACACAAAAACTGAAAAGTGACCTGGGCATAATATCATAGTCAGACCCTGTAAATACAGGGTGTCTCAAAAAGGTGAAATGTGCTTTAAATTTTTACCTGTTGGAGATAAGTAAGCAGTGTAAATTGCAAAAGTGTTCAAAATATGGTAAGAGATTGTTATTGAAATAGCCCTTTCAAGTTATATTTTCTAAACTTCTATTTGAACCACCCTGACAAAATTGTTTAGTTAGAAAGTTTTTCCTTTAGTTGGAGTAATATCATTACAAAAAACTGCATTCCTGTGTTTTTAAAATTAACTGAATTATAATAAAAAAAAAAAACCTTTGTATCAATTAAAATGCTATTTCACCAGTGAAAAGAAAATAGGGACTATTTACAAATTGATCATGGCATTATTTAAATCAAATATATATTAATTGTGAAAAAAAGCATTACAAATACATCTAAATAAAGCATAACACAGACAGACCATGTAAAAAGACATGTAGATTTAGATCCTAGTAAGAAAATTCTAAAAAATGCCATTAACAAAATATTTTCAAAGTCACTTGTAATAGGCTCCAAATATTCTTGAATAATTCTTGCTAGAATGAAGCAATAAGCAAAAAAATATGCTACATACCTTGCAGTATGTGTAACCGATGGTGTAACCTTGCAGCATGTGTAACTGGTATTATCTACAAAATTTCTGAGATGCCTCGCACAGGAGACTGGGAAGTCTTATGCAACATGTCAGAGAGCAGCAAAAAGAGCAAACTTGTATGCGTATTGGTGTCACTGCCATTCAGGATCTCAAAGCAAGTGACTTGGAGAACATGGAGTGTTAATCTAAATGTGTCTGGTAGAAAACTGGGCTTACTTTCAGCATCGCCTTTGATTACATATACTTCTAGGCAGGGTTGGCACGGTTTAAACCAAATGGGGTTTTTTTCTAAAAAAAAAAAAAAATTTTTTTTAAAGTTTTTTATATAATTAGGTTTTTTAATTGTTTGATGTAAATTTCTACTTTAAACTGAACAGAGAGATTCTGTTTAGTTTTTATTTTTGAGAAAAAGACCATTTGGGTTTTTTTCCTACAAAAAATACTTGTTTTTTTTTTCCTCAAAAAAAGTTTATTTATTTTTTTACATAATTAGTTTTTTAAATTATTTGATATAAATAACTTCTACTTTAACTGAGCAGCTCAACTCATTTCAGCAGTCAGCTTGCATGTCACAGTTGCATCATATTTGCACCTGTGTTGTGTATGAATGAGACAAAAGTTTGTATTTGAGAACAAAAAATATCTAGTTCTGGTAGAAGAAAAGATTTAGTTTGGTTGTATTTTAATGAGGTAAAAAATGATAAAAGGAAAGGCTATAGGGCCAAATGCAAAAAAAATGTAATAAAGAAATGGAGTCTTTAAATTGAATAGAGGGATTCTGTTTTCTTTTCTTCATATTATTTTTAAATAAGAGTTCACTAAATGAAAAATTTTACATCATATCTTTATATTCCTGATGTAACATAACTGAGTGCTGTTTTTGAAAAGGAAAAATTATAGGAAAGGCCACATAAGTCTTAAAGTATTTAATATAAACCTTGTAATTCTTAAAAATAAGGATTATTGGAGTTTTTAAATATCAACATTAAGATTCAGGATTCATTCTATGAATATATTAATATATTTTACAATTGTTCAAAATCATTAGCTAGACAAACTTAAATTACAGGCTGCATTTGAAATGTGTATATTGTATCTAAAAACAGTGATTGTTGTTTCAACTTTTTTTTAAAGTAATCTTTAAATCATCATTTTAAACAAACAATTTATTACCATTGCTGTTGAACCTGACAGCACAAGTGCTTGTATTATATATATTGCAAAGCAAACTATTGTATAGATATAAATATAAATGCTTTGAATGTAAAAGATGGTGTCTCTTAATAAAATTTAATGATTTGAATTTCTGCATAATTAGCAATAATTTTTCATTTAGTTTAAATTGTTTTCAGAAAAACTATTGTTATTGGTATATTAGTTACTCTTGTCACTGTTAAATTTCATTTACCAATATGCATGCATGTAATTATAAAAGATTAAAAAAAAAAAAAAAAAAAAAACCTGGTTTAAACAAAAAAAATCTTTTAAACCCTGTTTTTTTGCCTACCCTGCTTCCATGTATGTAGCTTATATTTTTGGTTCACATTGCTTCATCCTAGTGAGAATTATTCAAGAATATTCGGGGCCTATTACTAATGAATCGCTTTGTATTTCCTCTCAAATGCAGTACATAACTTGGTTCTTCTTATAATGCTTCTGTTCTGTAAATATTTTGCCATTAATGCTGTTGTAAGCATCAGTTACTTTTCATTTCAGGGCAACTACACATGTATTATCATCTGTGTTTTCTCTTATGTAATCTCACAAATTTATATTTATTTGATATATGGTGCTCATTGATCAATTTTTAACTAAGCTTATAATTTTCATTCAACTTTTAATTCAGATCTGTAGTTTTTTTTCTAATAATCTTGTTGCAGAAAAGGGAGAAAAATTATAATTGACCTAATTTTGTCTAAGGAGGACATATAGTAATTTAAAAAGCGTAACTTTTTGAAAATTAATGGTAGGACTATATTAACATCTTATTTCCTACCTTATTTTGAATACTTTTGTAGTTTGCATTGACAACTTATTTTCAACAGGCAAAGAATTAATTTTTCAACCTTTTTGGGACACTCTGTTGTATATATCACACACTGGTTAATACATAATTTAAAGGTAGCAATCTTATCTCATACTCTTTCCTTTTTATCTTTGACAGGTTGTTCGGACTGGTCTAGAAAAGGGCGTCGCAGCAGGTTATGCTGCTGAATGCGAGGCATTTGGTTCATTAGCCATGACAACTCACTCAAAAGCATTAATTGGTTTGTACAATGGCCAGACACTCTGTAAAAAGAATCGTTTTGGAGCTCCATCCAAAGAGCCTAAGTAAGAAATGTTATTTGTAACCTTATATTTCTAATTTTCATGTTAAAAAGGCTATCCTGTATGCAACAATATATTTGATATATAAAGTGTCTCTTATTGACCAGTTCAGTTTTAGAAGTATAGTTCCAATTGTAAAAATGTTTCGAATGTTCTACTTCATCATAGGAAATCTATTTATATCCGAATAGTTATTTCAAAAAAAGTTATTTTGTATTTTATGAATTTTCAGCAGTAAATATCTTGAATTTTATGAATTTTCAACATTTTCTGGCACCAAAGACACATTTTTCCATTTTTAGTGCCAGAAAATGCTGAAAATTCATAAAGTTCAAAGTATCATAACTTGGTTGGTTTTGATATACAAAAATATAATTTTTATTGTTTTACTTGTTAGGGTATGGAAAAAGTTCTTCTAAATATAGCTTATATGTTGCAGAGACTGTATAAAAGTTAAAAATTTGTAACTTTAAAAAAAATTATATTGCTCTAAATGCTTTTTAATATGATGAACAACATTAAATTTTTTTTTGCAATTGGAACTATACCTCTAAATTTAATGGTTTAAGAAGTAGCTATTAATCAATAATAAGAAAGGGACACCGGTATAAAATGATAAACAAGTAATAAAATTTATTACAAATATTAGTAACCAAGTACCTTTAAATTTTTGTCTTTCTGGTAAGATAAATGTCATTCATATAAGAGCTCATCTGTTTGATAGTTGACATTTTTAATTACTTTTCCATATGCTGCGTACTCTCAAAGAAAATTAAAAGCCCGCTACAAATTTAAAAAAAAGTTTATTTTATTGATAGGTGTAGATTGTTATTTTCTATGATAATTATTTTTAGAATACTGTTTTGGTACTATATGCTTAGATGAATAAATAAAATTGAACAAAGCAAAATGGATACTGTTTCTTGCTCCCATACTGTTTGCCATGTATTTTCAAGCTCTTTTAATAGAGAAAAATCTACATAATTTTTTTTAGACTTTTCAAATAAGCAGCCATCACGTTAACTTTAATAAGTGATAACTTTTATAATATGTAACTAGAAATGTTATGGTATTTCAGATATGTTTCAATATTTATTTCAATAATATTTTAATTAACCCATTAGCGGCCAAATTAATAATAGAATTACATTATTACTTGTCATATATTTTGGTATATAAATGATTCTGAGTAAGTTAAGCGAGAAATTTCAGAAATCCATCCTTTAGTTTTAAATTTGCAGTCCAACCAGAAATAGTTGATTCTAAAGGAAAAAAACTGTGCTGGAAGTAAGATTTTATATCTGTCCTCACAAATGAGGACACTGGGCATTAACTGGTTAAGTATCTTTCTCTATAATCAAATCATGTAAAAATAATTCCAGAAAACTGATGTTTTTATGATAGTTGAAAATCATAGAAGGAATTTTAATATTTACTTGAAAATTCTAAAAATCTTCTAGAATGCAAGTTAACTGCAGTAGGCTATGTTATATATTTGATTGGACCACTATGTATCACTTGCAAAGCTAAATTTAGTTCTACTCAGTTATTAAGTGTTACTTTTAAATTATGAAGGATGTTTATTTATTTTTGCAGGACTGTTGCCGTTCTTGGAGCAGGATTGATGGGTTCTGGAATAGCTCAAGTGAGTGTAGATAAATCTTATGATGTTATACTGAAAGATATCACTCTTGAGAATTTAGCAAAGGGCCAAAATCAAATACAAAAAGGTTTGGATTCAGCAGTCAAGAAGAAGAAAATTACTCAGTGAGTTTGTTTTCTCCCATTCCATTTTATTTATTTTTTTAACCATGTTAATAGAAAAATTGTATATCACTAATGTTGCCAAAAATACTTTCAGTATCTTGCCAAGAAGGGAAAAACATGTGATCAAAAAATTTTAATATAAATTTTCTCTTTTACAGAATTATATTATAAAGTTAACCTTTTGCATTCCACTGACATCTATATAGTGACATACTAAGTTGAATCTCCAAATGTCACATTGGCACTGGAATTTTCGATTAAATTTAAAGTAAATGCATTTGTTCAGGTAAATAACAAACCGAAAATTTTGTTTCAAAATTCCAGTGGCATTTGGGAATTAAAACTTAGTATGTCACTGTGTAGATGTCAGTGGCATGCAAAAGGTTAATACAGTGTAATCCTGAAGTCACAAGGGGGGAAAAATCAATAATTTGAAAAGTATAGATTGTAGCATACGATATCACTGTAGTAGTCCCAAACTTGCTGCTTGTTGCTGTTTAAGCCATCATGTGACAATTGCAATAGAAATCCTTTTCAATGCTCTGCAGATTATCTTGCCATGTCTGACAACTGTTCTCACTGACGCGGATAGACAAAAACCCAGATTTTTTCAACAAAAAAATCTGTTTTTGTTTAAACCAGGTCTTTTAATAGCATTTCATATTACATGAACATGCATATAATTGTTAAATTATTGAATTTTTATTTCTTCTGTGACTGTTGGATCATCTAGTATTTTATTTTGGAGAGATTAATCATATTCAAATATTTGCCAAACACAACATTATATAAGTAAAAAACTAGTTTTTTATTTTAAAAAAAAAGCTTTTAGCTTCTTTTGTATTGTGTGCTGATAGTACTATTGTTTATTGCATTAATTATATCGATATTGTTTGTACGTCAAGTTTATCATCTAAATAGCAATTAAGCAGTTTTCAGTTTTAAAATATTTTTGTTTCACAATGATAGTGAAGTAATTTTTCATATCTAATGAAGAGAAAATCATTAAGGTGAAATATAGTTGTAAATACTCTAATAAATATTCATAAATTGAATATCCAAGTTCTGGAGCACAATTTTAATATTTTTTATTATTATTATTATTTTATAATGTTTCAACATCAATTTTAAGTTGTCTGTTGATTGAAAGTGTTTCCCTTTCCTTCTCATTTCAGATATATTTGTAAACAAATAATTAAATGTGTGATGGAAGATTTTTATTTAAACTAGGGGAATCCGATCCGGGCTTCCCGGGTTACAAAATACAGATGAAAACTATTCTTTTAATTGAAAACTCTAACAGATTTTTTACATTTAATATATTTTTTTAGATTGCCCACTAACAATACCAAAAATCATTTTTATATGAAATTATGTATTCAAATAAAGTTTTGAAATGTATTAAAAGCGATATTGGCTTCGTGCCAGGAGTTAATAGCATGTTAATTCATGCTTGAAAATTATTTAAAAAAGCCATAATAAATCAGTCAATTAAGATATAGTTTTCAAATAAATTGCATTCGAAAGTAGATTTTTTTTTCCCCTATATAACGGTGTAAAATTTGAAAATGTGTGATGTTTAGAAATGAAAAAAATTGCAGTAGCAAAAGTTGCAAAACTTATATTTTATCATGAAGTGTTGCCATTTGCAAAAGGATATCACCATTACGCACGGACACGTTTGTCCTTTACGATATAGATATGAATAAATATACATATATACACACTCAGTGAATTCTTGATAAGTCGAATAGTCGTTTAAATATGTTTTAATATGTCTTCGAGCTCCTTTATTACAATTCAATATTAACTTTCTCATTCTGTTAAAGTCTACATCTTTTAAGTCTAGTTTTTGTGACTGAAAACTAACCGTAATTGGACTAATTTTTCTGTCACCTTTTGAAAAGACTGTTTTTTTTTTTTTTTTTTTTTTTTTTGTTAGATAAAACTTAACTGTACTCCCTTGCAGGCTTATTTTACCTCCCATCTTTGTCACTGTCAACCGTATGTGATTACAATGGCAAACGTTCGCCCTTCCCCATTCACTTCTCTTTTGTGCCATCCTTTCAAAATGGACTCTGCTGAAGCAGGAAGCTAAGTGTATTCCGTTCTAGATTAATTTTAACACAATTATTCAAATTGGTAAAGAAATGATATGAGTTGTAATTTTCCAACTGAACGAAAAATGTCCGGGCCAGGATTCGAACCTGGGATCTCTTGGCTGAAGCTGCCATGCTCCACCCACTGAGCTATCCCGGTTGAATCTGGAGGGCATAATTCATCCAGCTAACCTTATTGATCATAGCATCTGGTCTGATATTTGAATCAGCTCAACAGAATAGATCGCAGGTAATGGAACTTCAGTAAACGCTGGATAAGTGATTACACTAGATTAATTTTAACACAATTATCAATTAATTATGTTATTAACAATGATTGTGTTAAAATGTTCATCATATGGAAGAAATGGGACTTTTATACAAATGTTTTCCTAACAAGATAATGATGCTTAAGGTGGAGGAAAACTAAGTAAAGAACATCCATTTGTCCCACTGTGCTCCTGCAATAGAGAAATTACTTTTACTGGTTATCTGTAAGTATACAAAAATCCTCTCTGTTTAAAGAGAAAAAAAAAACTTGGATGACTCTTGTAACGACAAAAAAAAATGGTACCGAGGTGAATTAAAATTACATTAAAATTTAGAGAATTACTTGAAAGTGGGGGGAAAGTAAAAGAGAGGGGGGAATGTTTAAAATTTGGAATATCAAAAAGGAGAAGAATTTGAGATTTTTGAAGAGGAGCCAGTGATCAAAATAATTATTATAAGTATAGTGGTAATACATGGAAAATATATAATGAAGAACGTTCATGGTGAATAACAGAAAGATATCTTACCTGAATAAAAATCCATAAACCTAATCCATACATAATATAACTAGAACTAGAATCGAAAATATCAATGAATCTATGATAATTCTAAATTCTTATCATGCACTTGTTAGAGAAATAAACAATCAAGCAAATAAAATAATACTAAAATTCTTTATTATAAAATATTAGAAATAATTGGAAAGTACTGCGCAGACCCCCTTACATATATAATAATAAAATCATCAGGAACATTATATTATCATTCCTTCAACTTTGCAAAACATTATAAAAAATTTACTTAATGACATGAATACGAGTATGACGATATTCGTCTTGTACGAATATTATAACAGTGCATTATACTACAGAAGTACCGTGAAAATAAGATGAAACTGAAGAATTGCGAAATTAGATTGTTCATGAACAGATATCTTGTCTTATACAATGCATAAACATTAAATGAAGAGCTTATCAAAGCTTTAAATGTTCTTGACATCAAAAGTTTGAAATGATTAAGCCTAGGGTCATCTCAATAGGCACAAGTTCCGTTATAAGAACTTAAAAATGAGGTGTTCACTTAATTGTTGAAGCATGTTCCGTTATAAGAACTAAAAAAAATGAGGTGTTCACTTAATTGTTGAAGCATTCAGTACTTGGTTAGCAGTATCCTCGTATAATACTTTAGAGCATCAACGAATTAAATATATAAGATATCTTACCGCCTCTGGATGAACTATAAATCTTACTCAAGTAGGTGGTTGAAGAGAGTATACAGCAGGACATCAAAAGTGACTGTCAGTTTCTCCACACTCAGTGAACAAATACTAGATGACATTCATAGCTAGCATTCACTTCCAGCACTCATCTCAAATTCAGTAACTATCTCATAGTTATTATGACTTATAAAACAGAGTATTTTATTTAAATAATTATTATGTATATTAAGTTATCCTTTTAAGGAATCTATAATTTAGAAATTTTAAACGGTACCGATCGTCGAACCCGTTTAGTTCGAACGATCGGTCCAAGATTTTATAGACGTTCAAATTTACATCCTTATTCCATGAAGATCATTTTGCAAGAGAGAGAACGCTACGAAAAATTTTAAGAAGTCGCGGGAAACACTAGCCGTTAAAAGCCAGTTAAATTATCTCAACCGCTGGGACTGAAGAGTTCCTCCAATCCGAAAAAAGTATTCGCGATCGGGTTAATCACAATTAACCGATGCTGTGTTCAAAATCCCCGAACGGGTGCATGTCGCTGATGCAGTGAACCATAAAGTCAATGACCTCAGCACCAGCACAGACACGCTGTGAAAGGAATGTTACTGAGAGGCGAAAAAGGGGGATTCTTCCTTTCTAGACTAAACAGAAACGTTAGATAAGATATTGAAAAAGGAAGATGCAGAAATATTATGAATGTAATAGTATTTTATAAAGGACTATCTTTTAAAGTGAAAATTGAATAATAATATTAGAAATAAATAATTTAAAATGATTTAAATTAGGACTTAATAAAATATTGAGTTTAAAAGATTTAAATTGCAAAAGATTTAAATTAAAGATATTTAAATTTTAAAATAGAATTAATACACAGCCGTCGCGTAACAACTCTGAGATTGCATGTAATGTTTCAGGCAAAAAAAACAAACAAAGTGTTGATATCAGTTTACAGCTCGTAGTGAAATTTTGAACTTGAAATCTATCAGGTTAGAATTTCTTCCTTCTAACATAAATTGTAAATTACAGCCAGCAGACCAGGAAATAATTAAATGTTTAAAACATTTCTACAGCAAAGGTCTGGTACAGAAGTTAATTGATGATGACTAAAATGGGAATAAATCAAAAGTGTGCTGTGTTAGAAGCAATTAGACTGATTCAGAGTGGCTAGAACAATGATCTGAAACAAACTGCTATCAAAAATTGCTTCAACAGATGTGGCTTCTTTGCAAGCAATGCTGACTCATGTGTTGTGAGTGAAAATCTACAAGACCAAGTTATATCTGAAGATGATGATATTGAGTTATAGAATATTGATGAAACCATTGCAATTTGTAGAGAACTTATTGAAACAGATAGTTGAAGCAATAAGAAAGGTGGAGAATGATTCTGAATATGAAGATAAGGGAGTAAATTGAGTTTCACCTCCAATTAATCAAGCACATGCAACAATGGCGACACTACAACAATATCTTGAAAGTAGAGACAGTGTGAACTCTTTTCATTTGTTTATAAAAAGTGAACAATTTTCTAGTCTATGAAAGATGAAGTTCTTTCAAACAGTCATCCTTAACATTTTTTTCAGAAAATTTGAGTTTGTAAGTACCTTTCTTGAATTATCAATTATATTTTTCTTTAGTTCTCATTATACCAGACTCGGTAATTACAGTATAATTGCAATTCTTTCTTATGTATATATGATTGAATGATTGTCCCTATGTTTTCTGTATGTATTAAATGATTTTTGAGTCAAACTTACGATAACTCTTATTTCCCTACAAATTAGACTTATTAAGAATTCACTGCACACACACACATATATATATATATATATATATATATATATATATATATATATACACACACACACACTAACATATCAAAACATAATTCTATAAAAATTTTAACATTTCTGACACTTTTGTTTCTATTGTAATTTATTTTTATGTTATCTTGTGTTTTAAGGCATGAAAGGAGTCTCTTCATGTCCAAATTGGATTCCACAACAACCTATGAAAATTTCAAGAATGTTGACATAGTTATTGAAGCTGTCTTTGAAGATCTGAAAATTAAGCATAAGGTTATAAAAGAAGTTGAAGAGCATGTACCTGAACACTGTATTATAGCATCTAATACTTCTGCTTTACCCATTCACAAAATCGCTGAAGCAAGTAAAAGACCTGATAAGGTAAACACAAAATATCATTCACTTATTTCTTTAATAGCACTGAGTCTGTTTTCGACATGTGAATAAAATAATAAATTGTTTATAAATAAATCCATTTTAATTCCATTGGATGCACCATAAAAATAATTCATTGTCATAAACATGAGTATTTACAACAAAAAAAAAGTACTTTATACCAGTTGACCTATGCAAGGCTTTTGCACAGTAATATGAGATTTGCTGCTATGTTTTTTTCATTCATTTTTAATTGCACTTTTTTATGAAACGTGTTTTAACCAAATATGAGCATAATATCTCTAAAGCTTGTTCAAAAACCTTTCGAATGATACCTCATTCCTTGCTGCGCATTTGGTATGTTGTTATATTACTTATTGTTGGATATTATTATGAACTGGATATGTTCTTCTTGGGCACGTGCTCAAGTAACAAGGCAGCGTTAGAATTCTTAAAAAAAAAAAGTCCCAAGGACCAGTAAGCATGAGAATTTACTGGTACGCAGACATCATCACTGGTCTGCTACATAAAATTCTATTAAGTCCCTTTAACTCTTTGAGTGACCCCTCCTAGAATATAAACCAAACTTACTTTGCAGTTATCCAAAATTTCCAGCATACCAAAATGTAAAATTATAATTTGCTAAAATTTAAATAAAAAATAATACATAAACAAAAACTATAAAATTGTTAGATATTTTATTTTTGATTATTTCAACCGACTGTAAGGTTTAATGCAATGTTTTTTTTTTTTTTTTTTCTCCAGATTGAAGCCAGAGTGTTATTGGTGGAATTGAATCAAATTTTTCAATCTCTGGTGTGTCCACACAAACTCTCATTAAACCTGAAACAGTTTCATTGTTTAACTGGTTTCTCCAGTCATTTTTAATTTCCCCTAAGATTCGAAACCCTCTTCCTGCTTCAACGGATGTAGAAGGAATGGAATGCAATACATCAATTACAGCCAAAATATTTTTGTGCCCAATATGGAATTCAGAATTTATAGTTTCCCTTGTCTGTTTCTTGGGTTCCTTTGTACTAGCATAAACAGCTTTCACTAAAGATGCCCAAGTTCTCTGTTTCAATATTAATTTTTTTTAATACTATCTCATATTCTATTCTGTAACAACAGCTTCAAGTTTCTCCTTCCCAAAATTATAAGAGCATGTGCTGGGCCATTCGGCAAAGGATAATATTTTAGTGATGCTTCTTAAACCTTTGTCAATGTCGGGAAATCTCTTTTTCAATCGTTCAATAATATCATTTATAAGCTACTTTATCAATTTACCTTCATCTTCGGAAATGCATTTCCTACTGCTTACTGGTTTTAGGTTTAGTTTGTCCAATTTTCGTTTAATGATTTCATCATTTTGTTTTAAATCCTCTAATAAATCTATTGCTGTGTGTTATGACACGAACATAACATCTGCTTTTTTTTTAATTATTAAAATTTATTTATGCTAAATTAATTTATTTTTAAATTTAAATGATTTATCTCTCATTTTTAATTCCCATTTTCTAAATTTATTTTCATTTGATCGGCAACCATAACGCTAATTTCTGTATTCTTTTATTGTAAACAAACGCCATTTTAATTCATTCAGTGGTTGCCAATCATATATTAACTTTTTTACATCAACGCACTAGCTTTAGCGATCGCAAACTTGAGTTGCGAGTCGTTACGTTTAATCTTTAAGCATTTTTCCTGTGGCATTATCTGCGCCGGAGTTTTGAACACCATAGTAGCGGGGAGGCCTCTGATGGTTTATTATAGTTTCGGCGCAAAACGGGGGACTTCAAGGCTTTCCCGATAGCATCTGGTCTCTTCGACTACAGGACGCAAGTCCACGAGAGTGCTCCTCTAAAAAAAATTTTTTTTTTGAACTAAACGGGTTCAGCAGTAGAGTCCTTTCAATACAGTTTTTTCATAAATGTTGAACAGCAATTTAAGGATGATTTTTAAGTAAAATGAATAAGTATAGTATGTAAAAACTTCATATATAAATCTCACGTATGGCTACAGATGTGTGCAATGAAGGATCGTAGATAGTACAGATTCTTGAAAGATATCTCGTATCCAGAAAAATGTTCAAAGGCTTACAGAAGTGTTTTGAGCTGGAAAAGATCTGCTTTCTCATGATAAGTTGGCAAGATATCGAAGTCTGGTAATATAATTAACTTTTTAACTAGTCTGATGTTGCAACTGAAAATAATTGTCTCTCAGCAAGCATAAACGTTGTTTCGATATTTGCTGATAAAGAAGGCTATTCATCGAAATTTTGACCTCTAATTATGGTTAATACAGTACAAACAATTTATGGTATTGTACTAAAGCGAAAGCTCATCATTTATGATAAAGATAGCTATAAATTTGTGGTCAATGAACTTAGGTGAGACTCAATATAAACTTTTTTAGTTTTTACATTTCATACGATATAAGCATCTGTTAACTAATCAGTTTTGTCAAATCATCTGTTAAATTTCTCAGTTTTATCAATTCATCTGTTAATTTTTGTTTTGTCAATATTCATATTAAATTCTAAATCCTAACTAGCTAATTCTAAAGTTAATACGATATTTTGTAAGGTTGTGCACAAACCATTAATATTATATAAACTATCTATTTTTAACTTTTATTTATATATGAATAAAAATGTGTTGTTCAACCTATGTCTCTTTCTTTGGTGTTTTTATAATTTATTATCAATCTGATATTTATAACATATTTTCCACAGTTCAGAGTGCCTTTAAAATTAAAAGATAACTTTATAATCTTAAAAATAATTTTATACCTTATGAACAAATGTTATTTAACAATATGAAGATTTAATGTAACGCATCTATATTTATACAGTAAAAGTTTAATGTGGATTATATTTGATAATTCAATTTTCACTCTTAAATTCTTTAAATATAATCTCTAGTGGCACTATAAACATTGTATATAAGATGTTCTCATCTATGCAGATTTCTCGGTTCAGGTAAGAATTGCTTTTACTTTTGATCATGAAGAATGCATTTGATTTTTATTATATTCTAAATTTCTTTCTTTTCACAACGCATTGTTTTTATTTTTTTTTCTTCCCACTTTCGATCATTGGCTAAATTATTGTACATCTATTTTAGGAAAATACAAAATTTAAAATTACGTTTTAATATTCAAAATTCTCTGTTAATTTCTAGGTCAGAAAATACATTAAATCCAACTTTCCTATTCTCTTTTTTTTTTTCTATTTTTTTTTTTCATTACACTGTGCATACTGTATTATAGGAATGAAATAGTGTAATGCCTCTGTTCTGCAAAGTTAGTGAAACTTTTTCAAGATATGAAACAACTTCCGAAAGTTCTATAGCCGACTGCATAAATGTATCTGACTTCATCTATTTCAGAAGTCCTTTAGAAATAGATGCTGATTCTGTTTTACAGGAGATACTACAGTTTTCGAGTTGAAGTAAAATAGAATTGTACAGCAAAATGAAGTTTTTGAATGCTCTGTGGAGATGTGGTAACCAACGAGTACCACCAACTCGAGTTGAAAATGATGAATATTGACGAACTAATTCTTTTAACTTTTAGGCAATTAGCGCTTCTTTCAGCTGTGCCGATTTATGGGACTATTATGGTAAAATTTGAAGAGTTGTAAAATAAATGCTTGAATACTTTCAAATGCTGGAAAATGGTTTAATGTGTCTTTGAAGGCCAGTTCTAATCTGTGTGCCATGCAGTGCATTTTTATTAAATTTGGTTGATTTTCTGACAATCTCTGGCTTGCACCTTTCCGTACTCCTTGCATTGTTGGTGCACCATCAGCCGCAAAAGAGAGAAGTTTGTCAAAAGGATTATTTTCATTAAGTTGCAAAACATTAATGCAAGTGTCTCTTATTGCTGCATAAATTGCTTCTTTAATTAGGAATTTTTTTAAATGTCTTAAGAAATTCTTGGCCCTTTCATAGTTTGCATTAATTTTGTAGCTGTGAACTTGATTGCTACATTAAATAGCTTAGAGACGCACAATTTTTTTTTCGTTACTGTAGAATTTCTTTAAATGTTTTTTGTTTCATTAGTGTTAGTTAATTAATCTCATTTCTTTTTTGGCAGGTTATTGGGATGCATTATTTTTCACCTGTAGACAAAATGATGCTTCTAGAAATCATAACGACAGACAAAACATCTCCTGATACTGCTGCATCTGCCGTCAGTGTTGGGTTGAAGCAAGGAAAAGTTGTTATTGTTGTAAAAGATGGTCCTGGTTTCTACACAACTCGTATTTTGTCCCCCATGTTGTTTGAAGTTATTGCCATGATGCAGGTTATTTTGTTTTCTTCTGTTTTTTAATCTGTTATATATTTTGTCTGTAGTTATTAAAATGTTTCTGATCATGTGTGTTACATAATACGTACATTTCCTGTTAAAACAATTTCTAATATCTCAGTTAAATATAAGTCATAACCTATTAATCACTCTTTAATTAATAAACAATCTCATAATATAGTATATTTCCCTTTTAGATTATTTCTTAAAATCTGTTAATTGCTATTTCATTATCTATTATTAACTTAAATAAAGTATTTCCTTTTTCGAATCTTTCAAAAATCGGCAAATTGCTCAAAATTCTTAAGTCTTCAAATTAAATTCTTATTTTCCAAAATATTTAATTTTTCCCATCTAATCTTTATTTAATAGATTAAGTTATTTCTCCTTTCTTGCCTGTTAAAATTTCATTAAATTCAGTTAAAAAATAAGGCATTTAAGCTTTAAAAAAAAAGTTTTTACTTTTCTATTTTTAAGCATCACGCCATGAATCTTTAATCTCTGAGCCATTGCCATTTTAACATTACCTTCTCGTATGCTTAAACAACTTTCGCATGCCGTATTATTAATTCTCTTACGGTAATACCCTTTTTAAAACTATGTTTCGCGTGCTGACTTCAACTGTAGCTTTGTAATGCAGGGATTAAACAACAACTCTTGTGTGCTTGAAGCACACTCATTGGCTGCTAAGAAAGTGTTTACATGGTAGCACGAATGAAAATTCGAGAAAATCTGGTTAGTTTTTAAAAAATAGCCATTGCTACATTTTTCAATTTTCGAGGACTCCGGCCTTCGGGTCGAGGTTTCTTCAGTGTCTAAGGAGATGATTCTTAACCAGAAAAGAGGAAAGATTATTCAATTGTAGCAGAGTATTCTTTAAGGAGGATCCTCTAAATAATAATTTTTGCCAGAACTATTTAAGATTCCTGTAAAAGGATATGTTGTTGTTGCAGTCCATGACTTTCAAGGAAATATTATTCTTCTCATCTATATTTAACAAAATTGCTCCAAGATTCTTGCCTTTCTAACAATAGTTTCTGCACTTGTGCCGATGTATTGTTTAATGTGTCATTAATCACATTATTTGTGTTTTCTTCATTTTATGAACGAATTAATCAACACTTTATAATTATTGATCTTTTATATTTCATCAAAGAAAATGTGATTAAGATGTCTATTCAACTAATGTGTTATTCAGCGTTTTATCAAGACAGCAATTCTCGGTAGATGTTTTGTTCAATGTCCACCAATACTTATACGCTCTCCACAGATATGTGTAAAATAAATTGTAATGTAGAGACTTTGAAAGCTAATGATTATAATAACAATTGCCACTTTAAAAGACTTTTATTCTTGCCAATTACTTTGACTCAAACACATTAAAGAACCACTGTAAAAGAACTCGTCAATTTATATTTAGATATCAAGTAAATTTCATCCAAGTAAGTGCAACATTGCTGTGTACATAAAATCCTATTTTCTAATAATATGTATACATGGTAAATTTATAAATTATAAATATGGAGCTTGCAATTTTTCCATGGAAAATAATGTTTATTTATAAAATGATGCATCCACATAATAAAATAACGTGCAGTAATTCTGGATTATTTATTGAAATATATTCACACTATCTACACAGTGAGTGAGTGTTTTTATCTCATATTTTTTGGAAATATTTTTTTAATATTTCTTTATTAATTAAAATATTTTATTTAATATAACAGTCTTTAGTATGTTTTACCATACTTTTAATTTTAGCCTATAATGAGTTGTTGGAGTAACGATTTTGAGATTTGTTTATAAATTTTAGAGTTGAATTCTCAAATTTATTTTTGACCGATCTTGGTTTTATTACTCCAATATTTCATTATAATGTGATTTTCAAAGATGTCGCTAGTTATTTTGTAACATTTTCACTGTTAAAAGAAAAACAGTTCATCCTAAATTCATCTGATCATAAAAAAATACACTAACATTTTTGTTCTGGTTAAAAACATCAATGATAGATAATTTTGCTTCAAATCAAATACAGGTGTCCCCACTTTACGCAATTAATTTGTTGCCTGAAATAATCTCATAAATTGAAAACTCATAAAGTTAATTTATTTCAAGATGCATAACATAAGAATATGTATTTTTTGAAAGGAAGAAAAAGTAACTGGAATTTCAGTATTTGCAATAAAATATTATTTTATTAACTGTAAAATTAAAGAAATATGTACATTAAGTACATTAAAAGTTGACAGGTTTCAATCACATACGAGAACTGGTTCTGGCAAGTCAGGATCATATTCTTGCTCTTTTATAGGCAGCCTTGTGATGGGAAGTTGGTGATTTTCGGCTTTATCAGAAAACAATCCTAGACTCATTTGATGGGCAACATTTGCTCTGTTTCTGTACAACATTGCCATACAATTTTTTCATGTCATTGTTTTGGTTTCAACTAAATCATGTAATAGCGAAAATGTATCTATAGATATTCAGAAAGGAGACAGTGTGTGATAGTCTTTTAAAGTAAGGATAAACACAAAGTCCCACATTGCATAGTTCACAAATGTAAAAAGTTTGTCTTGCTTTTCGTTGACTTCTTACAGTCTGTGAACAAACTACGCACCTTCTTTTTTCACCTCTTTCATTTAGTAAAGGAAAGTGCCTTCCAGAAAGCTTTAAAGGTGTGGATGTTGATTTAGCTGTGAATTGTCTTTGTATCCTAAAACCTCCATAATTTGCAAAAATTTGTTCTACAGCTTTCATTTTGTATTGAAGAAATGGAGTTTTAGTCCCATACACTTTTTATTACTGAGAACATTGGCATTACAAGCTATATCCATTAGACCAAAGAATAATTTCTTATACCATTTAATGGACTTTCTGAAAGATGGATGATGGATCATTATTGCAACGTCGATATCAACACCGCCCATATTTTTATTATAGTTTAAGATACATTTCGGTTTTAAAATGTTCTCTCCTGTTTGTCTTTTCGTCCTGTATAAGCTATATCTGGACTATGAATAGTAGACAGCATGATAACATCTTTCTTTTTTTCCTTTGAATACAATTACGTTCATTCTCTTTTTGCATTACATCCTGTTCTCCTTTTTTCAACTTTGTTTGTGGGAAATCTTTTGGCATTCCTTTCTTCGTCTTCAGAACTGTTCCACATACATTTGTTTTTACTGAATTTAAATATGTAGCAAGGGTTGGCGAATTAAACGATCTAAATACAAATTATAGCCTTGGCCGGATAAATCTGTCATAAATCTTTTGACAACTCCTTCACCATATGAACCATCATTAGCCATCATGTCTGTGTCTTTCCCACAATAAACTAAAAAATTCCAAACTTATCCGGAATTTGATTCACAAAGTTTGTATATTTTTATCCCATAACGGGACCTTTTAGATGGGACATACTTGCGGAATCCAAGGCGCTCTTTCCAGGCAAAAAAGAGATTCGTCTATGCATATGTTGTTTTCTGGTAAGTAAATTGTTTTAAACGTGCTCTGCAAGTTTACATGGAAAGATTCCAATTTGGCTAATTTTTTAGCATCACTGTCAGAAGTGAAATGCAGAAATCGCAATATTGTAAGAAACTCATCTCGAGAGATCACTCTATTGAAGAACGGTGTCGTTAGCATTTCATTTGTCGTGAAATAAGTTTTTAGATTGAGATTTTTAATTATTCCCATTAGAATAATTAATCCTAAGAATCCCCTTATTTTTGGCACATCTACAGGTGTAAACTTTTCCGATTTTGAGGAAGATGGCTTTTCTCTCTGGGTATTTTCATAGAAATTATTAGTTTCTTCAACTATTATATTTAGAAAGTCATCATAAAAAAAAAATGTTAAAAAAATCAATTTCGTTCGCATAATTTCCAGTTAAATTTATCGCCCTAGTATAATTTCCTGTAAATTCATACGGCTTCACTTCATTAATAGTTAGAGTCCTAGATGAAGCATCCACTGTTGTAGAGGATCGTGAGATGGAAGGCATACAATCTTCTAATTCAGTCTCTGATAAAATGTCAGTATCCGAATTGCTACTTTCGATTAAAACTAGAGAGTCTTCGCTATCAGAATAATCACTCATAGGCTCATTTACCATTCGAGTGTACGCTTCTTCTGTTAAAAAATTCTTTCTCTTAAAAATTCTTCATCACAAGCTTAGCTAAATCCTCTTAACTAGCGCAAAAAAGTTTCGTCTACTAGCTAAGGAAGAGACAAACTAAATAAAAACTTTTCTAAGGCAATCACAACCCGTATCTACCCCAAAGGAAAAAAAAAGCACAATATTCAAATCATCTGAAACCCTCCAACATTTACATCATGTGGCGACACAGCTGACCGTCATCTGAGTTTTGTTTACATTAAGTTTCCTACTCTTGCATTGGAACAAACTACAGGAATGGGAAAGCATTCTACAGATACAAGGTCAGCAACCTAAAGGTTCGATTAAGTTAGCTGTAGTGGACATGAAGACCTATCTTTTGAGTTAAAAAAAAAAATTAATTTAATGTGTATAATTGAAAATGCAAATATGGTACACCCATCTAGTAGATCAATATAAACAGCGATTCAGCAGTGTATCCCCCGTCTACTAGTGACTTTTACAACTGATGCATGTAAGACACACCCGTCATATAAAGACATTCCGTCGCGAAAAGGTTAAAATTATATTCTATCCAATAAAGACTTGTACATGCGTTTTTTACTGCTTGCTCAACACAATGTAGATAAATGTGCCATATACAGTTTTATTAAGCATAAAAAAAAACAGCTACTTTTCCGTTATACCAGCACCATGTCAAAATATACGCTAATACAGTACAATCTCATGCCAACGAATGTCACATTAACGAACATTTATTGGATTAGAAAAAAAAATCCTATACTTTGCCATTATAAATTTATTCACTTTAACAAATTTCAGATTAACAAATTTTTCAAATTAACGAAATTTTCGAAGTCTTAAAAAAATACTCATTTGAGTTTAACAAACGCTGAGTTCGCAAAAAAAAAAAAAAAAAAAAAAAAAAACTTTATGGAAAAATTAAAATTCTGAAAGAACTTTTTTATTAGTAATTGTATTACTCCACGATCTTCGCATTTTCAGTACATGGCGAAGCTGTTTTTAGATAGACACTGTGAAATTGCTCCCATCTTTAAAATTAAAAAAATTCTTCCTTTACATTCACGTCTAATCTCTTTTCTTCTTAGTTTCTTCGGTTTTCCTTATACTCGTTTCAAAAAAGGAAGGAAGTCCAAAGAACTTATATTTGCAATAGTTCCCTTTGAATTTGTTGATAAATAGCTGTACCTTATTATCGAATTTCTAATCTGCAACAATTCATATCTGGAGTTAGATTTTTTTTTTAATAGTAGAGAATAGGAAAAGAAAGCAATTGTCATTGAAGATTTAAAAAAAATTAATATTATACAAGCGGTAAGTGCTGGCAGAAGGAGATAGATGGCAAGAAATAATATATGATTGAACTTCTGCATTCGCTACCATTTAAAAAAAAAATGACAAAATTTTGAAACTCCCTGAAAGGTCTAGTATGTGTCCCAAAAAGAAACCAATGTGACTGGGAAACTATCCAGTGATTTTCAAAAATATATACATTTGGTTTAAAGGTGTAATGCAAAACATTTGCTTACTTCAGGACCATATTACATGATAAAGCCAAAGATGTTTTACAAATCATGAAAATCGAGAAATTTGAAGAGAGTTCTGATTGCCTCTTTTCTTTTTGCGATAGGTATGACATAGTATAGAAACAAATTTCTGGAGAAGAAAAAAATTGCTGGTGCATCGTGAGAATAATTTCAATGCCGATAAAATTGCTTTTGTATCAACTTCTATAGAGTGCAAATCGCACAATAGCAATAAATGTTGAAAAGTGTTAAGGCAAGATGAAATCTAAAGGCTGAATTTTGGTTCTGTTCTGTTTGTAATGTCACTGCACAAAACAGCTAAAACTCTTTCAAACCCTTTTAAGTTCTTTTGCGGAAATCTGCAAGCCACATTGCTTTAAAAATGTGACAATTTTTCCATGTGATTATTGAAGGAATAGCTGCATATATAACTCAGCCTTTTAAGTAGCTTAGGCGTTTAAATGAACAAGTGAGCAAAATCAAAAGAAAATGAACTCTGCTCTGAGCTGTACATTTAATTGCAGCACATTTATCACAAAAGTAGAATTTTAACCTCCTAACTGTACTTTCATTTTGAATCCTACACATCAAGGCATTAAAAAAATGCCAATGTGAATTTTGGACGCCAAATAATAGAAAAGGCATTTCCACACTTTAAAAATGAGGTTTCTGCAATGGTGAATGTGATACAAATCAAATCACTTGATATAAGCTGCCTGGAAAAATGTATCTTCTATCCAAAGTAAAAACTGTTGGAGAAATTCTGGCTTTGTACATTTGATTGCAGAAGAGTGTGCTTATTGCATTGAATTTCCAGCTGATCTTTGGATTACAGTTACAGGTTATTTTCAACGTACGCATCTGCAAATGATTACATTGAATAGATGGAGTCGCCACATGCTCTGACCTAACTACAAATGACATTTTTAAAATTTTAATAAAAGAAGGGAACGTAAACGAAAGTGAAGGTGGTGATTGTTCATCCAGTATTGAAAATTGTGATCTACGATCAAAAGAAGCTGTCAAACATGGGACCTTTTTAAAAAGCATTTATCTCAGAAAAACATTGTGTGGAAAACATTTTATACAATGTTGAGTAATACATACTGAATTTTGGTTCAAGAAATTTGTTGTCAACTTCAGAAAGAGGAAAATTTCTTACTTTTTTGAAAAATAAAAATAAATAAAAGTAACAGTAATGGCACATATCAGTATAATTTTTTTTAGCTCGCAGGTGTCTAAGGTACATTATAATTTCTTTATAGTTAATTCGTTTAATTCATTTGACTGCAATCTTGCAATTTAATGAATGAATTTTATAATTATCTTACAACAAATAAATTCACAATAATATAATGTATATTTATTCTTTATTGATATGTTTCCAAAAAAAATATGACTTTTATAATATAATTTTGTTTAATGTGTATCAAAATTAATTTTTTTTAATTCACCATATTGGAGTTTCACTTTAATGAATTTTTCAGAATAACGAACATAATCGATGGTCCCTAGAAATTTGCTATAATGAGATTTTACTGTATGACGTTTATTTCAACCATGACTGTACGAAAGATTTTTATCGCAAACAATATCAAACATTGTGACTCACTACTTGTTGAATGCGAATCTTATTATTATTTAATCGTAACCATGCAAAACATCTTATTTTTCTATTTTTCAAATGGAAAATATTTTTTGTTAAGTTATAACTTGCATTTTTTGCTGATGCTGAGATGGATTTTATCACTTTGATGATGATAACGGTGCAATAAAATTGTTTCATGGCTATGGAATTATAAAGTTTTTTTTCTTGTGAGATGCTAGCTACAAACATTTCTGACAGACTAATTTATGATTATATAAAAAAAGGAACTGGATAGTTACATATATTTTATCCTGTTGTTAATACATTTTCTGAATGTCTTCAAAAGTTCTTCCATAGCCTGTCGTCATATTAATAATGTGTAAAATAGTTATATTAGTTATATTTCAGTAAATGATATATTAATTAAATTTCAGTAAATCTTTTATAATTCTTTTTTTTTAAAACCTAAAACTGATTGTCTGATGGACGAAACTGTTGGCCAATTGCCAGAGCATATCACGTGCTTCTGCATTACTACCTAGGGCAAGTTCATTTCCTCAGTGGGAGTTGCTTGTTTTACATACCCATTTTACCCTGTACACAAAGTTCACCACATTCATACAAAAATAAACCAAATTATAACCACTGTGCCGTTTTCATTTGGTCCACCCTTATAGTATTTCATTTAGTAAAAATAATGATTGAATTGAATGAAAGGTGTTATTTGTAATGATGGTATTTGACTTGCTTTTTAGGAAGGAGTTAGTCCAAAAGATCTAGACAAGATTACAAAAGATTTTGGATTCCCTGTTGGAGCTGCTACATTAGCAGATGAAGTTGGACTAGATGTGGCTGTCCATATCTCTGAATATCTGTGTGGCGTCTTTGGAGAAAGATTTAGCCATGGTGTAAATTTAAATATTCTTAAAGAGATGGTGGCATCTGGATTTTTAGGTAATTTCTCTTATTACAATCATTCTTCTTTCTACATTAGTAAATAAATGATTTTGTGAAATTTGTCCTCTGCTAATAATATCTGATGAAATTTAAGTTAATGCATAACTCTTGTAAAATTATTCCTCCCAAAAATGATAAAGCCAAATCTGGTACTCCAAGGATTTACTTTGTATGATTACATGCTTGTAACAATAACAGAAGTAAACAAATAATACGTGTTCAAATTAAATTCGAAAAGTGTTTTTCTACATACCAAAATCATTGCTATATCATCTTATATGGTAATTCTACTAACGCCAAGCAAAAGGCTCTCTAGCCTTTACCTATGTTAACAAGTAAGGTTTGTCACAAGAGTGGTGCCTAAGTAATGGGGGGGGGGGATATTCTTATGATTTATGATAGGGTATGTTGTAAATATATGTATTTGCTCATAATTCATGCTTCATAATTTTTACAAAGTTAAATTTTTTCTTTACTTTTTATTAATTTTGAAAATATTAGCAAAATATTCATCTGGATTTGAAAAATTATCTGTTTATTCACTTTATCTAGCCAAAAACTTATGGCAGATGTTTATCTTTACTGTGGAAAACTAGTACTTAAATTTAAAATATCTTATAAGCATTGTGAATGCAGCCATGAGGTATGGGAGATGTTTGTTGGTTTAGGGTGCCATGTGTCATCTTTTGCCCATGAGGCCTGTCAAATATTGGCAACAAAGGAATGACATAGAGGAGAATGTGAGGTAAAAGACAGTACAAATAAAAAGTTGTTTAATTTGTGAAAAGAATTTTTTTAAAGGGAAAGAAAATAACTGAAAATAATCTGCAGACTCAAAACTAAATCTGTTATGTATGGCTTCCATTTCACATTTTCTGCTGCCAGGTCAGTGGATAATGGTTACATTTTTACACATTGTGTTTTTTCAGCGTGAGTGAAACTGTTAAGTATTTGCAGATTATATATAGGTTGCAGTGACTGACCCTCCCATAGTCTCCTATTACTGACCTTAGCAATGCTAAAGTTTAACTTTTAAAATTATACAATAAATAAGTTCTTTATAACATTTTAATCTTATGTTTTATTCAAATTTACTTTTTCACTAAATATCTTGGTCAGGTTTTGAAAACAGACTGGTAATCATTTTTTTTTCTTCCGGAATTTTCCCCACTCTATTCATTGATGGATATTTTGTTTCACTGTAATGTCAATAAATGAGTATATTCTTAATAAATTGTAAAGTAAACAAATAACTTTTTCATGTGTGTGACAACTTTATTGCTTGATGGAAGATCGCAAATTTCTCTTTCTAAACCACCCTTCAAAGTTTTCATTCTTGGCAATTATAGTTGCTGAATTATAGATTTTCCCACTCTATTCATTTGTAGATATTTTGTTTTGCTGGGCCTTGTAATGTCAATAAATGAGTATATTCTTAATAACTTTTAAAGTAAAAAAACTATTTTTTTCAAGTATGTAACAACTTTGCTGCTTGATGGAAGATCTTGTATGTCTATTTCTCTTTATTTTCAAAACAATCTTTCTAAGCGTTCATAGTCTTGGCAATTATAGTTGCTGAAGGTTTCAATAATCTAACATGTAAAATTAACACATGCACACACACGAATAATTTTTCATGTAATGCATTAATAATTTGTCTGTTTTCTTTCTTAGTGTCTGTGCAAATATTGTTTTTAATTCAATGCACATAACATAACCTGCATTAGAGTCAAAACTATAGTCTATATGACTCATCTTACAGGCTTCTACTGCACTGACACACATGATATAGGAGTCCCACATATTAAATATGACATAAGCAAGTCACGACTATTTATACCTTCTTTAGGAATCTTATATTGATTTTAATGTTTTTAACCCCTTAAGCACTACGACAACTCTTCTATTTGAAACCATGACGTATTTGTGTACGTCCTCATTTTAATTCCAGACTCCAGCATCTTTTTTTTTTTTTTTTTTTTTTTTTTTTTTTTGCGTCATAAATTGCTATGTGATTGGTTTTGTATGAGATTTATAGCAATGATTGTTTTCGCACCTAGTAGATGGCGTTACATGTCCAAAATGCATAATTAGTTTTCCTGTTGCTTTGTTTCTTTCTTCATCATTCATTTGTTTATGCATTGGTTATTCTATTCAGTTGTCTTTTGTAAATTGTAGTGTTTTGCTTTTGCTTTTGTTTGTATCTCTGATAGATAGTGATTTTATAGAGTAATTATGTCAGACACGGACAATGATTATGTTCCTAATTTTGATGGTGATATAGATTATAGTGTAACTTGAATCAAGCGATGAAGATTGGAACTTCAGACCTTATTTCAGTCTGTATAACATGAATAAACCATTATTTCATCACCTTACATTATATGTAATTAAATATTTCACGTGTATTTAAAAATAATGACATAAACAACTTTTGATGAAATTTAATAAATCTGGTATGCAGATACTATCACTAAATTGAATAGGGTGCTTAAGAGGTTAATTATGTTTGCAAGTTACATAAATTATAAGGTTAATGACATTCATATTAATTGAAACTTATTTGGAAAATTCAATATAAATGTTTTTCCAAAATCTGAGAGAGGGAGGCAAAAAAAAATGTTTGGGAAAGGGACTGATAATTTATTGTATTTGGTAGACATAAGTTATTAGATTTGGTAAGTTTGTCATTAAAAGATGTTTGTTATAGTATTAATTAATTTTTTCATTTGCTTTATTTTCATTTATATACAGGCCGCAAATCAGGTAAAGGATGTTTTGTTTATACGCCTGGTGTTAAAGACAGAGAAGTAAATACTGAAGCTGAAAATATTATGAAGAAATACAGTGTAACGCCTGCTAAGCAGTAAGTTTCTATGAAACTCTATAGATAATTTATTTTTAAAAATTTAATGAACAATTTATTATCATCAATTAATAATAAAGTACACAAAATTTTGAAAGAATGTTGTTCAAAAAGTTCAGATACTAAGTACTTCAGCAAATAAATTTGTTTGAAAAGCAAGAATAAGCAATATATAAGAAATGATTTTTTTTTCATAGCAGCTTGACCTCACTGCTGGCTGTTAAAAGGAAAATATTAATACTAATAATAATTTCCCTATCTTGTATTGTAATATATATGCATCACTGATCTAATGATAATATTCTAGATCTTATCTAGAAATCTGCTCACATGAATTTTGATATGTTATAGATGGGTTTCAAATTTTCAAAGTGTAAATTTAAAAAAATGAATTTATTTTTAATGACTTCCACTGTATGCAAATGATCCTTTATATAAATTATTTAATGTGCCTTGTTACTTTAGTTGATGTCAATTGTACTGTACTGTTCTGTTTAATGTTGGCACTAGGAAATAGTTTTTACTGACTTGCAGTGCATAATATTTAATCATTTTTAAAAATTCATGTAGTAATATCACATATCGTATAACATTTAATAGTGTTGATAATTGCTCATTTGTAACTAGAATTATATATATGCATTGTATGCAATGTAAATTTGGTTTATTACCAAGAATTATAAAAAAAAGAATAAAATGTTTAATTTTTGATGAAACATTGCAGGAACTTATCTGCTTTTTCAAAGACAGGTAGAATTGTTTTTTTCTAGTTCCTCAATTGTCGTTTTTGGGTTGAGATTGAGCCGGGCCAGACGAGCACTCCGTCAATCCGTGCCCCGGCACAGAGTATTAAAAATCAAGGGGCACAAAATTGCCAAAACAAAAGGAGAAAAAAATTCTAGAAAATACCCTCAATAGCTGACTTTCGGATGGAAGAAAATTTATTCAAATGCAACTAGAAGTTCGTTTTTATTTTTTTTTTCTCCAAAGCCAAAAGTTTTAAGCGTTAAGCATGTTTCTTGATCCGAATGCTCCTAGAAAAACACCTTTCTCTGTTTGTCGTATCGTAATTGGCTGATGCGAGTCACGTGGTTAGAGGGGGACGGCGACAGGAAGGCTCTATTTGGCGCTATTTATATTTTAGGAGAGAGTAAAAGTTGTTATTCTGAGAACCATTGACCATTGCATTGGGAAATCCTTTTGTCTTATTCTCCTGCATAAAATCTATGAAAAAACAGACAAAGAATCAAAAGGTATGTTTTGTCGTAAAATAATATTATAAGAAGATTTTAGGAAGTGTGTTAGCCCTTGTTCTTAGGTATGAGTAAATTTAACTTGAAGAAAACTATTGTTATTACTGTATGTTTTTAAGTGGCTTGAAAAAAAGAAAGAGAGAAAAAAAAAGTTTGAACAATATTACATCTCTCATGTTAATTCGATTGTTTGTGAAATATTTTTTATTGTCATCTTTTTATCTTAGTAGTTAAAGTTAGTTGGTTTATTATGAATTTCATTATTTAGATAGCTTTACACATTCTTATTTTATTATATTTTCCATATTCATGTATATATTTTTTATCTTTTGTGCAATTTACTAAAAATCAATACGTATGGGTTAAATTGTTTAATATACTCACATTAATTTAATTAAGGTGGTTCTCAAATTCCCTGCTCAACAACGCGAAACTTTCTGACATATATTCTGACTCATTTTTAAACGTAAAAGTATAAAATTGGTAGGCCTGACTATTGAAGTGGTTTGGAATCGAATAGCGTTTTCCATTTTTTTGATAAATATACTAAGGTATAAGAGAATCTTGTCAGGCGACAACAAATTTTACCCCTTTCTCGTGCTACCGCATCTGGAAATTTGGTTCAAATCGACATCTTTGACAGTATTTTCTGAAAGAGCTTCTGCCTTTACCAAAAATGTAAATCTCCATTCGATTACATAGTTTCTGAATAAGAACATCTGCGAATTTCATACGTTTCCGAACAAAAATTAATTCAGAATGTAGCTCCTTTATAGATTTGAGAACAGTCTTAATAAAATTTATCACACTTTGTGCAAAAATTGACATATTTCAGTCAAACTGAAAAAAATTAGCATACATGTTTAGAACTTTTAATTCATTCTCTAGATATGGATTAAACTAGAAAAGTAAATTTTGTAAAAAATTTAAAGTGTTACATTTTTTTTTAAATCTGGAAAAATTGTTTTTTCGTAATAAAAGTTTATCTCACAGTTACATTTTCTAACAAAATAAGGGGTTGGCCCTACGACCAACGCTCGTAACCTCCCTTCCCGCCTGTCCAGACTTTGCAGGCTGTAAAAACACGCTAATTTGCTCGTTTTTAAAAGATTACTTGATTACAAAATATTTGGATTATATTATCACGACCAGTAGTGATCTTCTGTAATCAAGTTGCTATTCGTTTCCCTTTCACTTGGGTATTTCTCGATTCCCAAGGCCGCATCCATCGTTTTCGCAACAGCTGATGGTGTTTTCGTGATCAATTAAGTAAGATCTATCACAATTTGAAAATCAGCTTATATAAAAATGTTGTATAAATGCGAACATGAAAGGAAAACATGCGGGGGTGCAAGCAGTGATTAGAAACATCAACCCTCGTGCTTTTTAACACCATGTGGTAGCCACTCCGTTAATCTGGTGGTAAATGATATGGCCAAATCATCATTAGAGGGAGCCAACTTCTTTAATATTGTCCAAAAATTGTACGTATTTTTTTCTTCATCGCCTTTCAGATCGGCCATTCTTTTGAAGCATGTTGAAGAAGTAACTTTAAAAACTCTCAGCGACACCAGGTGAAAAAGTCGAATTGATGCTAGCCACTAAGGTATTAAATCGGTCGAGTATATGATGCATTGCTTAGCATTTACGAGAACAAAGATATAGACATAGTTCTATAAGAGATGAAGCATCTTGCGCAAATAAAACGATACAAATTTCTTTGTTCTGTCGTGATATGGTATGAGGTTTTAAATAATTTCAATTCCATTAGTAAACTCATGCAGGAGAAAATTTTCGATATTGCATTGGCAATAAAACTTTTGGAAAGTTCCAATCGTTTTTTTAAGAATTTGAGATCGGACAATCACTTTAATGCCATCCTTGTCGATGCTGGTGAAACGGCATCCGAAATAGATGCAGATAAAAATTTTGAATCAATATCGAGACATCAAGTTCGTCGGCGTAAAAGACAATTTGATTATTAAAATCAGGATGAACCCATAATCGATGCATAGGAAAAATACAAAATTGAATTCTTTTACCACCTTGCTGACACTGCAATCAAGTCTTTAGATCAAAGATTTTCTCAGCTGCAACATCACAACAGTTACTTCTGTTTTTTATATCATATATATGAACTAAAAGATGTTTGTTCTACTGTAATTTTGGCCAAAGGCAAAGATTTGGAAACCATTTTAACAGCTAGAGAATTATCGGATATAAACAGCCTGGAACTTTGTGATGAAATATCAATGGTGTGTTCTCTATTGGAAAAAGATTTACCACCTTTGGAAGTTTTGAAATTCATAACAAAAATGAATTTTGCTCCACACTTGAGCATTGCTCTAAGAATTTTACTTACTCTTCCAATAACTGTTGCATCCGGAGAACGTAGTTTTTCCAAACTAAAAACAATCAAGAACTATTTGCGAACAACAACATCTCAAACAAGATTGTCAGACCTCACTATTTTAGGAATTGAGTATGAACTCAGTAACAGTTTAGATGTTTCTGAATTAAAGAATTCGCTGAACTAAAAGTTCATAAAAAAAAGTTTGAATCTTATTCCTGTAACTGTTTTTTTTTAATGAAGTAAAGTATTTTAAATGAAAAAATATTATAAGTATTTGTGTCAATTACTGAGTGTTTGTTTCCCTGATGTTTTTTGGATATTCCCTAAAAAATGTAAAAAAAACCATGTACTTTTTTTAATGCTTACTATGTATACTTATTATGTAGGGGCGCAAATTCTTACTTTTGCACAGTGTGGTTTAGAGGCTAAATCCGGCCCTGGATTGAGAAATAGTGCAAACTAAGTAAGTCGAGGGGTCCATTCAGATTTTGCTTCGACTTTTTCTTTGGACATAATAAATTTCCATTAATTTTTCATAAATATATTCAAAGGATCATTTTTACTGTTATAATTTATTCACATGCAATTATAATTGCATTGGTAAGAAAGTAAAAACATTCAACTGATAATCAAGAACTAAAGAAACAGATAATCGTTAAAAAAATTTTAAAATCTGATACTTGGAAGGGGGCCCTTCCTATATGGTGGCTGTGAATTAAAGATAAGAAAACATTGGAAATTTGAAGCACATAATGTTTAATTTAAAAGTTTAAAAAAAAAAAAAAAAAAAGCTTATATCATAATTTTTAGTGTTAATTTTCTTATGTGCATAAAAGAAATTGAAAGAAAATATTAAAGGTCATGTGTAAAATTTTTAACAAAAAGAAAAGGGGTCATTTAAAAAGCTGCTTCAATTCCTAATTACATTCATCAGTCCAGATGCAATATAGTCAAACAATCATTTTTAGTTTTCTAGAACCTTTTCCATGATTTTTCTGTAGCTCGTTCAAGTTGATCCTTGTTATCATAATTCTGTCCATTTCTATAAATATTTATTATTATTGAACATAAGTCCTTTATTGGATTTTTTTCAAATGCCTAATTTTAGCAGTCAAATTTCATTTACTTCAAACCATAATTTTGATGAAGATAATACCCAAATTATGGTATCTTCCTAAAAGATATGAGTGTAACCTTTGGCAGTAAATTTTCAACTAGCCTGTCTTGGTATGCATTGTTTTTCATATTTGAAAATGTTATTGGATTTGTTAGATTATAAGTAAAAATGATTTGACTCCAAACTATTTGGTTTCCTCTGTTTGTCAGAAAAAACAAGCTAATGATTATGCTTGGAAATAAAAAATGTTTGTATCCTAAAATATTAAATTTAAAGCCAAGAAATAAAATCAACCTAGGTGAATTGCAAAGAAAGATGATTGATATAAAATCAAAGCTTATATCTTAAAAGCATCACTTTTGTATTTATTAAGTTGGAGTATTAGTTTCATTTCTAGACAGAATATTAAGACAGTGTATCTAGGATTTATTATACAGAAAATCCTAATCCCTGCTTTCTCTTTAGTCTAATTGACCACTTAATGCCTTGACAATCTTGTCAGATAAAAATTTTCATAAAATAAAAATGGGATTATGGAATTTGAAGTGTTGCTTTAATTTTATGTCTAATTTGTGTTGCAAGTCCAATTTTAGATGTGCTTTGATATTTAATCATTTTACAGGTGTACTCCAGAAGAACAGCAAATGAGATTAGTCACCCGATTTGTAAATGAAGCTATCATGTGTTTGCAAGAAGGCATTTTGAACAATCCTGTAAGTAGTATCATTTACTTTTTGTTTACAGACAAATTCCCCATTTAAAATTTTCTTATTTTTATAAATAACAAATTCCTTTATAATTGTATTAGCGTAATACCATTTTTATTAGCTTTAACTACTGCTTTTCAATCGCCTTTCAAAATCATGATAGTTTAGCTCAGGGGTCGGAAGTAGTGCACTACAAGTAGCGAAAATACTATAGCCACTACTTTTTACTGTAGTTTGTAATGTAGCGCACTACATTTTTAATAATTTAGTGTAGCGAGTAGTGCGATACAAATAAATCCGTAGTTTGTAGCGAGAACCAGCACTACTTTTAACGCTACTTCAGGGGTAGTAAATGTACCACTCCGCAAATCACGTTGCTGAAATTGTTTTCTTTGATGCAAAATTTGTTCTGCTCAACAATTTGCGAATCTCAGCTGCAGTGTATAGCAACAATATTTATTTCTCGCATTCTAGATAGCAACTTCTTGGCCCCTGTGGCCTGAGAAATTCAAAGGTTATGTTTTATCAGAATAATATCCTAATAGCGAGCTATTGTTATTAGTAAAAAATTGGATGATTCATTAAATAATATGTATATACATATATTTTCTCATTTGCATTGTGTTTTAATTATTAGATTTATATTGCCCAAAGCATTGCACTATTTACTTGCATAAACAAGTACATTGTTTAAATTAATAAATTTTTATAGCAACTACTAATTTTTATTTAAAAGTAGTAAATACAGAATATTATGAATAACATACTGAACATTCAATAGTTTACAGGAGGTTTTGTTATTCATAATATTCTGTATTTATTACTTTTAAATAAAAATTAGTAAGTATTTGTACTTCTGTATACCGGGCATCTTTTATCTTAACCACTTTGTATAATAAGCTGTATTTTCTATAATTTTTCTTATACTTGTTATTGAAGTATCACCCTTTATAATGATTCTCAATTAGAGTGATGCCATTTAAAATTCTGTTTTGTCCTTATATGTGTTACTTAGGAACTTGATGTAGAAAAATTAAATTATTTAAATTGTTTCAAGTTAAAATCTGGTTTTGAAAATTCAGGTATGGAAAAAAGGTCTGCAAGACTTGAGATTGCCTAAGAGCCTGTAGATGGCTTGATCTGTCACTGATTAAATTGTAGTTAATTCTTAGTTAAAAATTTAGCTACTAAATTGCAGTAAAAATGTTGTATGAAAAAAAATCACGATTTTTATGAACTGAATACCAAATATAATTCAATTTGTTACTATATTATATTGATTTCTTTGACAATAGAAATATTTCTCCCAATTCTCAAATTACTGTGTTGTGATTTAAATAACATAGTGTCAGTTTCATTGATCCCTTCAGAAGTTCATTATTTTGTTATATAAACAATAATTCCAAATCTATATATTTAAAACAGAAGGCTATTTTTTGTCATCTGCATTGAATTATTTTGACAATTATATTTTTAAATGAAAGCTTTGTAGATGTGCCCACACTGGCTATTTAAAAAACTATTCTCATTTTTACATATTGATTTTAATTTAAAAATGTTTAATGAAATATCTTCAAAATGGTGGAAATCAGAGTAAGATTTTCTGTCTGTAACATAAAATTAATTTGCTTTATCTCATTCCACCAGTCATAAGTGTGATTCTATCATTCTAAATGTCGTCATATTTAAAAGAAAAATATCAATGGTCTTCATAAAATTTAAACATATTAATATGATTGTGTTTAATTATGCAGTAATCATGGAAGAGCAGAATACAGATTATTTATTGAGAAATAATACTAACAAGGGAACCACTTTTGGTGCAGCTTGCACCTAGTATCAAGACGTGGGCATTTTGTAGCCCTATACTTAAGTTAGAGAAACTATAAAATTTCTCTGTTAAAATCATATGTATTTTTTATACTTTAAATTTGTTATTAATGAATTTAATTTCATGCCAAAAGGGAGTTAATCGCCAAATATGGCGCTACGAATCCAAACCACTATTCACTTACTGCAGACGGCTATGGCATTCGGCCAGGGTTGCTGCGAACATTTCGACAGTAATGAAAAAAAAGCCAAGTTTTCCCCGCCAAAAATGTAAATATAATGTTGTAATTTTTCAAAATCAAATTCATGGGTTCTTGAAGGGATTTTTAAACTTTTTTCAATATTTTATACTTATTGACTAATTTGTATTTTCAACCGCTTAAAAAAAAAAAACCTACGTTAAGTGGCCTCGAAAATTGCATTTTTAAAAAGTGATGCTGCTGTACAATCAAAAGAATATGTGTCATGTTGTGACATATTTATCTACATTCTCCCATTCTTTTAAATTCTATTTTTCAGCATTTTATTCCCTATCTTTAAATGTTACCTCTGTTTCCAATGATGTGCTACTTTTCGGTGATAGTCCTCGCTCCATTCTGTCACTTATCTGGTTTTTGGGTAAGCTGTTTTGATATATAAGTTTGCATATATATCTATGGTCTTTTAGTTTTTTTCCCTATTCCTCCGGGAGTATATGTCATGTTGTGACATATTTATCTACATTCTCCCATTCTTTTAAATTCTATTTTTCAGCATTTTATTCCCTATCTTTAAATGTTACCTCTGTATTCAATCATCTCAGTTTAAAAGCTACCCATTAATTATTTTCTATCTTAAATTTGTACTTCCCTTCCTTTCTAGTACCTAAATAAACGATCTCTGTTTTTCCTTTTAAATCCACCGTCTGCTTTGCTTTTGGCAGTCAGCCAACGGAGTCCTTCTTAGTTTCTCATCGCATCTCCCGTTTGACGCATGCGCGTTGTCCGAACATCGGTGCGTTTCTCCTTTCCTTCCCTTGGCGGTACTGTTTGGCGAGCGCTCGTAGCGACGGCGCTCTTTTGGCGCGTTTTCCCTCACGCGGCGGTCGGTTCGAATCTTCCAGTCGGAAGCGTGACTCGGCACTTCATTCATATTACATTTTGACTTGCAGTACGTTTGGTGGTTCTTAAGCCACACTGATCTCGCGACGCGGGACATGGAGCGCATCGACACTTGGAGTTCATCATCTGAAATTTTGGATCAGCTATTCATTTAGTATTATTTTAATTATTCACTTCAAGATGAAAATATGTTAAATATATGTTGAGTCACTATAAATTATCTAAGTAACTTCGGAGCCTTCATTGGAACAGCGGACGTCATCCCTGAAAATATTGCTCTTAAATAAAACTGGTATGTTTGGAAACACTGTGTCATCACTTCTTATCTCCTACACTTAAAGAGAACAGGTAAAGTCTTTTATCTATTTTAAATAACGTCTTAGTTAAAAGATTCATGGACTAACTGATCACGGTTATCGTCAAAATACAATCTGTCACTTAATTCAAGTCTAGTTGATGTGATATTTAACTACAAGTATCCACAGTTACTATGTTTTTAAGAACCTGGAAATAACAACTTAACAATATGATTTTAACAGAAAAATTTTACCGATTCTCTAACTTGGGCCTGTAGGTCTATAAAATGCACCAGGTATCAATGCTAGGTGCGAGCTACACCAAAAGTGGTTCCCTTGTAAGTTATCTTTGTAAATAAAAAAACAGTAATCTGATGAGGAAAATGACATCATTCGGAAAACAAAAGATGATTTTTCCTCCATGAATATAAAGCATTTTACTAACCCTGTGTCAGTATGTCATCATATTCACTGACCCGTATTCCTGTATCTAACTAGATAGAACTTCCGCTATTTATTTAAAGTTTCTTGGTATGCACAAAATAAAATATTTCTGAAAATTACATAATTTTCATTTAATTATAATAAATATTTAACGAAACTCAAGAATTTGAAAACAATTGCTTAAATGACTCTTATGGTAATATTTTCTTATATTTTCTTGAAAATGACATTTTCCAAGATTTTTATTCCACCAACTCCAAAATTAAAAGCTAAATCGCCTGCTTATGAAAATATTTTTAAAACGTGCATTTACAAACACAAAATTTAAATTTTTATAAAGCTAAAATGGCGTAATTGTCTAAACTTTTTACTGAGATCAGGACTTCAATGGAATGTGGAGTGCACGTGCAAAGTTTTGAGTATGCGTTGTATTTGGAGTGTCACTTTTTTAAAAATTACATTATTTTTTTTATTCATTAGCTTAAATTGTAACATACTTATTTAATATATTCTCTTGTGTTGAATTTTGACGAGTACAACTAGTATCTTTTGTAATTGTATCATTTTGTGATAAGAATTATGCCTTATTACACAAAATTCACAAAACAATTAACTTTCACTACTAGAACATTGTACTGTATTCAAGTATTTTATTGTGAGTTATTTATATATTTATTTATATATAAATTATTTTGCTATAATATGATTCTTGAAAATATTAGAATGATGCCATGTAGTGCTTCATATGATATAACCAGACTAATTGAAAAAGTGTGTTTTTGAGAATTAAAACAACCTTATCAAATATTTCTTTTTATGCTTTGAATATTATATTAAAAACTATTTGAAACATAAAAATTTAAATATAAATAAAAGTAAGTTGCACGCAAGGTATTATTTTCAGTTATGAAAGTGATAATCAGAAAAAAAAAATAAATAAAATTGTCAAGCAGAGCATTTGTTTGCTGCAGATGCAAATTTGAACCTAAGTTTTGTATGCTTTTAACTTCTCTGCTGTCATTCAGCTGCCAATATCCAAATACTGTCTGTGGTTAAAATATGGAAGTTTTTTTTCTTCCCCCCCCCCCCCCCCATTAAAATCAGATACTCATTTGGAACAGTTTCCTTGTTAGCATTGCTTCATGATGTCCTGTGATTGTTTAAAAGTTAACTTATGCTCTACTTATGTTAACTTATGCTCTAACTTAAGTCTTATGCTCTTTTATGAATGAGAAAAAGGTTATGTGAAATGTCTGGAAACAAACTGCAAAGAAAGGAGGAAATATTATGCTCCCCCCCCCCCCCCCCCCCCTCCCTTTCAATGTTTAGAAATTTACCTTTTTTTTTTTTTTTTTTTTTTTTTAGGGGGAGGGAGTGCAGAATTTAGATGATTGTTTATTTATTTACTGTTGCTATAAAATAGAGCTGATTTTTTAAATTAGTTTCAAATATTTTTTTAATTTGTGATCTGGGCTTGGGAAAAGAGGGAGAATTAGAAATTTTAGATTTAGGAATAATTTAGAATAAAAAAAAAATGGAAATCTGCCAAAACATGGAAGTTTCTCATTCTAATGGAAATGTATGATTTATTTCTTTTTTTCTTTCTTACTCTTTTATATCAACTCTGCTATTTTTTTTATTTGTTTCTTTTGAGCTTGAATATATTTATTGTTTTCACAGCTGGAAGGAGACATTGGAGCTGTATTTGGACTAGGCTTTCCACCATTCCATGGCGGACCATTTAGATACACCGATACTTATGGAGCCGATAAAATTTTAGACTGGATGAAGCGATTTCAAGAACTGTATGGGCCCCAATTCACTCCCTGCCAGTTGCTCCTAGATCATGCCCAGGACTCGAGCAAAAAGTTTCACATCAAAAAGTGATAAGGCATGCATTTTAGCCATGAATTATTTAAATTAATGAAATTAAAATTATTATATCAAAATATTTTTTGCCATTACTGAATCAAATTCTTATAAATATGAATGCCTTTGAATGAACTCTTACACAGTACTTTTATAAAAGAGTTATGTCCATTTTATGTTTATTTATGTTATGTAAATATAAGAAAGCAATCGTAAATTTTATATGAGAGACTTCTATGCCTATTTTGTGTAATATTTGTTAAATAAATAATTTTACAGAAAAATAAATTACTGTGGTTATTTATTGTTAGTATACTTATATTAAAATTTTAAATGTTAAGTATATTGTGACAGGTATTTCTTTATGTATTATAAACTGAAGAATTCAACCCTGTCACTTATAAAAATTGTATTTTATCTGCATTTTAACCAGGGTTGGCAAGTTTTTGCTGTAGGTGGAAAATAATTTAATAGTTTAAACAAACTGTTTCTCTAAAGCTTAAAATTCTTTTACTTATTTGTTAAACTTTAAATCGATAGATGGCGATACTGCAAGCCACTCAATAAAAATATTTTCCATTATTTTTTTTTTTGTTGTTGTTGTTCTAAGGAGTGATATTCATTAGAAATATTCATGAATTTTGTCAATTCGTCGTTCGATTAGCTTTCTATTTATTATTTTTTTATTATTTTGTCTGCATATTAATGAAATAATCAATAGTTATTGATTTCTTCATATTCTATACTATTTGTTTATATTTCAGTCCATAGATGACAGTACTGATTCACAAAAAAAATTTTCAAATTATGCAATTTGTATTGATGTTATATGTTCATTTTTTAAGTTCTTATTTATTTTTTTGTATTCTGCATTCTCTTCAATAAGATTTAAGAAAATTTTAGATATTTTTATTGATTTCACATGTTCATAATTATAAGTTATTTATTTTAAAGTTATGAAGCCTACATTTTAGGTGTTTAAATCTATTAATGTATGAAAACATTGTGGTCATTCTGTTGTAAATTTAGTAAAGGTTTAAAACAATTTAGCTATACTTTTTTTTATTGCTTTTTATATGTTCATCACTTAAAGTTTTTTATTTTTTAATTTAGAACATCTTTCAGTAAAAAAGTGCCAAATGTGTCACCCTGTTAAGATATAATTGTTTTTTTTTTTAAATTTTGTAGGAATATTTTTTAAAAACTGAACTGTGATTCTTGCGAATATATTTTGTTATATTCTGCATTCTGTTAAGTTAAATTATTAACATTTTAGCGATTTTTCTTACTGTTGTTTTATTCATTATTTAAGCTTGTAATTTTTTTTTCACTTCACTTATGAGTGATTGTTTACAAAATATGATGAGCAGTAAATAAAATTTTACATTTAACTTTAATATATTAAGACTTTTTACCATGTGTTCATATATAGTGTGATTCATAAATATCGAAACAATATGCTGTATCCTTAAATATTGTCCCTAGGTGCACATACTTCCAATTGCAAAGTTTCATAAAGAAAAAGGCGCAAAATTTGAGAAGTTGCAACTCCATGGGGGGTCTATTTGAGAAAATACAAAAATTAAATTTTTATATTTCCCCCGTAGGATAGAATTTCCAATTAGGAAATTTTTCCTTTTCCCTGTCCATTCCTGAATTAAACAAAAAAATTTCCATCTTGATATCTGCACAACTCAGAGAGATATGTCCATTTTAATAATTCGTGAGGTTTCAAGGGATCACCACAAATTGAAATGCGTATAATTCAAAAACCAATATTACTGTAAGGTGTCCAGGAAACATTTATTACCTATATATTTGTCTTACGTGGCGCGAAAATAGGGCTGAATTTCTACCTTATCGTTGGCAACAATCGTAGTTTCCAGAGCTCAGACCAATGAACAGACAAGATTGTGTTAGCCCCGCCTCCAACATGGCAGAAAGTGTCAGAGCAGTGAAATTAAAGCTAGCAATTATTAAAAATAAAATAATATGAACGTAATCCAAAGCGTCTGAGATGATTCCTCATTTTAATTATGAGAAATAGTGTTAATTTCAAATGAATTCATTTTTTTCAAATGAATTCATTTAGAATTTATTTACGAATTTCACTCACACAAAAAAATCAGAGATAATAAAATATAAACTTTCTAGAATGCCCTGCTGCCATCTGTTGCCGTTTTATTGAAGTAAAAATAATTTCTTTTTCAGAAATCTATAATCAATTAGAATAATAAAATGTTGAACGAAATTTAAACAATCATTGATGATAAACCATCTTCCTACCACGTAGTTTTTTAATGAATTTAAGCCGTGCTGTACAATATTATAGGTGCTAATTATGTTTCCAAGATTCTCTTTTCATGGTATTTAAATTATTTATATGTCCATTAGTAGCATCGACTAAATGCATTTTTAGTTGTGTTTTCAACGGAGTTTTCAATTACTTTTTTACATTAAAAAAATTGTCAATTTCATACGTTCAAATGATTTATTGTAGTACTTATTCCGGCTAGAATTACTAGAAAAATAAAATAAGGCGAGCGAGCAAAGCGAGACCGCGTAGCGGTCTCAATGTGAATTGCCTTGCAATTCACCGGGGGTTGGCGAGTGTTAGCGAGTAGGGGGCTGAGCCCCCTAGTTATTTTTAATTTATGTGTAGAGTTAGAATTTTGTATTTTTTGATGATGGTTAACCATATAATTTGTAAACAGAATCGCATCTTAAGACTTCTTACCAAATTTTAAAAAAATTAAAAATTTCAGAGTAATTTAAAATTGTTATAACTCAAAATATTATTTGTCAAATTGATTTTTTTTTTTTTTTTAATTAAAAAGAAATAGGTTTTAATTTTGATTCAGCATTTAAAAAAAAAAAAAAAAAAAAAATTTAAAATAGCAATTTTTTAAAAATGCAACTTATTTTAAACATCGTATTTTCAAAAGTGATTTTTTTTTTTTCAAATTTGCCAAATTAAAATTTAATTAATATATTTGAAAAAGATACATTCCAAGTTTGAACCATTTATCTTTAACAGTTATTGACTTATATCCAGTGGCGGCTCATACCAATTTTCACTGGTGGGGCCCGGTCCGTCATAACAAATTGGTAATTTTTATGTATTAATATTCCTTGTTTAAACATGAAAACAAATTATTTAATAATAAAATTACAAAATAATCTTATATTTCGAAATATCACGTGAATTATTTTTTCAAGTAATCAACATTACTTTCATATTTATTTAATTACCATTTTAAATACCATTACCATTATTACTATTAAACTTACTCTGATCAAACATTATTCAATTGAAAAACAAATCTGCAAATCATACAAAAAAAAAAAAAATGATTTAATAGAAAAAAATACATATTTTTCTTGCAGATATTTAATCAATTCACAAATTAAAATTTAGTGTCTCATTTAAATAGAAATTCGGCATGTCGATTTTTTTCGTCGAACCAATCTTTCAATTACTTTTACATTAAATTCTGATATTGTACTAATAAAATCCTTGAGGACTGAGAGGACAGCAAGAGCATTTAATCGTTCCTGTCCTATGGAGTTTCTAAAAAATGTTTTTATTCTCTTAAGTGTACTAAAGCACCTTTCTGCTCTTGTAGTCAATGCTGGTGTTACCAGGACAATTTCAAGTGCCTTTGAAAGTTCAGAAAATTCTTCTGTAAGGTTATTGGTTTTTACAAATATTAAAAGACTTGAAACTGTCTGAATGTTTTTAAAAGTGAAATTATGATATATTACGCGGAGTTCAATCAATAATTTTCTTTAATAATCATACTGTAACTTTCTGCAATAAAAGAGATGTTTTTCTCAGGAAAATTATCATTAAATAAACTGAATTTGTTTGTTTCCGGTATTGCAAATGCATTAAGAGTTTTTTGTTCTTCAAGCCTGTTTTTATTTCAATTATTATAATATCACATGCTTCTTTAGCATTTATTTGTACTGTGTTATAGCTGCTGAATGTTATGTGTTTCCTTTTGCACAAATCTTCGTAATTTTCACAGTTTGATTAACATAATTTTTTCTTCTGGTTTCATTAATAGCATCAGGGAAACAGATGACAGTTTGCAGCGCACTTAATGAAGCGGTATTTGTCTTCTGTACAACATTATACAAAATATTTACATGCTGAAATATCGAATGGAAAAATGAAAGCAGAAAGAGAAAATCCTCATCTTCTAAAATTCTTTGTAAACCATACGATTCACTGATTGTTCTATCATCCCAGTGCACTACGTTCTGAATTCTATCAAAACACTCTGATAGCTCGGACTTATTTTCTTCTATGAAACTGATGATACGTGAATGAAAGTTCCACCTGGTTTCTAACGGTGCAGGAATTCTTTTAGCACATATTTCTCAAAATTAATCACTACACTTATGTGATGCCGAAAAAAAAAGTAGAAAATGAATTGACATTTGCGAAAAATTATCTGATAGATTTTATATTAGTGCAAGCTTTCTTCAGCACTGAATTCATTTGGTGTGCATAGTAATGGATGTACTTTGCATGAGGAAATTTTTCTCTCATTCGCTATTGAACTCCATTATGACACTCGCTCATAGCAGCAGTGCCATCATATGCTTGCGCAACGAGCTTATCTTTTAAGTTAAACTCATTTAGATTATCAATTTAGATTTCAGTGAGTCCCTTTGTTGTTCTGTCATGAACATCAATGAATTTAACAAATCGTTCTTCGGGTTTGCCATTTTTTACATATCGTAAAATAATAACAAATTGGGAAATGCAACTTATATCAGTAGTTCCGTCAACTTGTAATGCTACAAAATTGGAAGCATCAATTTCATTTTTTACTTCATGTATATACGTTTCATATATACAATCAAAAAGCTCAATTTGTAAAGTTTTTGAAGTATTTTTAGGTACTGTCGCATTGTTTAAAGGGTCTTCCAATGTACTGTCCAGTTTTGCTGTGTATGTAACCAAATCCAAGAATACAGCTTGATGTAAAGAATCTTTGCGTTCATCATGACCCCTTAAAGCTAGTTCATGAAATCCACAGAATTTTAAACAATTTATTACTCGATTTAGCACATACCTGTTTTTCTCAACCATTTTATTATGTTTTTATAATGAAATCCTGTAACCTTCATCCAGCTGTGCTACAATATTCACATTTCCAAAAGTTTTATAATTAATAGCATTGTATAAATGAGTAGTACTCATTTCGTGTTCTTTTACTCTCTGTAAAATGCTTCAAGTTGCTGCAACCAGCCATGCTCCATAATTTTTCACCTCCAAACAATAAAAACAAATATAATTCTTTTTTCTTCACTCGCTGAAAGCCACGGAAATTTGTCAAACCACTGTGTAGAGAAATAACGCATTTTTTTTTTCTTCTTCTTTTTGTTGCATTTCAAAATTCTTTGATTGATAAGGTCCCAGGCATTTAATTTCAAGTTTTTCTTCCAAACTCATTGTTGAAAATGGCTTTTGTAATAGATCATCTACAGAATTCCTTTTTATACCAAGAATTTAAAATTATCACGCGTCTTTGTTTAAAGAAAGTACTCAAAGCTTGCATAATTTAAGAAATAATCGGCAATAGTAGTAATATAAACATTGCCAAATATTTTTGAGAACCTCAAGGGTTAACATATTGTAACAGAAACTTAGTTATCTTACCTTATTTTGCATCAGGGAGATATAGATATTCTATTACCATGCTTTGCATCAAGGGCAAAATCGCCAAGTACCCCATAGTGTAAAAAAATACGGAAGTTTTAGCTCTAAAAGAGCAGTAAATTGCCAAATTTGAGGGAGTGAAATACTGAAATTAATGCACCAGATGGGCCCAAATGTCTCGTGTCCAGCAGGAAGTAGCGATCAGTCGTTGAAGTGATTTATTGCCTCTTGAAAAAAAATACAGTTGCTGAGAGTCTATAATAACGGATGAGTGGGACCAAATAAAAGTGCAGTTTCTTTGCAATATATATTTTAGTAAAGTTTTTTTTTTAAATATTTAGATTAAAAAATATGTATTGATATATTTTATGAACAGAAAATACTGGTGGGGTCTTGCCCCAATGGCCCTAAGGGATAGGCTGCCCTTGCTTATATAAATTTAAAGATGAGAAATGCTGAAAAAACCTATGATGCAGAAAAATGTATTTAAAGTTTTAAAGACTGGCTCCTAATAGAACGTTTAAATGCTTTTTAAAAGCTTCCATGTGAGTAAGCAACTCCTTCCTGTAGCTTCAATTTCTGATTTAATTTTTGCCAGTGTCACCTTCTTTCTTTACTGTTTAAATGTGTCAGTTGATTTAAACAAGATTTTTCTAACATGTCGATTTAGAGTTTTTTTCATAGTTTTAACCCTGACAACTTCATATTTTTCCCCTTAAAAGTGCAATTACATGAGATGTAAAATTTGCCTCTAATTATGGGCGACTCATTGTTAATCTATGGCTTTAAAAGAGTTGCTTCGAAAGCAAACAACTATCTTTTCTCGGAGCAATTTTGTCGCCTGCGATGACCTTCAAACGCATCAGAAAGCGTTGTTGTTTGGAATAACTAATCAAATGCTTGGAAAACTGATGATGGAAAAGTCATTTTTTGAAAAACCAAACCAGATGAAATGCTTTGAAAACTGACGTGTGGCAGGCAATTTTTGCCACTTCAAATTTTCCTGTGTAATAGTTTCTAAAGATTTTCGAAAATCTTTCAAAATTTACATTTCATAGAAGTTGTTTCCATGACAACCACAGCTTGAAAGTTATATTTTGGAAATAATCTAAAACAAAAAATAAATAAAATATTACCTGTTCTATTTAAGATAGAATGCCATTTTAAGTGGAAAAAACAGGGAATATTTTAATGCTGTAATTTTTTTTTTTTCCAAAAATTTAAAGTTTTTGTGTCTTGGACTTTCTTAAAGAATCATTCTGAAGACCATCATCATTGATATGCTAATTTTTGGATGTAAGGAGCATGTCATGCAATCGTCACGACGTATTTCAAGCATAAAAGTTTTCCTTGTGCAATTGACAATGAAGTTAATCTGAACTGGCAGCATGTTGCAGTACTGCAACAAAGAATATTTCGAAATGTTAATTATTTAATGCTGTTTGTAATCATAATAGTAGACAAGCTTCTGCGGAATATCAACCTCGTTTCCCGAATTCTCGGCCTCCTACTACTAGTTATATTTATAATCTTGTTCAAAGAATACAAAGCACAGGATACGTGTATAGACAGAGAGTTGCAGGTAGGCCTATGTCCAGGACAATTGATACCGAAATTGACATTTTGGCTTATTTTACGAGTTATCTTCATGCGAGTACGCAAAATGTTGCTGCAGAATTGAACATTCCACAATCAACAATATTGAGAATATTGCGACGAAATAATTGACATACCATACAGCATTCGTGCAGTCCATGCACAGGTAGAATCGGACTATCAACGCCGTCTAGATTTCTGCAATTGGGGACTAAATCAAGAGGATACCAACCCCTCCTTTCTGAGAAATGTACTTTGGACAGACAAATGCTGTTTCAAGCAAGATGGAACAATTAATCACCAAAATGATAATTTTTGGAGTGACACAAATCCCCATTTCATAAGAGAGGTTCGTCACCAGTGGCAATATTCCATAAACGTATGGTGTGGCATTTTTCAAAACTCCTTGGTTGGTCCCATATTTTATAGCAGTACATTGACTGGTGACCGGATTCTAAACATCATTTTAAATGGAATTGTTTCCGACTTTATGGATGAAATGCCTTTGGCAGTGCTCCAACTCATGTGTTTCCAATTAGATAGAGCCCTACATCACCACGTTTCTCGGGCTCATGCAGACCCGAGCTTGGAAATCCAAGACCTCTAGCATATTTCTCAAGCAAGTTTAATGCAAAAATCTATATGCTGTTATTTTATATCAAAAAGTTAAGGCATTGTCTTTGATCGACTTTTAATAATATGTAAATTTATGGTCGATCCCCAACTTGCATTTCAAATGATCTGATATCGTGTCGCTCAGAGGTATGCTTAAGTCGTGTAAGTCATGAATTTTGGATTTTAATATCTCTGTCAATTTTGCAGATATCAAGATGGATTTTTTTTTTTTTTTTTAATTTAGGAATGGGTAATGAAAAATTTCCTAGTTGGAAATTTTACCTACAGGGACCGTATAAAAATTTAATTTTTGTATTTTTTCAAATAGACTCCCCTATGGAGTTGTAACTTAATCTCATCAAATTTTGCACCTTTCTTGTTTTAAACTTTGCAATTGGAAGTATGTGCCTAGGGGCAATATTTAAGGAGATAGCCTATTGTTTTGATATTCATGAATCTCACTGTATACAGTTATAATAGAGAAAAAAAATCTATCGTTATAAATTGCCTACTTATAATTTTATACTTAAAAATTCTTGTTGTAAAAAAAGGATACTTAACAACTTTATACTTGCACTGTAAACAGACCTTTCAATAATTTATCCTTAAATTAAATATTGGTAAAAAAATAAAAAGATATTTTTTATAATTTCCATTGTGAATTGGGATTACTTTAAAATTACTCAAATTATTTAAACTAAGCTGTCTAGTAGGTCACTATTTTCCTTTGGAAATGATTTTTAAATTTAAAACAAAACACAGAAAACACAAGATAATAAAAATACAATTTTTAACAACATATTTGTTTATTAAAATCTGTATAAAATTAATTGCTGTTAAGACTCAATTCTGTTAGTTTGAGCCCAAATATAATTGGTATATAAACTTATTCTATGGGTTAAAAAGATCTTAAATATGGATCATGAACAGAAAAATTATTTACATCCTGACATCTGGTTGCATCAAGGTGATATCTGGGCTTTGATTATAACACAAATCATTCCTTATTTTACACAGTTTCAATATGACTGTAGGAAATTATCACAATATTTCATTCTTTTATTAAACAGGTATAGGGTGATTCATTTGCTGGGCAGTTCCTTATTGAACAGAATAAACTCATTCTGGTGTTTACTTTTCGCACTAACACTTTTAACAATCTCTCTCATTTCCAGTTAGACAATTCTTCTGTCCTACGATAAGGATGGATACCAGCATACACAAGTATTAATACTATTTGCTGCTATAGGACCAGTATGTCTTCACAGATCTGTTGAAACTTTTTTTTTTTTTTTGTGGGGGGGGGGGGGGGGAAACAAGTCCTCTACCCACATACATCTCTTCATTTTCAGTCCCCAATTCTCATTGACCTTGCAACATACAAACTATCTCAGGTCCATTGGTGGTTGATAAGAGACTGGGGAATTCTAAGGTCCCCATTTGCTAAAACCTGGTAGGACCTTGCCATTACTATAATATGGGGCAAACTACTTTGTTTAAAGGGGAAAGGGTAGTAAGTGCCCGCTGCCCTTCCTCACCCTCTGGTCTGCCTCACAGATGTTTTTTAAGGGGCTACTTCACTCAGATGAAAACACCCGCTCGCTAATGTTAATCCTATGGAGGAAATATTTTAAGATATCTCGTTCGCATTTCAATATTTTTAAATGATTTTTTTTTGCATTGGATAACTGAGGTTAATCTCTCTGCACGCTCCTTTGTACTTTTTTGATTTTTATGGCAGTTTTTTTTTATTGAGGATACTTTCACTTTCAAAACTGGTTCCGAAAGTGAAAGTATCTTAATAAAAAAAACTTGTAATCAAAATCGAAAAAGTACAAAGTAGTGTGCATAGAGATTGACCTCAGCTGTCCAATACAAAAAAAAATCATTTAAAAATATTGAAATGCGAACGAGATATCTTGAAATATTTCCTCCATAGGATTAACATTGGCGAGCAGGTGTTTTTGTCTGAGTAACCTCTTAAGTAAAGAGTCATAAAAAAAATTTCGGATCAGCATCCAGGTTGGGGCTCTCACCACAGCTGTGAGGGAGTAATGCAGATAACTAATGTTCCAAAGGCATTCGCCACGCTATAGAATTGAGCGTTCAAATAAGATGAGTGTCTTTTTTTCTAAGAGTCGTAAACAGGGGTAAAAATGCAACAGAATAAGATTCACTTGTAATAATGCCCTTTGCTTATCCTTAAAAGATTTTAGCTTCATAAACTGACCACTCAGAATTTTTACATTGCGTGGGAATTGCTACTATAATTGGACAATAAATGAAAAGAGGGTTTCAAATGGCTGGAAAGACAGGGCGTTTAAAAACTTGCAGTATTATTGTTCGAAGCATTTAACAGAGACCACCCATGCCACAAAGTGTCCCAAATCTGACAAAGAAAAAGAGCCAGATAAAGAGAAGTGCTTTTAAAATGAGAAAAGGTCATAAAATGATGTAATAATAGATTTTAAGAGGAACCTAATTTAGTTATACTTGCCTTTTTCCCATGAGAATGTGATTTTGGATAAAGAACAGAGCATGCATCCATAATAATTTGTAAATAGCATTGTTTAAACGAACAAAAACAATATTATAGAAAAAACAAAAGGCAATATCAAAGAAAAGAGAGGGGGGGGGGGGGGTTACTAATGAAAAAAAAATTAAAAATTAGGGGAAATTTATAATTAAATACTAACGAACCATAACATCTGAGTGAAATGTGTTCACTGGGATGTCGTACAGGTAGCTCAATTGTAAGAGGATTGGCAATTAAAGCCAAGGGTTCTGAGTTTGAATCCCAGCATGAAAACGTTTTCACTCACTTTAAAAATTACCACTCATGTAAATCACATTAATTAAAAAGATGTTTTCTTACTTAATGCTTACAAAATGTAATATATTTTACATAATTACGATGGGTAAATCTTTCAACTGAAGAGTTGAAAATGACATTTAGCATATGTCTCGCACTATTTGATTTGAGTATTTTAGAAGGGAGGTGATAATCTTGTGGGTGGGTACTTTTCTGTTAGCCAAGCACAAATCTCGTCAATAACAAATGCCTTTGGTGCATCATGAAAAAATTTAACCTCTTACATTTGTAACAAAAATACACACATGTTCAAAAAATGAAACAAACGGCTTTCACTTATTTTATTTAAAATTCAAAACAAAGGAAAAGAAAAAGATTTGTTTTAATAAGAAATAATATCATAAACCACAAACATTTCATTTTAACACCAAAACACCGTTATTGATTTCCACATGCAAAAATAAAAGTTAGCAATGATGGCGATTGAAACAATATTTCACAATTTATCATGTGCGGGAAAGTACCCTTCTTTCTTCCCTTATAGCTCACAAGTTTATCTTTAAAACTCTTTTCTTTTGTCTCTTTGTAGTAGCAATAAATAAAAATCTGTCCTTAAAATTTCTGTTTTCTTCCTTTGTTGCCCAAATCAAACTTGGAATTTTACAAGTAGGCTTATTGTAATAATGTAAAGTTATTTGTCAGTTTTAACAGGGAAAAAAAAGACATGTAAAGTATCTATTAAGACCTAATGCTTTTATTGGGATACCTTATATTAAAAGTATTTTGTGTAAATGAGATTTGGAACTTTCTTGTACTTTGATCACTCTTAAGTAGCTTTCATCACAAAAAGTAAGAAGCTAACTATTGCACCTATTCAGAGGGAAACAATTCTGGAAAATTTTGATATATTTTCACCAATTGTCATAGCCCCAGACCCCAAAACCATCCTCGCCCCATTTTTTTTTTTGTCAATTTGAGCTCGGGGCTTCACCCGACCATATGCCACAAGCGGGTCCTCAAGGTGGGTGACGTCATGCAATAGCACTCGTAGTTATGAACTGACTTGAATGTGACTGAGCATGTATACAGAACTTACCAAGGTCTCGACAGAGTTTGTTGGCCAGCTTCATTTGCCATCTTGTTATGAAATGGTGGTCAGATAAAGATTTTAAATTCAAAAAGAAGTAAAAAAAAAGAAAGAAAAGAAATCCAAAAAATTTTTACCCTTAAATGTTCGGCCTTGAAAAAGGGATTCTGAACAGTTTTTGCTTTGCCTCTATCTTAAAAAATGGCTGAGATATAGCAGTTTGAAATTCTAGAATGACTGATTTTTCCATAATCGGTTTAATTTATGAACTTTAGAAAACATGGTTTCTCGCAAATTTACTTTAATTATTGTAACCATTGTTACTACTCTCATGCGCTTAAAACTACATAGTCATATCAAACAGTGTCAAATTCTTCCTAAGCTTAGCAATACTTGGCAAAATATCACCAAGTTTGGCTTCAAAAATAGGTTGCCATAAATGAAATCAATTTGGCAATAGCTGACTAATTTTTTGAAATTCCCATTCAAATTCATTATGGATGAAATTTAACTGGGAATCTTCTATAATCAGGTTCCATGCATTTTACTTTCATGTGTTTGAGTAAAATTAGCTGAATTCTTAAAAACAAGGAATAGGGTAACTAGCTTTTTTAATTTGAATCTTTCTGCTGCTTTCACTTGCTAAAATTTCACAATATAAAGCAGTCATTTCTTATTGTGGTATTTACCTATTATAGGGGCGGGGCCATAGCACAATCCAGACTTTAAAAAGTGAGTTTTATTGCCAAATGACATAAACAGCTATGAAAACAGAACAGATGAGCTAGTACACACGTTTAAAAAAATTGCTTCGTATTATATGCGTTAGATAAATTATTTCAATTTGTATATAATGTTGGATAAATTGTATAAATATTGAAAAAAATTGCTTGTATGTATGAAACAATAAATAGGTTGCTAGAAAATATCTGTAAAAAAAAATGTCCTTCTCTTGCCTAGACTGTTTTCTCTATATGGCCAAGGCCCTTATAGAGAGTATCGTTATTGTTTAATATTGATGTACATTTTATGAAAATTGTCAAGGAAATATTGCTCTACAGTTTGTGGTACTATATAAAACCTTAAAATTGCATTTTTTTTTTTTTTTTTTTTTTTTTTTTGAGACTAAGTAACTAAAAACAGTTTTTAAAAAAATTGCTGCTTTAGGTGCTGTGTGGGAACTAAAAGGTTAATAAAAATATTTTTTGGTTTCAAGAGTTTTCTCTATTGACTCAGGGCCTTACAGCCGGTCCTTTGTCACATAAATTAATAGTTAAAATTTAAAAATATTCCCAATAAATTTTATTATTTGAGACTCTCTTGGTTTGAATGCCACTTCATTTTTATTGAACAAAATCACCTGAATTGTATAATTCAGCGACTGTTTATTTTGTGTCAACTGACTTTCTACTAATCACCGAAATACCTTGAATAATATTTGTCAAAATAAAAAAAGTATTTAGTCACTAATTAAAAGTGATTTTCTGACTTTTTGCATCATGATTCAATAAAAGGCAAAAAACATTCATTATTCAATACATTTTAAAGATCTTAATAAGAAAAATATTGGAAAGTAATGATAAGTTTTTTTTTTTTACCATTTTTGGCATTTTAATTTTTTGCCATACACATATGAATGGCATTTAAGTGGCATTCGTAAGCCCCATCACCAGCGTCAAGGTGAAGTCTCGTCGATGGGGCCCCCCTCCCCCCTACAGCAGAGATGGCCAATTGATTCTCTGAAGCGCCATTAATATTTGATTACTTCTTGACAAAAAGTGACTTCAAATTCCAGACAAAAAGCTTGTAATATAAGGATGTCTTTAAAATATATCAAGCATGACAAATTAATGTTCCAATTACAATTTAATGTTCCATTAATATAAAATATTTTCTAAACTTTACTAATATATTCTAATTGTCCTTTCACTTTTTGTCGTTAAATTTTTCATTTCAGCCACTAAAACACGACTTATTTTTGCATTGCAGTCATTGACAAAATAACAATTTTTTCCTATTGCAAAATAATTATCATATAGATCTTACACAGATTAAAAGTACAGTTAATTTTTTTTAAAAATTTCTGAGGACCGTGCATGCTTTTACTTAAAATTCTCGTTATGAAATCACTTCCATGTAATAGACTTCATTGAAAAGAAAAAAGTAATTTAATATCACAGAACATGGATTTTTAACATTAAGGTTTTCATTATCATTATTTAAACAAGGAAACTTTTATTCTAAATTCAAAATACACATTCAACATTAACTGCAAAAGATTTTTTTTTTTTTTCAGAATCTTTATCCTAACAATTTGAATCGTATTACATACTAGTTCTAAATTTTGCAAAGTTCGATAGGGAATGAGATTATCAATAAATTTTAATAATTGTAACGTTACTATTTATGCCATGTTTGCATTACAATCAGTTTCAATTTCTTTATTCAAACCGTTAATTATAGCTGACTTCGAAGTTGATCTTTAAAATGAGAAAAGTTGATGAATTGGCCAGCTCTGCTTTTTACACACACACGCACGAAGCTAAAATATAGCTTTATTGTTTCTTCCTAATAAAACCCCTCTTAACAATTGTTTTAAATAACTATGGGAATTGATTTCTCATAAATACAATGAACTATAAGAAATCAATTACCTCCTTCCCACACACACACCAAAATAAATAAATAAATAAAAATAAAGGAAAAAGAAATAAAAAAAGAAAACCAAAAAAAAAAAATAAAACCAAAAAAAATAAAAAAGGAAGATTGATGCTGCTTATCTAGCCCGATGACGATGGGCTATGGTGAAATATGGAAAGATCCTGTGATAACAAAATAATGGGAGGCTGATGCTAATATTATGCCCGATGATGGTGGGCTATGATGTTAAAGATGGAAAGAGCCTGTGAGATGACAAAGAGGAGACGATGGCTATGATGGTGGAAAAGCAAAAATGTCATGTGAAAACCAAATATATTTATATGAAGTTTTAAACGACTAACACCTATTATTTTTGTTTATTTATTTATTTTATTATTATTTATTTATTTATTTTATTTTTATTTTTTTGCTTTGTTTTTGTAAGTTTTAACAAAATAAGTGTACAGTTTTTTATATTTTTGCTGTTTGAACATTGTTATTGTGCTATCATTCTGAATGGTAAATTTAAATTGTAGGAATTGATGGGCTTAAAATGTTGTATTTATAAAACAAGGTCTGCATAAACTGTAAAATTTCAAAAGTTATTAATTGTAATTGGGATTAATTTAAATATTAATGTGCCAAATAGTTAGTTTTATCATGTATTTATATATACTTAAAAAGACTACATTCATACTTAGAAAAAGTAATTTATATATATGAAAATGGCCAAATGAATTAATTTAAAAATGAATACTTCACAACTCTTTAAAAAAATTTAGTATATACAGAAAGGGCCGCTTAAGTAATGAATCATATATATAAACTACATCATAATATAATAATATAAATATCAAATAAGAAAAAATATGCTATGAGGCCGACAAAAACTATTAACCATTCGAAAAGCAAATTTAGAAAGATACATGCAAGCCCACTAACCAGCATTCATATGAGACAATATGTGTTACTTATTTTTAAAATATCTAACTTATGCTAAATCATATTATTTTATATTTATTTTAACAGTTGATTATGCTATACTGTCTTTATATTTTTAACTTTATCCTGTAAAATAAATTTTTCTTTTCATCCTAAAAATAACTGTTATTCTTAAAAGAAAAAATGGTGTACAAAAGATGTCAAAGTATAGCAATACACAAAGAGAAATAAAAAGATCACCGCATTTGACTATAAAAAAATGCAACTTAATTCAGTAATATTGGCATCCTTATAGCGGAAAAATACCAACTTGATTTTCCAGTAACTCACTGCTCTGTAGCTAAGTTTTTTTTTTTTTTTTTTTTTTTTTTTTCTAATTAAACATATTATCATACAATCTTTATACAAGCTGTTCTGTTAATGGAGGGAAAAAAGTTGTAAAGTCATTAATAAAAAACAGAGTCTTTCAAGCGACTAATGGACTTACATGTATCTATTTTCAGCAGTTAAAATGATTTCCAATATTTCAAAAAATAGACCAAAAATTTAAAAATGCATTAAAACCGATTTTTAAATACAGTTGATAAAAAAATTGCAACCTTTGACATGAGATTATATAGGGATTAATGATTGCAATCTTTAAATTTTACTGTATTAAAACTCGGCCTCATAGCAACAACAGCAAAAGGCCAAGGCCTTTCGCCACCAACTTACCTTAGACTTCTTCCACCAACTCTGAGAGGGTTGGGGAGAAGTCTTACTTACTTGATCAGCTCCTTCTTGAGCTGGTCCATCTTCAGCTGCTTCCTCCTCAGCTTCTTCCTCCTCCTCAGCTACTCCTTCTTGATAGTACTCCAGGTCCATGCCATCATAAGCGCTCCACGATGCAGCTCGACCTAAATAGAAATACGGATTAGGGCACCATTCATCAATGCTAACTTGCATACATACCTGATCATACTGATGAGGAGCGAAGAACGACTGGAAGGAGACAGCGGTTGAAACAGCCATGGCAAGATCAATTTCAGCAAACAACTGTGGAGCAAGGAGAGAAATTGATTAGAAATGATATTCAAATTTGATGCTTGTGTATTATTGCATTTGTTTTCTCTAATAATGATCAAACAAATAATTGATTATTGTTTTATTGAATACCATCTTCGTCCCGGCTTCGCACGGGTGGACAATGTGTCGACTACAATGTAGGGCACAGATGAGTAGATAATTTAAAAAAATTGTTCTAAATCTAAAAGTCCTTCCGGCCTGTACCGGGAGGAAAAGGTAACTTTCCTATATCTTAGTTTTAAAATTTTAGCTAATGTTACATGAAAACAGCAAGTTAAAATGCAAAGAAACGTTTACAAAAGATTCGTTAATACTGAATTTGAATAAGAAATACGCCAAATTATTGAGCAATAGCCAAATTGGCTTCATTTATGAAGACTTATTTTGGTCGCCAAATTTGGCGATATTTCACCAAATGTCGCCAATTTTGGCGCTGACGGATATGAATATATAGTTTTATGCGTATGATTGGGAAAATTATTACAACAATGAAAGAAAATAATTTGCAAGTAATGGCGTTAATGTGCTGTTTTGTTTCAAAATGTCAGCCACCCTAGAATTTCAAACTGCTCTATCTCAGCCATTTTTTAAGATAGAAGTAAACCAAAAAATGCTCTGGAATCCTTGTATCAAGGCCTAACACGTAATTAAAAAATAAATTTGAATTTTTAATTTTTTTGTATATTTATTTTAGTTTTAAATTTTTAAATTGCCTCCATCTTGAAACAAAATGGCAGACCAAGCTGGCCAACGAACTCGGTCGAGACATTGGTGAGCTTAATACACACAATTAGTTTCATCAAAATCGATTTATAAATACGAGCGATATCGTATGACATAGGTCAGATATATATATATATATATGGATATATCTATATATATAAATCAACATTTGAGCGGAGGGTGGTTTTGGGGTCTGGGGGTCATGATCGGTGAAAATATATCGAAATTTTCCGGAACTGCTTTCCTCCGAACGGCTGCAATAGGTAGCATTATACTTTTTAGTATTGAAAGCTACCTAATAAAAGCGGGAGTTAGACAAAATTGCACTAATTACAAATTTTAAATAAAAGTTTGTAAAAATGTGATAATTTGTTTTCTATTTATGTACATAAGGAAACTAATAAATTAATTTTAATATAGCAGAACCGCTTAGCTTTGCCGAGTTAACCTTGGCCTTCCGGGTAACATAAGCAAAAATGTAACATCCTAAAAATATGCCGATCACAATAATGCAATCGCGTCCATAAACCGTCAAAATGAAAATCAGAAAAAAAACTTATGTTATTTTGACGCAATCATACTAAATCCCTCATCTTTATAAATAACTTTTTTTAAAAAATTCCCTTTCAAAAATGTCTTACGCAAAATATCTAATCAAAAATCAGCAATAGTTGTCTTATTCGTCTAATCTTCCATAATCGGGTTCATATCCGATGTTTAACGCCCTTAGTTGGTGAATTTCTAAAATCACTCAAATACGTGTTTAACTATTTTTTTAGTAGATTTGTTTTCCTGAATTTCATGCTCCTATATAAAACTGCCAACGCACCTCATTTGTCACGTTAACGTACAATTTCCAACTGTTTTTGTTTTTTTTACTTAGTTTTTGTATGTAAACATGGAATTTTGTAATCAATTTTTCACTCCCTTCCTGATAGTCTAGAACCATAAAAATTATGTGCCAAGATGTATTTCCGATGACAATACAACATTTTTATTTTTTTTTCTCCATAGAACTTAATTATAAATTATTAATTTATTTCTGAGGCATTTTTTCATCAGCCCGCCACAGATGATCAATCGCCAAATACTCTTTAGGGTTCAATTGTATATGGAGTGGACAGTGGATTTAATGATGCGCCAAAACCACGCTCGCCAAAAAAAAAACTAACTGGCCATGAAGCTGCAACAACGAAGTATTTCAAACAGCATCAAAGATAAAATATCTATAAACTAGTATTGTGCTAAAAAAAAAACAGTGAAATGTTTCCTAAAAAGAAAAAAACACCCTAATACTTCATAAAATATTTCACTAAAGTCAATTTCTTTGTTTTGTTCTGTTTTTATGCATCATTTAGAATAATTAAAATAGTTAAAAAATACCCAAGGAGTCAGTAATATACCACAAAATACCCAAGTGCTTATTTAGTTTTAAAATAGTTTAAACTAACAATTGCAGAATTCTGGAAAAACATGAACTTCATTTCTACAGATTTTCTTGTTATAATAGAATTTTAGGTAGATTTCGTAAGAAATACTACCTATTACATTCTCACCTAAGTTGGAATTTTTGAAAAAATTTTGCAGATCTACGTCGATCATGACTCCCAGAATCCAAAACCACTCCCAGTTCAAAACTTTATACAGTAGAAGATCTTTATAACGCAAACCTAAAAACACGAAGTTGTGCGTTATATGGAATTTTGTGTTATATAGGTCACATTTCACACATCATTAAATTTAGCTTGGAAAACATGGCCAAATATGTGTGAAATATACCAAAATACATTAGAGTATCTCTATGTTGCATTCTTTATTACTAGGAGTTGTGTAGATTATAATTTTTTGCATAATATAGATCATTCCACACGTTGTTAAATTTACTTTATAAACATTGTCCACACATACCTGTATCAAATATTAGCAATTTTTTTCAGTAATTAGCTCTGAATTAAGGAGATAAAGTTGAACTAATGTATAAAATTTAGTCCTGTAGAGAATAGCAACTATTTATTATGTGAAAATTCAGGTGTTTCTTAACTGAAAATTCATTGTTTACATCTGAAAAGTTGTGTGTTATATGGAGAATTGCGTTATAAAGATCTTCTACTGTATCTGTCTATTTATCTATCTATCTATCTATCTATCTATGTCACTTTTTTATGAACACGATAACTGCAATAATTCTGCACAGATCTCTTCGAAACTGATACATAAAATCAAGGGGCATAAAATCTCGGTCAAGTTCGTTAATAGGCAAAATCGAACCAAGGGGGGAGGGTGGGGGGGGCTTTTTGGGAAAACAGAAAAAAACCCATAATTTCTTAATTATGATACGTATCGAACCCGTTTAAAGTTATTATTACTTCTAGAAGAAAGGCCGAAAATGTATGCATGACAGATTTTTGATATAATTAAAAATGGCCCCAAGGGAGGGGGGGGGAAAGGGGGATTTTAGAAAAAAAAAATCATAACTCCGTCAATTCACAAGATATCCAATCCGCTTAAATTTATTATTAATCCTCTTAATATTATCTAAAACTTTTATATTGACAAGTTTTTTATAGGACCAACCCTTATAGCAAAAAAAAATTAAAAACAAAAAAAAACCCTGCCGTCCGCCTGCAAACAAGTTATTTTTTGAAGTAGGTGGTTCCAGCTCCCGCACCTTTTCGAAACTGATACATAAAATCAAGGGGCATAAAATCTCGGTCAAGTTCGTTAATGGGCAAAATCGAACCAGGGGGGGGGGGGGGGGGAGGGCTTTTTGTGAAAGCAGAAAAAAAACCATAATTTCTTAATTATGATACGTATAGAATCCGTTTGAAGTTATTATTACTTCTAGGAGAAGGGCCGAAAATTTATGTATGACAGATTTTTGATATAATTAAAAATGGCCAAAAAAATTCATAACTTTGTCAATTCCCAAGATTTCAAATCCGCTTAAATTTATTATAAATCCTCTTAATATTATCTAAAACTTTTATATTGACAAGTTTTTTATAGGGCCAACTCTTATATATAAAAAAATAATTCCGCCAAATTGAAACTTTGCCCCGGGCGCAGTTTTCTCTTCGCACGGTTCTGGTGACAATCTATTCATTTTTGAGATATAGCTATCGGGTAAAAGATAGGATAAAAGCGACACCTGTTGGGCAGTATATACTCAAATGCAATAAGAATCTATTTATATCAAGGTCTAACAGAAAAACATTCAAGTTTGGTGAAATTCTGCGTAATTCCTGACATGAAATCGTGAAAAATGCAGCATAGCAGAGCGACTTGTTGGGCGATTTACAACAAAACCTAATCAGCACCAATTTATGTCAAAGTCTAACTGAATCTGACATTTGATTAAATTCGGCGCATTAGTTTTTGAGATAGAACGCCCCTAAAATTTGTGTCACATATAGGCACAGATAAATAGATATTTTCTAAAAACAGTTGTGTTCGGGACCTTCCCGTCGAAAACCTTTTGAAATTTTTCACGAATCCTGTACTTTCTTCTAAAGTTAGAGATAATAAAAATAAAGAGTAATATATATTTTTTAGAAAATACGTTTTAATCAATTAATAGTGTCATGTTAAATAAATTATGATTATACGTTGAGAAAGCAATGTAGAAATCCAAAAAAGATAGTTCAGATGCTTTTTTTTTATTATTATTTCCCGTTACCATATCTTAAAAAAGAAACAGAGCAAAAATTGTATTTTTAAAAAAATAGATTCACTAGTCCGTGCTTTTGACCAAACGTAAAAAAGGCGAATTTTCTATAATCAGGTTCGATGCTCATGCCAAATTAATGTATTGTAAGGGATTTTGTGTAAAAATCAAGAATTGTAAGCCATGAAATGAGGCGTGAGTTTCAAGGTAAACATGGAATGCTTATAAAAGAGTGTATTGACGGGAAAAAAAAAAAAAAAAAACTAGTCTGATGTGCCAATTTCAAAACTTTCTTGTATCTCATACAAGTTTCACATACATTAAAAACGAATTAACCAAAATTTATAACAATTTCTAACTCAATCTAAAGTTTTATTAAATTCCGTACATTAGTTATTGAGATATAACTATCGCTAAATCGTGTAAATCCTGAGGAAGTGCCATCTGGTGGAAGATTTACACCAAAACCCAATGAATAACAACTTATGTCAACGTCTAATGGAATTTGAAGTTTGATGGAATTCTATGCAATAGTTCTTGAGATATAGCTATCGTGAAAATCATGGAAAAAGTGGCATAGCAGCGCCACCTGTTGAGCTGTTTGCACCTAAACATAACAAACGTTTATTTATGTCAAAGTCTAACAGAATCTGAAGTTTGATGAAATTCTGTGTATTGGTTCATTGAGATTCAGCTATCGTGAAAATTGTAGCATAGCAGCGCCACCTGTTGTGCGATTTAGACCAGAAACTAATTAGCACCCATTTATATCAAGGTTTAACTGAATCTAAAGTTTTATTAAATTCCGTGCATTAGTTCTTGTATTTGTCAGACTTTTGGAAGTGTTTCTGAGTGTATTAATTATTGTGTATTAATTGGTTTCCTTAGCCCGGAATATAGTTTTTTTTTTTTTTTTTTTTTTTTTTTTTTTATGTTGTCAATTCAAGTAAAGATTTTCATGTTCAGCAAATATATTTTACAGAGAAGCATGGTATAGATAAACAGCATTTACATTTACATTAAAATTAATATTATCGTTTTGCTCTTGCATGTATAAATTTAGTTAACGCAACGCAGCTGAAAATGGTTGGTTGAGAATGGATAGCCTCCTAAAAACCTATCCGGCTTGAGATAACTGATTTAATACATTACTAGCTCACCCCCACCCGGGCCCGTGGAAAAAAAAAAAAAAAATCATTTTTATATTTTTTAAACCGATTTTGTATAAAATTATAAAGATTAAAAATTTGCGAAAAAATATTGATATTTAGTGATAAAAGCACTCATTTTCTTGGGGTTTTTTTCTTACGTAGGGTCGGGTCGTTTCATAGTTTTAAAATAAAAAATTCTTTCTGTCCAAACTCTTTAAAATCTTTATTGGTGATAAATAAAACGGTCTTACAGCCCATGTAAAAATTTCGTGAAAAAATAGTGTTATCTAGTTGTAAACGAAATGTTTTCTTCTCGCTTTTTTGTTTGTTTTCGCGTCGGCTCCTTTAACATAGCAATAAAAAAAATAGTTCTCATCTTCCGAACTCTCTGACATTTCAATCCGTTATAAATATAACTGTATGCAAGCTCTCTTTAAAATTTTGCAGAAAAATATGCATATGTGGCAGTGAAAACATCAGTTATATATATATATATATATATATATATATATATAAAGCTTTAGCTTTTTACCTCAGATCAAAAATGTATTAGAAGATTATGTTTTCAATGCAATGGTACACCTCCATCCGTCTTCAATCAACCCTTTTCAATCCCCCTAGGCTACACAGGCTAATCAGTCAGGTTTCCCGTTTCTGAGGGGAGAAACCTTTTTAAAAAAAACGTTGACGCATGCGCAAAGATATTCGTGTGGAAATTTGACAGAATGCGCTTTTTGTTTTAAATATATAGATAAAATCTAATAATTATTAACAGTGTTAATTTATCATGCGTTTCTCTTCAAAGCACGCATTTGTTGAACATGAAAAATAAATAACATCTTAAAAACCTATATTCCGGTTTGTGGAAAACTGATTAATAAATAAACTATAAAAACTCGGAAAATCAGTGGCTGTAAAATATACTTGGTTTCATTTATAAAAATAAATGTTTCTTTAAATCTCGAAAATATATTAGTTTCTGCGGTTTCTAAAGAAAAAGAACGCTTTTCGGAATCGTGGGTAGCTCGCAAGAGGATTATTGTATATTATCACTCGTGGTTATATTTTATTTTCATCGATTAAGAAACATTTGTCTTTTTTTTAGAGCGTATATCTCTAAATTCTAAATCTAACCAGTTTAGGAATTAGCATTTGGTCAAAAGAAAAGACACACTGTAAAAAACAAGTTTTGTTCCTTTTGGTATATGCTCCATTCGGCAAATATTCAACAGTGATCACGACTCATGTCACAAAACGCATATAAATAAACAAGTATAAATGAATTTTAAAAAAAAAAAGACAACTTCGAGTCTATTCTGATGCGACATACCTTTTAAACAATTCAACTTATAGTCGGGAACCCAGCGTCCAATTTTTTTCAATCCATTTCAGTATCGATGATTTTAGTTTATAAAATAGATTAGGTTGTGTAGATATAACAGAACTGCTATTCAGCTATAGCGCACTAGCAATACCACAGCAACATAGCACAAGACCGCTACAGAGCGAAATGAATGGTATCCCGATTACGGATGTTACCTGTCTAGAGTGGCAATCATCCATAATCGAGATACCATCCCTTTCGCTCAGCAGTGAATTGTGCAACATCCTTCGTTGGTTTGTCAACAGGCTGGCAGATTCATTATCTGTAACATCTATATCAATCAAATATACAAATCATTTACGTGAAAATTTGCTGCCAAAAAAGGACTCTGCCTCCCAGACTATCTATGCTAATAAAAGAAAGTTTTTCTGTGTGTGTGTCTGCATGCGAAATCTAGCGCACCTAGAAGTCTGAAAATTTAGGTGAGGATGATGCAAGACCTCACCTAATGCACCTGAGTCTCAGAATTTTAATAATTAACCAAGATATTAATTAAAAACTGATCAATAACTCATCTATTTATTTCTTTGCGAGCCGGCTTTCAGCACTCGCGCATGCTCAGAACCCGATTTACGTAAGCGAACGAGAATGAAAAACCATTTGAATGAAGAATGCGTTTATTTCGCAATTCTGTTTTAAGTTCTATCGACTAAATCATTTCGTTTATTTAAAAACGAAAAACATATTCTGAAAGATCGCACTCTTATGGGTCGTTTTCCCTCTTACGACAACGTCCCTCAAGAGCGCAATTTTAGAGATACAGACAAACCAAACATATGTTCTGAAAGCCGAAGCCGCCTTCTAATCGACGGTATAATTAGTTTTAAAAAATGCGAATTTTAACCCTTTCAAAAATACCGGCGAACGCAGGTCATTTGGCACCTCACGAGACGATTTTTTTTCTTCTTAGGCTAAAAGTTACTAAACGTTCGTATTTCGACACAATCTTTTTAGAGCATCTCAGTAGACCCGATTTACATCACCTACAACAATTTCGAAACGTTCGGACGAGAAGAAATATTTAAAAAAAAAATAAAATCTGAGAAAATTTCGACGAAAACTGATAATAACGGGGTGTTTCAACGCGGTCACGCTCGGCGTCGGGTAATGTTTTCGCTATTTATTATGCATATGTTTTCACATAATTTTATAGAGGACTTGGAAACAGTTATTTATAAACGACTAAAATTTCAGAGAGTTCAGACGACAAAAACAATTTTTATTTTATGTTAACGGACCCGACGCGAAAACCAAAAAAAAAAGGGAGAAGAAAACATACTTATTTTACAAAGAGTAACAATATTTCTGATGTAATTTTTACACGGGTTGTAAAACCGTTATATTTATAACCATTAAAAATTTCAAAAGGTTTGGTCAACAAAGGCTATATATTTTTTTTAAACTGTGAAACGGCCCTATATGTGAAACAAGTTGGAAATTGTACGTTAAACGTGACAAATGAAGTGCGCTCTTATACTACAACTAGTTTTACAATGTAAAAAAAATCTTCGCTATTATTTCAGTGAAATGAATTATATCGTCTGTTAGGAACGAAATGAACATGCCTTTCTTTTCTCTTATCACGTTTACAGATGTGAATTTTTTTTTCAACACCAGATAGCGCTGCAAAATTCACCATGGAGATCTTGTTTTGCGAATGATTACTTCCATGGTTTAACATTTCTATGATTCACGATGGACGAATCTTTATTTACTTTAATGGATATTGGAATACATACTGGGCTGTTAACCTAATTTTAACTGAAGTTATCTCAGAATCTATACATTTTTTAATGGAACTCATCTCTCAAACCTCAAACAAACCTTTTTATTCAATTTTATTCGAAAAAATAATTTTGAATTAAAATGGCCGCTTGGCATATGAAAAAAAAAAAATGGTCAGCCCGTATTTGTTTTCCCCGGACACATATGCTTGCGCTTTTATTATATATATTTATGTATGAAAGGAGTTAAGATAATGAAGAAAACTTTTATTAATATCTTTTTAAGTTTCGATTCGATTTTCATAAAACTTGAAATGACTCGACAAAATTCTGCAATGATTCTATATATTATATATAGAATAATTAAGAATTTCAAACCATTCGGTTGGGTAGTTTTGGCGTTGTTATATGCGGACAGACGGACAGACCAAACGATGACTATAGGTGCTTATATAATTACGAACGCCCCTAAAAAGAAGAAAATGTTTTCTTACGGGCACTTTCATCCCTAATTATCAGTATTTCTTGGCAATTTTGTCATTAGAAACATGAATTCCTACAAAATCAAGTTAAAGATATAAAATAAAAATTTAGGGTTCATTTAAGGTTTTATCACGGGCCCGGGCAACGCCGGGCGGGTTAGCTGGTAAACAAACAAATAAATACAAGTGGGTAAGTGTGATCGAAGATCGCTCAAAGGGTTTCGTTTAATATTCCTTTCAAAACACTTTATCCTTTCTTTAATAAATTCAAACAAATTTCATTTAGCAAAAAAGAAAAGAAAAGGTCATGTTTTTTATAAAGTAAAAATTTACCAGTCTATTTTTTCGTTTTTTCGAATATCTAAACCAGCCGGATAGCGGGCCAAGCCCGCTATTATATTCTATCATACTAATATCCGTAATACGGACTAAATGCAATATTTAAAAAAAATAATTTCAACATTAAACAGATTGTACACCTTCAAAATGTTAAAATATGCGAATATTTCCATAATCGGATTTTTATCACGATTCAATATGTTTCTCAAACTCATATATTTACTATTCTCTATTATTTATATTGATACTCGCTTTGTATTATTCTCAAACATTTGAAAAATTAGTTAAACTTCCCATATGACGTCAGATTTTCGTTATAATTCTCTAATGACGTGTTATTAATCTGCTTTGTGTACTTACACATACTCCTTGTATTATTGAGAAATCTTAGACATTTTCCGTTTTATTACGACTATGACGTCAATCAATTTTATTTCATATTAATCTTTTTTTTTTCATTTGGTGAAACTTTTTATTTCATTTTTCACGTGGAAAGCGTCTGATAGAAAATTAATTATTGTAGAAAGAATTTCGTCGTGGATTTTTAATTTTAGGCATCGGCTATAACGAAAAATGTTTAAATTTAATAGGAAAAGGGTGTTAAAATTTTGGTTTTTTATCTCTATTTATTAAAATAATACGAATTTTTCAAATTTTAATATTTTCAGCTCTTTATAACTGATATTCTGATTTATACACAAAGTTTCAACTCTGTAAGTTACATAGTTTTCGAGAATGGCTCTGTGACAGACAGACAACGGAGCAGGAGCAATAGGGTTTCGTGAGATGAACGAAATCCTAAAAAATGACAATTCCCAGCGGAACAGATGTCGCAGACGCACCGGAGTTGGCAACATTTTTTTTTGCTACACATTTTTTCCCACATTATATTTAGTTATACGAATGTTACATTTAATGTTATTATAAAATACACATAATTTATTATAAAACCCTAGGTTGCCACACGAAGCACAAATTGCTGAGTTACCAAACCAGGCAAAAAAATCGCCATTTCAGTTTACCGCCAAAGTATGGCATCTTAAAGTTAATCTTTCGTAATCAGATCCGTAGCAGCCAAATGGTTTATTTGTGCAATTCTGATTTAACGCAAGTGGGATTTTTAGCACTTTCCAACATAGGTGAAAAGTGTTTATTATGAATTGAATTTGTTCGTCCGTGCTCTAACTCGCGTAAATATACTGGGATTGCCACGTTAGTTGATATACATTATTAAGGCTTACCATAGGATGTTCGTTATTGAAAATGAAGTGCGTAGCATTTATATTTCATTTACAGGGGTACTCAAAAGTATTCCGTAACATTGTGGTCTATTGGGGGAAATCATTTGCGGTGGTATTTTAATGGTGTTACACTATTTGAAACATAATTAAATTTATATACATTATTCAGGGGCGCTAGAAGATGTTTATTATAGAATATGTCATATGTAGCGCTTACTTTTTGCCTAAGTGTGCAGGGTAATAACTCAAAAGTATTCCGTTATACTGTAATCTCTGAAGAAAAATTAATTTCGGCGAAAGGGTGACCATCTCAAGATCAGTAGTCATAAAAAATAAAGAGTTTTCTTTATCATTACTGATCTTGAGAAGGTCACCGATTGCGTGTACGAAACTAGTACGTCTGTTTATTTAAAAGGTTTTTTTTTTTTTTTTTTTGTAAGACTTTATGTTTACTGTCATCACTTTTAGCGTACATATTTTTATTTTAATGATAATCAATGATTTCTTATATAATTCTATAAAACCATTCTCAAAATACTTGGTACGATCCTTCCGCGATACATTAGCCGATGAGTCGTAAAGCAAATTTAGATGAATGTATTCTTTAATTAATGTGACAATCAAACCTGCTACCAAATAGAAATATCTAGTTATTAATTAAATAATGCATTGTCTACATCATTTGTGTATGTTAACAACTTTCTTTCCCCGCACCATCGAGAACTCTTTCAAGTTTGTGTGGCAAGTTATCGCGTGGTGTAGTCCGGAAAGCAGCATCACCTTTCTGTAATCAATTTTAGTGTCGACGATTTTGGTATATGTATGATAGATTAGATGATACAGATAGCGAAACCACCAGTGAGCTGGCACACCAGCGGGAGTTGTTGCCATAGCAACATCCCGGGTCTCGCTGCAGTATAATGAAATGAATGGCATCTCGATTACTGATGATGCTTTCGAGTGGGAGTAACATCAGTAATTGGGTTGCCATTCATTTCACATTGCGTCGGAATGTGCCATGTTTCTATTGAAAACCCCCCATTGGTGTGGCATCTGACTGGTTATCTGTGTCATACCTAATCTATCATTATATACCAAAATCGTCCGCGCTAAAATGGGTTTCAAAGATGTGATGCTGCCTCCCAAACAACGAAGATTGCACATGTGTACTACATGGGTTCAGCTAATTTTCCTAACCAAACAGATTCACCAAGACATTATAACAATGTTAACCAATTCAAGGGGCCGGGGTAAGAGAGTGCCAAGCCATATTTTTGAACTTCTGAGATATTTCAATTTGAAAATTAGATCCAATACTCAAATCAAGATATATAACCTAAAGTTTTTTCGCCAAGGTCTTAGTAACATTTGAGATATTCTGAGTAACAATGTGGCATTACTTTAATGATATTACTGTTACGTTTTTTTGTAAATTAGCTATCTTCATTGGGGGCATAAACATCTTGGGCAAAAACGAAACCTGTCACATAGGCTGCCACCAAGTGACATGAGAAACAAATTATACGTAATTTACAATATTAATCAACAGATTACATACAGTGTCAGATTTATTTCATCAAAAATGTGGCTTGGCACTTTCTTCCCCGACCCCCTCAATTTTATTACAGTACTAGCGGCCCGTCCCGGCTTTGCACGGGTAGACAATGTAATTTTTTTAGTACATTTGTTTTCCTGAATTTCGCGCTCCTACCAAAAACTGTTGCTGAGATATGGCGAAATGACCTAAAACTTTCGAATCCCCCTTTAACCACCTTCGCGGGGGGGGGGGGGGGATTTCTAAATTCACTGAAATACGTGTTTAATCATTTGTTTAGTAGATTTATTTTCCAGAATTTCGCGCACCTACATAAAACAGCTGCTGAGATATGGTGAAATGTCCTAAAATTTTCGAAACCACCCCCTTTAAAACCCTTCGGGTGGAATTTCTAAAATCACTGAAATGCGTGTTTATCCACTTTTTAGTAGATGTGTTTTCCTGAATTTCACGCTCCTACCTAAATCTGCTGCTGAGATATGGTGAAATGACCCAAAACTTTTGAATACCCCTTTCACCACCTTCTGGGGGGCATTTCCAAAATCGCCGAAATACGTGTTTAACCAATTTTTTAGTAGATTTGTTTTAATTAATTTCGCCCTCCTACATAAAAGCTGAGATATGTCGAAATGACCTAAAAATTTCGCCCCCTCCCCCATTTAACCACCTTCTGGGGGGAATTTCCAAAATTGCTGAAATACGTGTTTTATTCATTTTTTAGTAGATTTGTTTTCCTGATTTTCGCGCTCCTAACTTAAACTGTTGCTGAGATATGACGAAATGATCTAAAACATTCGACCCCCCCCCCTTTTAACCCCCTTTGAGGGGAAATTTCTAAAATCGCTGAAATACGTGTTTAACCAATTTTTTAGTGGATTTGTTTGCCTTAATTTCGCGCTCCTACATAAAACTGCTGCTGAAATATGGCGGAATGACTTAAAACATTCGACCACCCCCTTTAACCACCTTCAGGGGGGATTTCTAAAATCGTCGAAATACGTGTTCAATCATTTTTTTAGTAGATTTGGTTTCCTGATTTTCGCGCTCCTACCAATAACTGCTGCTGAGATATGGCGAAATGACCTAAAACATTCGACCACCACCCTTTAACCCCCTCCGGGAGGGGAATTTCTAAAGTCGCTGAAATACGTGTTTAATCATGTTTTTAGTAGATTTTTTCCCCTTATTTTTGTGCTAAAATTGCTGCGGAAATATAGCAAAATCACCTAAAACATTCGACCCCCACTTTAACCCCTTCCGGGAGAGGAATTTCTAAAATTGCTGAAATACATGTTTAATCATTTTTTAGTAGATTTGTTTTCCTGATTTTTGCGCTCCTACCTATAACTGCTGCTGAGATATGGCGAAATGACCTAAAACATTCGACCACCCCCCTTTCACACCTTCGGGGAGGGGGGAAGATTTCTAAAATCGCTGAAATACATGTTTAATCATTTTTTTAGTAGATTTGTTTTCCTGATTTTCGCGCTCCCACCTGTAAGTGCTGCTGAGATATGGCGAAATGACCTAAAAAATTCGACCACCACCCTTTAACCCCTCGGGTGGGGAATTTCTAAAATCGCTGAAATACGTGTTTAATCATGTTTTTAGTAGATTTTTTCCCCTGATTTTTGTGCTAAAATTGCTGCAGAGATATAGCAAAATGACCTAAAACATTCGACCCCCCCTTAACCCCTACCGGGAGGGGAATTTCTAAAATTGCTGAAATACATGTTTAATCATTTTTTTAGTAGATTTGTTTTCCTGATTTTCGCGCTCCTACCTGTAACTGCTGCTGAGATATGGCGAAATGACCTAAAAAATTAGACCACCACCCTTTAACCCCTCGCGTGGGGAATTTCTAAAATCGTTGAAATATATGTTTAATCATTTTTTTAGTAGATTTATTTTCCTAATTTACGCGTTCCTACCTATAGCTGCAGCTGAGATATGGCGAAATGACCTAAAACATTCGACCACCCCCCTTTAACCCCCTTCTGGGGGGTGGGATTTCTAAAATCGCTAAAATAGGTGTTAAATCATTATATTTAGTAGATTTGTTTGCCTGATTTTCGCGCTCCTACCTATAACTGCTGCTGAGATATGGGGAAATGACCTAAAACATTCGACCCCCCCCCCCTTAACCCTCTTCGTGTGGGAATTTTCAAAAATCCCTTCTTATTGCTTGCCTAGGCCATAACAGCAATCTACAGTCCAAATTGCGTGACCCTGACTTTAGTAGTTTCGGCTGGGCGTTGATGAGTTAGTCAGTCAGTCACCGTTTCCTCTTTATACAATAGTATAGATATTCTACTGCTATACAAAGGATAAATGAAGCGGTTAGAATGACAGTGGAGTAAGTCAAAAAATTTGTAAAATTTAAATAACCCTATTTTTACTGAACGTATATTGATTTCTGTTCAGTGCGACAGTCAAATATGTCATAGTTCACGGGAGTCGCTAGAGGGCAAAATACGACAAGTTTCACAAAATCCTTCATTTCTCAAATTACTTAATATTGACTTACTCCATTGTCATTCTAACCCACTCAAATATATATTTAAAAAAAATTGTAATGTGCTATTTTTTTAAAATCTCCCATGATCGGTGTCAACGTCAATGGTTGGCGGCAAATAAGGTTAATCTTCCATAATAGAGCGACATGGGAAAAGTAAGAATCAAACATGAGTATTACCGGTAACAACTTGGTTTAAAATTTATGGAACTAGATAGTTTACCACAAAAAACGCACTCTGTTGCGCAAAACTACACAAGCTGAAATACGCCAGTTGGCGTTTGACCTGATTACGGAAGATTAACCAGAACATCAACAAATATCTTCACGAATATAGACATACCATGAAAATGGTCATGGTGGCAGTTTTAGTAAATTACAGGCTAATAAAACTGATACGAAATATCTGAAACTCTAAAATGCACAATGAAACAGTAAAACTTGTTTAAAATACAAACATTTATACTTTTATATGTGCATTTTCACAACCATGCTTTAAAAAGTAGACTACTGAAAAAAAAAAGCAGCAGACCAATTTCGACTGGACACCGACCATGAAAAATTACCATGTAGTAAATAACAATTAAGAGTTTAATACCGTGCACAGTCTCCCCCCCCCCCTCCCTCGTTAAATGAAATTTAAGTTACAAAAAACACACACCAGTTTGACAAAATAAACATTTTATTCAAAATACATTATTGATAATAAAAAAAAAAGGACACAAATTTAATACATAGCATTAGACATTTTAAAATGTCGAATTAAAGACTTTTTTTTTTTTTTTTTTAACATATGTGTGTATGTATACATGTGTATATATCACTGACGCCCGGCTAACCGAAAAGTACCAAATTCACTTCCTGCATTTAGTGTCTCCAGTATCTTATGCGCTTGTTAAAAACGAAGTTCAGAAAGATGCACAAATAACGACTAATTACTCTTCTTTAATGGAAAATATTCTACTCTAGTTCGACTTTTAAATGAATAGCGAACGAATACCAATTGAATAGAAACGAATTGCAATCGATTGGCTTTCAATATTTGTCTAACAGCCATCCAATACCCTGAATTAAAATTCTAGAATTTTAGTTTATATAATTTTCATTTAGTTTCATTACTATTAAAATTGTATTTTAATTTAGTGGAATCATTTAATAGAATATTATGTACTCTGTACTCATTTCATAAGACTAAATTCAAATAAAATTATAATATTAATGCAGACAGGGAAATATTTGTTTAAGACAAGGAACATTTTACACAGGACACATTTGAAGACAGGGAAATATTTGTTTAAGTTATCAAATTTAAATTAATAATGCATGCTTGTGCATTATATATAATGCAACAAAATAACAGTAATAATTACATTCAATGTAAACTAGTGTAAATTTTTTTTAAGTCATTCATACAGTATCCTAAAATTTCGTTCGCTGAAAAAAAAAAAAAAAAAAAATTGCAATTTATTCTTGTTATTATTTTTAAATTATTCTATACAAATAAAATTCTAAACAATCATACTCGAAGATAATGCAAAAAAAAAAAAAAAAAAAAAAGAAAGAAAGAAATACATAAATTAATAAACACCTAAACGAAATTAAAAATATCTTACTATTAGGATTTGGCGAAAGACAGGTGAAGTTTTTTGGCGATACAAATTTACGATATATCAGTAAAAAGAGCTTTATAATTCCAAACGACAGTCACGAGTTTTTAGCTTGAAATGACGAGTAAGGGAAATGTCTCGCTATTTATAGGCGGCTGCGGATTTGAAGACTTTTGATTGGTTATAACTGAGTTACGTCATCAGTCATTATGTTCTGATTGGTTATATGGATTCAACGTCATAAAATATGTCATGAGATAGCGCGTGTTAATCTCACGCGCTATCCCATGATTACGTCACACTTATGTTTGCCGTGAAAATCAGCATGAAAAAGGTCGCCAATCGGATAGAATGGCGACCAAATTCAAATTATAAATGCGCCAAATTAAATTAAGATAAAAAATGCATCTTAAAAAGTAATTTTTCTGCACAATTGAGATTTATACATATTTATTAGACAAAATTTAATTAAATAATACTCTGTTATTGTTATTTGTCACATAATTTTGTTTTATATTACAAGTTGTAACATATGCGTTTCGCCGTTGAAATTATGGCTATATACAAATAAATGGTGTATTTTAACATCGAATCGAAGCACCTACGTTCAAAATAACCCAGTTTTTTGTGATAAATTATCATTTCATTATAATTAGACTAGTACTTTATTGAAAATGAATCGTTTTCAGTTGATTACATAACAGACATTTTGCCCCTATTGTGTACACGAAAATATGGATTTTTTGACTTTTTCCCTTTTAGATGTTGAGCGATTTCAAAATTGTTCAACCTGTAAAGGGTTAAATTCTGCAATTTTCATTTTTAAATTACCATTATAACTTAAAGTAGTTGAAATAATTGCTTAATAGCCTTCGTTACTAATTACTTACCGTTATAAAGCATACGGACGAAATTCAAATGTAAAAAGCTTAAAAAATTACAAAATTTCGATAAATTACTACTTGAAATGTAAAAATTTATAATGTGCATTTGTTTTTATGAAATCTTTTGCACAGATATTTGTAAATAAACAGTGAAACATGTCCAGATTTAAAAAAAACATTTTAATATCTCTCGAGCTTTATAAGGACGCCATCTTGGATTTCCGTTAAAACGTGAAATTAAAAAGTAATAATTTTTATCACGCGACGTGTTTTAATAGATTTAAATAATTGTACAAGAAAGATTATGGCATTAAAAAACGCATAAAAAGTAAATAAGACATGTTTACTTTTGGGATAAATTTCGGTATGTATTTGAATTTATCTCTACTATATTTGCTTATTGATTGAATTTCAAACTAATATTTCTATTAAAAATTACAATAAAATGAAGTTCCAATGACTGGAAAAATGGTGGAGTAACCTAAAAAGCAAAACCTTAACCATTTTATTAAACTGACTTTATCCAATAAGACATTAATGTCTATTTCAAAAGCATATGAAATTTAAATTTTTTCGGCCGCCATCTTGAATTATCTGAAATTTATTGCAGCCTATGTTATACGAAGTTGGGTATACAAATCTAGTGACATCTCAATAGTAGAAATATGTTTGCTAGATCCTAAACTAGCAAGAAAATTTAATTTGAGCATCATCTCTTGGCACCATTTGGCATTTTCCGAAATTTTGTATAGCCTGTGCTACATTAGCACAACATCATGAAATTAACAGATTTTAACGGTAAATTAAATCAATGGGATACTTCATTGGTGAAAACTTGTTTGTTAGATCAAAAATCCTAACGTGTAAAAAATTCAATTTTGAACATTCCACGACCATTTGATGTTTTCCAATATTTTATGTAAGGCTTATGGTTGCATTAACGTAATATCATCAAATTAAAAATGTTAATGGTGTTGAAATCTTCTTTTATTGATAGGATAACTTAAAATTCCATGTTTATTGTGCAACAAATTGAATACCGATGTTCAAAACCTTTAATTTTTGGATTTTCTTAAAATTTTATCGTTAATGTTATAGTGACATAGCATCAGCAAATTGGGTACTTTTCCATTATACGGACACCATGCCAAAATGTATGCTAATGCATAATGTATGTAAATGTATGTATGTATGTAAATATATGCTTGGCGACAATGGTGTCCGTATAACGGAAAAGTACCGCTAATTGTATATATTACTAGAGATTACAACTGTCGATGCATTCAATTATTATTGCTGTGAAAATATCTCTTTCATTTTTGTAGGAATTCATTTTTGTAGTTCATAATGGAAAATATTCAGTTTGGCGTGTTGGTTTGGATATAAGTTAAGGTTTTTAAAAAAAGTCAAACGTTTGGTAAAAAACGAAAAAGTATAAACCACATTATTCATGTTGTTTAGATAAATCAAACTCTATCTCATTTCCGAAAATATGTTATAGTTCAAAAACTAGCAGAGTGATATAAATTCAATTTGACGATTACCGATCTGGCGTTTTACGAGTTTTTGTAGAAATGCACGATTGTATTAACCCTTTTAACTGCTGTGTCAAAAATTGTCGCATAATATACTGTGAGCTGTTTGATCGAAAGATTAATAAAAGACTCGATTAACTCATTGGATACTGTATCTGTACTAAATTTTATGTACAGGACTGCAGTGGGTTTCAAAATGATATGAACACCCAGTTTTTCAAACATAAAAAAGAAGGAAATGTTACAGAACAAACTGAAGTCTATAATCAATGTTATAAATAGAACAAATCGTTTTATTTGATAACAAAATATGATTGAAACAGCGATTTCTACATAAAATAAACTGCATTTTTCCATTTTGAGGTGTTTCATAGTGATATGAACATTGGCCAAAAATATAGATTATTAGCCAGTGTATGCACCAGATCTTTTAATTAATGTAAAAACGCGATCAGACATGGAGTAGACCAAGCTTTCTAATATATTTCGATCGATTTCATTCCAGTGGAAGATGATAGCAGCTTTTAATTCTAAAATTGTGGCATATTGTTTTCCATTTGCGTAAACAGCTCTAACGAGTAGGATCCATACATTTTCCATTGGATTTAAATCAGGACAAACAGATGGCCTTGGAATTACATGTTTAAGAAACCATTCCCAAGTGCTGTTTGCTATGGGGATGGATGCATTGTCTTGTTGGAACATCCAGAAAGGTCCACCAATTTCCTCAGCAAATGGCAAGAAGTTTTCTTCAAGTAGATCTTGGTAGATTAATGCACTCATTCTGCCAGAAGGAAACGCAACCATTGTTCTTACCATGATATCCAAACGCAGCCCAAACCATGAGTGACAGAGGCGTAGCCAGGATTTCTTTTCGGAGGGGGGTCCAGAATTTTCCCTCAGATTATGTATATAGTAAAATCTACCAAGATAAAATCGCAGAGAGTCGTAAAAATGTTTGTTTTAGACAGGTTTTCGTCTTAGCAGGTGTAATTGTATGATATTCTTTTAAATGGGACCAAGGAATATTTCCGTTTAAATCAGCATTCTGTTATAGGTATGCGCTGTTTTCCCAAGTGTTGCTGTATTTATGCCTTTTTATGTTATAAGGATAATAAAACCTGCGAAAACGGAATCTTAAAAGAAAGCATTACATGGTCCTGATACTGATTACCTTACAATTACATCCACTGAAAACCTGTCTGAAACGGGATTTATCACAGCAGCGATTGCGTCTTAATAAGGTTTATTGTACTTCCAAACACACATTATAATACAGTAAAGCCTGTAAAAGCCGAACCTTTCAATAACGGAATCCTGCTTTAAACGGAAGAGTTTGAGTATCTCGACGAAACGAACAATACATCTTATTGAGATAGTGTACCTTAGAGGTACAATTAATTACACTTCTGTAAGCGAAAACCTGTCTTAAACTTAAAACCTTCACAGCCCTACGAAAGACATACCTTTAACCTGCTAAGACAGGCACCTATCTAAAGCGAAATTGTTCATAGGTTCTTAGCGATTCCGTTTTAGCAGCTTTTGCTGTTTTTGTTATCCATGATTCAGTAAACCAGTACTTCGTTCGGGAGGGGTCCGGACCCCCTGGACCTCTCTCTTGGCTACGCCACTGATGAGTGAATCTCTACCCTGCTGCGTTGCCGTTTTGAAAATGTTTCTGGTTTCTTGCGCAGATCGTGCCAATAATAAGAACCATCTAAATTGAATTTTTTTTCATCGGAAAATATTACTCTTTCATATTCTACACTTCTTTGATCCATAATCCTCTTTTAATCGAAGAAAATTTAATATTACATCTGGAGATCTTTTAAATTTTTTTTGCGATAGTTCTTGATCCTTAAAAGCCATAATTTGACCTTTCTCAAAACCACTTAAAACGCTTTTACGACCCATACTTCTAGAACTCCCTTTTCGATCAGGTTTGGAAATTTCCTAGTCTGCGAAATATCTTTATATGCTAAACTTATTTGCATTTCGGTTTCTTCTTCTCGGAGTGGCATTCAATATTCCTGTACAGTTTCCATGCTCGTTTTTAGTAATAATTTCGATCAATGTTCATATCATTTTGCCGCATCATTTTTTTTAGATAGTTCATATTTTCGATGAATTTAAAGTTGGATATTTCTTTTACAGCTATGTATTATATAAAATTACTGTATTTGTCTCAAGAATGGAGTTTTCTGAAAATTATTTATGAATTTTTGCCAGGACATCACAAAATTACTAGGTGTTCATATCATTATGAAACCCAATGTATTATAACTAAAATTCGCCTATTGAAAAGTCTCCAGTGAGCGATAGTATTAGTGCTCTAAACGAAACAAAATTTCGCAGTACCTATAGTTAAATTGAAATTTGCAATTTTAAGTGTGAAAAAAAAAAAAAAAAAGCAGCGGTCTGTGAAACTGCTAACAGCAGTTAAGGGTTAACTAAACATCATCTACTTAGATATGGGGGGGGGGGGGTGTTAGAGTGACAGTAGAGTAAGTCAAAAATTTGAAAAATCTAGATAACCATATTTTCACTGAACGTATATTAATTTCTGTTCAGTGTGACAGTCAAATAAGTCATAATTCACTTAGGGAGTCGCTACAGGGCAAAAAAAGTTGGACCACTTAATGCAATTGCAATACGACCTTCATTTCTCAAATTACTAAGTATTGACTTACTGCACTTTCATTCTAACCCCGTTTAATATAATAGTACACAGTATATGTATATAATAGTACACGGTAATGGTATCTATAACTCTCGAGTTATTTATTTGGTTCTTCTCAGTTTGATAGTTTGTTTTGGGCCAAATTGAATTTGAATGTTTCAAAACTTTTAACTCAAGATTTTTCTAGATAATTTAATGGTCTATTATACGGACACAATAATGTAATGAAAATGTAGGTGATAACAGCAACAACATCTGTTGCTACTGTTATGAAAAATATCTTTAGTGAAAATAAGTTAAACATCTGAAAGGGCACTCATATATTACGGAAAAAAAAAAAAAAAAGCGGTTCTCGAAAAACTACCCCCCCCCCCCCCCCCACCCCAACTCAACAACGCTAAAATTTCCGACTTATTCTCGGACACGCTTTTAATCGTATAGGTATAGTATGTAATTGTCAGGCATGACTAGTAAAGTGATTTGAAATCGAATAACGTTTTTAAGTTTTCGATAAATACATTATATTTTTAATTATAAGCAACTACGGTCACATGACGACCTTTTTTGAATTGTCGCGTCAAAACTTCGACTGCATTTTTTTAAAGATCCTGAAGAGACTTGCTGCAATCCTTTGATTTTATCTAAAAATGGAAAACGCTATTCGTTTTCATAGGTTCTGATAAAGTACACCTGTTAATTTTATATATTTTCGAATAAAAATGAATTGAAGAATGTGTCAAAAAGTTGCCAGTTTTAAAATAGCTTTAAAAGAAAACCGAAATGATACTTCTTTAGAGAAAAAAAATAATTTGATGGTTCAAAATTTATTGTGGAATAAACCGAACTTTACTAATCCGAAGTCTTCGTGTTAATTTTTCAATTTTTTTTTTCACCTTATGTTAATCATCTTTTTAAAAGAAATTAAAGGATATTCTACTTGTAAATTTTGTTTTAACTACTGTCTATGATGTGATTGTTTAAGAGCTGTGGTTAAATAAGCTAAATTTAGGTGATTAAAGTTTTAGATTCTGTTGTAGATTTTGTACGTCATTTTTGTTGTTTAGGTAAACTGACTGCTAATTAGTTTGTGAAAACTTATTCTATATACGGAAGTAATTTTTTATCATATAATGATTAAAGAACAGAACTATGGTTTCAAGAGCAATTATTAATCGGCTCACATCTTCGGGTAATTATGGCAGAGATTAGTCATCCAAGCAAGAATAAAATCATGTTCAGGGAGAAGTTATCCTAGACCAGATAACTTCCGCATATTTTCCATCTAATCTGAATATATTATCGCTTAATATATTGTGATATCTCGAGTTCCCCTATTTTTTCTTTCTTCTATCTTTACAAGAAGAAAGTATTGGAATCATGAAAATTTTCGACTTCCGGTTTTCGACGGATTTATACGTTTTAGAAGGTCCTAAACACGATTTGACTGTTCTTAGAAAATGTCTGTCTGTCTGTATGTGACAAAAATTTTGTGGGCGCTCTATCTCAAGAATTAATGTACGAAATTTAATAAAACTTTATATTCAGTTAGTCCCTGATATAAATTGGTGCTGATTAGTTTTTGGTTGAAATCGCTCGACAGGTGGCGCTGCCATGCTGCATTTTTCGCGATTTCTGCAATAGCTCTATCTCAAGAACTAATGAACTTATTTTCATAAAACTTCAGGTTCAGTTAGACCTTGACTTAAATAGACGCTGATTACGTTTTGGTGTAGATATCCCAACAGGTGGCGCTGCCATACCACTTTTTTCTCGATTTTTACGATAGCTATATCTCACGAACTAATGCGCGAAATTTCATCAAACTTCAGATTCTGTTAGACCTTGACATAAATAGATGCTGCTTACGTTTTTGTGTAAATAGCCCAACAGGTGGCACGATAATTATATCTCAAGAACTAATTCACGGATTTTCATCAAAGTTCAGTTTCAGTTAGATGTTGACATAAGTTGTTGTTGATTAGGTTTTGGTCTAAATCTCCCAACAGGTGGCGCTCCTATGCTGCATTTTGCAGGACTCACACGATTTTAGCGATAGTCATATTTCAAGAACTAATGCACGGAATTTAATAAAATTTTAGATTCAGTTAGACCTTGATATAAATTGGTGCTGATTCTTTTTAGTGTATGCGAAACCTGTGTGAGATAGAAGAAAGTTTTAGGATTGGCACATCTGACTAGTTTTTTAAACATGTGCAATAGCTGATCCTTGGCAGAAAGGGGGTCCTTTTGTTTGATACAGGATTGGAAAATCCTGGGTCTTTTTGTCCGCTTTGAGAACAAATATGTAGCTAAACTATGCAGAGAAAAAAAAACTCTTTTGTTATGCCATATTTAATTCAGGAGGAAAAGTTATATAATTTGTATTTTTTTTATTCGAATGTTTTATAATTAAATAAAATTTAACACCCAAGAATATTTAGTTTTCATTACTAAATTTATATTAAAAGTATTTAAATTAAAAGATCATGCATGTAATTATTGATTAAATAAATTGAACTGATAGCTCGTCGGCCGAGGTATTCGGAAGAGCTTAGAGAAATGATGGATGGGAAAGTCACCCCTTGACTTTAAATTCGTAACAGTTCCAGCCTGGAATGCATTGTTTTAAATCTTCACACAATCCTGCAGTTACAATGCTCGTTGCCCTTGCTGTTCTTGAGTTCGCAGAGATGCATTACTAGGAGTAATCACTAAGAGGTGTTTGACTACTAGGCCCGTCGCCCTTGCACTTCGGGAGTGCGCAGAGAAGAACGACGAGGAATAATATCTAAGATGTGTGATTCTGAAGAGTTACATGCAGCGCGTGTCGGCCTATCTGTTCGGAAGATAATATTTCTATGAGTCTGACAAGATGATGTTGGAAGGAAGCAGGGTGTCACGGTTTTGGAAATAATACTGAACATATTAATTCATATTCATTGGACAATTGATCTGGAGTTTTTATTTGTGATCTATTGAACAATTGAACTGTGAGTGAGTGATTAAAATAAACTAACACCGATAATAATCTATTTGGACTTTTAGACCTTTATGTTTGTAAATACTGAAGTAGCTACTCCACTCTGGTAAGTTATTCTTTTATTATGATGTAGTAATATCATGAACTCAAAATAATTCAATGGATATTTGTGTTAACACAAATTGTGTTAGAAATTCTATATGGTATATCAATCAATCTTAACCTGTAATAATTTTGTAAAATAAAATATGAGTATGTTAAAATTATGCTTTATGGTATTTAATGAGTTGGAATATAATTTTAACTGTAAAGTATTTAATTTACTTACTTTCATCTTAACGAAAGTAATGATCAATAATTACTTTGGACATCTGTATAAAATATTTTATGATAATTAACGAATTATTCTTTATATTGACTGATTTTTGAGCACAGTGTGAACACAACGCAATTTTAACATTATTTTAAATTTAAAGTTTTAGACACGATAATGTTAATCTCACTTTTAAAGATATTATTTAAATAGTTTGTTATAAAATACAATATTTGGGGTGGTCCAATTGTCTTAATTTAAACTTTAATAGTGAGATTAAAGTAATTAAGAAAGAAGAAAAAGAGGTAGAGAAAAGTGAGATTATAATGGAAGTAATCAAAGCTGAGGAAGAAACAGGTGATGGTTATCTAAAAAAAATAATAGATTCTCTTTACAGAAATGAATTAAAAATGGAAAATTTGGCTTTCCAGTCGTACGACTTCATGTTGTCAATGTCTGGTTAATTTAATGGTGTTCAGCAAAAAGTGACAACAATAATGGGTCGAGAAATTAGTCTTTAAAACTGCAGAATCAGAAAACTTTCTAGGTCTGAAGAATCTTTTAAAGACCCGATGGACTGCAAGAGCAGAATCCATTGGAGCAGTGAACACTTCATTAGAAGACATTATTGAACTATTAGAGGAAATTGCTTCTGTTTCTGTCGCTTCAAATGAAAGAACCTTTAGTGTTTTAAAAAGAGTAAAAAAATATTTGAGGTCCAAAATGAATGAGGATAAATTAGTTTCCTTAATGTATTACTTTCAGTGGAAAAGGATAATTTAGACAAACTTTGCCTAGACAGCATTGTATGCAGATGGGGGAAATTATGAAAGAGAAGAGTTAAGCTGTGCTAACGAGTTATATTAATACGAGGGGCAGTCAGAAAATAAGTTTCCCCTAGCGACTGTGGGCAGAGGTGTGTATGAAAGACAAAAAATGTAATGAGATATTAAAGATAAAACATAACTTTATTTCTCCACATAAGTACCAAGTACATTGAGACATTTGTCATACTGCTTTATAAGCTTCAAAAAACCTTCCAGGAAAAAATCAGGGCTTTGCATACGGACGAAGCGTTGAACGGCTATGGCCGAAAGACGACACAGCAGGTGAAACAGCACCATCTGTGCAGGCACTGCAACAGCGCCATCCGCTTGATCGCAGTCGACCTCCACTCAATGGTATCAGTGTCTTGCACGTTCGCGTTTACCTGCTGTGTCGTCTTTCGCTCATAGCCATTCAACGCTTCGTCCATATGTAGACCCCTGATTTTTTCCTGGAAGGTTTTTTGAAGCTTATAAAGCAGTATGACAAATGTCTCAATGTACTTTGTACTTATGTGGAAAAATAAAGTTATGTTTTATCTTTAATGTCTCATTACAATTTTTGTCTTTCATACAAAGCTCTGTCCACAGTCGCCAGGGGAAACTTATTTTCCGACTGCCCGTCGTAATATAATATTTTCATGTTTAATTAAGAATTATAATTTTAAAATGGGCAACAATTCGACTAAGATTTTAATGCCAATGGATACAACAAATGCGATCCTAATTCAATGAGAAATGAAAAATTTCAATGGTTTTTAATTGAAGAAAACAAGTTTAGAAAAGAAACTTTCAATTAATATTATCTGTATTTAGGAAATTTTAGTGTTTTGGAGAAATACAATATTTGTTTTATATCTAGTGTGTTGACTATGCATCAGTGTTGAATTTAAACACTTTTCTCCGGGAGGGATTTCTGTGGCTTCAGGGGGGGGGGGGGATGTCCCTCCCGGGCCACTTCCTGAATTCAACACTGCTATGCACTATGCCGCTAGACTAGAATTTTCTTGAAATACACCTGAAAAAGTCGGGGAATGTCATTCTCCTGTATAAGTAGCAACCCTGTTTAAAATTTAATTTAATAACTCATATGCATTCATTGTTATTGTGTTTATTAATACTATTAAAAACCATAGTATTTTTTTTTTTTCAATCTATGAACCAAGCACAATAGCGTTCTGCCCAGAGCTACTTCACTGAACATATCTCCTGGTAATTTTAGTGAACTACTATGTCAGAATTTTACTACTCAAAGTCAGTTCTATAAATTGGATTTTATTTTAGATAATTTACAAGTACCTGGTGTTTTAGGTAGCTTTCATTACAAAAAGCTACCTATTGCAGCCATTCGGAGAAAAGCAATTCCAAAATTTTTGGTATATTTTCACCGATCATGACCCCCAAACCACCCTCCGTTCAAATGTTGATTTATATATATATATCCATATATATATATATCTGACATTTGTCATAATGTAATTCTCTTATTTACTAACCAATTTGGATGTGACTGAATATGTGGTGTATAGGGCATACCAAGGTCTCGACCGAGTTCGTTGGCCAGCTTCATCCGCCATTTTGTTTCAAAATAACGGCCAGTTAAAAAAATTTACATTTTTAAAAATTCAAAAAGATGTACAAAAAAATTATAAATTGCAAAAATTATTTCCGTTAAGTGTTAGAACATGATACAAGGATTCCGGAACATTTTTTGTTTTGGCTATATCTTAAAAAATAACTGAATTCCAAAGTGGCTGACATTTTGAAACAATCTGATTTCTGTTATACTGTAACTCTCATGCTGAAATTCGCATTCAAATTCAGTATTAACAAAAACCAGGATGGAATCTTCTATAATCGGGTTCCAAGCATTTTAGCTTTGGGTGTTTGAGTAAAATGAGTTGAATTTTTAAAAACATTGACTATGAAAGCTACCCTTTTCTTTAGGTACAGGCCGGAAGGACTTTTTATAATACAGTATGTTCCATAGTAGGTGTTTCTTTATACCATGAACTTGAAAAGATTCACAGGGTTGAATACTAGGCAGAATATGCATATAAGCATGGATGGTGAGCTGATTTAAGTGCATGTGCCAAAGTGTTTACCAACATTGTTAATGTACCAAACTTAAAAAAAAAAAAAAATATTGTAGCATAAGCTGTTTCTATGAAACACTGGTCAATCATGGGTGCAAGACACTTAAGTCTCAGGACTGATTTCGGTTCTGGAGAGATTATTGACTGATAAGAAATTCTACTTTATGTACTTAAATTATAGCAATTTTACTAGGAAATACTTTTAGTCTCTTTTATTGTAAAAGATCAATTTTTAGCCAAAATGCAAGTCATAGATATCTTGTAGATCAAATTTCTATTTGTTTATACCTAATACTCAGAAAAGTTTTCAGTCTTATTTGAATGGACTTTTGCACCCATGTGGTCAATAGAATCTGTCACTTTTATACATTAAATATTAGGTTTCCCTCAGTTTATGCAGTAATATTTTTTTCAGACGATCTCTCGAGCAGTGTGCAAAGCACGGAGTGAGTAATCACATTTTTACAGTCAAATGGCACTGAATTGTTAGGAAAATAAAACAAAAATCAGAAAAGAAATGCGACAAATTTCACGACAATTTGACAAATGTTAATTATGTAAAATTTAACTTAAAATTGCCCTTTTTATGTTTATTCAGGGTGATTACAGATTCTGGAAATCAGGGAGTGAGGGTAAAATCAGGGAAATTTAACAGTATGGAAAGTCAGGGAATTTCGTAAAAGGAGTTGAAAATCAAGGAAATTTGTCTGTACGGGAAAATATTTGTGTTTTTGCATAAGACTGATTCATCAACAAGCATGTGATACTTGAGCCAATAATAGTATGCGATAAAGAGAAGTGAGATTTTTATATTTAACACAAATTAAGGTGATCAGATGTTCTCATTTTCTGTGGATAGTGCTTATATTGAAGGCAATTTACCCATTAAATTGATTGATAAATTGAAAATTTTATGATACAATAGCATAAGCTGACTAGGTGACCAGATAATTTTAATTTTTCAAGAAATATGCAATGTATGAAATTTTATGGAACACTGCTCACACACAACTGTAGTTTCAAGAGCAAATGAATTAACAGTTTGTTTTGTCAGGAAATTAGTAGCACAGAGGAATTACCTCAGCAACAGTAAAATAGATTCTGCCTACTAATCACCTGACTAAGGCAACTGCTTATTTCTCCGAAACTATAGTTATGTTTTTACTCTTGAACTGCAGGATTTTCTTCAACATTTTTTTTTACATCTCCAATTAATTTATTACTACTGGACAAAACATGGTTCTATGTGAATAATTGTGGCTGGTAATTTTTTGAAACAACAAGAAAAAAAAAATCATGATAAAGAAAAATATTTATTTCATAAAATCAAAATATTACAAAAATAAAATTATTTTTAAAATAATACTTTCAAATCAGCAAACATAGTTGCCAACTATGGACAGACTTTTGCTTTTCCTGAAAATTTAAGTTTCACAACCAAAGTTCCCAGGAGAAACATTACATTTCTTAAAACTACATTACATCAAACATTTGGCTTGCAAAAAATAGCACACATGTAACAAACAATTATTATTTTCATTTCAAGTATTAAAGTGTAAAATCTTTCAGTTCCCCATGTAAAAAATGTTATGGTAAAATTTCTTTTAACCTTTAAGAACATAAGCAGTTTGTACTACCATAAGAACACAGGCAATGTCCACTGTATGCCAGCATCTTTTAAAGCCTAAATATAGAATTTTAATGATATTCTACTTTAATGAAATGTCTAGTAATAATATAAAAGTAATAAACATCAAGTTAAAAAAAGTAATAATGTAACAATGCTATAGAATTTATGGTTGACATTTAGTTTGCAGCATTGTGAATTTGAAACAAAGTCAAATTCACAATTCTAAGAAAAGATTGTCATTTAGACAAATCATTGAGATTTGTTGAGCAATTATGATAATGCTCACAGCTTGGTTATTTTTAAATGTTTTTTAAATGTAAAATTGCAAATATGAGTGGCACATTATGTATACTAGTGATGACTATTCGGTTAAAAATAATGAAAATAGTAGAAAAAATTATAACCTTCAACTTTAAATGCCGATTTAACTCTAAGGATTTTTTGGAGAAAAGGTAAATAAGGTGCAAGTGTTAACCGCATGATTATTCTGGAATTCGCATATTTTTCTTCACTGTGTGGCATACCCAATATATTGTCCATGTTCTTAAAGGTTAAGTGAAATTTTTTTTATTGCATATGTATTGTCTAATCTTTGAACTTATGATACAAAAGTTTTGCATCATGTAACAAAGGTAGTGAATTTTAAACTATATTGTTTTCATTTTCTAAATAATATAAGATTTATTTGCACTAGATGTTATAAAATAAATGACTAACTTTTTAATAATAACAATTAAAGACAAACTTTAGAAGAATTTGATGCCAGGGGTTGATCCAGGCAAAATTTGGGGCCCATTTAGGATCCCTTCACAAAAATCAACTTAATAAAATGGGTTCCTTCACAGAAATCAATTTAATAAAATGGGCCCTTCACAAAAATCAATTTAATAAAATGGGCCCTTCACAAAAATCAATTTGATAAAACAGGTCCCTTCACAAAATTCCTTTTAATAAAATAGGCCCTTTCATAAAATTCTATTCCATAAAAACTTACTATTTATTAACTAATTTATTATTTTGTGACTTTTAAAATGTGTAATTTGTAAACAAACAAGTTCACTAGAAAGGAAAACTTCATCAAAAAGATTTTAAAAAGTTTTTGTTAATAAATGCTTAGTTCAAATTTGCGTAACTGGATTTCAAGTTTTGTTACAAATGTTATTTTTCACAAAAATATAATTATTAATTTCCCAAAAATAACCTTTACTTTTCACAAAATGAGCCCCAAGAAAAAGAACCTGCATCGACCCCTGGATGCAGATCCATAGAATCATATATATATATATATATATATATATATATATTTCAGATGTAAACATCCCTTTTCGTATGCACATGCAAAACATACAATGAAGAATGAGGTATCATACGGAAGATATTTGAACAGACTTTTGACATAGCATGCTTACATTTAATTAGAATGTATTGTTTGATTAAAAATTGTAGTTAAATAAAAATTAATGAAGAAATGTATCAGCAATTAATTTCAAAGACTGCAGTGTGAAAGTATAGCATGGACCTAATCAGTATGCAAATAATAAAACAGAAAATCAAAACACATTCTGAAGAATTTTTTAAAATCTAAAAATTGTTTTTTATGTAGCTAAAGCATAACAAATGAGAAAAAAAAAAAAAGAATTCCTGTTGAATTGAAAAATAGGTTATTTAGTTACAAAAATCCAGAAGAAATATCCTTTCTTTTCTTGATCAAAGTGAATATAATAAAGCTAATTGCTTCAAATATATGAATCCAAAATTACAGCTCATTCTGCTAAGTAGTTTTTGAGTTAGGCTTAAAAACTATCTGCATTACAATCTGTTTTGCAGTAAAAATGAACTTAAGGCTGCTCGTCAGTAAACTTCCCGATTCCCCTCGCTAATGGTATTCCTATGGGCATAGGATGCATTCGTATTTTTAAAATATCTCCTCGGAAAATTAATATTTTTAACTTCTGTTTTCTTTGTATTGTTCTTCAAGAACGTCTCTTTTTTTTCTTAGTTGACAATTTTTTTCTAAAATATATACTTAATTTTATATGAAATGTTAAAATCGTATTCAGTTTCGCTAAGATTTTAACACATAAAAATATAAATTAAACACATAGTTTAGAAATCAATTTTTAAGGATCAGACTTCTCAGCGTCTCTTTCTTCAAGTATCAAAGGACTATAAGTATGAATCAGAATTGCTATTGACAACATGTTTTGAATAATATGGAATGAGAAGGACTATTATACTGAAATTTGTAGTCTAAATATAAGAACATTTTGTAGATAGCTGCATACAATCTTGAAGTTTTCTTAACAAAATTCAGTAGCACTTCTGTTTGTATTTCCTTTGCACTAATAGTGACAAATATAACCATAATTTATAATCGTCCTGTAGATAGTGAACTCTAGCATACATATAAAACCTGAATTATGTATATAAATCCATTTTGACTTCAATAACAATGTATAAGACAATGTAGTTTCAAACAGCCATTTAATTAATCAAGTGTTCCTAATTAAATCCGAATTCAACAAGAATCTAAAATTCATAAGCTATGACAAATTTTCGAGTAAAGTTACTCTAATAACAGAAGTTAATCCCATAAATCTCACAATTATTCTTAATTTTTGCTGCATAAGAATTTGTAGATGCAATCAGAGCCACAGAGAGGGAAAGGGTAGAGCCAATACAAATTACTGGAGCCTGGCTCTTTTAAAAGGCCTTATGACTGGTTCTGTTTTTAAATAAAATAACAGAAAAATAGACTTGCAAACATACACTTTTTTTCATACAATTTTGAAATTAAAAAAACTAACAAGCAAAAAAAATTAAAAGTTGCAATATGAATTATATAAATTGTTCATGTTATTGCAGTTATGTAACGCTAAGAAAAATGAAATAAAAATTTCCATCCACTAATGAATCACTAACAAAGGTGCATCTCTAGCAATAAATCACCATTGCTAGCAATGGTGGCTAAAGTAGCAAAATTTTAGGGGCCTCCATCTTCAGAAGGCACTACATCAGCTAAAAAGTGGCTTATGACTTTGGATGCTATTTTTTTATTTGGTTAATTCAGTGATGTTTAAATTTTATGCTAATATGTATTACTTCTATAAAAGTAATTACTAAACATGTTTATATTTGATCACTTCTGGGGCCTGCAAACTTTCTTTGTGGCTCTTGATGCAATGATTGTAATTTGTAATTTTTATGTAAGTTCTTATACATTATGAGGTAACAATATGTATTCAGAGCTATTCTCAATTCAAATAATCACCATCTTATTGTATAAATAAGAAACAGGAGAAAAGTAAAAAAACAAACATTTTCTCATCGAGCACAATATAAAATCGTTAATAAACACATATGTATAGTAAAATAACTTAAAGCACACACATTTTGAAAATTTTTAAAAATATTTATAAAATTCTTAGTATAAAAATATCAAAATGGTGCAAAAAAGACATTTTATCAAAAATCAGCTCATGTTATTTGTACTATCTTAAGCTGCACTAAAGAGTACAATATTTTTATTTGCTGCAACTACATAATATTACATACTGCCTCATTAAAATGAAACACACACTGAAAAATATTAACACCTTGCAGTCTGTCCAGGAAAAAGATAATGTGCAGAAAACATGTTTTTAATACTGAAGATTGGAAACCCAAATCAGCATATCACTAATCACGGCTCTACAAATAAGAAAATATCTGGTAGCGAACAAAAATTTTTAGTTGTCAGTAAAAAACATTTGTGCACCCGTGCTCCCTCCCAAATCACATACAAACATATTATTAAAACATGGATTTTCAAAAAATACACAAGTTTTATATATACATTGATTGAGGAAGAATAATTACTAGTATAGTAATGATGTATCACAAATTGCTTTAACTCTTCGGCTTAGTTAGTGAATTAATTTTGAAAGTTAAAACCAGTTAAAATATTTTGGTTGCCCGTGGTGCCTGGAAACTGCACTTGACAAGCTCTGGGTAATATTGAAACATCAGACATGCAAAACTCAAACAGAGATAACCGGGTAAAGAGGATATTTTCTAATTATTGACATGTACAAATTTCTTTTGTTTTGTAATATATCACAGGCATGGATAAAGAAAGACAAAGAAGGCAGAGCAATAACTTCATCTATTTGTACATTATGATCTAAAAGAAAACTTTGTGGATATTTAAAAATCTTATGAATAACGAAATGGTTTTCAACTATTTTTAAGATTGAGATACATTGCACTAATAAATATCTGAGGTAAGAAATTATAAACAGTTACTTTTTCTTTGACATTATGAATTAGGATTTTTTTTTTTCCTGGAAACAAGATAACCATTTTAAGTGTTGATTATTAAAAAAGGTTGTTCAACATCCTAATGAAGTTAAAACATTATCTTGCTTGCAAAATAGTCTAGGTAACAGTGCTAAATTTTAAAAAATACCATTTTTCATTTTCGAAACCTTCCTTAATGTCTTTAAGTAATTTTTATTACAATAGTGTTGAAAACATAACAAAAGAGAGCTTGTGACTGATGTTTAATAAGAACATTATCTGAATTAAAAATTACATATTTATGCATAATCCATTACACTATAATGTATGCTTTCTATGCATATTTTCCCTGATTATCACAAATAAAAGTGCATAAAGGCACTGACAAAAACCATTTTTATAATACTTTAAAAAGTAAAACAGATAAATAGCACAATGAACAAATTTAATATAAATTAAATAAAATATTTATAAACTTCTAAGTTATAGTTATTCATATAAAAAATAATTCTTTGAATTAATTATCACATAATTTACAGGTAGTACAACAACAACAGTACTATATTAAATGACATATATTTGAGCATTCTCTTGATTCTTTAAAAAATACACACACACACATCAGTTTAAGAAAATACAATTGAAACATTAAATATTACTGCAAAAGAATCATTATAAATTAAGAATAAATTAAAAAATTCTCCGATTAAAAAATATCATTTGGCACATGCTTTGGAAAGTTTTAGTCCTTTAAATATATAAAAAATATATATATACACATATGCAGATAGTATTAAATTTATTAAATTAAATATAGATATAAAATAACTTTATTGTCAGCAATTTTGGTTTTCATCTGAAAACATGCAAACAAAACCAGAGTCTTGACTACTGCAACTTGCGAAGAAACAAATCTTTCAAATTCAACTTTTGTTTTAAAACTATTGCAGTGGTCAAAGAGTTTCCAGAGAACAAAATAAGAAACAGCAAGGCTGAAATTGGAACCTGAAAAGATTTATAAATCACATTAAGCAAGAAATGAGACAAATGTGAAAAACTCGTGTGAAAGAAAATAAAGCATAAACAGCAACAGTAAATATCGACATATGAACAAAAATTGCAAATTTAGAAGTAAGTTAGTGACAAAAGTGTTATGCTACATCAGTCAGACGTGTAGAAAAAGGCAGGGTGTATGAGGCTAAAGCTCTCATTATTTAAATTAAAACAATTTTTTAAAGGCATATGTGCTGCCCCACCTCCTATTTTCAAAGATTGATAATCCTCATTGAAAAAAACAACTCTGTACATAAAGAAGCACTATAAATATCAATTGCATTTCTAATTAGTAAATCTGTGGATTAGGAGCTTCATCCTTCTGCTCTGTGTTATATTATTTATTTAAGATTTGAAACTTTCAAACTAGTTTAATTTTTTTTCATATTAGTATTACTTCAAATAGCATTTCAAATAGTTTCAGATATTTAAATATTACAAATTGTAAAGTGAGATACAATTACATGCACAGACACTCAAGACACTACTTTTTTCTCTGTGATCTTTTTTTTTCTTCGATAAATCAAATAATCTTCATTTGCTGCTGCCATATAGCAACCGATTCAAGAAACAAGATATATTTCTAACAACAAGCGAGTAAGTGTGACTGAAGATCGCACAAAGGGTTACGTTTAATATTCCTTTAAAAAAGCATTTTATTCTTTAATTAATAAATACAAATAAAGTTAATTTTCTATTTAAAAAATAAAAAAAAAATCCGGTTTTTTATAAAATAAAAATTTATTAATCAATTTTTTTGATTTTTCAAATTTCTTAAATATAATATGATTTTGCATATATATACCAATTTTTAAATCCCTACTTTAAACAGTTTTAAAAATTTGAACATGCGTTAAAATTTGCAAGCGAGGTATTTAAATATCATCAGCATTGTTTATTCATTTATTTTTTCGCATCTGAAAGTAAAGGAAACAAATAATTTTTTTGCAAAATAAAAAGTTACCGGTCAATTTTTTTTTATTTTTAGAAAATCTTAATTGGCATGTGGTTTTGCATATAAAAACCAAATTAAAAATCTGTATCTTATATTGTAATGTTTATGCTGGTCTGGTGTGGGTTTTGTCAAGGACTCACACATCTTAAGACATCACAATTTTAATAGTCAGCACAAAACGACAAAAACAAACATATACTTCGCAGAAGGTGCGTACACACAAAACACAATAGAAAAACAACAACATTTGGCCTCGGGATGAGATCCATTCTCTAAACTAACTACATGTTACAACTCAACTACTTCTACAGAGTTACAGACCCGCAAAAAGTTATTCGCTCTCTTCAGTTCAGTTCGGACTTGACAAAATATCTGCCAAAAGTGGCAATAGCGCCATCTATACGTTGTTTCATTTAGGGAAAGGCAGTTATTTTGTTATAGCCTCCCCCTCTGGTTCTGAAGTCGTCCCGACGAGGAATCAGAAAATTTAGGCGGTTGACCAAGCTTCCGTAGCGGTTGCACGGGCAATTCATCAGCACCTCGATATGGACTGAGTGCGGATGTGTGGTAAGTGCCTACCGAAATGTTAGGATTATTTGGATGAGCAATTTCATACGTTGTTAATGATTTTTGAGTTAAAATGGTATACGGACCATCACAGCGCGGCATGAATTTAGCACTCCGTTTTTGTTTAGCGTTACTAAGTGGATGTAAAGTCACCCACACCTGATCTCCAGGATTGTAATTTGGACCTGCTCTACGCTTCCTATCCGCATAGAATTTACGTTTATCTTGCTTTTCTTCAACTAGATCATGTACTCTAGATGAAAAGTTTGCGAAATTTTTAAGGTATGGGGTAATTTCAGGGACGAAATTATCGTTATTAATCACAGTTCTTAAATCATGCGTAACATCGTCGAGTGTACACATCTCATGTGCAATTGCAAATATGCGGCAGTTTGACCGGTAGTTTCACATTTTGCGGAATTCATTGCAAACCGAACAGCTGGTAAGCGCTCTTCCCAGGAGCTATGGTCGTCTCCTACTAAAATGGCAAGTCGAGGTTTTAAATCGTGATTTTTACGCTCAACAGGGTTCGCTTGAGGGTGGTAAACAGGTGTTAGACTTTGTTTAATGTCCAACAGATGACATAATTGTTGCATGACATCGCTCACAAATTGGGGTCCATTATTATTAACTATTCTTCTGGGTAAGCCATAACGTAAAAATATTTCATTAAGGAGAGTTAATGCACATTCCCTAGCAGTAGCCTGTGATAATGCAAACAGCTCCACCCACCGTGTTGCACAATCCTCAACAATAAAAATCCATCGTTTTCCAGTTTTAGTTTCTGGCAGAGGCCCAAAAAAATCTATAGAGAGAGTTTCTAGCCTTTGAGCATAAATTGGAGTTTGCAGCAGTCCAGCTGGTTTTTGATTGGAGGCTTTATACCGTTTGCAATCAGGACAAGCTTTAACATAATCTGATATGAATTTTCTCATGCCGGTCCAGTAATATCTTTTAACAATTCGACGGAAAGTTCCTTCGGCACCATAGTGTCCAGCGGTCAGAGCATCATGGTATTCTTTTAGGATTCTTTCACGGTCATAAGTTGGAACTACCAACTGAGCTTCTTCGACTTCAGAGTCAGGGGCATATCGATACAGTACACCCTGATTCATTGGGTAGCCTCTTTCAGTCCAATTAACTAAATCCGGGTTAGTCTCAAAACGATCTATAATTTTCTTCAGTTCTGGATCTTTCAACTGTTCTTCTCGAATGTCTTTAGAACTTTTAATGGGAAAGTCCACTATGACAGTATTCACTTCACATGAATCTTCTGTACAATCTGCGTGGGATAGCATATCCGCAACTACATTTGCTTTTCCTGGGATATACTCTATTTTTAGATTGTAGGCTTGTATTTGCAATGCCCATCTGGCCAATCTACCTGATGGAGATTTTAGGCTCATCAACCATTGGAGAGGTTGATGGTCTGAGGCTACGGTGATTTCAGAACCTTCAATATAGCCTCGAAATTTATTTAGAGCCCATACAACGGCTAAGGCTTCACGCTCTGTGGTAGAATAGTTTCGCTCAGCAGGATTAAGAAGTCTGCTGGCATACTCGGCAGGATGTTCCTCAGATCCTTGGCCCTGGAGTAGAACTGCTCCAAGAGCATATGCACTGGCATCTGTTCGAAGAATGAATGGCTTTGTCATATCACCTTGATGCAATATAGGAGTGGCGACGAGGCATTGCTTTAGAGTGGCGAAAGCTTTTTCTTCTTCAGTTCCCCATTTCCACTGAACTTTCTTTTTAGTAAGATTACTCAGTGGACGTGAAATATCAGAAAAATGTTCGATAAATCTACGGTACCATGAACAAGTTTGTAAGAATGATTGTACCTGTTTTACAGTCTTTGGGGAGGGTATTTTCATAATGGCTGCAACTTTCTCTTGGTCAACTTCAATGCCTTTGCTTGTAATCCAATGTCCGAGATACTTGACTCGCGAACGAGCAAAGTAACATTTGTCACGGTTAGCATGAAGTTTAAACTTGGATAGTCTCTCAAACACTAATCTTAAATCGGAAAGATGTTGCTCAAAAGTCGATGACAGAACAATGATATCATCCAAGTATGTCAAAATTTTAACGTTGTTAAATCCATATCGGAATTTATCCATTAGTCTCTGAAACGTTGCAGGAGCATTGCGTAATCCAAAAGGCATTCTAACAAAGCGAAATGTTCCAAATGGACAAATGAAAACTGTTTTATCTCTATCAGCGGCACTCACATTAACTTGGTGGTAACCAGATTTCAGGTCAATGGTTGACATGTAAGCTGTAGGAGTAGCATCCTGTAATAAATCATCCAATCTGGGGAGTGGATAAGTATCCAGAGTCGTAATTGCATTCAGCTTTCGGTAATCTATGCATAGACGCATTTCACCATTAGGTTTTGGTATAAGAACAACAGGAGCTGCGTATGGGGATTCACATTCTTCAATAATACCATTTTCTTGTAAAACTTCCAATTCTTTCTTTAATAATTCTTTCTTCATAGGTGACATTCGATAGGGTGGACCAGCTACTGGTGCATGGTCCCCTGTAGGAATATGGTGTTCTATAAAAGGAGTGGGCTCTCTCCCTGATTTGAACACATCTTCATATTCTCGTAACAATTCGCTTAATTCTTCTCTTTGGTTTTCAGGTAGCTGATTCCCCTTTTCTTCACGTAACACGCATGAATTAAACTCGTTTGGTATTTTCTGCAGAAGCACTGGGTCATCATCAGAAGAAAAGTCATATACTTCATGAGGAAAATCATTAAAATACCATTTCCGGTTCTTTATATCAAGGACAATTCCTGCTTTTTGTAAAAAGTCTATACCCAACGAAGTGCGATTTCCTTTTGCTTTGGGCAAAACAATTAATTCAGTTTGAAAAGATTTTCCTTTAACTTGGATAGTTACTTCAGTGTATAAAACTTCACCATCAAGTTTACCTCCATTAGCTAAAGTCATTGTTATCACTTTGGACTTAAAAGAAACTCCTTGGCCTTTTAATAAATTATACAAAGTTTCTCCAGCAATAGAATTAGCTGCACCTGTATCGGTACACGCTGTACCGTAAAATTCATTTATATGGACATCCAAGATGGAAGGTGGGCAGAGTCTGCTACACAGGTATACAGATCTACGCTATTAAACTCTTTAGATTTTGTTTTAAGAGAGGGATTACACTTAGGACATTTCGAACGAATAACCCCGGGATTCCCACATCCATAACAAGTTACAGTTGCATGTTTGTCATTGTTTACATATCGCGAGTTTATATATTTTGGGGAAGGGGTAGTATTTTTATAATTTCCAAAATGTTCGTTAGCTTCAGTTTTGGCTATTTGATTTTTAGAGAGTTCCTGACCATTTGAAGTTTTCGGGAAAACATATTTCTGTGTTTCACGCGTTTTTGAATTACTTGCTGATTTTTGAGAATGTGGTTTGATATTTTCGTATATGTCAAGCTTTTCTGCCAACACGACAGGATCATTTAGTTTGTCCCAACCATCTAAATAATGATTCTTATATTCTGGTGGGCACTTTCTTTTAATCTGATCAGCAATTATAAGTTCTTTTAACTTTTCAAATGAATCAATTTCTAATTCCGATAACCAACCCTCAAAATAATTTCGAATTTCAAAGTAAAAATCTTTCCATGTAGAATTTTCTCTTTTCTGATTACGGGTGAACAATACCCTAAACCTCTCTGCTGTTAACCTAAATCTATTTAACAGTATGTTGCGAATATGTTCATAATTTTTAAACATTGTTTCAGGCTCTCTTGCTATAAGTTTAGCAATATCGTTTGGAAGAACGCCAAATAATTGTGAAACCCAGAAGTCTTTAGGGACACTTAGCAATTTCATCGGACGTTCGAACATTGTCAAAAACAACGACATATCATCTTTTTCGGGAATAAATATTGGTAGGATATTTTTACTATCTATGCTCATTTGATTGAAATCCAGTTGATTCTGTGGTACAGTTGTCGCGTTATGGGTTTGAGCTTGTAGTTTAAGTTTTTCTAGTTCATACGCTCTCTCATCTGCGACACGCTTCTCCTCCAACTTTCGTTCTTCCGCGACACGCGTCTCATCTAACCTTCGTTCTTCTGCGCTTTCCTGTTTCTTTCTATCATCCACTATAGTAAGGAATGCCTCTTTCACAAATTGCTCATCATCTTTAAATAGAGCGCACTTTATAATTTTATCACGTAAGACCGCAATTGTATCACCTCATAAGATCCTGTATCCGGAACAATGTCTAATTCGATAGCTAAATTATACAAATAAATTTTTTTCCCCTTTGCCAGAAACGTCATTTTTCTCAAAGCAGTTATTTCAATTATCTATACCCAGAATACTTAAATTACAAAATTATATGTAATTCTTGACCTAAAATCACTAACAAAACAACTACCTTTCCTTTACAGGTAAATATAAGCAGGTAAATATAAACAGATAAATATATCAAACTTTTATAACCACTTGATAAAACATATAGGAAATAATTCAATAACATACTAAAATTTACTACCAATTAACCATGAGCTCATTTAATCTCTATACGAAATATTAATATTCAGCCATTTACCAATTTAACTTACCGTATATAAAACTTTCAATTCAAACACAAGTATTATAGATAATCTGACTTTAACACCAATAAAGATAAAAGCAACATAATTTATAAATAAAATACTTACTTTACATCTTAAAAAATAATATGAGAAATAATTATAGAAAGTTATTGAAATGACGTATTTTATACGCCATTTTATACAGCTAAATAATTAAAGATAAAATGTATTTTACTTAAAGAACATTTCATTTAAAAAAAATGTATATAGTACCAAAGGAATAATATAAATCTTTGATGTCATTAATCTTTCGTAACTTACCAAAACTAATGAACAAAACAAAAAATATATATACACCGTGTAAAGAAAGAAATAAAAAAAACCCGCTAAGCTCTGGATCCAGCAAAAAAAAAAAAATTCTTCCAAACTTTTATAAACATAATAAATAAATTAGAAATGGATGATCATCTCATAAAATAAACAGAGAAGTTAAAAAAAAAAAAACGAAATGCTTAACTTTCAATCACTAAAACAGCAGGGTATATTTTCTCAATATAATAGATGTATATTTTCACAATATAATAGATGTATATTTTCACAATATAATAGATGCATATTTTCACAAGATCTTTTCTTTTCGTTTCGAGGTCAAACTACATCACACTTGAAAACACTAAACTTTTAATGCTGAAAAAACAAAGAAGGCAGGTTGCGGTGATTTTTTACAGTATAGTTTCAAAATCAGAATGATTTTTTTTTTCTCCTTCTGGTGAATGAAAAAGAAGTCACGTGAATTTCCACAAAATTAGCTCAAAATTTCACAGCATAAATAAGAAAGAGGATGGTTCTAAATAATTTCACAAATATATGGAATATTTGTTGAATATACACGTTGGATTACGTAGACGATTCACAAATTATCCTGATGATAAATAGTTTTAAAACAAAACTAGGATGGGCGGGTAAAATGTAGAATGCATACGATTCCTTCACTTTAAAAGATTCGAAACCAGGATGGTTCACGATTTAGGACGATTTTTTGAAACTTTAAAACCGGGGTGGTTTCCTTTTTCACAGAAAAATTGAACCATGGTGGTTCTTTCACTTTATACGTTGAAAATCCAAACGATTTTCTCTTCTTTTACGTTGGGCGCCATTGTAATGTTTGTACTGGTCTGGTGTGGGTTTTGTCAAGGACTCACACATCTTAAGACATCACAATTTTAATAGTCAGCACAAAACGACAAAAACAAACATATACTTCGCAGAAGGCGCGTACACACAAAACACAATAGAAAAACAACAACATTTGGTCTCGGGACGAGATCCATTCTCTAAACTAACTACATGTCACAACTCAACTACTTCTACAGAGTTACAGATCTGCGAAAAGTTATTCGCTCTCTTCAGTTCAGTTCGGACTTGACAAAATATCTGCCAAAAGTGGCAATAGCGCCATCTATACGTTGTTTCATTTAGGGAAAGGCAGTTATTTTGTTATAATATAGTTTTAAAAATTTATATATGTACCTTAAAATCTGAAAGTACTCCAAATTTTATCTTAAAATCTTTCTTCTGTTTTTGAAAATTTAATAAAAAAATTAATATTTTTTAATTAATATCTAAAAAAGTTGCTGGCGGATTTTTTAAAAATTTGATTTTTCAAAATCACGACTTTTTTACTCCTGTACAAAAATTTTTGTGTCGATAGACAGATTACTTCAAGGTGTTTCTGAAAAGGGAACTTAAATGAGAATCTGGAAGCACAGCTCTTTACAGCAACCCTGAACTTCCATGGAAATCGAAGCAGGTGTGTTTTCAGCTTGGATGAAAATGTTCTTTTTTTAGCTGTTTTTGCACAATTTTTAATGAGTTTTTAGGGTTTCAATTAATATCTCCGGTAACTAATGCCATATTCAAAATTTTATTATTTGTCTTGTGACAGGCAGGGCCCGATTTAGACTATCTGAGGCTAGCACATTCTGGCCCCTTCCTTCTATCTATCCATAGAAATTGTTAGTGAATTACACTGGAGTAACTAACACTAAACTTCATATCTATTGTATGTATGCATAAATTTCGAACCAGGTACTTATTCACATCTGTATACAGGGTATCATAAGAAAGATGATCAAATCTTTAACAGATGATAGAATACTCTACTTTATCCTGTATAAAAATATACGGGCTCATGTGAGCCTTTGATAAGGTCAGGTCTTTCAGTCACTCTTGACTATTCGTCATAACATAAAATTTTCTACCACATTATAAAATATAATCTTTGTATTGCATCAACATGCATTTGGGTGATTTCATAATATGGAAAAGCAAATGCAGACATACATTTATATTAATTGCTACAAATTTCAACACTTTATATGTTGTTTAGGCATTTTACATGCACTAAATTGCCTTTGTATAAAATTTTATAATATTAGTCTTCTGGTGATGTAGTTTGTTCCTTTTTTATCAGGGGTGGGGGGTTGTTTATGGGGTACGGGAACCAGAGAGGGGAGTTGAAGAGCTGCATTCCCTTCCAAGAATTTTTGAAAATGAAAGAATTTTGGTTACTTTTAGCTAATTTTTACCATTTTTCACCTTCTTAACAAACATTTTTACTAAGCCCAAGGCCCCCCCCCCCTCAAATGAGGGGCTCCAGAGAAGCTGCCACACATGCTGCTGCATTAGTCAGTTCCTGGTGACAGGAGGCATTTAGCTGTAAGTACACAAAATTTCAAGTCTCTAACTCATACAGTTTCCAAGTACGAATGCTGTGACGGACAGACATACAGACAAACAAGTGAGACAAATAGGATTTCATGAGATGAATGAAACCCTAAAAGTAAATCCAGGAAAATACACAAGAACCCAAAAAAATTTTTCAAATGAAAATTAAAAATAACTTTACCTGCCATTCTATGTTTCTGACCGTAACACATAGTTGGTACAAAGCATAAGCATTATATAGCTGCCAGCCCTGAAATGAAAAGATAATGATATAAATATATATTTGGCCATTAGGTTAGGTGATCAAAACCAAACTTTAATTAGCATTTTATTAATAAACCATTTACATATTATATTTGGTTAAATCCAACCCATAAATACCGATATATAATAATAAATTGTGAAAAACACAGCAAAGAAGCAGAACATGCCGAAATCTAACCAACATAATTTATGTCAAGGTCTTACTAAATATAAAGTTTCATGGAATTCTGTGCAACATTCTTAAGTTACAACAGCGTCCACTAAAATTATCTAGTATAAAAATGACAGATGGACATTATTCCAAAAATAGTCAAAACATATTCAGGCTCCCCACTTTCCCAATAGGTGTAAATAATTAAACTTAAGTCAAAAAGTTTTAAGAATCTACTACTTTCTTCTTATGGATATAGAATAAATTAAAAAATGGCTAAATAAGAAGAAAAGTGCCCAGTTAAATTGCTGTCATTGAGCTCACAGGCTATTTACACTAATTGTGTATTATACTTTTATTTCAAAGAATAATGTCCCTCGAACAATAAAGAAATCGATAATAAATTAAGGTGGGATTAGCCTCCTATTCCACCCTTTATACTTAACAAATGAACCCTCAAAACTAATCAGAGAAACACCTTATCACAATGAACTTATATACAAAATTTGAAGCAAATCTAATAATTCTGCATGAAAAGCCTATTTATCTAAATTCAGAAGGGAGGAGGAGGAGGATTAGCCCCCGTTCCTCCCCTTTATACTTAACCAATGAACCCCCAAAACTAATCAATGAAGCACCTTATCAGAATGAATCTATATACAAAATTTTAAGCAAATCGGATATTCCTGTCAAGAGTTATTGCATTACGTACATACATACATACAGAACCAGCAGGCACATTAGCCCTCAGGCTTTAATAGACTGTGAGATAAAGAAATGATACACAGGTATGAAAAAATTGGAAGGTAATAAACTACATTATATAATGAAGACACATGTAATATGAAACTGTATTGAGAACTATAATAATTCTAGTATTATACATTAGGGTGGATCGAATTTTTTTTTTCACAATTTCAAAACCTACCTATACGGAAAAGATGTTCTATTGTATGGAGATTAAGAGAAAAATAATTAAACAAAATAATTAAAAAATTTAATACTGCCGCAATGAGGTTGAAATTTCGAAAAAAAATTAAAAAAGACCTAATTTTGGTTAACTGATATTTTAACTCAAAATAATTGTTTTAATATTAATCGAAACCTACCTATGCGGAAAAGATGTTATATTGTATGGAGATTAAGAGAAAAATAATTAAGAAAAATAATTTCAAAATTTAATACTGCCGCAAGGTGTTTGAAATTTATGTATTTGAGTCTTTTTACGGTAAAAAGTCAGTGATTTTTGTTAAATGAAACATACATTTTAATAATTTTAAATATTAATTGCAATAAGAGGACATTTACTTGGTTACAAGAAAAAAACTTCAGCCTCTTATTTAACAGCTCCTTTATTATTAAATAAAGAAAAACCTATAAAATCGTATAAGTTACATTAGGCGATAATCACGTTTGGTGTTGAAAATTGGCATGAGGTTTCGTGATTCGATGAGATTTTTTATATAACCGTCTATTCTATATGGTCCACTGACAGCAGAAGATGCTTCTGTGAATGTTTTGACTATCCGTTCTGTAGCTTGAGTGTGGCACTGAAACCCCTTGATAGTAAATATTATTGCCGCCGGAATAATTGCTGGATTTACTATTGCTTCTGAAAACATGTCGCCACTAAATTGTTCAGTTAGTGGAGGTTCTGTCACATTTTCCCATTTAATCAAATCAATATAATCCGTCGCACAAAGGTCAAAAGTTGGTAAATTGAAGATACGTATATTATTCGTTGAAATGCTTGGGATTGCAGTAGACCTTTTGACTTCACGCGCTTTTAGAATTCTTCAAGGGGCCAATTGCCTTACGTGAGTTCTGTCGTCAGTTAACATCGATAGCAGGATATTTTGAGAATGCCAAAAACCCATTTCTCCTAATAACAGTGTCTATGACGTCCTTCAGATCACTCGACAAATAACGCGAGAGATCAATTGATTGATGCAAATGCTGTGCACCACAGATTACCGATGGTTTCATTTTGATCTTGATCCACATACGCGCATAGAGTTTTACGATGAACGTCGTTCATGTTACTAAGTCCCCGGATGGATTTTCGCAAGCTACCTAAAGCCTGAGAATTCTGTTCGCAGTTGTAAGCCACCTTGAGTGGCAAACATTTCCAGGGTTTCTCTTCGATAGACTTTCGCTTCAATGTCCGCAGTTGATAGCAACACAAATTTCCATTAAGTACAGTTGATCAGTACTTAAGTCTTTCTTGTTAGTCACTTCACAAAGTGTACAATCTATTGACATGAATGAAACTACAGGTAGCTTCTCACATCCAACCAGCAATTTTCCTATTTCACCAGTGAAGCTTCTGGGCCCAGTCGTGGTTCCATCCACGTACGCGAAAAGATGACGTAGTGGAAGCTCATTAGCGTGTAACTGGCACACAAACCATTGTAGTGGACGCTTCAGAATGAGTTCCAAATTTCGAATAACACCTCCTTTGACACCTGTGTTAATAGATGCTCCGTCGCAACCGATCGCAACCAATTTTGTTATATCTATACTATTGTCAACGCAGGAAGAAAAATTACGATCTCTTTTCAAATGATTTGCGCTCTTCCAGATTTTACAGACACGGAACCAATGTACTCGGAACCTGGTTTTTTTACCAAGCTTAACTGTTCTTCTATTATGACTTTTCTTCTGTTATCTTCTAGTGATATAGTTCTGTCCTTACGTCTATCGAAGTATAAACCAAATTGGTCATGGTCAGAATCTTTCACAATTGACTGAGACGATATAGTGGTTCTTGCCTTTGTTCGTTCACGTCGAATTTTATTTCTGTCAACGACATTCGATACATCGCTTTGTGAGATAATGCCTACACGATAGCAGCGTCTGCTCGGCAGGAAATGCCAAAACGGTCCAATGTATTTGCTACGGTTGGAAATTTTGTCGTTACAGGTGTGACAGTGACACCGTCAGCGTTTGGGGCCCTGCTTTCACTGATAGCTGATGATGGAGAAAAGTTGGTATGCTCGCACATACGCCGCTTCAATTTACACCCACGTATCATTACTCTCCACGTATCGTCCTTGCTTTAATTTTCGTTTCTCGGCAAATTTATAGCCTCAACTCTCGGCCTTAGTTATTTGTAAAGTGAATTTCCGATCCAGTGACCCGATTACCATTTTTCTTTCAGTTCGCTGGTCTAATAGAAATTCTCTCGTTCATTGGTACTTTTCGTTCTTTCTTACAGAAGCAACTTTCAAATGATTTACAAGTACATGCCGATATATCAAATAGAGCATTAGCTTTTTCCGGAAAATGTCAATCTGATTGCTATAGCTAGCTTTCTATCCCTTTTCTGACTTTGTAAGATTTAAGAAGACCGCGATATTTGTCGTGGTATGATCGAATTTTTCTCAAAATGCTATAGTGGTCAATTATTGGGACTGAAGCTCGTTTCCAGATCTCTTTTAACTTATTAGCAATTTCTGCACATGAGGAGGAAAGTGTAGATGTAGACAATGTTTCCTTGCTTCGGTTTTCTTTTGAATGCTAACATACGCACTTTATTACGTTTTCGTATGTAGGAAGCATATTTGTTGGCATATCACAGCCAGACCCAAATATAGGGCAAATCATGTCCTTTCTTAAGATCGCCATGGTGCAATAATATTCAAAGTACACTACACAACACAATACACTTACAAAGAAATCTTACGCAATGAAATTGAAATTTATTTCAGTTTGTGAGAACAGCGCCCGATTCCGTAAGCCGCTAGCTTTGAACTGAGCCAGCGAGCGGTGGGGGTGGGAACACGTTCATCCAGTATTTTTTAGAGCCACGTGGGCGTATCGTATGACGTGGAAAATATTCCATGACACAGCGCTTCAAACATTAGGAGGGATGGCAGGATAAAGCGGGAAACTGAAAAGCTCGAATTTCCCTTTTTTTCGAAAATCCAACCCTCTTTCGGCAGTATTAAATTTTGAAATTATTATTTTTTATTATTTTTCTTTTAATCTCCATACAATATAATATTTTTCCCGCATAGGTATCTTTTGATTAAAATAAAAACAATTATTTTGAATCAAAAATCATCTAACCAAAATTAGGTGTTTTTCCAATTTTTTTCCGAATATTCAAACTCTTTGCGGCAGTATTAAATTTTTAAATTATTTTTTTTAATTATTTTTCTCTTAATCTCCATACAATAGAACATCTTTTCCGCATAGGTAGGTTTTGATTAATAATAATTTTTTTTTTCACCATATAACACCGATCCACCCTATTATACATATGCAGATTCATTTCCAGTAATATGAAATTTTACATACAACATTTTACATAAAAACATTTCTGATAAAATTTCTGGCATTCTAAAATCATACAATATTGGGGTTTCTTTTAAACCAATTAATAAAATGAGTTCCTTTTTCACTAAGCATAAATTTCAATATGATAAGTCTAAATTACCTGGTGTTGTTTATATTATTCCCTGTAAAGATTGCAATAGTGTCTACATTGGTGAAACAGGTAGATCATTGGAAATTCGCTTAAAAGAACATACTACTGCTTTAAAAAATAGTAATTTGAATTCAAAAATTGTCCAACATTCACTTAAAACGAATCACATCCCGCTAATTGCGAACGCCGGCATTTAGAAATCGGGCTGTAACAACTACCATGGTAGATTATTCCTTGAGGGTTGGCTCACTGAATTGAGATCGGAGACACTGAATGAAGCTCGTGCCGTACCGAGTGAATATTGTCTGTTGTTAAAGTAACTTTAACTGTTCTTGAATTGTTCAGTGGTCTGTTATGCATTGGATTGTTTTTTGTACTGATGATGCCTTGCGTGTCGCATGGCGAAACGTATACTTATTTGTATTTTTAAATGTTTAAGTATATTTTTTATAAAATTTTATTTTTTAAAGTGAGCTTATGTCTGTCTTAATATATTTTAATTGGTGTTTTTTAATAGTTTTTACATTCAGACGTTAAATGTATACATATTGCAAATATGAAATTTACTTACATAACCAACAATTAGGAAAGGTAGCAAAAATTTCAAGCCTCGCCACATCCAAGAATGAAAGCCATCTGTAAACATATTTCAGATAAAATTATTTCATTGGTGAATATAAAAGATAAAATAAATTTAACATTTTTGTATGCCAACTTAAGTTATATATTTATTCAAATTTCTAAATTTATGAGCTTTGGAGGCTAGTAGAAAAAAAATTACATACAGAAAACAGTCATCAAAACTCTCTCATATAAAAATTAAAAACCAAGAAAAAAGTAAATGTCTAAGTAAACAATTTGGAAAACACGTAATACATTTGAAAACACATTTTCAGAAATTGTCATCAACAGTCAGAATTCTTGTATACAGTCCTGTAAATGATCTGTAGATTTATATACAGTATAGAACCATTTATCCAGAATGGTCGGGGACAGATGTATTCCGGACAATTGGTATTTCTTGATAACTGGTTGGACATTAAAGCAATTTCCATTTGATGAGATTTGTAGAATATATGTGGCTGTAACATTGTTACTGATTTCAAATTATTAGATTACTCCAATTAAGGCTCAGATCCTATCAAACCAATGATTAATCAGAGTTTGAAAGAAGGCAATTTCTGGCAATACCTTGAAAATAATAATGCTACATAAAACTCAAAATGCTCAATATTTAACTAAATATGCTTTCATTTAAAATCCTAGATACTGATCAAGTTGTACAATGCATGTGGTAATCTATCAAGCAATGCATATGCCAAACTGGCACTGCATGGCACTTTTTTCTGGAAGGATTCTGAAATCAGTCAGTTGGAAATGTCAGTTTGGATAACTGGTTTTCCAGTTAACTGGATTCTGGATAAATGGTTCCATACTGTATATATATATATATATATATATATATAAAACTTTAAGTAAAATTTAACCATTGAAACATAAGAATATATATATGGCAGCACTTATGTTCCTGTTTACTTTACAATCCATAATATTCTAACATTATTTCTGGCATCATTATAAAGCAATTTATATATTTCTAAAATTGGCAACATGTAATGATTTTTTTTTTTTTTTTTTTTTTTTTTTTTTTGCAATTCATTCCCAAGTCATGGTTGAGTTTCATGCTGGTTCTTGGGGTGTAAATTTATATTTCTAAAATTGGCAACATGTAATGATTTTTTTTTTTTTTTTTTTTTTTTTTTTTCCGCAATTCATTCCCAAGTCATGGTTGAGTTTCATGCTGGTTCTTGAAGTGAACGGTATCTATTTTAATCTTTTTTAATCTTTATGGATTTTATACTTACTGACTCTATAAATTGTTTTCTTTGTAAATTATATGTAAGGCTTCTCTCCTTTTTAATATTGTATTTTATTTTTCCTTTTATCACTGGTTTGCTTCAATGTTTATGAGATGTAGTCCCAAAATCATATTTTTTAGCAATGTATGGCTAATATGATGATGAAACATCTCATTTCATTTTATTTGTGGTATTTAGGCATTTGGGACTTGATAATTCTGTCTAAATTCCACAAATTTCATTTCATTTCATTCATTTAATTCCATTTTTATTTAATTTCTTATTCTTTTAATATGTTTTTGTTTCCATATTAAGTGTGTTGGGGAATCTTTCATTGTCAACTAATTATTTCATACTTAATTATTATTTCATTGTTTAAGTTGGTGTTATGATAATGTTTCATTTATGGTTATATATATATATATATATATATATATATATAACACAGTAAAAAGTTAGTTCAGTTAGGAAACACATAGCACAGTTGAAAATTTCCCCTAAGCAATTTCTGTTTATAAACAGAAGTGTACTCGAAATCTTTTATGTAGCCCTGTATATTATCTATAGAATTTATACAGAACAGGTATTGTGCAAAAAATTAGATCAATTTATAAATGCCTACCACAATTCAAAACGTACTTCCAGTAATTATTGCTCATTCACAGTACTGTTACCGAATATTTTTGTGCATCCCTGTAAATGAACGATAAATGCTAGGTACACCTTATTCTACAGTAAGTATCTTGTAGTTCCCCTCAATTACGTATATCAGTTTCAATATGTTTGAAATAGTATAGCATGATTAAAATACATTACAAACAATTTTTCCCATAGACCATAATGTAACGAGATTCTTTTGAGTGTCCCTGTAAAAGAACTAAAAATGGTACACACTTCATTTTCAATACCGAACATGCCATGATAAGCATCAATGACATATATTAATTGCATTACAATCCGAGTATATTTATACAAGATAGAGCTCAGACAGACAAATCTAATTCATAAAGACTTTTCAACTGTGTTGGAAAGTGCTTAAAAGACTTGATTTTCGCTAGTTAATGAATGATTATTTTAATTTAGATGTTGGAAGTCTGGACTGTTATTTATTTATAAATTTATGGATGAAATGTACAAATGAAACTTTATACGTTAAAAAAATATATTATAATAAATAAAGGAAACTTTTTAAATGTTTTAGCTCAGTATCCTTTTTTCTACGCACACACAAAATACACGATGATGAATGAGATTTCACATGAAAGGTTTTTGAACAAGCTTTTATATAGTACACTCACATTTCATTAAAATATGTTGTTTGGTTAAAAATTGCAGTTAATTAAAAATTAATGACAAAATGTATCTGCAAATAATCTAAAAAAACAAAAACTACAGTATGAAAGCCTTGCATAGATCCACTAGTATAAATAAAATAAAAAAATAATAATTAAAAATCAACTACAAAAATCATAATTTAAAAATATTTTCACTATTTAATGTGCAAAAGTGAAACTGACATCTTATTATTTTAATATTCCTTTATATACAAAAAATCTCATAAAATTAGCAATTACTTCCAAAAAGCTATTATCAAGATTCTTTAAAATATTAAATTGAATAAAATTTTAATTTTTTAAAATTAATCTGGTCTAAAGGTTACTTTGCCATAAAAATTCTGAATTATGACAGAAATAAAGAAAAAGTCTAAACTCACACTGCCTCATGCAGATAAAAACAGAAAATTTAAGCATCATTCCCACAACAAGACAACAGAATAATAATTGAAAATGACTAATGTATAAAATCATCAAAAGATATATTTCATAACTAGCATATACAGAATAAATATGAAATTCACAATACCAAATATCCAGCATACCTATCGTTATATCCATGTTATGTCTCTCTCCCAAAGCCCGCAATCTGTACAAACAACCTTGCTGGTAATAATACTGCAGAAACTGAAGAAAACCTGAAGTATTGAAAAGAATTAAAAAGTCATAATAAATTGAAGAGTTCAAAACAAAAACAGAACATCCAAAATTTGAAATTTTCAGAAAAAAGAAAAAAAAAAGAATCTCTGGACAAGTCTTGTTTATAGCAATAAAAATTTTCTTGCTTAATAACAAGACCTTTGTTTTAAGGCTGTTTTCAAATTCAAACTGGCTACTTTCTGACACATTTCTAAATTTATTTTTGATCGCAAACACATGAAATTGGCAGCTCTTACTCCGAAATTATATAATTTAAGTTTTTTTCATTTTTAAGTAAAGGCAGATCTTTCAGAAAATGCTGTCACAGTTGGTGTTTTGAATTTAATTTCCAGACAAGAGAGCAAGGGAAAGGAAAAAAGTGATCATGAAACAACAATTGCTATTAACTCAAGATGTAATTAATTTATTGGAAAATGAAAAAAAAATGTTCTATTTAAAATCACTTTAATAATTATCTCTGCAAGTGTCATGCTTTTATGTCATTTTTGAGTCGCAGCAAGTCAAGCTAATTTCATCTAAAAACGACTAATGATTTTCATCAAATTTTGTACCCTACTGTTTTCAGTCATGACAAAACCATTGGGCCATGTCACATGTTCGAGAAAATTCTATTAGTGGGTCAATTTTGGGTCACTATGGGTCAAGCTAATTTTATTTAAAAAACAGCTGTAACAATTTTGACTAAATTTTGTATCTTATCACTTTCAGGCACAAGAAGACCACTGGGCTAGGTCACATGATCCAGAAAATTAGATTAATGGGCCATTTTGGGCCACTACGGGTCAGGGTCAAGCTAATTTGATGTAAAAAATGGCTGAAACGATTTTGATTAATTTTTTTATCTTACCGTTTTTGAGTACGAGAAGATCATTGGGTTAGGTTACATGTTCAGAGAAAATTCGATTGGCGAGTCAATTTTGGGTTACCGCGGATCAAGCTAATTTTATCTAAAAAATGGCTCTAATGATTTTGATCAAATTTTGTACCCTACTGTTTTCAGGCACAAGAAAACCATTGGGCTGAGTCACATGTTCAAGAAAATTCAATTAGTGGGTCAATTCTGGGTCACTACAGGTCAAGCTAATTTTATTTTTTTTAAAAACGTTCAAAAACAATTTTGACTAAATTTTGTATTTTATCGTTTTTGGGCATGAGAAGACCATTGGGCTAGGTCACATGATCCAGAAAATTAGATTAATGGGTCATTTTGGGCCACTACGGGTCAGGGTCAAGCTAATTTGATGTAAAAAATGGCTGAAACGATTTTGATTAATTTTTTTATCTTACCGTTTTTGAGTACGAGAAGATCATTGGGTTAGGTTACATGTTCAGAGAAAATTCGATTGGCGAGTCAATTTTGGGTTACCGCGGATCAAGCTAATTTTATCTAAAAAATGGCTCTAATGATTTTGATCAAATTTTGTACCCTACTGTTTTCAGGCACAAGAAAACCATTGGGCTGAGTCACATGTTCAAGAAAATTCAATTAGTGGGTCAATTCTGGGTCACTACAGGTCAAGCTAATTTTATTTTTTTTAAAAACGTTCAAAAACAATTTTGACTAAATTTTGTATTTTATCGTTTTTGGGCATGAGAAGACCATTGGGCTAGGTCACATGATCAAGAAAAATCGATTAGTGGATCATTTTGGGCCACTACTGGTCAGGGTCAAGCTAATTTTATGTTTTTTACATAAAATCAAGCAGCTGAAACAATTTTGATTAAGTTTCTTATCTTATCGTTTTCGAGCACGAGAAGATCATTTGACTGGGATACATGTTCAAGAAAATTCTATTAGTGGGTCATTTTGGGTCAGGGTCAAACTAATTTTATGTAAAAAACAACTGAAACAATTTTGACTCATTTTTTTATCTTTCTGTTTTCGAGCACGAGAAGACAATTGGGTTAGATCACATGATTGAAAAAATTTGATTAATGAGTCATTTTGGGTCACTACGGGTCAGGGTCAAGCTAATTTTATATAAAAAACAACTGACTTGATTTTCACAAAATCTTGTATCTTACCATTTTTAATTATGAGAAGACCATTTGACTAAGTCATATGTGTGAGAAAATTTTATTAGTGGGTCATTTCGGGTCACTGCATTCCAATGTGAATGAAGGTTGACAGTAAAGGAAGTCGCAAAGTTAGTAACTGGCAGGAAAATTGACTTTCAAGATTACTAATAGCCAAAACATATGCTTGGCGCCAAATGAAATAATGTCGCCTATTTTGGTGATATTTGTCGAATTTTGACGAAAAAAAAATTAGATTTTAGGACTGAAGGAATTGTCAAGAAATTCACAATAAGAACCTAGATAGATGATTCAACCCATAATTCACAATACAACAGAAAGCACGATTCTGGTAGTTCAGAGCAGTCTGTACTGAATTTATTGTTATATTGAACACAAGGCTTAGTTAAATGCAAAGCTAATTTTAACCGAGCATAGCTTGGTCTTTCCAGCTGGTCTATCTTTAAATATCAAGTAATAAAATTATTGAGGTAAAATTTTCTTAATTCATATGTTAGGACATGAAAGATTAAGAGACAAAACTATATTTGTAACAGACTTTACCTAGTACACATTTCTAATTGCTGTTTATTGAATAATCAATTTAGAATCAAAGTTGCACTAAATAGTTTAAAAATAGTTGATTCCCAAATTTTTATGCTATTTATACAATAAACAATAATGGAAAATTCAGCTTTGACCAAATTTAACCTAAAGGGAAAAATAAGTTACCTCACTTGATATATATAATATATATATATGCTCTATAGTATATTCAAAAGTAAAAGATACATCGAAAATAAATAAAACCATGTGCTTATTTGCAGCTTTTATAGAGCACTGACACAACCAATCACCCAAGCATCGATCGTTGTCAAAGTTACGAAATCATAGCTTCAAAACATTCATTTTATTTTGATCAGTATTTGTTTATACGTTTAAAATAAATAGATAAAACAAAAAACAAACTAAGTCTTCCCAAAAGAGGAAAAAAAGATCAAACTTTAGTAAAATTGAGAAGAAAATGATTTTAAATGCTTATAAAGTGGTATTACAACTTCATCCAAAAACTGAGATAAAGAATGATACTGATGATAAAAAGTTCATTAAAAACTTCAAATCACTTTCTTTCACTTGTGTAATTAATGTATTAATTAATTGCAATTGTTAATTTGATTAGTTAAACTTAAAACATTAAATATTTTTCTTAACATTTTTCTATTTTTTGGGTGAGGGGGAACAAATAATTATTTGTTCTTAAAAAATTGCCAAATAAGCAAAAAAAAAAAGTGAGAAATTGAAACTCTGTGGAAACTTTATTAGCATCTCTTATGTTTATTTAAATTATCTCTTAATTTTGAATGATCTATACTGCTTCAAATGACACAAAGTTTAAACTACAGAAAATTCAAATGATGTATTTGCCATCTGTTATGTAAGCAGTTTCCTTGTGAAAATAGACAAAAGATGGTGCTGTAACATTTGAATAAGAATTCAGTATACACCAAAATCCAACGTTTAACACACAATATCGAACTGTAGCACAATAAACAGACGTACGTTTCGTGAGTAATTTGGACCCACATCCTCAGTGTCAGTTAAAATAAAAATTATATCCCCCCAAAGACATGAAACAGAATCCAAAAACTCAAATGACAAACAACACACCGAAAGCCCATCACGCTCAAACAACCAATAAGATTAAGACGGAAGTGATGCACTACAACACAGTAAATCAACCCAGAAAGGTGATATGTAAGGTACGCTTGAAAAATCGTTGACTAGCGAGTTACCAAAATTATGAATATAAACTGCTTCAAAAAAGTCTAAATCTAAAGGAGTATTGCATTTCTTAATAATAGTGGCTGAATCAAAGTTGAAATTATGTCCTTCACTCCAACAATGACAAGCAATAGAGGATTTTTGTAATTCCTTTTTCTTAACATAGTTTCTGTGTTCGTTGATTCTGAAACAGAGTTGTCGTTTAGTCTGTCCTATATAGGACAAACCACATTGACATTGGATATTGTAAATACCCCAAAAGTTTATGTGGAATTTTATCCTTTAACGGTGAAAAATTTAGTTTATTAACTGGCTTAAAAACAACTTTAAAATCATAATTTCTTAAAATATTAGCTATTTTGAAGCTAATGCCATTATAAAATGGCAAAATAATGAGGTTAGAAAAAAAAAAAAAAAAAAAAAAAAAAAAAAAAAACGAACAGAATACTCACGAAACGCACATCTGTTTATTGTGCTACAGTTCGATATTGTGTGTTGAACGTTAGATTTTGGTGTATATTTGTCCACATAAGATTTTTTTTTTCATAAGAATTCAGTATGCTTGTGCATTTTAATGTTCTATATATGCCTTCATATAAATGTTTATAATAAATACTCACTCAGTATGTTTTTATTTTCATTGTCACCAATGTTCTGTAATCACAAAATCATATTTCAATGACTAAGTTTACTGCATCTGGTCAAGTATACAAAACATGATGACACACTCCCTTTTATGGTCCAGCACAGATATGATATTCGAGGATATTTTTATACTACAACATTTTTATTTAACGTATGACTAGCACATCATTTGAATAATTTTTATTTTAAATTATGAGTGTTTTTATGTTAACAAGGCATAGGTGATAAATCACCAAATATTGTTCCCATCATTCATATTGCATTCATTCTATTTAAAATACATAACTTTAATTTAAAATACATATATTGCATACATTTTAAATACATGCCTTTCACTAATTTAATTTAAAATACAATAAATAAATAAATAATATATATTTTTTTAAAATAAGGAATAATAGCATAAACCAAAACATTTTAAACTAAAGATGTTAAAGTGTTAAACAGTACACAAAAAGGATTATAAATACCTTTTAATATAAGCCTTTTTGTATACTGTCCATCACTTTAAGCAAATACATCTTTAGATTAAAGATAATAAGTGATTTCTTATATAATTATGCGAAACATTTTATTTCAATATCAAAGAATTGTTTTTAATTTACACACAAAAAAAATATAAGCTGAATTGGCAAAAAAGGCTATTGGTGAGATTTGCACCTGCTTAACATAAAAGCACCAAATTTTTGACTTAGAGCAGTGAAATTCATTCCAGTGGGTAATTTATTTTTTGCTAACCCACTATTTCTCTCAAGCTTATATATTTTATAGTCCCAAATCCTACATTTCAATAACCAAATAATAAAAGTAAAACAGATCACACAAATAAAATTTGAAATAAAAAGAAATATTTTAATAAGAAAAACTTACTTGTATAACACGAATATAACATAAACTGTTTCCTGAATATTTCATAAGATTCGCCATCATGCCTAAGTATGAAGATTTTTTTTAAATAAAAAATAAAACAAAACTATTTTATTTTATTTAAAATAAAACAAAATAAAATAAATTCATCTTAAATCCAATACTAAGTAAATTTTTACACTAGCTCTGTAATGGTAGTTCACCATTCAGCTATACAATGCAAAATTTTGCATTTTTAGGTTTACTTTGTAAAGATCTTCTACTATATATTAAATATAAAAAAAATCTATTAGTCTTCAATTAAAAATTATTTTCACCACTGTTCTGTAACCCGGGTTGCATCCCTTGGTTTCAGATAGACAAGAAGAACCATTCTTTAAACATTTCATTCTACATCCAATACTTAAGTAAATTTCTTCACCAGCTCTGCATCATTAAAATATTTTTACTTGCAAACCCATTCCAAAGACAAATACTTATACAACACATTGTACTGTCTAGAAAATATATTTTATTTTCATAATATTTAAAAATATTTTTTTACTATTACTAATGGTAATTTTAAATAGTCCTTGGAGAAATTAAGTAAAATTTTATTTATCAATTTAAAGTTATATGTAGTAAAATCCTATTGTATTGGTCAACCTTTTTCGAATGATCACTTTGTACAATAAACTTCACTCCTCATTACATAGTAAAGTGTAGCAATCTCAGCACTACAACAACTACTAACGTTTATATTCAAACTATATACTGCAATATTGTAGCAAATGAGCTAAGATCGACACTGTATACCAGAGAGATTCTACTCTAGTAATACGTACAGGCCTTTTAATCTGAGATTCGTATAACAAGATCACATGAGTATGAATAACTTGATACATTTTATCATGCTATTACAGTCAAGTGGCGAAGAATATTAACAGATACTACTTCACAAGGTTTTCCCAGAAGTTTGAAGTAGACAAAAATCCAGTAAATAGACTTAATTATTTTATTTACTCTTACATCACAGGCAGAACTCTTCATTTTTAAAGAAACCCTAAATACTATGATACTGCCAAAACATAGATCTTAAATAATGAAACTTTAAATAAATTCATGAGATTCCACGAATATAATTCTTCTAAGATACTGCAAGAATTTTTTTTATGCAGACAAACACAGAAATTTGAGTTCTGAGACTAAGGCAACAAAATTTAAACGCATCATGCAAGTTTACAAAATGCGAGACGTAGATAAAGTTCCAACCAATTAAAAATCCTCGCTCAGTGAAAAGGAGCATGGACTAAAATTTTGAGTATATCTGTTTCTACAATGTGGGAATCTAAAATATCTGGAAAGATCCAGAAAGCTTTTGACTGACTCATTAAATTTTGATTTAATGAGTTAATGATTAAATTTTGATTAATCATTTTGATACAACTGTATTGAAATGTAAGAGTTTTATGAAAGAAAATGTATGTTTTCTCTTAAACGTGCGATGCCATTTAGACATAATCATAGCAAAAAGTTCAGTACTCTGAAAGAAAGTGGAAATTTAGTCTAATGCCTTTTAAAAATTATGTCATTATCACAGATGAGGCGTCATTTTTTTTTCCATTCAAAATTTGGCCTTTATTTTCAAATTTTGTGGAATAAAAAATCTCTGAAATGATGTCATTCTGATGTAGTTATAGAAAAATATTACAATGTTTTTTTTTTTAGTCATTTTACATTTTGAGAAAGTAACATCAATAAAGATATAAATCATTAAAAGCATAATGATCCGATTATTTCCTTTACTCTTCAACAATGGAAGTAAAATAATTGGCCCCCATTTCAAGAAATTTCATTAAAAACTTAAAATAAAAAATAATTGAAATATTTTTAAGACTACCTAGAGTGAGCAAAGCAAGCTTGTAAGGTATTTAAAGAAGTCTTACATTCAATTGATTTTTAAAGGGATTTTTATAACAACATATAACAAATGAGATGTCTTTTTAAATGCAGATATCATTAGTTTTTTGTTTATTTTTTTTTGGGAGAGTACAGATAATAAAATAACTGGGAAAACATGACAAAGTAGGACTAATAATTTTTTTTTTTTTTTTTTTTACTGCATTCCGCTTTATTTTTTTTTGTAGAAATTCGAAAAAATTACCAGAGAATTAAAACTCCAGCCGATACAGTTGTTATAAAATGATGATCTCTCCACCATCCTTTAACTCTAAAATATAAATTAAAGTACAAAAAGTTTGAAATTGAAATTGATTTGAAAAAATTACCAGAGAATTAAAACTCCAGCCAATACAGTTGTTATAAAATGATGAGCTCTCCACCATCCTTTAATTCTAAAATATAAATTAAAGTACATTAATAATAGAATCTACAGATGACCAATCTTAAACAATAAAAATGAAATATAATTGAAATATTTTAAGATTAGCTAGTGTGAGCATAGTAAGCTACTAATTCAACCACAGAATAATTTTTTATGCTTAAAACATAAGCATAAAAATAGCAATATCAATAATTATAATAATAAATTATAGGTTCTTTTCCATTAGACTAGGGGTGCACAACCTTTATAAGTGAAGGGCCACTTACAAATATGACTGAGTTGTCGAGGGCCACCATCAGTAGAATTTTGTTTACAGGAGGTGTGACGGGGGGGGGGGTAGCCCCCTAAGTTCCTTCCTTCCCAGTCAACGTATTAAGTTCTGTTGGCAAGGATATATCAACAGTTTACGTTTGTATTTATACAAGAGATATAGCTAAGTTATTTTCAAAGAATGAAAATACTCCCTGACTTTATTTGAGGGAGTAAATTTAGCTTTAAAGATTGCCAGTGCCGAAAAAAATTCTGCTCTCATGAATGAAGGTGGGGAGAAGGAGAAACATATATTATTCTAAATTGTACTTCTTAACATATTCAGTCATAAAATGTGGATATCAAGAAGGAGTGCACAACTTTTTATAAGAGGAAAGTCAGTCACAAAAATGACTGGATTGTCCGTAGGGTGAAAAAAATTTTGTTTCAGGGAAGGAGGGGGAGGATCGGCCTAAAAGTTCACAAAAATGCTAATTTTAAAAGGTGAGTTAGCTCCCTATACTCAACCACCTCCTTAGTTAGTATAACCCATTTCAGTTGGCAAGGATAGAAAAATCTTGCACTTATTTTCCATGCGCGACTGACAATATTCATAGTTTTTTTTCTAGTGATTGACAAAATTCACAATTTTTACGCGCCTGTTCGGCGAAATTTGCGATTTATACGCATCCGATCGGTAAAATTTGCTATTTATACCCATCCAATCGGTAAAATTCGCGATTTTTGCGCTGCCGATTGGCGAAATTTGCGATTTTTTCGTAACCGATCGGCAAAATTCGCTATTTTTACGTGCCCGAACGGCAAAATTCATGATTTTTACGCATACAATCGGCGAAATTTACAATTTACACGCACCCACTCGGCAAAAGTAACGATTTATACGCACCCGATCGGCAAAATTCGCGATTTTTACGGGCCCGATCGGCAAAATTCATGATTTTTACGCACCCGATCGGTGAAATTCCTGATTTTTACGCGCTCGATTGGCAAAATTCACGATTTTTACGGGCCCGATCGGCAAAATTCGCGATTTTTACGTACCCGAACGGCAAAATTCATGATTTTTACGCATACGATCGGCGAAATTTACAATTTACACGCACCTACTCGGCAAAAGTAACGATTTATACGCACCCGATCGGCAAAATTCGCGATTTTTACGGGCCCGAGCGGCAAAATTCATGATTTTTACGCACCCGATCGGCAAAATTCGCGATTTTTTACGGGCTCAATTGGCAAAATTCACGATTTATACGCGCCCGATCGGCAAACTTCACGATTTATACGCACCTGATCGGCGAAATTCGTGATTTTTACGCGCTCGATCGGCAAAATTCGCGATTTTTACGGTCCCGATCGGCAAAATTCACGATTTTTTACGGGCCCGATCGGCAAAATTCGCGATTTTTACGGGCTCGATCGGCAAAATTCACGATTTTTACGCAGGTGGTAGGCAAAATTTACGATTTATACGCACCCGAACAGCAAAATTCATGATTTTTACGCAGACGATCGGCGAAATTTACAATTTACACGCACCCGATCGGCAAAATTTGCAATTTTTACCGGCCCGATCGGCAAAATTCATGATTTTTACGCACCCAATCGGCAAAATTCGTGATTTTTTACGGGGTCCGATCGGCAAAATTCACGATTTATGCGCGCCCCTTTGGCAAAATTCACGATTTGTACGCATACGATTGGCGTAATTTATGATTTATACGCACCTGATCGGCAAAATTATCGGCGAAATTCGCGATTTTTTGCGTCCGATCGGCGAAATTGATCCGCGGGCCACCAGTAATCCGATCGCGGGCCACTTTTGGCCCGCGGGCCACAGGTTGTGCACCCCTACATTAGACTAACACCACTTCACACCAAATGCAAATATTGGCACAAAAGCTAACAAAGGTTTCATTCACAAATAATTATGAAATGTGTATGCAGAAGCTAACTTGGGGAGAAGATAGGAATAGATATTTTATTAAATACAAAATACAAAGAAAATTTGTAAATAAAAATAATTAATAATTTTGTTACATGGCCGACATAAAATTGATGATTTCATTTAGTATTGCTAAAAATATCCAACATTTTCTTTTCATGGGAGTGGTGCTACATAAATTCAATTAAGTGTAATTCCCAGAATATTCACAGAAATCTATGGATGTACACTAGAATTATTATAAATCACAACAGTTGTTAAAAAAATACAGGAATCTTGAAATCAAGTTCTGATTAGTATATCTTCATTCTTTGACATCAGCACCATTTTGGTGCCCCGAAATAAAGAATACATTATTTTATTATATAACTTTATGAACAAATCTCACAATATGAATGGAAGAATTTAATCTTGTTCATTATTTGACAATTGCCAAAGACAAAACCATATAAAATCTTTAACATTATATAAAAAAAAAAAATCATGAAAGAAAAAGTTATTTCTAAATGGGTTTAGAAATTATGTTAATGTGAAATAAGCAGTTCATCACATTGGCACAAAATTGAAATGGTGTTTGTCTAGTGGAAGAACACTAAATTATATTTCTAAAAAAAATTTTTTAGAAGTTTTGGTGCTCTTAAATAAGGGCACTACTTAAATACAGTATTTTATGAGATTTTATTTATTTTTTCTCAAAAAGATTAAAACTTATTTTAATGCTACAGCACATATGAGTTTTATTAATATGTCTTTCCTTTTGAAAAACAATATCACAATTCTTTTGTTTCATTCTGAATATTTTGTTTTAAAAGAACACTGCCTTTTCTAAACACATTCTGATATGTTCCTTTCACCTTTTCCAAACATGTCAAAATGTGCTTAGAGAACGCAGGCATAGAAACATGTTTCATCTTGTGGAAATAAGATGAAACTTGTTAAAATATATCTAAATTTATCAAAAACATATTTAGACTGGTTCAAACTATTAAAGAAAATCAAACTTAAGATTTTGAACATTTTATAAATCCAGTTAATTAAAATACTTATTTTTTTAAAAGATATAATTAAAATGGAAGAGGGGCGAGTCATTCTATACCCACAAAAGATTTTCTGTTTTCAATTACACTATTGAGAACAAAATTAAAAGATTGTTCAAATTGAAACACTTAGAATCGCAATAATAATAAAAAAATATAGCGACTATGTACTAAATTTAATGGAGAAAAAAATATTGTAGTCATAAAGAGATTTTTGTATTACTTTAAAAAAAAAAAAAAAAAAAAAAAAAAAGGAATAAACTTTATTTTGCAAATAATAAAAAAAAGAAACATTTATTAAATAATAATAAATTTGATAACCCATACCAAGCAGAGTAATTATGTAGATACCATAGGCAAAGTTTGATACAGTGATTTTTATCTCTTGATTAGTGCGGTTTCCCAAAATAGGGCAAAATGTTTATATAAGCCATGAGAAAGACATAATATTTATTTCTCTAAAGTGTAAATTGTTAGTTAAAAAAATGGCCCTTTCCATTTGTCTTTTTGTGGAAAGCATTTTTTGTAGCATGAGAAAAATACTATTATTACATTTTTAAAAATTACATTTGCATATTTTTATTGATTTAAAGTGACATTTCCACTTTAGATCCAGAGAAACAATTAAAAAAAAAATGTAACTGCAGTCAAAAAATATAGCCTCAAAAAGGTGCGATTTGTAGAAAGTTTTATAAATTGACTGAGACAGAATAATTATCAGTATATTAATGATATATCATCATTTTAATTATTTAGCTTAGTTAATGAATTAATTAAAAAATATATAAATACAGGCGTCTTTTAAAATATTTTGGATGCCAGTGGTGACTGAATTTGTCAAGCCTTAAAAACATCAAATAGTCACAAAAGCATTTTAATTTTTTATTATTTTATTTTGAGGAAGACAGAAGGCAGGAAAAAAAAAAAAATCGCTAGTCAATTGTTAACTTTGACTCAATATTTCAAAATTTGAGGCACATTCCATGAATTTTTTGAGATTTAAGCATAAAATGAAAGTAAATACTAAGTCTGAAAATATATATAATCATTGTTATAAACAAAACATATACAGATTGAAGGCTAATAACATATACATTTACTTATAATTTTGACGACAATGATTAAAAATAAAATATGAATTACTTACCGTGAGCCATTTGCCACTAAAATGCTTTCTCTTATAGTTAGAGTACAATAATACCACACCAAGAGGAAATGTAAAATGGCATCAAGAGCCCTTTAAAGTAAACAATTAAAATTAATTTTGGTACTTGTTTACTTTCCCGTCAACCACTTATATTAAATAAAATTTGCTGCACAATGTGATTTAATGACAATAATACAAAAGTTGACATCACATTCGATCTTAAAAGCAGTGTTAGCCCACTATGTACATATTTTACTTTTGTTTATTTTTTGTAGTTTTCCTAATGAAGTATATAAATTAACTGCTAATTCTCTGTTTTTTCTCGCATTTTGAAAAAAAAAAATATACACATATAAAGATTTGGGATCTTCTATCGAAAGAACTTAATGTGATAAACTATTTTCAAGATTAAGGGATTCTGCCATTAAGAAAGTGTGCATTATTGGGCATGCATGATATAAAATTTTATCTACAAACAGATAAACAAAGATGATGTATTGTTAAAACTTAAAAGTGTGATAAGCGAATATCTATTAAAAAAGAAATTGGGTTTGACAGTTCAAATTTTTTTTAGCTCATAATTTAAAGGCTTTATCTAATTTTTATGTGCATTTTAAATATCTGTCATTTATGACTGTTGTATATGTTATTTCTGTTTGGATTTTCTTACTATAAAAGAGCAATCTGTTCCTTCAAACTTTCATTCTTATTAGTGTTTATTACATCCCTCTAGAAAACTTAACCATCCCAGTAATATACAAAACCATAAACAAGGAATTTTGATGTGAACAGCTGTATCCTGCGACTTTTATAATAGGAGGCATGTCTAGTATGTTTTAATTTTTCAGCAAATGTACCTTCTCAACAATCTCCCATAACTGGGATACATAGATGAGGCTTTCAGCCAAGGTTATTGACCAAAAAATGCGAAAGTATAACAAATGTGACATCATGTGAATGTGACGTCATGCTTATACATTTTTGGCAACAGTTATTTTTTATAGAAAGAAGTCAATGAGAAAACAGCCAAGTACCTTAATTTTTTTTAAATAATTAATATCAAGATTAGATTTTGAAACTGTGAGAGATTTGAACAAATTGAATTTAAAAAGCAACTTGCATAAAAATTAAAGCAGAATCATTAATATAATGTAAAACAATGCTAAGACAATGATAATCAAGGTGACTAAATGTTGCAATTTTTCTCAAACAATCCCGATTTTAAATTCAATATCCCAGTTTCTAAACATTTTACTTAAATGTAGCAGTTTTGAATAAAACTCCTAAAATTATCTAGCTTCCATATATTTAAGTTAAAATATAAGCTTTGAATCTTTGAAAGGAACATAGAAACTAAATTTCACATTTTTATTGACAAAGCATTGAATTAAAAATACACACATATATATAGACTATATTCAGCAGAAAAATGTGAATAAATAAGAACATAAAATTTAAATTTAATCTTTATCTATATGTCTTAAGAATGAATAAGTACCAAAGTTAGTGAAGTAATGTAAATTACAAATTTGTTTAAGCATTAAAAAGCTGTATTAAAACAAAAAAGAAAGAAAAATCATGCATTAAACATAGATAATGAAATGCTTTCCAACACTTTAACCCATTCAAGACTAGCACATCATTCATTATATGCACCCAAAAAAGTTCCTCCCCATGGCCCACAGGTTCATGTACAGGCACATTGAAACTGTCCGTATACAGGACCATGGGTTCAAATATAAATTTCCAGAATCGGAATGTTTTATTAGTACTTTTAAACAGTATTAGATGACGTTAGATAACTAAGATTTTTGAGTTCAGTAATTGTCCAAGCATTGTTTGACCTTCATATCCGATAAGAGTTTTTTTAAAGTCCTGATGGATAAAGCGGAGGAGGGATGGCTTTCTGTTTATGTAAACAAAGGCATTTGGATTGCAATTTAAAGAGAATTGAGTGATTTAAATGATAGGAATGTTTTATTGCTTTCTGTATTTATAAATTTATGGTGCATAATTTAGATATAATACATTTTACAGGAATGGGGATGAAATTCTTTATCTTTGAAATTGGGAGGTTGTAATATGTAGAATTTTTTTCAGAAGCATATAAATAATCATGGAAAAAGGACCAGATATCTAATTGAGAACAAAATTTAAAAAAATTATAAATGAACCAAATATATAAGTTTGGATAAAAGTATAAATATAGAATAGTTTAAGAATTTCAGATTCTGGTGATTCATAATTGACAGAAGTATGAATTGAAGACATTTTATCTGAAAGTTATTTTCAATTTTATAAGTTTTCTTTAAAATTAAATGAAAATAACTGTAGTTATATCAATAGACATTTTATTTTAAAATTATTTTAATGCAATGTTTTTGGTGAATTTTCATATAACTCATAATATATTTTCTTAAATATTATTATTATAACCAACATGACTTTAAAATATCTACAAATATACCATAACTTAACTCTGTTAATATACTAGCATTAGTATACATTATGTGAAATAATATTACAACGATTGTGTATTTTTATAGATGAAATACAAATAATTATTTTTTTAACGCATTAGGCTTAAATTGGAAAATGTGCTGGGCCGGTAGAGATAAGCTTTTACTAGGACAAGCAGGCCTGAGGAAGTACTTTTCTGTGCATGCTGCGATCTCAAACAGTTAATGAAACTTGACTATTTAATAAGGTGAAAGAAGATACCCAAGTAAACAATTTAGAAAATGCATAACACATTTGAAAACCAAATTTCAGCAATTACCGTCTATAGCCAGAAAGACATTCACGTTCTTTTGTTTAGACCAGTATTTGATTTATATATTTGTATATATTCTACATAGTACGCTAAAATTTAGTTTAGTTAGAAAATGCATAACACAGTTGAAAATTTGCCTACAGCAATTTTTGCCAATAGATGGAAATGTACTGTAACTCTTTTGTACAGCTCTGTATATTATCTACAGAATTTTATAAATGCCACATATTAAGCTAAAATTTAATTGAGGCAAAAAACACACTTTTAGACATTATCATCCATAGATGGCAATGTATCCCAGTTCTTTGAGTACCCTATATATGAGTTTATTTATAGTTTACAAAAAGCTCTTAGTATACTAAATACAGTTCATATGGAAAATGCATAACTCAATTAAAAACCACCTGTAAGTAATTCACATCCATATACAATAGCACGATCTTTTTAACTATATATCATTTATACACATCATGTAATATGCAAACATTTCATTAAATTGAAAACTCACTTCCAGCAATTATTGCTCATAGACAGTACTGTAACTGAAATCTTTTGTGTGTCCCTGTAAATTAACAATAAATGCTATGCAAATCATATTTTATTCCAAATATCGTGTAGCAAGCCTCAGTAATGCACATAAAATTCCTTATTTTAAAATACAGTAACATTATTAAAATATGTTGCAAACTGTTTTCTCTTCTACACCATTATGTAACCAATTTCTTTTGTGAAACGCTGTAAATGAATGTTAAATACTTTGTACTCTATATTCTACAGAAAGCAAGTTTTAGTGTGCCTCAAAATTTCATATCAATTTCATTATGTTTCAAAGTGTAACATCACTAAAATACACCACAAATGATTGTTCTCCATAGACCATAATGTAACTGAATTCTTTTGAGTGTCCCTGTAAATGAACTATAAATGCTACTCTTTATTTGTAATAGGGAATATTCCATATTAAACCTCAATCACATATCAACATAGCAATTTGAGTATACTAATAAGAGTTAGAGCATAAATAGATGGCAGACAGACAAAATATTTTTTTTTTTTTAACAGTGTTAGAAAGTGTTAAAAAAAAGAAAAAAAAAGCTGTTCCAAGATTTTTTAAAAGATATAACAATTGCATTAAAACTTCAAATTGTGCTAAGACTACTATAATAAAGGAAGTACAAAATTTTAACTACACAAAATTTATGCCTTGAAGTTGATTTAGCATTTAATCTGTATTTAACAAATTATTTTTTAAAAAATCTATAACCTTGAAATGGCTTTTACTATAGTAAAACTTATTCCCAAACAATTGGCACCCCCCCCCTTTTTTTTAAATGGTGCTTAAAATAGCATGGAGAGCTGTATTTTTCTACTGCAACCCTACATACATGATATGTACATACATATGGGTGAAGTGATACATGGCAAATTGTTACAATTAGGAGAAAAAGGCTACAAAAATAAAAATTCCTTGTCAAGTGTGTGCACATTTGTAGACACACAAGAAATAAGGTATGTAAATCTGAAGTTACTAAACATGATTACAGTAAAGTCTGAATAAATATAACTTAATACCATAAGTAAATAAAGTACATTTAATACAAAAGTATAATAAACTGGTCACTTACTTGTATGAGGTTACAATATTTAAAAAAGATAAAGACAAAACAATAATGGTCACAATTAATTTGAATCTTTCATATTCATCTTTGTATTTGTATCTATAAGAAAAATAAGACAGAATATCAAAACATCTATACATAAAAAATAATGTAGTACAGCATTTAAAAAAACTTAAGATTTAGTAAATATTTTTTCAAAAATAAATAAATAAATAAATAAATAATAAAAAAATAACCACCATTTCTAATATAACATCTAAAAAATGTGACAAGACAGCTTTTATAAACATAGTTCCTATTAAATAAACAAGTTGGAAATTGTATGTTAAACATGATAAATGAGGCACGTTCGTATTATAACTACTTTTATAATGTAAAAAAATCATCCTCAGTGAAATGAATTACATCTTCTGCTATTAGTGAAATGAGCATGGCTCTTTTTTTGTTATTACGTATACCGCTCACAGATGCGATTTTTTTTTTTTTGACACTAGACAGTGCTGGAAAATTTGCTTTGCGAATGATTATCTCCATGGTTTAATATTTTTATGACTCATATAATGAACGAATCTCTTGTTTATTTTCTTTAATGGATTAAGATACTCGTCTTTCAACTTAATTTTAACTGTAGTTATCTCAGAATCTATACATATTTGAAGGTAACTCATCTCTCAAAAGTAATTTTTTTGAATGATCTTTCTAAAAATGTAACTTTTATGCAATTTTATTCGAAAAAGTAATTTGGAATAAAAATGACTACCTGGCAAATGAAAAAAGAAGTGGTCAGCCCACATTTGTTTTCCTCAGTCGCATGACTTGCACTTTTATTACATAGATTTACGTATGATAGGATTTAATAGAATAAAGAAAACTTTTATTCATATCTTTTTTTAAGTTTTGATTCGATTTTCATAAAATTTGAAATGACTCGAAAAAATTTTGCAACGATTATGTGTATTAAATTTCAAACCATTCGGTTGGGTAGTTTTTGCACTATTATATGTGGACAGACAGACGGATGGACCAAATGATGACTATACCCTAGTAGCATTGCTCGATCGAATTTTGCTCGGCCTTTCATCTTTTCCTCGAAATTTGCTCCAGCAATAACACGGACATATCGTTTCGAGCAGTATCTGAGAACAGGTTTTCGATGAGCTAATTCTCACCGGGAAAAAATATCGTTACGAGCAGTTTCACCGATGAAAACTTGCTGATCGGATATTCACGGGAAATAGATAACGATCCGATATCGAAACACGGTGAAAATTGGGAGAAATCACTGCTTTTTCTCAACGGCGAAATCTGATTGGTTGAAACCCGAGGGCGACGAAAGACCCGGATGATGTTTTGTTGTTGTTGACGGTCGGCGAGAAGTGAAGGGACGCCATTGCTTTACGTGGTACCTCGTATTTGTATTGTCGGAAATAAGTAAGTACCTATTTCATTCTTTCTCATGTTATTACTTTGTTTCATAAATAAATGTTTAACTTATATAAACTGCCTAATTTAAATAATGAGTTACAGCTCCCATTAAAAAGAATATCGTCTGGTTTTCCTTTAATTTAGTGTAAACACGTCAGTAAAGGAATAGGCAGACAAGCTGACATTTGTGTTTAAAAATTTGTAGTTTAAAACATAAAATTCCCTTGATAGTGAATCCTATTTTTTGTTTTTAATGAGTATGAAATGAAATTGCTTCTGTTTTCAATTAGTTGACCTTCAATTTTGATGCAAGTGGAAAAGAAAAAGATATTTAGTATTTACATGTGTTCTTGTTAAACGCAATATATTTTTAGTTTCTAATTTATATTAAGTCTGAAAAATATTTATAATCAGCCGTAAGTATACTATTTTGATAATTGCGAACCCTGACAAAAAATATTATATTATTAGTGATAAAAATTTATTTATGAACATGTTTTCTGGATTTTATTAACACCTTCCCTTCCACGTTTTTTTTTTTTTTTTTTTTTTCCAATCTCCCTAAGTTTAGGGTTTTTTAAAATCACAACTGTTTTTTTTTTTTTTTGGTCAATAGCGGTTTTTATTTTTCTCATGTGTAAATTCGAAATAATGCTTTGATGTTGAAATAAAAATTTTTTGGTATTTAATACTTTATTATTATAGATTGATTACATTTTAAATAAGAAATAATTATGAAAAGCAAGTATTTTAAGTTAATGTTATGTATTTCAAATTAAATTAGGGAAGGTCGATATTTTTTATTGATGTCTATAGTCCATAAATTATTATTCTTAACTGACATCAGATTCAATTGTTTGAAGAATCACAAAATTAAGATTAGTTTTACTGTCAGACAACTTTCGCTGTAATATGACTAATTTTGCATAAACTGTTTCACATCAGCTCTTGAAACATTAGGGATCTTGTTTAAGGATTCAAGAAGAGCCTAGAGTAGCCAAAAAGCTTAATTGAAGCTTCATTCACTGAAAGCCCATCAAAAATAAAAGCTGAAGACAATATAAAAACCAATACAGAAAATTGCAGCATCCCTGGCAGAAAGAACTAGAATAGTGTGGTGGGGGAAGGGAACCAAGATGAATTCTGAAAGTTGTGTGAGGATCGGACCCATAAAACCTGAGATATCTAATACAGAAGAAATGAAAACTATGCTGCAGACAATATAGGAAATTGCAGTGCGCCTGGAGGAGAGAACAAGAACTTCAATGGTGTAAACAAACAAAGACGAATGTTTCAAGTAGTGTGAGGACCAGCCGCAAAGAACTCGAGAAACTGAATAAAGAATAAATGCACACTAGAGAATAGAGATCCTCTCAATAAAAATCGTTAATTTTTATTTCCTTTAAATGGGCAATGGCGATTTGATATGGGTAAAAGTCGTTCAGTTTTATTTACTTTAAAATGGGCAATGGTGATTTGATACGGGTAAAAGTCGCTCATTTTTATTCTTGTTCAAATCGTCACTGCAGTCGATGCCTCAATATAGATAGTATCCAGTCTTTTTTTTAATTTGGGAATTGATTCCAATTGTGATTGATGCTGTTTTATGATATCAATGTTTATTGATACTCTATTTTTCCAGAATTGCCCATCACTACTTGCATTGCCCATTGTCACATTGCCCATCACTAAGTGCATTTTTAATTTTGTTGAATTCTTTCTTCCTAAACAAATTAAATCAAACTATGTGATAAGTGCAAAATTCACAATGCTTCTAGTGATTTGATCAAAAGAAATTTGAATCATTACAATTTGAGAACGATTGTTTCTAGAAACATTTTTAGCTTAAATTTTATAGATTATGTGGTGCATGTATAATTTAGCTTCGCCTATCACTAAGTGAAGGGTTTAAATTTTAAATTAAATTAATGTATAAAAGTGATGGCAATGGGAACAATATTTGGTAATTTATCAGATGCACCTGGCTAACATAGAAGTACCTAAAATGTTTATAAATACATATATAAACAAGCATTAAAATTTATCAGGTTTGCTTTCATATCGGTTGACAACAAATCTCACTTTCTAAAGCCTGAATTGTGCCAAACTTGAAAACTGCCAAGACCACCCCCATAACAGGAAAGTACATGTTTTGTATTTATAGATGTTTTTATATTAAAAATCCTTATCTTTAAAAAAGAATTTCTATCTTATGATTTAACTTTTAGCATTGCACTTGAAAAACCTTAGGAAATCCAGAAGTTTGATTTTTTTTTTTTTTTTTTTTTTTTTTTTTTTTTGTGTGTGTGTTTGTGTGTCAGTACTTTTTTAAAAAGTTTGCTTTCATTTCATTACACTTATATTTTGATTTTTTATCCTTAGGATGTCCTTAAAATTCCTGAGTTCGCTCTGACAATGTTTAGATGCAGCCTAATTTTTATGCGAGATCTGTTTAGCGGTAATTATAATTCTGTTTAATGCTAAAGACACTATATTTTTAAATATTAATGTGTATAATCTGATCAACTATAACTCTTTTAACTATTGTGACTTTTTTTTCTTCCCCCCTCTTCCTCGGGTCTTTCATGTTTGTGAGATGAAGTAACACTGAAATTCCAACTTTTTTGCCCTTTTATTTTACCCTAAGTCTGCGAGACTTCAAATAAGGCTTAAGGGCCTACACTAGTCATGCAAATAAATCACACAAACTGTTGTTAAGTCTATGGGAAGGTTATTTTCAAATTTCTCACTCATTTTAATATTGAATTTTTTTTTTTTTTTTTTTTTTTTGCTTAGGATAGCTGAGGTTATTTCTAATGTGTGTTTTTACTTTTCCAATTTTGGTTCCAGTTTTTTCATATAAGGGTACTTTCACTTTCAGAACTGGTTCCAAAATTGAAAATGCAATAAAGTAAAAACTCACAATGTTAGAGATCAACCTCAGCCATCCTATGTAAAAAAAAAAATTAAAATGCTAGCGAGAAATTTGAAAATAACTTTCCTATTGAGACTTAACATTAGCTTGAGCATTTCTTCCTCTTAAATTGCAAAAATTTTGGCTTTTACTCAGATGCTTTTTTTTCCCCTGTTGCTAAAAAAAAATAATCTTAAAAAAGAAACGGAGCAAATATTATTTTTGTAATAAATTTAATAGTTTTGCGCTTTCTATCAAGTTTAAATCAAAGTGGCGAATTTTCAATAATCAGAGTCCATGCCAAATTAACATATTGCAATGAAAATTTTTTGAAACTACATAAATTGATGCAGATTGATGATTTTAAAGATAAGCATTGAATACTTATAAAAAGTTTTTTTTTTTTAAACTATTATTACTTTTATTACCTTTTCTATAAAACAATACATTGAATAATAAATTGATGCAGTCATGAAAGGTATAATGAAAATAAACATTAAATACTTGTTTTTAAACTATTGTTACTTTTATTTTGCCCCCCCCCCCCCCCCTTCTTCAGATCTGTCATTTTTGTGAGCTGAGTTAAACATTTTAGCTGAAATTCTAAAATGTTAACCCAGAGTTTCCTCCAGGTTTAAAAAAGTGCAGGCTGGTGGTGGTGAGAAAAGGGTACATTTTTATTCTTAAGGGCACTTTTAGGTAGATTTCGTAAGAAATACTACCTATTACATTCTCACCTAAGTTGGAAATTTTGAAAAATTTTTTGCATATCTACGCCGATCTGACTCCAGAACCCAAAACCACCCCCAGTTCCAAAACATATATATATATCTGTCTATCTGTCTATGTCACTTTTTTATGGACACGATAACTGAAAAAATTCTCCATAAATCTCTTCCAAACTGATACATAAAATCAAGGGGCATAAAATCTCGGTCAAGTTCGTTAATGGGCAAAATCGAACCAAGGGGGGGGGGAAATGGGGGGCTTTTTGTGAAAACGGGAAAAACCCCATAATTTCTTAATTATTGTACATATTGAATCCGTTTAAAGTTATTATTACTTCCAGGAAAAGGGCCGAAAATGTATGTATGACAGATTTTTTATATAATTAAAAATGGCCCCAAGGGGGGGTTTTAGAAGAAAAAAAAATCATAGCTTCGCCAATTCCCAATATATCAAAATCCGCGTAAATTTATTATTAATCCTCTTAGTATTATCTAAAATTTTTATATTGACAAGTTTTTTATAGGACCAACCGTTATAGCAAAAAAAATTTAAAAACAAAAAAATCCCTGCCGGCTCCGCCTGCAAACAAGTTATTTTTCAAAGTAGGCGGTTTCAACTCCCGCATCTTTTCGAAACTGATACATAAAATCAAGGGGCAGAAAATATCGGTCAAGTTCGTTAATGGGCAAAATCGAACCAGGGGGGGGCTTTTTGTGAAAACAGAAAAAACCCCATAATTTCTTAATTATGATACGTATCGAATCCGTTTGAAGTTATTATTGCTTCTAGGAGAAGGGCCGAAAATTTATGTATGACAGATTTTTGATATAATTAAAAATTGCCTTAAGGGGGGGGGGGGGGGGGGGGTTAGAAGAAAAAAATTCATAACTTCGTCAATTGATTTCAAATCCGCTTAAATTTATTATAAATCCTCTTAATATTATCTAAAACTTTTATATTGACAAGTTTTTTATGGGACCAACTCTTATAGCGAAAAAAAAAATTAAAAAAAAAAAATCCTGCTGGCTCTGCCTGCAAACAAGTTAGGTTTTGAAGTAGGCGGTTCCAACTGCCGCATCATCGCTAAAAGGTAATTTCTTCCGCAATTCCCGACAAACAGGCGCCCCACGGTCTGAGTCTTCGAAATCTACCTGTGCCTGTAGGCCGAGCCGTCAGGGATTTTTTTGAATTCTTGAGGACACTTTTCAGATTCTTAAGGGCACTTTTTTAATTGTTAAAGGTATTCTTTTGGTTTTTAAAGTTGAAAAAATCCGGGCACTTCTTTTAGACAAACATGGAGTCTGTTTTTACTATGAAAGCAAAATTTTTAATGCAAAAGGAGAAAAGAGTACTTTTTTTACTGACGGGTAAGAAGGGTGCTAATTACTTTACTGAAAGGTCAAGAAGGGTGCTATTTTGTAAACCAAAGGGCAGGCAGGGTGCAGCATCTTTCTGTAACTGTCTGGGGAAAACTCTGTTCACCCCCCTTTGTTTTTCTTTGAGTCTGCTGATCTTGAAATAAGGCTAAAATTGTAAAATTTTGTGTTTTCGTTGCATTTTTGGAGTCTTTGGAACTAAAGCTAAAATTTTTGACTTGTTTTACAAGTATGCAGGACCTAAAATCTGTATTACTGAAGTAATGCCATAATTCTAAACGTTCCAAATAATGGAAATGTACTGCGAATTTCCCCTCTTTTTTTTTTTTTTTTTTCTTCCTTGAGTCTGCAGGAACATAAATAATGGCTAAACAGGAAAATTCTGTCCCCCCCCCCCTCTCAAATTTCCATTTTAATTTGTCGAGATGTGAATGCTTGTTAAAAAAATTGCTAATTTTGGAAAATATAAAGCATTTTTCTCGAATTTTTCAGGTTTGCATGACATAAAACAACGTAAACGTTTTACAAATTTTACAGAAACCCATTGATATTTGAAAATTTTGGGGGGAGGAGTGCATGATATGAACCTGTTTTTTAGTGGAATTGAAAATTGGAAAAGTGTCATCTTGTCAGTGTTTTTTTCTCTAACTTCAGCATACTTAAAAAGTATGACATTTGTTGAGACTGATGGCCACACAAAATATTTTTTAAATTTCCTTCAAAGAAAAACATAACATGTGCATAACCAGGGGAGTGGTACCCTGGTGCCCCCCTCCCCCTTCTTACGCAGATACACGCATGATTTTAAAATCTAATTTAAATAATCAAAATTCATTAAAAAAATAATGAAGACAAGGTTACAGGAAAAAATAGATTTTATTTTTCATATATTATCACTCCTGTAGACACAATCATTTCCCAAGTATTATGATACAATAACTGATAATTAATATTTTTCGCATTACATTTGTGCTCATGCAGCAATATTTTATAAAGTAAAATATTTTAGGATGCGAAATATTCCATATACAGGCCCAGACACTACTGATGCGTGCTTTTGATAATGTTTGCAAGGCGTCAGTCGCATTAGATGTTCACACTGACAATACTCTTTTTTTTTTCTTTACTGAGAGTATTTGCGGAAAAACAGAACCATTTACATATGGAAGCTTTGCTTAATTCAGGGGTAGTACTTGTCCTAAAATTCCTGAAAAAATAAAAACGTCCTGAACAGGGTTGTTTGGTTAACAAAGTGGTTTTTTAAAAAAAAAACATGCTGTTTTTTTTTTTTCATGTTCCCTAATGTTTTCATTTATTTTACACTTTAGTGAAAAAATGCAAAATCCAAGTTATGCACAAGCTACAAGCAAAGCAAATCTTTTAAAAAAAATGATGAAATTTGTAAAACGACAAACATTTTTAATCAATCCAACCAGAGGTGGGGAATTACATGACATTACCTGCCAGTGGCTTGTAAATTATCTAATTGGGCGAGTAAGTTTTCAAACAGTGTATTAAAAAATTGCATTGTATAAAAATTTGCCATAAACATTCCTAATTTTCAAATCATTGGCCATATTTTGCATTTTTCTCAGTTTGCTGGAATGTAAACATAGCACTAAGCAAAACAAAAATATTCATCTAACTCTATGCTTGCACTAATTATAAAATTTAACGCAAAATCTTCACCTTTTGAAGAACATTTTTTCTAGCAGAATATAGTAAAAGAAGTCGCCCCATATGAATGGTGGAAGAGTCTGTAAATTCAAGTAAATAAATTTAACAGCAAAGTCTTTACTAAAATTGAACAACTTATAACAGCTGAAGTATCCTTAGCAAGTGTTGAAAGTATATTTTCAACAATTGGATTAGTTCAATCAAAAATACGAAATAAGTTAGGATTGGAAAATGCTTCAAAACTTGTCTTTTTATTTAGAGCTTTTAATTAAAATTAAATGCATGAAGTTGCTTTTATAAAAGAAATTGTTTTCCTAAATATGTTTAACTAAGAAAAATAAAGTTAATATTTTTAAAATTATAAATGATTTTAAGTCTATGTCTCAATTTCTATAAGTGTTACTCACAGATAAATCAGGTAAGTCAATACATGTGTGTTTTTCCTTTTAATTAGAAAAAAATAATTTTTTGATTTTTAAAGTACTATCTATATATATTAAGAGACTTGTTATCATTTGTTGATGTTCATATTATTGATACTGTAAATAATTTTTTGGTTATGAACACAAATTATGCTTATGAAAATACATTATATTTTAGCTTATTTTTTGTTGATTTAGTAAAATGTTTTTTTTTCTTTGCACCTTATTATGTTTTGTATCAATACTCATAATTTCTTTAATTATTTTCCAAAAGTTTTATATTCTTTGTATAGTAATAAAATAATAGCTAAATTTTTCAAACAAAAAAACTTTCCCTGTAGAAATCTATACTTATGAGGTAATTTAATTATAATTTTTTGTATTTATTAATTATTAAAAAAAATTAAGTACTAATCTGAATGTTTAACATTTATTAACTGTTAATTATAAAAAATCATCATGACTTACTAAAATCTATACTCTTTTTCTTAAAAATGCTGTTTATATAATAATTAAAAAAAAACCCCGGTTTTTTTCCCCCCTTAAAAAACAGTTTTTTTCCAACCCTGGTCCTGAAATGTCCTAAAATTCCTGAAGTTTTATGCTAGATCGGTATTTGATATCAAATAGGGGGTAAGTGTACCTTATTACTGATGCAAAATGATCATGAAATTCACAATTTTCTTCAATTTATTGTTAAAAATATTGATTTTCATCGATTTGCACAAGAAAAAATTAATTTTTAGTGATGATCAGTTACCAAAAATCACAATTTTTATCAATTAGTCATTTAAAAAAAAGCTTGCTATTTTTGTCTGTCAGTCAAAAAAAAAAAATGAAATTTTCGTTGATCAGCAAAGAAAAAATAGATTTTTGTCCTTTAGCAATGGAAAAATTGCAAATTTTTAGCAGCTTGGTCAAAGGGTTCTGATAAAATTAGTTTTCTTTTAATTGTACCTATACTTTTAAAACAAAAAATTTGTGTATATAGTGTACTATTTATAATAAAATGTATTTAAGTTGAAGAGGGAGTTACGGTTTTTTTTTCATTAGTATGCCAAGCAAATGTGTCCTGAAATATCATCTAGGGCTAGTACTACCCCTGTTAATTATTTTATCTTTTAAGTAAAGAAAAAAAGACGCAACAAAGTGGTAAATTATAAAGCCAATCATTTGAGGGTTTTTGAGAAGAGAAAATTATGTTTTGTTCAGTTTGTTTTTCATTCTCTTGTGCCAAATGAAAATTATATTTAATTTATAAATATACTTCACACTTTATCATGTGTATTTAAAAAACATGGAACAGCCTAAAAAGAGAAAACAAACTTTAGAAAAATCTGCAAAAAGTGCAAGACAATTGAGGATGTTTTAAAACAGAAAATAATTGTACAACATGGCGGCGTCAAATCTTTAGAAGCCACAGTCACCAAAGAAAGTAAGAATAATTTATACTCCTATAAAGCTGTTGTCAAATTCCCTGCTCAACAAATGCGAAACTTTCTGACATATTTTATGACTTATTTTTAAATGTAAAGGCACAAAATTGGCAGACCTGTCTATTGAAGTGATTTTGAATCTAATTACATTTTTAATTTTTTGATAAATAAAATACTTATCGAGTTATAAGTGACTTTAGTCATGTGACGGCAGGTTTTTCTCCTTTCTCTCGCTGTCACGTCTGGAAATTTGGTTCAAAACACCAACTTTGACAGTATTTTCTGAAAGTTGCATTTACCAATCAATGGAAAATGCCTTTCGATTACAACATTTCTGAATAACACCTGCCTTAAATAGTTGTAACTTAAACCATCAATAGTATGCCTATCCGATGTGGTACCTGGTTAAGAAACACTAGCAGCAATAACTTTATTACGGCACTGAGTCTGAGTTTATAGTGAGGTTTTACCATAAAACCTGACTATAATACTTTAACTTTTTTATTTATTGTGACATTTATTATTGCATTATTATTATTGTGTTCATAATTAATATACTGCTGGCTTGTGCATTCATGTATACACACACACACACACATGTATGGTGTGTCTGTTTTCAGTTTTGTTATCTGTTTCAAAAAAAAATCTGGGCACACCCCCCCCCCCCCCCCCCAAGCACACATTTTGTCAAACTGCCATGAATAAAAATCGAGAATTTCGTCAAACGATTAGGCAGAAAAAAATCACGTTTTTGTCAAAATATCATGCAAATAGAGAATTTTGTAAAATGTTCATGCGAAAAATTGCAAAATTTGTCAAACAATTGTGGAGAAAATTGCAATTTCAGTGCAATTTTTATAAAACAATTGTGAAAAAATGAGAATTTCGTAAACCGATTGGGGAAGGAGGGGGGGGGGGATTTACTAATTTGTCTATCGTCACAATCGTGAATTTAGTCAAATGATCGTGAGGTTCATAAAATAGTTGCAGAAAAAATCGCTAATTTTGTTTATAGTCACAGAAAAAAAGAATTGTGAATGTCAAACAATTGCAGAAATAGAGAATTTCGTCATTCAGGAAAAAAAAAAAATATATATTTGTTAAACGATCATGGAAAAAATTTAAAATTTCGTCAATCAATTGCTGAAAAATCCTGAGTTGAACAATATGAAATTTTAATAGATCACTAGTCTCTTCAATCAGTCAGAAAATTTGCATAGAGATTCATTAATGAATTTATGTTATATTTTCTAACAAATGATTTGACATCATAAAGACTGGAAAATTCTATCATTTAATTATTAGACATTATTTCTGATGTCTGATAATTCACGGCAGAATTTTTCGGCATGAATTGGTTTTCCCAAACAAAAGGAATTTTTCGAACTACTCGATATATAGTCATGTAAGAAAAATTAACAAATATTAAATAAAGCAGAAATTAGAGGTCTGTGCAGACCAAAATTTTCGGGAAATATCCTAGGAAAATGAAAAAACTAAGCTGGGGCCAAAATCATAATTTCATCTTTAGTTTATTTTTTTGAATAAGTATTCAACCATCTCAAAAGATATTTTTCTTTTCTTTTAACAATCTTAAAAATCTTCAAATGGACCTTTGTTTTTAGAATGACCCTATATATCTCCCATTGAAATAAAATACAAGCGTGCTTATTAAAGCTAACTGAAATAAACCATACTTTTATATGTATATACATAACACACAGTTATGCATAAAAATTTATAATTTTTTTTCTCTTTTTGTTTAGCTTTGTGAACAAGTATTTTAAATCTGATGACATTCATGAGATCACCCTCTACAAAGCAGAAAATGGAATATTGGTAGCAGTTTTGTTACCTGCACTGAAGTTGGAACATTATTTATAAATGTAAAAAGTGTAATTGATGCACTTAATATATTTAAACTTACCTTGAAATTATTTTTGACGCATATGTTATATTTATGTTATTTAAAAAATAAGTTTTTAGCGAATGAGTTAATTCAAGTTTCATATTGAAATTATTAGCTATATTTGATTTGTATGCTATTAAGTTTCAGTTTAATAATTTGACAATAAATAATTTTAGAAACTTATTTAATTTAAAAGATTTGTGTTTTGTAAAATGTTTTGTTTGGTTTTTATATTAAAAGGGTTGGGGGGGGGGGGGGGACAACAAGGTAAAGTAAAAAAGGAAAAAAAATTTTTTTTCCTTTTTCTCCCTGTTTTTTTGTTATTGTTAAACTTGTATACAACTTTCAAATGCCTCATAACTTTAGTTGATGAATAATTAAATGATAAGTTAATGTACTCTAATTTTCAATGTATAGTTCGCAGCAAATTAAATAAGTTTTATGTCGGGAAGTTTACTTAAAAAATGTTGCCTAATCTGTAGTGCATAGAAATATGATAAATTTATTAGTTAAAATTTCTGGGTTTAAACATGTTTGTTTGATCAGCAGATTATATGCCAGATATTAGGGTATTTTATTGATATAGTAATTAAAAAATGCAGACAGTATATGATTCTTAGAATTCCACTTCAAGATTTAAAACAATAAGATAAAATAGTTAACATCAATGTGATATTTTCTATAAATATAGAGATTTAAAACTGAAAAAAACTATTAAATTAAGATAATGTATTGGATCAGTAAGCTGGCCTAATGTGTATTTTAACAGAAAATAAAAGATAATTTGAGACCGATGTTGCTATTAAACCACAAAAATACATTCAAACCTCATGAACATTTACAGAATTAACCTGAAATACTTTGAATATGGACTGTTCTTACAATGTATGTCAAAATGAATACCAAGATTTAGTTACTTATAATATAAACTATTGATAACATGAGAAAAAATATATTCACCTTGAGATTTACGTTAATGAGGTTTGACTGTATACTTACTATAGTAGTAATTTAAAATTTGTTTCAATTATGAAATTAAATTTTCTTAATTGAACAACTTCAGTTAAATGTTAAATATTTTCAATAACACAAGCTAACTAAAGCTTTTACCTATTCCACTTTATGTGGAATTGTTCACACAGATCGTTTGGGACAGATGTTGAAAATATTTTTTTTTTTTTGCACTTCCAAAGAATGTTTTTAGTGTTCAAAAACTTCTCAGCTTAATGACTTCATCAAAAATTAATGTCATTTTCTTGAGTCATCCCCCCCCAAATAGAATAACTTTTTCAATAATGTAATCAAATAAACATTGTTGTATGTTGTTCAAATAAACTATTGAAACAGTGGACTTTCAGAATTAACGTAATTTAATATTAAAGAATTTGAACTGCAAGAAATTCACAAAAAGTGAAACCTAACGAAAATCTGTTTTTTTTTTTTTTTTTCGTTTGTTTCAGTTAAGATATCAAAAGAAAAAATCAGTATGAATGGAATTCAATAATGTTACAGAAGTTGAAGCATACATATAAAAAATTATTTCTGGCATAGAACAGTATGAAACTGTAATGGTGAGGAAAACTTGCTTTAAAATTTGCTCTTGTACTTTCTTGAAATGCAGATTTGTTGCGAGTCTTTTTAAAGTTTGTCATAATATTAAATGAAAATATAACTTTGATAAGCATTATTTATTTTGTACTCGCACATTGAAAACTTTATTCTGTTCACATATTGCAGACTGCTTTTTAATATTTCTGTAAAATTTGCAATAAATTGTTACATTTGTTTCAGATTTGTGCCTTATCTTCATTTCCATGCTTATTTTTTGAAGAGAAGTTTTTATAATCTATAAGTTGTAGGGTCATTCCATGGTAACTTGCATTACATTTAGAATAATTGACTTCAGTGATTTTAGTAATATAACACCAAAAAAATATTCCTAATGTAAAGTTGATGTGATTTGTTAATTAAACATATAAAAAAAATTTGCATGAAAATTACTTCAATTTAGTAAGATTTCTTGAAATCTAGAAATTATATTTACTGTGTAACTTACGTTACTGAAAAAAGAACGTAAGTTACCATAAGAAATTTAATTGCCACTGTTCAAGAAATTGCACTAAATTTGGGTAATTTTCATCCAAATTTCAGTTTGGATAAGTTTAGTTATCAAATCACATCAACTTTATGTTTTGAATAGTTTTTCACGTTATATCACTAAAATTACTGAAGTCAATTATTCTAAATGTAACGTAAGTTACCATGGAATGACCCTGTACCACCCAATCCCAAAGAATGGGATATGTTAATTATTAACTTAATCATTACTATCCTAACAAAAATATGTGGGATGTCTGAGAAGTGGGTTGTTTTAAATGGGATTCTTAAAAATATTGTGTAATCCTGTGCTACTTAATGAAGCCTAATTCCATAATAAATAATATAAAGTTGCATAAATTTATATAAATTAGGCCATTTTTTAAAAAGAAAATTGTGACAGCACTGATGTGGAATTAAATAACATATAAGGCTCAAAAAGTTATTTTCAAATAAATTGGCCAATTAGATTGATCAATAATTAATAAAATATTAATTTAAATAATTCTGTCTATTGTTCTTAAATCATATTAATGAGATGTGGATTGCAGAGGGAGAGAGCCCCTGCCTCCGTAACAGAAATTTTCACAGTGAATGCAATCTTGGAGTATGACATAGGATTTTGTTTCGTTAAACATAGCTAGGTAAAACTAATATAAAAGAAATTAGCCATAGACTTGAACGTTTTGAATATTACATAAAATGGGTTTGAAGTAGTGCTCGCGAATATATGTATAAAACATATTGTAACCGGTAACGATTTTGGATAGGTATAGTATGGGAAAAAGGCTTAACTACGTATACGTTTAAATGTATATTCACGAGCACTAGTTTGAAGTAAAAATGTGATTTGCAATGCTGCACCTGATTCATTTGTTTTAGAAATATCTGTAATTAAGATGTGCTTCTTCAAGAGTTTATTTTTTGCACTTTACAGAGATGAATTATCAAATATTAAACAAAGAAAATATGATAAGCATATCAACCTCCAGCTTAAAGAAAGAAAAAAAGAAATACTTTGAAACAGAAATTTTATTTAATGAAATAAACAAAGTAGACTTTAAATGACTAACACATAGAAGAAAGAGACATTTAATTAAATTTTCTGGTTCAAAGGGTTTTTTTGCATAATCTATTTATATAGAAAAGGCAGGAAATTGACAAATATGAGAAAAGATATGTATTTGGGACAGCTCATGTGATTTAAAACAAGGGGAGAGCATGAGCCCTTTCCTTTGGTATGCCTCTTGTCAAGGGTCTGTAAACAGACTAAAATTCTACCTACTTAGACCCCCCCCCCCCCCAATAAAAAATTGCATTAATTAAAAAAATAATAGTCGAGTAAGTTATGATTGTTTATACAATAGTATAACTTACTCTTATTCATCTGTACCTTGGTAGAAAAACAGCCAATGCTTAAAAACTTCATTTGTGGTCTGTATGCACCAAACACTTCACAGAAATAGTTATAACTTTGTAGTTATAACTGTTTTTTTTTTCAGTAATTAAAAGAATTTTTAAAATATGCATTTAAACACTTTTTCTCAAATTGACAAAAGCTTTCATTAGGCCTTTCTGTACCAAGGTACAAATGTATATATATGTTATTTTAAAATCAAATAGAATGAAAGAAACTAAGCTTTGCAAATTTTATGATGAAAAATTTAAAGTGTAAAATCTTATCGAAATAGAACATGCAATAATTTAGAATTGATAATAAAATGATTTTAAAATATTTCTATCAAACATATACAACATATGAAAGTATGAGTTATTACAACTGCAAGTCGAATATTAACACAAAAAATGCATTTGATATTAGTTTTTATGTAAATTAGTTTTTTGAAAGTAAAAAATGATTGATTAAAAGAGAGGCATTAACGATGAGACAATATGATAAGTAATAAGATTATTTAAATGAAAGGGGTATTTTTTCAGAAATAAACTAAGTAGGATAGTAGTAGAAATAAACTAATAAGTAGGAAAATATGGAACTCTTCTAATTCAGCTCTCCCCGCCCCCCTTCTTAAAAAAATATTTACTTAAATATACATTTTTTTTTTATGTCAAACAATTATTGTAGGATTCATACTAATTAAAAAAGATTAAAACGAGAATATTATTCTTAGAACAATTTTAGTGTTAACATTTTTCTACTGCTTACTTTTGGGCTCTAACTCTGATGACATAAATTGGGCTCTGATAAAAGAGCCAGGACTACTGTCTGTATATATCAGTGTTGAATTCAGACACTTTTCTCCGGGAGGGATTTATATGGCTCCCGGGGGGGGGGGGGGCAGTACAGAGTTCTGGGGAGGTGAGTTCCACTTTTTGACCATTGAAAGCATAAAATCTTCCTGGCAGAATCCCCTCCCCCCTCCTAGGCCACCCCCTGAATTCAACACTGGTATATATTGTGATTTATTTAACCACCTCTCCACTTAAAAAATAAGTGAAATTTACTTGATTAAAGTAAAAAGTTAATGAATATGTGCATATAGAGTAAAATTTCTGAAACACCTTTATGGGGGTTTCAGAACTTACACCTACTTCTAATGAATACTTTTGTAATTCAAAACAGAAATATTTCACATTTTTACCTCAATAGCAGACACTTTCAAATAAAGGACAAATTGGCTCCCCTGGGGTGTCTATTATTTTCAGAAGACCAAAAAGAAAAAAAAGCTGATAGAAATGTCTGCACATTTTTACCTCTGAACAAAGGACAAATTTGGCTCTCCCGATGTGCCTGTTATTTTCAGAAGACCATAAAGAGAAAAGTTTATAGAAATATTTGCACATTTTTACCTCTGAATAGCAGACATCTCCAAATAAAGGACAATTTGGCTTCCCCGAGGTGCCTGTTATTTTCAGAAGACCATAAAGAGAAAAGTTTATACAAATATTTGCACATTTTTACCTCTGAATAGCAGACACCTCTGAACAAAGGACAAATTTGGCTCTCCCGATGTGCCTGTTATTTTCAGAAGACCATAAAGAGAAAAGTTTATAGAAATATTTGCACATTTTTACAAATGAATAGCAGACACCTCCAAATAAAGGACAATTTGGCTCCCCCGAGGTGCCTGTTATTTTCAGAAGACCATAAAGAGAAAAGTTTATACAAATATTTGCACATTTTTACCTCTGAATAGGAGACACCTCTGAACAAAGGACAATTTGGCTCCCCCGAGGTGCCTGTTATTTTCGGAAGACCAGAGAAAAGTTTATACAAATATTTGCACATTTTTACCTCTGAATAGCAGACACCTCCAAATAAAGAACAAATTTGGTTCCCTCCCAAGGTGTTCGTTATTTTCAGAAGACTAAATAGAGAAAAGCTTTTGAACTTTTATGGTAAAGAAAATTGACTGAAGCATAACATGGAATTCAGTGTGCTCTGTGTGGCGAGGGGGCTGAGCAAGGACTATGAGGCTCGTGAGGGTTAAATGAGCTAAATTACATCCATAATTATGTTTAAAAAAAGATTTCAGAGACGAAACCTAGGTATGCAATTTATGGAATTAATAAAAAAAAATTAACAAATGTTTAAACACATGTAAAATATAACAGCATGAATTTTTTAATTATTAAACTATACAAAGCAAAATGTATTTAATATTTTTTCTTTAAAAAAAGAAAAAGTTGTAGCAAACAAAAATTTTGATTATCAGAAAAAACAGACTTTATAATAAGACATTAATTTTTAGAATTTTAAAAGATTATTTAGCTGAAGGAGTAGCAGAAAATTGGAACATTTGATGTTTTTATAATTAATTTTGTTCTCTTCTCCCCCCACCAAAAAGAAAACTTAAGTATAATTCATTTTTCAAAGAGTGATAACAGTAAAAACTAAATATAAATTTCCATCAGCTGAATTTAAATCTAATGTGTATATTTAATATACTCATGAATGACATGTTTCAAAAATTGCTTATTAAATTTACATCCCAACCAACCAACCAATAATTCGCCCTTTTTTCATCGGAATTTGCTTGTGTACTCATCAAAAACTCATCTTAAATTCATCATGATAAAATCTTACTCATCGGGTTTTCATCATATTAGTTTCTAAAATTCATCGGATTTCGATGATCGATGGATCCAAGGCCGATGAGACATTTCTGAGCAATTTCCGATGACAATTCATCGTTATCCGATGAGAATACGATGACCGGCCGCTCATCACTTCATCGGATTTCGATGAGAGGCCATTCAAAGGCCGATGACATTTTGCTACTAGGGTAGGTGCTATTTATATTTATATAATTACGAAAGCACCTAAAAAGTAATAATAAACTAATTTCAGCCTGTGTAACATTCATACAGTTGCAAAGGGCCCATTTACTTCTTATGTTTTAAGGAAGAGAACGTATATATAATAGGTAAATGTTAATAATAAAATAATAATTACCTTTCTTCTTGATTTAAGAGGGTGACACTAACATTTCCTAAGACAATTCTCAAATAGAGTCTGAAATTGAAAAGATTAATTACTATATAATGTGTAAATCACATAAAATAAATTTAGTTCTTGATTCATTAAATGAGAATGATGACTTATTAGATAATTTTATAATCTTCTACAGCCACAACTATTCTTCCCTGTGTACAAGCACAAGCCTACTAAAAGAGAAAGATTGCTGATGTTATAGATAAGGGGTGGGGTTTTAAAGAGTTAGGAGGTGAGAGGAGCAAAACATTTTTATTTTTAAACTGATCTCTTATTTGAATCCTATGTTTTATTGGACTGATAGAGACCCTTGTATGTCCATTGCTGAAGCCTGTAATTTCACTCTTCAGCTCAACATACACAAAACATGAATTTAAGAAAATTAAACATAGGAATTTTTAACAACCAAACTTTAAGCCCTTCTTTTTTTTCGGGGGGGGGGGGGGGGGGGGTTGCTTCATTTTGTAATATACTTTATTTTTTAAAAATTAATATTTTTTATATAAATGAATTAAAATCATTCTAAATTCAGAAACCTAGAAATCAGACAAACAAAGTTTAAATAATTTTGCAGTGAAGTAACTATTATAAAGAATGTTTGCATTTTAAAAATCCCATCATTTTATTAAGGATGAGAAACATTTTCAGTAGTAACAAAATATTTCTTCACACTAACAAAATATTTCTTCACACAGGTATGCATTAAAAAGTATATTCATATTTGTTTTTCAACATGATACCAATTAACTAAAATGAAAGTATTAAATTATATTAATATATAAAATATTGATGGAAATGTATCATATATTAATGGAAAATAAAGGCTGCTATTTTGCATGAAGTTTAAGCACAAATAAAAGTGTCAATCTTAACAACAATTATGGCAGGCCACAAAATATTAATTAAAAAATAAATCTAAAGTTTTCATATTTTCTGTCCCAAAAGTCTAGGTTCACACTAAAATATGAAAATAAAATTGGAAGGAGAAATATATGGAATAATTTCACAGTAAATATTCAAAATGAAATTGAAATGAAATGTAGTAAATATATTAAAATGGTTTCGTCCACATTATTTATTTTAAAAATACACCTTTATGCAATTTTGTTAAAAAAAAAAAAAAAAAACAGTGTCTCAAAAGTTTAGGCACATTATGCAAATGTTGACAAATGCTGTATTGGTTTCAACCAACCAACCTCTCCGACCAATGAACATCTTTCCCCGAGCAGTATAAGAGCAAATATTTAATTTCTTTTGGTTATTTAAGAAGCCAAAAGTTACGGAATTCACACACACAAAAAAAAAGAGGAAATTTTGGAGATATTTAAATTGTAATAAAAAGTAAGCCTGTTATTAAAATTTCTAGACTATGAAGCTATTCAAATTTCATATATATATCCCTTGCTTTGATCAAAGCAAGGGATATACAGAGTACTTGCTAAAAATAACAATTTTGACTGCAAACTAATATGCAGTAACAAATGTAAACCACTTGTAACAAATGTTCAGACCGATAAAAAAAAATTGGAAGACTGATGTCAAAGCAAAATATGCCCATAAGGCAAATTAAAAACAAGAACGAAAAATCATGCGTCAAGCATAGATTATGTAACACTTTCCAACGCTTCCAAAATATTTTTACAAATCATACCATTTAATAAGCTAAAAGATGACATCTAAGTAAACAATTTGGAAAACGCATAATATATTTAAAAACATAATTTCAGGAATTTCCAACATATACAATATTCAGAAAAATATCCGAATACTTTTATTCAGTCCTGTATAGGATCTATAGATCTGTATATATACTACATAGGATGCTAAATTTGAGTTCAGTTAGGAAACGCGTAGCACAGTTTAAAACTCCGTCTGGAGTTTCTGTCACTAAACGGAAATTTGTCCGCGAACTTTTGTGCTTCCCTGTATAGGATCTACAGAATTTATACACATCACGTAATAGACAAAAAGCGAGTTAAAATTAAAATCGTGTTCAGTAACTTAAAACGCACTTCCAGGAATTATTGTTAACAGACAGTTGAGAATTCTTTTGTGTGTCCCTGTAAATGAACGATGACTGCTATACACACAATATTCTGTTGTAAGCCTCTTGTAATGCACCTTAGTGAAATATATAAATTTCAATGCGTTTAAAATAGTGAAACATTATTTAAATAAACCGCAAACGATATTTCTCCATAGATGTAATGTAACGGAATTCTTTTGACTGTCCCTGTAAAGTAACTATAAGTTCTATGCACACCCTATTCCATATTAAGTGTCGTCTAATGCACCTTAGTGATATATATAAATTTCAATGCGTTTAAAATAGTGAAACATTATTTAAATAAACCGCAAATGATTTTTTCCCATAGACCGCAATGTAACAGAATTCTTTTGAGTGTCCCTGTAAAAAAACTATAAGTGCTACACACTTCCGTTGAAATAGGGAACATGCTATAGATAACGACAATAACATATAAAAATTGCAGAGCAATCCGAGCATATTTACGGGAGTTAGAGCACGGACAGACGGCAGACGGCCAGACAAACCGAAGTCATAAACACTTTTCAACTAGGTTGGAAAGTGTTAATAAGCTTGGTGTCATTGTCTCAATGGACACAATAAGAGACTGCAAGAACATTGTTTTAAAAAATATATCTTACAAACTACGTCTAAAATCACAGCATAAACAGACAAGAATGGATTAGGTTGAAAAGTACATGTCATACAGGAACAAGTGGCTCACTACATTATTCAACAATAGAAAGAAGTGGAAGCTAGAATTGTTACTGGAATGACCTCAGAAAATAGCCACATACTTTCTTTTGTACACAAGGTGGTAAGTCTCTCATAGTTTGGGGATGATTGGTTTTAATGACTAAACCTGCCTGGCCTTTTCCCATGGGGAAACAAAATTCAACAAAGTATTAGAGCAACATCTACATCCATTTGGTGACATTTTAGTGGAGTTCTGAGGGAAGATTTCAGCATGACAATGTTTAAATCCACAACTTGCACAATACTCACAGTGACTTTTCATCCCGAAATGTTAACATTATCGATTTTCCAACTTTAAGCCCAGATTTAAACCCAATTGAGAAAACCTGGCGATCTTTTAATCCCTGAAGTATATAAGAATGGAAAGCAATAGGACTGTACTAAAGTACTAAAAGTAGCCATTTAAAAAGTATGATATTCTCTGCCCCTAATAATATTTCAAAAGCTAATTCATTCAATGGAAACACAAGTTTTTGAAGTTATCCAAACCAGAAAAATACTATTAATAACTAGCATCATGTAAAAGTATTAAATGATTTATTTCTTTCCACTGTACCTAAAGTTTTGAGACACTGTATAGTTAGACTTTTATGATATTTTATAAAAGTTATGATAATATACCCATTTATTCATTTTGATAAGATTTATTTGAATAATTTTACAAAATCTAATAAGTAAATAATATGTTTTTGTTTAATTTTGTATTGTTATTTAATAACCAACATTATGTTGCTGCGCCTAACTTTTGAGACAGACTGTATTAGGTAAATGGACTGTAATAGGGCATCTGCTTTGCAAATTAAAGGAAAACTAGCTTGCTTCATTCACTAGCGGGTCCCTAATTTACATCGGGGCTTCGAATCTAATTGAATTCTCGATTTGTATTAAACCTCGACCCTAAACGAACCTACGACTTGGGTCCCCGCTGCCTTCGGCGCCGTAAACTGGACGTGCTTAGTACGCACAGGGAAAATCCTTAATTTCCATCTCAAATACTATAAACCTCTCACCGAGCAAACCTCCAGCCCGGGTCACCACTGCCTGCCACACCATTGCAAGCGTGCTGAGCACGCGCTGATAAAATTAGTTCCGCTTTTCATCGCCAGGGGCGCAATCTGTCCTATATGAACCTCAGACACGTATCCCCGCTGCCTGCGGCACCGTATTGCAGGCGTGCTACGCACGTGCTGCAAAATCCATTAGTTCCACCTTCTGCCGCCAGGGGGCACAATTTGTCCCATACGAACATAACCAAAATCTGTAAAGCTATTGAAATCCAGTCGAATGAGCCAAACCCCGTCATAATTGGGCCCATAGAACCCAAGATATGAAAGCGCCCTCTGGTGGTGAAATTTGGAACTAAAATCGATAAGTCCTGTTGATTTCGAGTTGAATAAATCAAACCGCGTCATGGTGGGACCCATAGAACCCAAGTTAGCTTCAAAATCCATTAGTTCCACCTTCCACCACCAGGGGACACAATCTGTTTCAGATGAACAAAGAAAAATATCTATATATCACATTCACAAACAGCTAAAGCAACAGGTGATTGTTTAAATTGGTGCTAATCACCTGTCATTTTAGTTGTTTATGAGATGATAATATAAACTTTTTTTAAAAATTTGTCAAAGCAGATTTTCCATTAAAGTTACACGGTCCATTACTGAACACTTAACATTAAAATGTTGTTATAAAAGTAAAATATACAAATAAACATAATACAGTAGAACCTTGAAAATCTGGACTTCTTGAATCCAGAATGCTTTTAGAAAAGAAAACTTTGTCTTGCTTTTTATGGCTGACTTTTTTTTTTTTAATCAATAGATGGTGCACCATGACAGTAACTAAACTGAAAATGACATTGATAAATGTGCCAATTGTTTGTTATCTCAGCAATTTTGAAGTGTAGAGGATAAAAATAACAATGATGACTGTGAAGCTGACAAAAGTGGTATTGAAAGTGCAGAAAATGAAAAAATATTTATGAAAGATTTGACAGATGAAATATTAGGATAAGAAGAATTTATTTTTGATTGCAATTTTTTTTAACTTGAAATTTAAGTTATTTCAAATTCTCTAAAATCTAGAAAATAACAAAATCTGGAATTGCTAAGTCCTGAACGATTTTGGATTTTCAAGGTTGTACTTTATCAGCCACTAACTTATAATAAAAACTTTTAATTTACAATTTCATCTTATGTTACACCAGAATTACAGTGTGGCTAGAGAAACTGAGAAGAAAAGTTCTCTGATTTCCTAGACTTTCTTTAAGAAATATCTTTTTTTTTTTCATTATTAATGGCTAGGGTTGAATGTTTATCACAACACGAATTTCTGTCAATTTAATACAATTGGATTACAAAGGGATTAATTTTTATCTACATGAAAATTCATTGTGCAAAACTTTAAATAAATAATCTTTATTGTTCTGCAAGGAAATCAACATACAGAAATGAATGGAACATACAGTCATGTACCAATGATTAAGTGCTACATATTAAAACAAAGCTATAATTTATAGTTTAGGTAAATTTAAATAGTACAGATTGTAACATTTACCGAATTCTGCATTTTTTTTGTGAAGTAACTGTCAAAAGACACAGTGTACTGTAGAGATTTCTAAATTGGTTGGTTCTTTTACAGCAGCAAACATTCCTTTTGCCCAAATTAAGTAATTCCATATTGAAAAATTTAGAAAAATCATTAAAATTCATTAGCATCATTTCAAGTTCAGATAACATATTGAATCAAAAATTCTCTCTGTTGTTTTTATACAAATTCAACTTCGATAAACTATAGGGCTCAAAACATGCTTTTTGCTCTGCAGGCTAAAATAGGACCAAGCCAATTATTTTTGCATGAAATGAGCATTAACTTTGTTAGTTTTCTGAAACTATGTTTGGTCCAAAGTCACTAATGGATTAAAAGAAGAAACTGTAATTGTTAGTTCATATAGAGAGGTGAATGTTGGCTAAGATATCGCCTCTGTTAAACAACTATCAGTCTCACTGCCAATGTGAAAATGTAAATATTTTTCGCATCTTGTCAGTTTCACTGAGTTTTGAATATTTTTACGAAATTCCCTAATTTTTCCAGATTAATAAAATTTTCTAACTTTTTACTGATCTGTTGTCATCCTGAGTTAAATATGAATACATTTAAATTTCATTAAGAAGGGGGGGGGGGAGGAAAGACATGTGGGAGAAATTTGGGAAACAAAAGATATAGGAAAAAATTTTCATTATTTTAAGTTGTAAAAGAATACCCATTATCCTTTGGTAATGAAGATAACATGCTTCTAAGTTCTTCTTTCCTGAAGTTAATTTTTTTCTGTAGATTATTATATTCTTCCCTTTCTTGTTCTGTAGATGGTAAATAGCTGAAAGGGAAAGCAAAATAATTTAAGAATAAACATACTAAGTGCAGGTAAGATCGGTCTGTATTCAGAGCAGTTTCTCTATTAAACAAGATTAAGTAACTGCTCAAAAGGGGGAGAAAATTAATTTAAAATCAAACAGGAAGGGACAGCATTTTTAATTTTTGCCTGGGGCAGTGAAAAAACTAGAAACACTCCTGTGTGATTCTTTTATTATTATTATTATTATTTTAATTAATCATCTTTTGGTAGTTGGTACTATGGTACTTCTCTTTTATAGTAGTCATGGTCTGACAGAAAACAAAAAGAAAGGCTTAGCATAAGAAGGAAAATGTTTACAAGCACTTTCTGGCAAACTATACATAATTATTTTGCTCCATATTTATACTATGCTAATGCATATATTTGTGCATTTAATGCATACAATTGCATATGTGAAAGGTAACCAAAGAAGTTTGAAAAACAACAATGTAGTCTAAGTTTCTTAAAGTATTTTACAATCCTCGAAAAATCATTTTGAAAGAATATTGAAATATTATTGATGGAATACAAGAAGAAATATTCTATGTGATTCTGAAGCCTTTGCACGGTTCAGTGTTAGTAACATATAGATGCCAGGGGGATATACCTTATTTATCCACATTTTCTGTTTGAAGTTCTTTTTCAAAATGTCTGAAAACAGAACTCATGTCTTTTTACTATTGTTGTCAATGATATTCTAATGGAATAAAAATTGTGACTTTGCAGATTTCTGCCAGTGATTGGGTATAAATAGGAAATTTGCTATTTTAAACAAATTTTCAGTGTCATGGAAATTATGAAACATTATCGCGAGGGAGCATTTGGGATTAATACTTATTTCTATGTAAGAGATTTTTAAATGAGAATATTATGTAAATTTTAAATATGTTATTAATAAATTTCTACTATGTGCTTTCAGTATCAGGCAGGTTTGGATTGTAAATTGTTTGGGCTTGAGCTTAAAAAAAAAAAAAGAGCTCTAACTCAGATTTAATATATAGTTGGGATATAAAGACACTGAGTTTTGTAGACAGGAAAAGTTGGGAAAGTATATTACAATAAAATACCACTAATTTGTAACCATGTACCTGTAATTCGCAAATGTGTGTAATCTGCACTGTATATATGAATGTAAAAAGAAAAAAAAACTTCTTAAATTGTTTCTTAAAAGCAAAAGTTTTTAGTTTTTACTCCCAGCTTTAATCTTATTTCTGATAAACATTATCATACATTATTTAACACCCTTTGTAATTTTAAAAAAAGGTAGTACATATAAGAATATTTTATTTATTTAATCATTCATAATTTGAATTAAAAAAATTCTTTCTTTCTTCAAAAAACTTTGTATTAATGAAAGATGACTTCTCAGATAGTATATTTAATCTTTCATCTAGAAATGATTACAATTTAAAGAATTAAAGATAAAATTTATTCAAAACCTAACAATTTATAAAAATCAATATAAAAATGAATAAATTCTTCTTATTTTTTTAAAAATTATTATCTGTACGTATTACAGATGTGTGAAGTGTCTGTAAATCCTTACATGTGTGTTTTAGGTCAAAGATATTTACATTTCTGAATTTTTTTTTTTTTTTTTTTTGAGATTCAGCCGACAATTATGTCTATTAATAGACTACAAGATAGGATACAAAGACATAAACCAAATGTTTTAATACAAACAACTATTGATAAAATAATTTTAAAATATAAAATTCAATAAATTATTTTTTAAATAATTCTTATTTTATTTATCTAAATGTGTAATTTATTTTATTATTTTTTCTTATAAGAATTAGAGGTCTATATTTGACCAAAATAATGATTCAAAAAGTATTAAACAAAAATGTAATAAACATGACCTGTAGTAATCCGCAAAATACTTGGAACCAAGTTGTGCGGATCATGGCATACATTATAAAGAAGGCATACTCATTTGCCTATAATGCAGCGGTTCCCAACCAGTGGTACATGTACCCCTGGGGATATGTGACAGGCCTGCTGGGGGTACGTGAAAATAATATCGATAATGGCGGTAATCACAAAAATAGTTAACTGAAAATACATAAAGAAAGTTGATAGTTTTGGATTACAAAGTTAGTATCATGAGTAATTCCAATATGTTACACTCAAAATGAGGATAAAGGCCCACCAGACATAATAATTCATTGATAATTCAATGTCATTAGTTCCGCCCACTGCTAATCATATTGTATGAGTACTTATATAATTTCTAATACTTTAAATAAAATTTGAAACATCAGTGTTCCCTTAATGAATAGAAAATATTATAATGAATAATTCTTGAAATATGGATTTTTATTCACGGGAGATGAATATTTTAATAATATGTGGGGGAGGAGAGGTTGTTGGTGGGTGTTTATGATAAATGGGAGGTACTCTGAAATGAAAAGCCTAAGCGAGAGGTATGTGAAAGAAAAAAAGGTAGGGAAGCACTGCTATAATGTATGAAGTCAATCATTAGAGGACGCTCAATCTTGCACCAAAATTCTGACTATATGTGCAATCTTTAATCAAAACTGAAGACTGACTCTGACCAATCCTTTAATTTGGGCAGGGTAAAAATGTTGTAAACAAAGATCAGCTGCTCCAATGATAATTTGAGCAGGTTTTTGGCTAAACCAGACTATGCTTTTTGTGTAGTTTTCAGCAAAATGAATTAACTGTCTATTATTATGTATGTCACAGTGTAGATTACTCCTTTTCTACTGTATTATCCAATTCTGAAGGCTGATTTACTTCTGATAGACCAAAATGTATATGGGACAAATTAAAGATAAGTTAACTGTGCATATGTTCTAAATATGAGATGAAACAAAATAAAAATAACCCAGCAGGAAATCACAATTTTAGATTCGTTAAGATGTTTTAACCATTCAATAGACATTACATTACCCTTGAAATGAAGGTGCATTTTCATTACCAGATTTAAGGAATATCTGACAGATATTTATCAAAAATCCATCATTTACTTTTAAATAATAATAATATCAGCATACTAATTTAAACAGAATCAGTCAGAAAAACATACAAATATAGTTTTTGTATAGCACCAACAGCCTTTTAATCAAATTTTCATCTTTGAAAATTAAAGGTGGTGGTCATTTTTGAGAAATTTTCACTTTAAAATTATAGATTTGATCATTTTTTATATTACTTATATGAATGTATGAACAAGTTTTCTTTCCATCAAGCCTGGATGAGGGGAGGAGCATCTTTAGCAACCCCATTCCTCTAAAAAAAAAATAATAGCCCTTAAAAAGTTAGAACTATTTTTTAAAAAATCCATTTTAGATATTATTTTAATCTATTTTGGGTCAGATAAGTATTATTTTATGTAAGAGACGGGAATAACAACATGTACCACAAAAGGTTAATGAAAGAAGAGTTAAAACAGCTGATGGATGATAAAAAATAAATAAAATAACAAAGAAAAGGGCATTAAATGACATTTAATAATAAAATAGGTTTTTTTTTTTTTTTTTTTTAAACATATACTGTATATTTTGATGTATAATGCACACCTACGATTTAAAACTGTATTTTTCTATTGTTATGTATATTAGCCGTATTATGCACACTTTTTTTTTTCTTGCAAAGACCCTTTTATAGATGTAACATGAAAACAGATACGGTACTAATGTGCAGAAAATAAACAAATAGAGACATGTACTATACTGGCAAGCCTATCTTCATGAATCCCCAAAAAGGGTTTGGAATTGCACCCTTGTTCATTCGAATAACATCATCTTCTCTTGTTCATTAATATAGAAATCTTAATTCTTATGCTTAATTTTAAAGCTTTCATTTTTATACATGGTGCATAATGTGTACCTGTAAATGTTGATCAATTTTCTTGTTAAAAAAATATGAGTTATATGCAGAAATATACAGTATATATATAACATAAAAATTCCTTAAAAAGTTCTATGCGTAATTCAATGTCACATCACTACTTTACTTACATAGAAAAAATTATGCAAAGAGGAAGCAGTGTTTCACTGTATTACATCATTGTAAATACATAAATTAAGATTGTTAAGTTACATATTTTGATTCAAAATTACAAAATTTTTAGTTTATAGAATTCAGTTTGTATATTTTTACTATACACAAACAATTAGATTATAAAATGCATTGTTGTTTTCTGATTTTAGTGCCAGATTAACAAAATCCTTCAATTATAAATGAATTATATTTCAATTTTGCTTATCCAGCTTATAGACCAATGCAGTTTATTGATTGATCAATGTAATTTTCTCTTATTCTTTACTGGTGCAGAGTATACAATGATGTGGCTTAGCTTAAAAAAAAATACAGTACATAAATACATGTACTTCCTATAACAAGGGAGAAAAAACACTCTAGAGTTAAAATAACTTACCAGTCTAGAGATGCTGACATGCGAGAAACAATTTTCATATGGTGGAGAACAGACTTTTTGAAATCAGCTTCAACTTTCTTGAAATGAGAAATATTTTGCACACATGATTTTTGCAAATCCTAAATGATAAACAAATTAATTCTTTGAAAAATATGTAACCAAAAAATTACAACAGAACATAAATTTTATATTTTTAAATATTTAAAATATAAAATGTGTTATTAAATCTGGCAATGTATTTAAAAAAATATATACATTAATAACTTATTTTGAGGCTTGATTATTAATTTAATAATCAAGAATCTTTGAAAGACAGCTTGATTAAATTTTATAATTTAATGAAAGCTTAATTAGACATTCAACAGTACAGCTCTTTGGAATATGTAATACTTTATAGAATTCAATTATCTAGAAACTGGATTTATATCTATGAACTATTTATAGACTATGACTTTTAAATGTCCTAACACACACTTAATACCCCCCCTCCCCCACATACACATTTCATTATTTAAATTAAAAAAAAATCCAATTTTTAATGAAATTTCATATAAAAATGGACTAAAATACAATATATATATATATTTTTTAAATGTAACACATTTTTAAAAATTATTCCTTTTTGTGCGCTTTTGAATGCATTTGTTTGCAACCTATCCATTATTGAAAATAACATTACAGCAGTGTTAAATTTATCTTTTCCTTTAAAGGTTATTTCTTTGGTGCCTGACAGAAGGGATGTTTCTCAGGATATGTAATATAACAGAAGATTAGAAATATTTGGGGGAGATACTTTAGATTGGGGGGAGGCTTCCTCTCTCCCACCTTCCCTGAATTTATACATGACACATGCAGTTACCTATATAAAAATGAGTCACAAGCTACCATTGGTTTTAACTTCAAATGAAATTATGTTTGCAGATGTAAAGTAGAACTCATAAAACTTGATTAATTTAGTCAGTTTAGACATTTATTTATTTTTAATTCAATAATTTAATTTACATATTTTAATAAGCATTGTCGCTTTCTGTCTCATCTATGATTGCAAAAAGGCTCTTGCTGTCTCTGACTTTCTGCCTAAATCTGTTATAATTTTTTTTCTTCTTGCTTTTAGGTATAGGACTTAAAATAAATATAAAGATATGCAAGTACTTATAGACTTATTTTGGTACTTCACAGCAAGTACAAATGTAAGGAAATCTATACATGAAGCTAATTAAAGATAGGAATGCTAATGCTATATGCATAGTTTAATGAAAACTATAAAGGAAAATGTATAAATAATAAAAATAATGTTTCATTTTACTGCTGGCATAAAGTTGACGATTTAGCATTGCTGAACTATTTGCCTTTTTTTCTCATGCAAGTGATGCTGTATAAATTCTCTTAATTTACAGAACTTTACATATGTGAGGTTGTGATAACTAGATAAACTAGTAGGTTGTGGCCATCACAAAACTTTCATCTACATAAATCAAATCAATTAAATGATTTAAATAGTACAAGAAATTATATTGATTTAGAAAATAGGTTTTTTATACAATGTACTCCTATAGGGGAGACCGGTACACACTGGACCACCCCCTAATATTTTATTTATTTAAATTTTTTTAAAGCTTCTCTTCTATCGTAATAGACAACAGCACTGCACTGATTATTTATAGCCTTCAGAAAATATGTTTAGCTCAAATTGAACTATTTTAGCCTGATTGGTTGTTTTGAGCTTCTAAAAGTAAAATTTTTCATCATCATATTTTAATTTTTTTAGTAATTAAAGGTTGTAGATAAATCAGATAAAACAGCTTTTTTGCAAAGCTAAGATACTTGTTTTTATTTAACTTTAAAGTTAATATGTTTAAAAGAAAGCTATAAACAATATTAATATGATTATTTATTGAACTTCAACATGGGGCACAGTGAAGCACCCACTCCTGGGGCACATTAGTCCACAATCCACTCTGCTCCTGTAATGCAGAATGTTCAAAATATTTTATAATTGCTTATTTACTATAAAGAAATATTGTTTAAAAGTAGTTATTTAACTGTAAAATAAAGTAAACAAAGAAAAATAACAATTTATTTAACATAGTAAGAAATATTTTGTTTTGTATTTAGTGCCTTTGATAAATATAACTATAGTCTAATGGGTGATGATTCTATTCATGTAAGATTCATGAGACGCAAATTGAATGGAAATTAGTGTATTTTTCCTGAAATTGTAGATGAATCTATTGTTAATGTCAATGATTTCATAATATTGCTCCCAGACACAAAAGTATTTCAGGAAAATTCCAGGCTCAATCTTACTCATAAGTATTTTGGAATTTAATTTGCAAATTTTAATGTGTGCTGATTTTTTTGTACTTAAGTAATAACTTCAACTAAATTGCAATTGTTCCTGTATTAATCTGTTATTATTTTCAAAATATAATTAATTTTTTGTTTTTGTTTCAAAATGTTACTTGTAAATTTATATTACTATGCTATTTTGTGGGTAAGGGGAAAATAAAAAAGGAATTAGATTAATGAAAAATAGATTTATATTGTTTATAGTAATATTGTTAATAGATTTATATTTCAGATAATACTTAATAGCGGTCCACTGTGCCCCATAAGTGGGGCACACTGGTCCACTTTACGGGTACATATAATATTTTTTTTTTTTTTTGAAAAATGTATTGAAAACTATGTTATGAGAAAATTATGATGAATGTATAAAGGTTTAAGGAATATTAAAAAATATTTTCATGCAGATCGGTTTGTCCATTAAAGAGAATTTTTTTTAAAACTGAAAACGTGGTCCACTGTGTACCAGTCTCCCCTATATTAGGCTACTAAGTATGAAGTTTTGTTGAATTCTGTGCATTTAAACTGGTGATATACACATAGGATATTTCAGGCAAACCAATGAGTTTTGACACTCCTTCTTAGATGACAGCAATCTATTCCTATCATGAGGATTCTAAATTTAATGTTTTGTTGAATTCTGCACACATAAATTAGAGATATAAGCATCACATAAATCAAAGAATTCATTGATTTGCAGGACCCCCTTTTGGAAGATTTTACATAAAATCCAATCAACACCAGTTCATACAAAGATAAAACTTCATATGAAATGTCAGCCTATTCTATGCAGTAGTTTGTGAATTAGAGGACCTAAAAAAATTGTTTCACATACAGATAGACAGAAAATAGGTCAGACATTTTCTAAAAACAGTCAAATCATATTCAGGACCTTTTAAATACATAAATCTATCAAAAACCAAAAGTTAAAAAAGAAAAATTCACAAATCCAACACTTTTTCCTTGTAGAGATAGAAGAAAATAATAAATGAAGTAGTAGTTACACTCCCCAGATTTAGAATTATAATTGTTTTTAAGTTTGTATTTGGAAAATATTTGACCAAATCACTATTTGTTATATCCCTAACGGATAATATTTTAATAGTCATTTTTCCCATTTGGTTGCCTTGTGACCCGCTAATTTTGCCCTTTGTTTCAAAGATAATTAAAAATAAGAAAATGATTACTTCTAATTCTGAAAATGAATTAGTCAACTCCTTCCACTCATCTTTGATTGCAGATAAACCATTTCTTTTGGATTCCATATTCTATACTGATCTTAAAACCTGTAAGAGAAATAATTCAACACATATAACAGCAAGTATTAATTTCATAGAACAGATTTTCAATAATAAATAAATATTTTAGAATAAGCGATACTATAGATTTTCTTTTGTTATTATAAAATAGGATGATAGGTACAAAAAACTTTAATTCTTTCTACAGACAAGTGTAGATTTATATTTAAAAAAATAAAATTATGAAAAAAAATTTAATTTTAAAATTACATTGGGAAAAAGGATTAAAATAAATCAGTCAATTTTCTAATAAAGTTTTTTGTTTTACATAACGTTGAAAAGATAGCATAGAAAAGAAATTATAATGATTAAACGATAAAGAAGTCTTTGACTAATGGGACATAAATTAAAATCTAGTTGTCTGTAGTAGTAAAATCTAGTAGTAGAACATTGCACGCATATGTAGAAAACGTTGAAAGGTGGAATTAATTGAGATAAGAGTACTAAATAACATTCAGAAAAAGTAATTACAGCTGTAACGAAGAAATTATTAAAAATACAATTAGATACAATAAAATAATAAACAAAACATGACATACATAAGTAAGTACTAGCAAAAATATTTAAAGGGATTTTAATTAAAAAACAAAAACAATATCTCAAAAGCGTCTGCTCTTTGAACTACTGAGATATGTTGAACAACTGAGCTCCTTGATAAGATCCGATGTACCGGTTAAATTTTTGTATTGTACTCCATGAAACCAATTTGTATTTTTTAGCGCCATCTTGTGCCATGAATTATTAGATGTGCTTATGGTAAAGTACCTTTATGTATCAAAGACACTTGAAAATTTCGCTTTTTCCTTTGATTACAAAATTTAAAGAAATAGCTAAATTGGCCTGTATCTCATATTCTATATTTTATTTATATATGAAATCTATAATGCGTTTAAATTCCAATCATTTTATTTTTATAAGTGCTGCTCTCTAACGGGAGAAATGGAAACAAGTACTTCTACTACTTAACTTTCAAATGGCTTGTAAATAATGTGATATTTGCATCTATGAACAGGTGAAAATAAGACCGGAAACAAGCAAAGGAAAACTGACGATTGCTGAGAAAGAACTTGTAGTGCAGACTACATAAAATGGCTGCAGAAAATGGACAGCGAACAACAGAAGTAGTAAGAGGGCAAGTTTTTGAAGTAGGACCTCGTTATACATCTTTGTCTTATATTGGCGAAGGTGCATATGGCATGGTCGTGTAAGTTAATATATTTAAACCTTCCGGGAGTTGTCCCCACAGTTGGCCTGTTTGTTACCATGTTAACATAAGACTTTTATTACCTGTTGAATAACATGCACACTTACACTATCACATCTCACACTATAAAATCTTAGATTTTATGAAATTTAAATGCATTTTGTATTCAGTATTTTTTCCTTGGCATTACCACAATTTTAAATCAACTATTCAGATGTGATCTGTCAAACTATTACTGTAATAAAAATGGGGATAAATGTGAGTAAATTGCTGGTGCTTTGTACTTGCGCCTCAAAAATAGTAAGAAAAGAAATCGATCAACAATGAAATATGATTTCATAACTTCTTTATTTTCTATATTATAAATTAAATTAAAATCCTTTTTCCTGCTTTATGACGTTTCTCTATGTTAAGTTAACATAATTTGTATATTTTAATGTACTCTTTGAAAAATATGCATTCTTTATTGTTAAATTTCTAATTAAAAATTAAATATTCCAATGTATTTATTTTTCCAAGCCCTGGGAATAGTTGTATTTTGACCTCAATATTAATCGATTTCTTAAAACATCTGTCCATCTATATATAAACATTTGTTAATGCAAATAAGTTTTTTCTTTTGAATGTTGAAAATTTATATATTTTGATCTTATTATTTAAAGAGCTTTGCTTGATTTAAAGCTGGAAGAGCTTCAAAGTTAGCCTCTCAAATCAGCATTATATAATGTATGTGTGTGTGTAAATTTTCTTTAAATGTTCGATATGAAAAATATATATAAAGCAAGTGTAAAAAATGTTGATCTATTTAAAATTTAATTAAAATAAATTGTGCCTTTAAGAACTATTGATTCTTCTTTTAAGTATTTAAATTATCACGATATTTGAGGCTTTTATTAATTTGATCCAGGATTAAATTTTATTTTTGAATTTCATTATAATTGCTATTTTAGGTACCAAAACAAAATATAGATCCTGGAAAATCATAGCTATTTCATCACAGTATATTAAAAAAGAATTGTGAAGATTGGTCTACGATTTTTCATTTTCAAATATGATTTTGAATAATGCAATCTTTCTGCTGTGATTAACTCTAGCAACTTATTTATTGAGTGTTGATTTACCTAAAATTTTGTATACTCATTCAGTTTTCTTGCAAATTCAATATTTCAATCAAAGTTTGCTGTAAAATATTTCAGTTGTTTTAATGTTCTTTCTTAAAAAAATGGGTTGAGTGTAAATAAATATGGAGGTGAGCTGCAATACTTATTAAGAATGTAACAAATATTTGGTCTATTTTGATGGATATTCGACTGGCTGAATAAATCCAAGGTAATGATTTAAAAGGAGTTTCATTTTAACATGCTTTTGAATATATTTCATGAAAGACATTGCAGAATTTTGTTTTAGTAAATTCCTAACATTTACTAATTATAAGTTACATAATATACCTATGTGAAAATATTTAATAATTATATTGTAAAGTATAATAAATAAAAAATAACTTTTATTGTATATTCAGGGGTTGATCCAGGAAAAATTTGGGGCCTATTTAGGGCCCCTTCACAAAAATCTATTTAATAAAATGGGCCCCTTCACAAAAATCTATTTGATAAAATGTGTCCCTTTACAAAAATCAGTTTGATAAAATGGGTCCCTTCACAAAAATCAATTTGATAAAATGGGCCCCCTTCACAAAATTCTATTCCATAAAAACTTACTATTTATTATTTTGTGATGTTTTAAAATGTGTAATTTGTAAACAAACAAGTTTACCAGAGAGGAAAACTTCAGCAAAAGGATTTTAAAAAGTTTTTGTTTATAAATGTTTGGTTCAAATTTCATTAACTGGATTTCAACTTTCGTTACAAAATGTTATTTTTCACAAAAATATAATTAATTTCACAAAAATAACCTCTACTTTTCACAAAATGGGCCCCAAGAAAAAAAACCTGCATCGACCCCCGATATTATATGAGCATCATGTTTATTAAATTAAAGCACACATTACAATGAACAATGTACATCACAGGGGTATTTATTTGTTAGAAAATTTTTGTGTATGGTTCTTGTTCCTCATTTCAGGAAATTCTCAAACTATTTTTCAGTGACTCTTAAGCATAAAACATACACTGTTTTACAAAATTTAAAAAGTAGGATAGATGCTCCCCTTTTGGCCACATTTAGAGAAAAATTGAATTAGAAATGTTTTAGTTATTGACGGATTTGAGCATTTTAAATCTCAATAACATCATTCTTAGTAAATTCCATTGTCCTTCTGTTGATTATAATAACTTTCTACAGAATATTTTAGATTGTGAGTTATAATTCATTAAGTAATTTATTCAATTTTGCACCAGCTGTAACCATCTCTATGCGTCACTTTTTGCCACTCCAATATCGTATAATTTAACAAAATTTTTTTCTATATCAGGTAAAAAAAGAAGCATTTTTATGTAACATATGCTTTATCACTCATATTTGTTTGCTATATTGAAACAATTTTGCAAATTTCTTTATGAATTAAGTCATCAAATAAAATAGTTGATTTTAGCAGAAAATTTCAATTGAAAAACAAAAGATATGTTTAATTTGATTTGTAAAAGGGACAAGGGTGTCTATAGGACATAAAAAATCTATATTGGACATAAAATAATTATATTTCATCAGTGTTAACCAATTTCTGATTTTGTTTACATTATTTTTATAAGCGCATGTCTTATTTATGTATTTTGCCTTTTTGCAAGTTATTTTAAGATGTGGTTACATGAAAAAATCTTGCCATTTCTTACCTTGTCTTCTATCTCGAAATAGTTTCTATCTTGCTGACCTCAAAATTTTTCTGAACGGAATCTAAAAGTTGTTCCTTTGTTATAGGAAATCCTATTCTGGCAATCTCAAAAATCTATTTTTCTAATTGATTTTCAACTTCAATTCCTAGTACTGTTTGAGGCTCAACATTAGCAGGTGGAAAATAGTGTCCGTCCTATAATCTTGTGACGTAAGGTTTGAGGTAATCCAAAAACTTCGCTAGGTTTTAGTGCCGGCATTTCATTTTGAATGTCTTTAATTTCACTTCCTATCTTAGAGTAGAGTAGTGTTTCCTTTAGGCCATTTTTAAGGGTGCAGCACCCTGTCCTTTTCAAAATTGGTAAAAATGCACCCTGTCCTTTTTAAAATTGGTAAAAATGCACCCTGTCCTTTTTAAAAATAAGTATAATTCACCCTTAGTTGTATCTAGATATCTCTTGTAAGGATTTTCATTATTACTATAGTATTTCTACAATCATGTGCTCAAAATCTCGCAAAAATTATAGAACTTCATTTCTTTAAGAAAATTACAAGGGATCATTTCATGTTGTAATTTTATTGTATTTTTTAATTTATAACTCATAAAATCTGTAGAAATGAATGTCACTTTACTTTATTTATCATTCCTAATCGTTACATATCCCCTTTCCTTCTTTTTTATCAATATTAGACACAATACTATATTTTGTCTAAGTAATATTGCCTTTTTTAGTAACTAGCACAGTATCTAATTTTTTTTTTCTAAAGTGAATTATGTATTAGAGGTAGAGGGTGAATAACAAAACCTGTTTCTTATAGAACTGTCACCAGCCTTACTTTCCATTACTGGGGGGGGGGGGGGGATAGTTGATTTTGTTTTATCCAGATATTCTAAAATTTATTTTAATGACTGAAATTCCCACTATAATGAATCATGTGGCCAAAAGTGGAACACACATTGTACTCCTTTTGGCCACAAATTGTACATATAGCAAATTTAGAACACCAGTTTTGGCCACTAGACAGTTAAAATAATTAATTTATTGGTGAAATTGCAATAGAAAGAAAGCTTACCTTATAAAACTTAATAACAGTTAGTTTTTAACAAGTAGAGCCTGATAAGAGCCTAATGTCGAAAGATTCTAAAAACTTGTTAGCTAAGCACAAATCTTAACATTTGTGAGCACACACTACAGGTTCACACATTTAATTTTTTGCAAGTTGTATTTTATGAAAAAATAAGCCAATGAGATTGTATTTGATAAAATAGGATTTTTTTAGGTGTAATGATGCATCTTCTTTGTTTACACCAAATCACAGGCTAAATACTTCGCAAACTGAGTGAGTGTGGCCAAAAGTGGAGCACACTTTTCATGTTTTAAAAGAATGTTATGAAAACATTTTCACGTATATACATAAACATGCATACATTTTCACATGTATACATATTTCATAACACATGTTATGAAAACATTTTCATGTTTTAAAAGAATTTTTACTGAAAAAATAAGTTTAATGCAATTTTAAAATTTGAACAAATATTTTATTTACAATCAAAATTAAATGTTGTATTCGGTTGCTAAGTATTCAACATTGAGCCAACTATTCAGTATTCTACCAAATCAGTGTTTGTTAAATCTACTCTACTCTATTATAGAATTATATTTTATATACAGCTTGTGTTCTGCCGTTTTTGCTCAAAATCATGGTCTGCTAATGCATGAAATAAACAAAAATTTTCTTGTGATTTAAAAAAAAAAAATCAGCCTCAGTAGAAAAGCTTTTTAATTAGTCTGCAGCATTAAAATTTATCTGCAACCTTAATTATTTTGGACCTAGGCTGCTATTGTAGAAAATGATAGTAATCTGTATAGTAAATTGAATATTCAATTTACAAATATCTGGTACATATAAAGAATGCCAAAAAAAAATGCTGCTGTTTAAAATTGAATTTACAGTTAATATAATAGGTACTTTTCGGTTAGCTGGACACCAGTGATATATATATATACACATATATGTTTGTGTGTGTGTATGTACATATATATGTATATTAGAGATGAGTTCGGGTTCTCTTTTCGGAACCCGGGCCTGAAACATTTTGTGTCTTCAGAGCCCGAGCCCGTCCGAACCCGATACCAAAAAAAAATTGCATAATATTTAAATTGTTTTAAAAGTAATATCTCATTTTTTTAAAACTCTGTACTTTTAAAAATAACTGTTAATCCCGTGGACATAATTAATTTTATGGAAATTTACATTCAATCTTTTTAAAAGAGAAGTTTGGTATCAAATAAAAATATACGTCCTTTAAAGGATGTTCATATTTTTCTCTCCGAACAAGCAAATCTGATGGACACATTAACAAAGTTCGTTTTTATGAATAAATGCATGAAATTTGCAGAAATTACCATTTCTATGCCGAAGAATTGAATAACGTTTCCTATTTCCTATAAAAGGTTTTTTTCATAAATTATAATTGATCCCTAAATTAAAGCAATATTTCGTGTTCCTGAAAAGTAGCTTAAATAAAAAATTTGACATCATTATCAGAAAGATCCTATGCTTTTATAGGAAAAGTGAAAAAACTGTTCAATTGCTTTCTATCAGAATAACAATACATGGCAATTATATCTACTTATGAATGAAAGTGACTTCGTAAATGTGCAGAGCAGAGCTTTAACATGAGCAGAGTTCATAATTAAAAATAGAATCACTAATGTTATTTTCATATGAAGAGAGATTATGACTCATACACAATAGAAGACTAAAAATTCGCAAACCTAAGCTATTGCTGATTGACTAAAAACAAACAAAAAAAATATTTATTTCGCGTTAGATCTCTAAAAAAAATAATAAAATAAACGTTCCAATTAAAAAATATCCTCCTGTCCCAATGGCACCATGTCGCCAGTCGCATCACAAATATGGTAAATTTTCTTTTTAAAGTGGCATTCTAATACTAGAAAAGTAAAAAAAAAAAAATTCTGTTTCCTCTTTTGTTCATTCTGATCAAAATAACATTAAAAGGACTTGAAATGAAATATGTAATTTTTTAGGGCAAAAAAGGTTAATTTTATTTTTCCTATATGAGAATAAATAAAATTGTTAGTTTCCGAAAGATTGAGCCCGAGCCCGCCCAGGCCCGAAGGCTGGTATAAAAATCGAGCCTGTGTCAGGCTTGGGCTGAGCCCGTCTCATCTCTAATGTATATGTATATATGCAGGGGTCGATTTAGAAAAAGAAAGTTGCATAACAGTAACTGCTATACAAAGTCAGTTTTGAATAGCAGTTAGACACTTTTGTATAGCAAGTAAAAAATAGCACAACAGTGAGTGTTCATTTTAGAGTATAAGAACTATTACACCATGCATGTCAAACTTCTATGAGCAAACGCCATGAACAGTGATTCAGTAATCCAATCACAGCGTCAACAAATCACGTGTTTACTGGGAAAACTGCACCCAGCAATGGCGTCTCGCTGTAGTTCACTGTAAATAAACACTTGGGAAGGGTGAAAACACCTTTAAATCTTAACTGTAAGTGTACATGACATAACGAAGAGTGCAGGAAATATGCATCACAATGATTGTGATTTAATGCATTTCTTGGCTCGCATTTTAGTTAAATTTGAATCGCAAATTGCGATGTGATACCGCTTAAATCGAACCCTGTATATATGTGTATATACTGGTGCCCGGCTAACCGAAAAGTACCATATAATATACTGAAAAAGTGAAATCTATAGAGAAAATTAAGAAAAATAACTATCTTTTAAAATAATTGTTACTGAAATAATAGTAAAAAGTTGTCTAAACCCCCCCCCCCCCCCCCACCCCCCTTTTTTTTTTTTTTTTAATTAGCTGTGAATTTGCAAGTTTAAAAAGTTAAAATATTCTGCAGTTATGCTGCATCATTTTTTGTGACTGAGTTTCACACTATAAATCCAGCATTTACTTTTGTTGAATATGTTGTATAGTGTATAAATTATCTTCAGTAACATATTTTATTTTATTTATTTTTCCAGTTCAGCTGTGGATAATGTTACAAAAGAAAAAGTAGCAATAAAAAAAATATCTCCATTTGAACACCAAACCTACTGCCAGCGAACTCTCAGAGAAATAAAGATTCTTACTAGGTTCAAACATGAAAATGTAAGTTTTATTGTGTATATATTTATCAGAAATGTTTTTGCCTGCAAGATGCTTTATTCAATCTATACCTGTCATGGCTATTTTTAGGTAGATTTTGTTGCAATGTTGCTTAAACTATTAGTACTTTTGGGCTATAGCGGCCCCCACAATTACTATTGTGCCAAGATTGCAGTTAAGATTTTGCCAAGATCATGACACTATATGTGTTATATAAGTCATTATATACATATAATTTACATCTTATACGCCATCTATATTCTATACATTATATACAGTATGGAACCATTTATCCGGAATCCAGTTAACCGGAAAACCAGTTATCCAGAATGATATTTCCAACTGACTGATTTCAGAATTTTTCCAGAAAAAAGTGCCATACAGTGCCAGTTTGACATGTGCATTGCTTGATACATTACTACATACTACATGCATTGTACAACTTGATCAATATCTAGGATTTGAAATGAAAGCATTTTTAGTTAGATATTGAGCATTTTAAGTTTTATGCAGAATTATTGCTTCCAAGGTATTGCCTTCTTTCAAACTCTGATTAATCTTTGATCTTGATGGCATCTGAGCCTTAATCAGAGCAATCTAATAATTTGAAATCAGTAATAATGTTACAGCCACACGTATTCTACAAATCTCATCAAATGGTTGTTGCTTTAATGTCCAACCAGTTATCCGGAATACATCTGGCCCGAACCATTCCGGATAAATGGTTCTGTACTGTACATCTTATTTAAATGTCATTGATATATGTCGTACATGACTATAACTGGGCCATAAGTGTCATGAAATGTTGCATACATCATATATTATAATATCATATATGCTTTATAATTTGGCAATGAATCTTAGCCGCATGGCAATTCATCTTCAGGCGCCACTATAACCCAAAAATACCCAACTAATTTCAGCAAGTATAAAAAGGATGGACAAAATGTGGAACAGATGTTGTTACCTACGTCATTTTATTCTTTTAAACTGCCCTGCTACAATCAGAGTAAACATTCAATAATTCAAATTCTAATTTCACACAAACTTTTAGTTAAAATCATCTCATCATTTCAATCTTGTAAAGTGCCCTGCTACATCAAAAATACTTGTTTCTGATTAACAAATCTGCAAAAAAAAAAACTGTGCATCATTAAAAAAAGAAAATTGCAGCACATATGTTTCTACAAATATATATTGATTATAGGGTTCAATTCAACATTGCGGCAGCAATCAAAATAAAACAAAAATTGGTAGTCTTCAGTCTTTGTTGCAGCAGGCCTGCACCCTCCGCTTGTGTTTCATAATGTCTCTGTTCTTGTGCAAGGGTTTCTAAACTTTGTAAATTAGTATTTTTTTAAACCTTGCTGTGCAGCGATATAAAAAATGTATGAAATTCGTTAAAGCCGCAATCAGTAACACATGCATGAGACATACAATAAAAAGCTAATAAAAAACAAAAAATTACTACAAAATGTTTTTTTAATGTTAACATACCTTTTGATGATTCAAGATTTATGAATAAAAGTGTCTGCTAAATATGTTGTTCATCAGCACAGTAATCTCAAACTATCAAAAATCAGCTTTCACTTAACACTCACGCTCTGCTCTCACCAATAAAAGCAACTGCACATATTTTATATAATAAAAAGCATGACAATTAAAAATCAGTCAACAACAAAACATTAACTCTACAATTGTGCAAATTTTTCTTCTCTCCCTATACGGTTCCATAATACGTTATTGTACAAACAATCACATGCAATCGAATCTTCTCAAATTTTCATTTTCAATGATGTAATCCGTACATGCACAATTTTTATCACAATTCAATAATTTTCCCATACCTTCTTTCCAAAACCACTCAAATAAAGGTTGCAATGTCAAATTTCAACATCAATAATTTAATACGTAACCACAATAGCCAGGTTATTATCTCATCAAAAACAACTCATTGTAAATGATCCCGCCAAGCCACAAACCTAAAACGTCAGTCACAAAAAGAAGTGATATCGCATAAAAAGAAGCGATATAGAAGTGCATACTCAGAGTCCCATGTAAAAATCTATCACAACTCATAATGTTTCCGAAGGACTCGGAGTGAGGTACAGTATGTGAAAACTGCTTGGCGACCAGCAGGCTTTTATAATATATGCAGTATATCAATTTTGAAAATCGAAAAAAATAAATTTTTAATTTTTGTTACATCATTTTTTAAATATTTTTGTATGCGAAAGAACTGACAGAACGGATTTTTCCCCAGATCTATGCGATTCCGCTTACGCTAGAATTACTGCAATATATCTCAATTTAGTTAACGTTTATTATAAGGTACAATGTTATTAATATGCATATGATCATCATATATATATATATATTACAAACTCAAAATCTTTACATGTTTACTTAAAAAATCCTCTTCGTAAGAGTGGTGTTTCTAGTTTAAATAATGGTAAATAAAATATTACTTTTAAATGCTAAAGGTGTAAAATTAACAACTATAATATAAATTAAAATAACTTTTATTAGTTGTTTTACATGTTTAGACTCTTTCCGAGTCATTTTCAAAAACAAAATGAGAATATTCTAAAGCTGCACGGGCTTTGAAGTTATTATTTTCACGTACTTTTTTAAAAATTACGCACATTATCTATTATTTTTTTACTTGATTGTTTATTTTCATATCTTTGATCATGGAGTAATTCTAGCCACAGTTTCGGTAAATTAAAAGATGCCGCATTGTTACATATTGTATTTTTGCGCGTGAGTATCTCTATGGTTTCTCTTATTATGGATGGATAGTATAGACTGGAGGGAAATATTATTTTACTTTCACTGAAATTTATTTGGATGGTTTCTTCTTGATATAATCTTGCCAGGGCTGTAGTTTTTCTATTGTATTTAATATCAGCTATATGCTCTTTTTTTCTGCAATTAAATTTCCTGCTGGTCATGCCTATGTAGTAATTTTTGGATCCGTCTTCTTTAATAAAAGATATTTCATATACTCCTGAATAATTCTCAAAATTAATTGGGTCAATTTGACGGATCCAAAAATTACTACATAGGCATGACCAGCAGGAAATTTAATTGCAGAAAAAAAGAGCATATAGCTGATATTAAATACAATAGAAAAACTACAGCCCTGGCAAGATTATATCAAGAAGAAACCATCCAAATAAATTTCAGTGAAAGTAAAATGATATTTCCCTCCAGTCTATACTATCCATCCATAATAAGAGAAACCATAGAGATACTCACGCGCAAAAATACAATATGTAACAATGCGGCATCTTTTAATTTACCGAAACTGTGGCTAGAATTACTCCATGATCAAAGATATGAAAATAAACAATCAAGTAAAAAAATAATAGATAACGTGCGTAATTTTAAAAAAAGTACGTGAAAATAACTTCAAAGCCCGTGCAGCTTTAGAATATTCTCATTTTGTTTTTGAAAATGACTCGGAAAGAGTCGGAACATGTAAAACAACTAATAAAAGTTATCTTAATTTATATTATAGTTGTTAATTTTACACCTTTTTAGCATTTAAAAGTAATATACTATTACAAGGTGTTATATTTTATTATATTGTTATGGTAAATAAAATCAACAAATTGATTTTTCAAGCTCATAAATAAGAAAGGACATGCAAACACAGAAGCTTCAACTTTTTACAATTTTATGGGAGCAAAATAAATAAATAAATTAAATTAAAATAATATAGTCATATGTAATTGCAGGAAACGCAAACATTATAAAAGCCTGCAGGTCGCCAAGCAGTTTTCACATACTGTACCTCACTCAGAGTCCTTTGGAAACATTATGAGTGGTGATACATTTTTACACGGGACTCTGAGTATGCACTTCTATATCGCTTCTTTTTATGTGATATCACTTCTTTTTGTGACTGACGTTTTAGGTTTGTGGCTTGGCGGGATCATTTACAACGAGTTTTTTTTTTAATGAGATATCACTCCTTTTTGTAAGGTATTTAATTTCAATTATACGGATTCCATTTTTATTCAGAAAAGAAAAGATAAAAGGGGCAAAAAAAATAATAGTGATGCTATAAACAGAATTATACATCAGAATTATACAATTTGAGTGACTTATTCCAATGTACATGTCGCTACCATAACAACTGGGAAACTTTTATATTAATTTCCTTACATTGTATTCATCAGATTATTTATGACATATTTATTTTCCTTTTTCTTTTGTTTATATCACTCTTCCGTTTATATACATTCAAAAACAAAAAATTACACAATTTTACAGTAGTTTACAAACTAATTAAAATACTACAGTTTCAGAAAAATGTGGAAAAATAAGAAGCACTTTTTTTCGATCAACTACAACGATAAGTTTATGGAGCATACTTTACCGAGAATAATCAACATTTTTTTTTTCCTACGAACCTATTTCTATTAGTATAAAAATTTACAGGGATTTTTATACTAACATATTAAATATATTATTTTTGAAAATTACTCAGCACCTTAGAAGTTTTTTATTTGTTTAAGTTTTTTAACTCAACGTTTCGAGAATTTGAAAAATATAAAATTCGCAACGTTTGCAAAAGTATAAAAACTATTAAAGTGATTTCTGTTCATATAGTCTGTTCATTCCAATTCGGTGATCCTAAAATATAGGTCCCCAATCTCCGGCAGTCCATGAATTAATTAGGGCATATGTATGCAACTGTTAAAATGTTCTCAAAGTTGACAATAGAGGCAATAAGTATAGCTCGGCAAATATGAAACACGGCATTGCTTTATCATGGCTTTGTTTCGTGAGGAGTTCGTTTGTAGGTATGTAAAGGTTGCGCTGTGGTTATTTATACGACGGCATAATTGACTATATACAACTTTATTACTTTAACGAAATATATAATTAATTCAACATATTCAAATAAACATAATAAATAAATATAATGTTTAATAGCCGTCCAGCAGCCGCTCTAAAATCACGATGCATCACTCGAGACTGCCGAAGAGCAAGTGTCAAAGATTCCGGTCGAATCCACCGTCAGTCTATACTTGGCAAAACTTTCCAAGCGCCAAACTTTCGCCAAATGGGAGAACGCTCCGCTGGAGAAACTTAAATGGATTATGCTTCCTCTTCCATTTTCAAATAAGGCGAATTAGCACAATTAGCGTCACCACATGACTCCCCCGCCAGTCTCACACAACCCGTGGGAGACGAAAACGAACTTTCCTTCCCGATCTCGTTATATAAGTTGTAGGATCAGGCTCACCATCTTCATTCAACAGAAACGCAGGTTTTAAACTATCAATATTTATGATCTTTTCCTGGTTCCCGATAGAAACTACAAAATCTTTTTGCCTTTTAACATATAAGTAAAATCTTGAATGTGAGGAATGGGGTATCTGTCTTGTACAGTAATTCGGTTAAGTGCCCTGTAATCCCCAGTTGGTCTCCAATCCGAAACGCCTTTAGGGACCATATGTAATGGACTGGCCCAATTACTTTTAGATGGCCTACAGATACCTTTCTCAAGCATGTAGTCAAATTCCTGCTTAGCTATCCGGAGCTGCGCTGGATGTAACCGCCGAGCTCTAGCTGTCACAGGTGGGCCAACAGTAGGGATAAAATGAATTGTATCATGTTTTACAGTTAGTTTATTCGTATTATTTAACTGGGTAATCTCTTTATACTTTTTTAGCAGTTCTATATATGCAGTGTTTACGATGATAGTTTTAACCACCGGGACATCACACAGACTGGCGCGACCACGAGCAGAAAAGTTAGTTACAGGGTCCAATAAACGCCGCTTTTTTAAATCAACCAATAAACCAAAATGTTGTAGAAAGTCAGCGCCTATAATTGGTTTAGATACCTCAGCTATGATAAATGGCCATTGTAATTTACGTTTCAGTCCCAAATCCAGTGTCAATAGTTTAGTACCGTAAGTACAGATTTTTGTACCATTAGTGGCATACAATGTGAAATCCCTCTTTCTAGTACTTTTAACTAAAAATGACTTCGGAAAACATGAGACATCACTGCCTGTATCTATCAAATAGCTGGATTGAGTAACCTTATCTGTAACATAAAGCCTGCGACTCAAGCCCATACGTGCAGTAGCCGTCGCTACTCCTGCGAGCGAATGTAGTTTTTTGGTTTGTAAGCACACGGGGGTACACATTTTCGAGCCTTTTCCTTAAATCGAAATTGATACCAACATAGCCACCCCTCTCTGTGTGACCTATCCACTGAGTTAAACGAGTTCCGCCGGTAAGATTTCCTAGGCGACTTGGGACAAGAACCTGCTTTAACCAGCTTTGAAAGTTCCTGAACCTGAAATTGTAGCTGCTCCAACTGCTTATTTTGCTGACTAAACTGAGTTTGTTCAGCCCTTCTCGATTCCAGAGAGTTAACACCAACCTGCGTACATTCACAAATCTTATCCGCCATCTCCGCTAATTTATTTAAGCCCTCAGAGCTGACAGACAAAATTGTTTGCACCGATACCGGTAACCTCCGAAGCCATATATTTTTCAAAAAGTCATCGTCAACATGGCCTTTACTTAACTCTCTCATCTTACGCAATAACATTGAGGGGGACCTATCACCCAGCTCTAAATCTTCCAGCAATGTCTTAACCTTCCGATTCTGAGAAACTTCAAATTCCGATAATAACCTCGCTTTAAGAGCACTGTACGGTTCTTCTGGGGGTTTACACACAATATCGGAAGCAAAAGATAAAGTTTCAGCATCCAAAGCCACCACCAAATGATCAAATTTAGTTTGTTCGACCGAGATTCCTGCTAACCTAAAACTAGCCTTTAGCTGTACAAAAAATAACTTTGCATTACTAGGCCAAAAATTTGGAACTTTCACCGACACTCTATTACATTCTATACTCCCCCCTTTCACAGTTTCACTAGGACTGTCGTTCGGCATCCCGTATACTATCAAAAAACAAACAGAAATCTCAAAAAGCCGAACTAAACAACAATTTACTCCAAACTGAACGAAGGTTAAAACATCTTAACACCTAAAACAGCAATATAAACTTCGAAACCATCCAACCATTGGAACCCAAAACAAGTTTAAATTATCTTAAAAGTCCTCAGAGGATACATGCAAAAGGAAATAAACAGTACGTAATCTCATACCTTAATCCTTGAAAAACATCCCAATAGACTGGACGAGAACTCATTATGAATTAATCTTTCTTTTACTCTTTTAAACCACAGCCAAAAGCGTGTATAAGGGTCACCACTTGGAGGTATGTAAAGGTTGCGCTGTGGTTATTTATACGACGGCATAATTGACTATATACAACTTTATTACTTTAACGAAATATATAATTAATTCAACATATTCAAATAAACATAATTAATAAATAAATATAATGTTTAATAGCCGTCCAGCAGCCGCTCTAAAATCACGATGCATCACTCGAGACTGCCGAAGAGCAAGTGTCAAAGATTCCGGTCGAATCCACCGTCAGTCTATACTTGGCAAAACTTTCCAAGCGCCAAACTTTCGCCAAATGGGAGAACGCTCCTTTCGCTCCGCTGGAGAAACTTAAATGGATTATGCTTCCTCTTCCATTTTCAAATAAGGCGAATTAGCACAATTAGCGTCACCACACGTTCTCTGAACATAAAAATCTCACGCGAAAGTGTTCGTTAACCGATTTGTTCGTAAACTGAACAGTTCGTTACCGATCACCTATTGTATACGAAATTTAGCATTTTAAGTTCGTCATAGCCAGAGATTCGATGAACGGCAAATATTTAAACGCAAAGCTTGTAATCTTGGGGTATCAACATTTTTACATTCTATTACTCAGCGCATGAACGTAAAGTTGGAATTTTGTAATCGCTATTTCAATCAATTCCTAATACGCTAGAATTATATATTTATAAATAAACACAGTTTTTTTAATCGATGAAAATACTATATATTAATAGATTTAGAGCTTAACATCGACGAGATTTCAGACGGACAAAATGATCTTATATTAAATTTTAAAGCAAGATAATGAAACCTTACAGAGATTGAAACAGTGTAAAATCATTAAAATACATCTCACTCAGTAAATATACATCGGTTGTAGTGTAATCAAAATCTTCTAAGAGACTCTGTAAACGAAACGTATATGCTTCAATGCCGCTTTACAATAGAGAGGATGTAGTAACATATTTGAATATCTTGTGTATATAGCGAATTTGACAAAAGTGATGCAATTTACTATTGTTTTTCCTCTGTGTTAAGTACAGGAATCATGTACTTCAACGTAAAAATTTGCTAATTACACAACTTTTTAGTCTTATTAAAAAATCTTTTGAGTTACCCTGTAAACGAACAGTAAATTCTACAATTCTGTTTTACAATAGGAAACTAACTTAGGTAGTTCGTAGTAACATATTTTAACATCATGCGCATACGTTGTTTTTGAAAAGAGTTAGACCATTTAATATTTTGTTTGCTTCATCTTAAGTATAGGAATAAATCACTTTAAAATGGTATACATAAAAAACTAATTAATATTTTTACACGAAATATTAAACATTTGAACTACTTATAAAAACAATTCAAATGCTGCAAATCGCGTAAAAATCGGATAATTACACAACTCTTTAGCTCTATATCAAAAGATCTTTTGTGAGACCCTATAAACGAACGTTAAATGTTACGATTTTTTATAATAGGAAGCTTACTTGGGTCGAGTGTAATAACATATCTTAATATCATGTGTATACGACCATTCCTAAAAGAGTTGGGTCATTTATTATTTTTTTGCTCTATGTTAACTATAGGAATCAATAACTTTAAACTGATATAAATCAAAAACGAATTAATATTTTTACATAAAACTTACAAAGGTCCGAACTACTCATAAAAACGATTCAAATAACGTAAACCGCATAAAAATCCGATAATTACACATTGCTGTAGCCCTGTCAACAGTTTTTGGTCTGAACAAGATTTAAAAAGTTCAAAAAACAGCACTTTTAAAATCGCATTTACTGAAAAACTATTCGTCGGATTTTGCTTTACTTTTGAATTCTCTTAGTCCCGTGGCACGCCCCATTCCATAGAATCAAGAATTTTGTTTCTATCATAAATAGAATGCGAGATATAGATGTGTCAAAAACCCGTTTTGTCCCGTCCGCAAAATATAAACTAGACAGAGTTAAAAAAAAAAAAACATTGTAAAATCGTTTGGCATTCATTGGCGGAAATTCCTTTCATTTACGGTTCAATGCATTGCTGTTTCTTATGCTTGGCGAGAAACTCTGTCGAGTTTCTATGATCAAAGGAAAAAATCCTTTAAAGTTTAGCAACTTTTTCCTTTTTATAACTGAAAAAAAAAAAATGTGTGAGTATAAGGCATGATAGCTCAAGATTTCTCATTATTAATGTATATACTTGTTGGTAGTTTAGTTGTCTTTTATACCACTGACCACTTTCTGTAAAAAAATAATTGCTGCCAAACAATGAGATTTATTGCCAAAAATGCATAATCGTTACACCACATTCCATTTCATGTTCACGATATTGGTCAATAACTGTGGCTGAATGCTTTGTCTACGTACCCTGAATACAGAAGATTGTCTGGAAGGGTACCCTGTTGAAAATAAAAAAATTCTTGATTGATTTTGATATTTTTGCTCTACAAAAAGATTATCATTCTAAAATTTTTTAGGCCCTCTTGATTTTTTTTTTTTTTTTTCAAAAGGTTAGACAAACAAATTTTTTGTAGATAGTTATTACAGTGATTCACTGTACCCTTGCTTAAATTCAACTGTTTTCTTTATCCATTTGACTAATGTCAATTCATCTGACCAGTCATAAATAATCCTTAAATGCACTTAGAAATGATATTGGAACCCTTGAAACAGATTCTTTTTTTTTTAAAACAGATATTCACTTTTGCTTATCACAGTTTTTAACATTATATCGAAAATGTTTGTTAGTGTGTAGATAGTCTCAAATCAGGCCCATTAAAACACACTTTGTTGGATGTCAGAATCTCATAATCTTGATAATAGTTTATCGCATTAAGCTCTGTTGTTCTGTAGATGGAAAATCCCAGATCTTTATAATTTTTTCTTTTTCTTCCATAATAATAGGGAAAATAGAAAAATAGCAGTTAACTTGTATATTACATTAAAAAAATTAAACTGGCTTATCCACAAAATAAATAAAAATCAAATATGTGCATTGCACGCGCTGCATTTTAAATCAAATGTCACGTCAAACTTTTGTATTATTGCAGTTTAATTCCATTGTTTAACAACAGTTTTTGTAATAGAAAGTGGTGACAGGACAGTAGACAATTACCTAAATATTTTGTAAATTTCATGTTATATGTATTTGCTTTATTTTTTGTAAGTATCGTTTTTTTTTTTTTTTTTTTTCCCCCCCTTTCCGAAAAAATTTGTCATTGAAATGCTGTTTATAAAATTATATATTTAGAATGTTCATCATTAATATATATATATATATATATATATATATATATATATATATAATCTTTTTTTTTTCATTAATAAACTACAAGGTTCTTTACCGTAAAATAGACTTCCATCTAAAATCAATATGGAAATAGAAATAGATGCAAATTTAAAGCATCAAAATTATATTACATTAATGGAACCGTTTATCTGGAAACCAGTTATTCAGAATCGTAATTGCAATTGGCTGACTTCAGTAACCTTCCATGAAAAAAAAAAAAAAAACATCACACAGAGCCAATTTGACATGTCATTGTTTGATGTTTTACTATTACTGCATCAAGCCATGTACATGTCAAGCAGTAGTCAGGCAAGGGCCTGATTGCTGCTTAAGGCTGTTCTCAAATCCAAAAGAACTACTTTCTAAAACATTTCTGAATTCATTTTTGTTTGGAAATGCATGAAATTAGCTATTAAATTAGTTCTTATTCAGTAACTATGTAATCCAATGGTGTCCATATTTTGGTAATGGCAGATCTTTCAAAAAATACCGTCAAAGTTGGCAATTTGAATAAATTTTGCGATGCTTGAGCTCAAGAAAGAAGAAAAACTTGTCACGTGACAAAAATATCTTATAACTCGGTAAATGATTTACTTATCAAAAAAGGGAAAACTATCCGATTCCTAATTGCTTTAATAGTCAGGGCTAGGGCTGCCAATATTGTGCCTTTACATTTCAAAATAAGTCAGATAGTTTTCTTGTTGTGCAGGGAATTTGAGAACCAACCACTTTAAGCAAACTTCTACCACTTTTGTTCAAAATAAATTTTTGCCTTATCTAACTGTAAAAGGTTGCTATTAAATAAGCCAAAAATTTCTTTATGTATATTTATTAAATTAAATCTTCTAAATTCATGCTCATACTTATTTTTTTTTTTTTTTAATATATTCATTTGAGATTTATTATTTTATTTTCTAGATAATCGATATAAGAGACATTCTTAGAGCACCCACAATTGATCAGATGAAAGATGTGTATCCTTTAAATATATTTTTCTTTTGGTTAGCTAATTATGCTTTGCTTACTTTTAAACATTTACCTTTTTATAAATTTAGATTGTTAGAGTGTGTGCTATATATTATATATTTACATTTAGAGATGTTTATATTAAATATGCATGTGAGTGTCCAAGTTCATGCCCAGCACAATTGGTATATTAACATTTCCTGTTGCACTTGAGGGAAAATATTAATATCTTATAGCGTAACTAGCATATTTGATAATTTTCTGCATGAGTGTCCAGTTGATTTCTAATGTTAACTGCAATTTGATTTGATTTTTGTGTGCTTTCCCTATGATGTCATGTAAATTTCATTAGAATCTGATCTATTGATATGTGTCTAGTCAGGTGTTCATGTGTGCTCTAAAAATTCTTGTCAGGCCGTTCAATTTTTACACTAATTTTTTTACTGGGTAGCATAAAAAAATCAAATATGGTAGCTGCATATTTGAATAGCTGCCTGTTCTTTTTTCAATGTCAAATAAAGTTATTTCGAACCAAAAAACATATTTAAGGAAATGTTTCTTGTTTGTATATGATTACATTCTTTTATGTAATAAAGTTTTTACTTTTATTTAATTTGAAAAAAGAAAATTTTTTTATTCTGGTTTTGCTAGAAGACTGCATTTTATTTTTTACACTTCTTTCTTCCGTCCTGAATATAAAAACTGATTCTGCTGTTTCTCTTATTTCTGTCTACTTTCTGAGGTAAATATTTCAAAATTGTTTTAAGTATTTAAAAACGTATAAAAGTGAAAATTGTTAAAAAAAAAAAACTTTTTTATAAGCATTCATTGTTTATGTTGAAATTAAAAATCAAGCCTATTTCATGATAGCAATTCATCTTGTTCCAAAACAATTTTGCTACAACACGTTACTTTGGTGTGCCTCACGAGCCACGAGCGAAATCACCGCTTTGATTTATGCTTGATTAGAAAGCACAAACTACTGAATTTATCAGATGTGAGCCACGAGCGAAATCACCGCTTTGATTTATGCTTGATTAGAAAGCACAAACTACTGAATTTATCAGAAAATTATAATTTTTGCTCTGTTTCTATAGTAAGGTATGGTAACAGGAAAGAACAACAACAAAAAAATATATTTAAAATATCTATTCTGTGCCATACTGCATGTCACAGTAGAGTATGGCACTGAATTGACTGGTATGTTCGAAAATTTTTGTAAATTTCTATCAAGGTGTTGAGAATTGAAAGAAGTTTCTTTTAATGTGTAATCCGTAAATTATGTAACTTATCTATAATGATATCTAGAGCAATAAAGTAACATTTGTTGAAGATTTATTTCAGCATTTGCATACTGTTTTGGAAATTAGAGTATTTACAAAGGTAGGAGTTGTTCTAATTTTCTTAAAAATTTTTAAAGAAAAAGTGAACTTTCTGAAGACAGCAATTTATTTATTTTTAAAAATCAGCATTTACTTTGGAAATAGGATTTAAAAAAATGAAGTAAAAGTATTAGCAGCATGTATATTAAGCCACATAGTCTGTTTAACATTTTAGCTGCTGTCAGGCCTCCGGAGGTTATTTTTTTGCCATGATATACTGCATAGTGGTCCTTTCAAATCTTCCCTTCCAGGCTGACTGGCTGATGGCTGTCATTTACATTGTTAAGTTTATAATTGTTAAAAATGTCCAATGTTCCTATCTGTGAAAAGTACAATTGGTCGCCTGCAGTCTAAGTTTTAATGCTACAGTTAACTCTGTCTAAGGCACACTCTGCATAAGATGGAAATCTGTCTGAAGTTAGCACTGGGATTATAGTTTTGTATTTTAGTTGCTTGCATTTTTTTTCTTTTGAATGTTAATAAATATGTACTCTTTATAAATAAACTTTTAAAATGGACAGCCATAAGTTAAAACCAAGTTTGAAAACTAATTAAACCAATCTTTAAAGTGCATATCAAATCTCTTAAAGTTTTGTAAAAATTGTGTCCCAAAATTAAAAAAAATTCATTTCTAGCCTTGGTGTTTAAGGAAATCATTAAATTAATATATCTACAGGAAAAGTTGGGGCTTTCAGAAAAAAATAGTTGTTCTAGAAAAATGCGGAACCAATGTTGGAATTAGTGAAAAAAATGTAAACTGGATAAAATTTTGTTGGACGTGTTTTACTAACTTCAGATTTTATCTGCACAAATTTTGGAAAGTATTTTTCTACCTCTTCATCTCATGCAATTTTTATCAATGGCTGAGATATCCTTTTGTTTCAAATGCATTTGTAGAAACAATTTTAAACATTACAGAAGAAGAGTTAATAGCAGTAAAAAATAACAGTAATTCAACAACTAATATTATAATCCTTTGGTTATCTAAAAGGTGAATTTCCAAACATCAGAATAAGTTAAATTTTTCCATTGTTCTCAACACAATATATGTCTAGAACAGCCATACTCAACATGCGGCCCGGCGTCCAGTTATGTGCGGCCCGAGACACATAAATAATCATCTATATTTATAAAATTAATTGAGATGTGGATAAAAGCTATTTAAGATACTTTATCTATTTTTATGAGAAGACAAAATCTGTCCTGTTATTTATGTAATTTAAAATTGCTTCAAAAGTTCCTTTTACATGTAGGCATGTTTGTATGGTATATACATTTCTTAACCCCTTCGCGACGAGCGTTCTTTATAACGTATTTTATATTTTTTCATAGTTTTTTGAAATAAATTTAATAACTATAAATATTAACTTTGTTCATATTATTAGTAGGATAGTAGGCTTTGATATGTTTGTTTAATATTGCGTTGTTACAATACTTTTGTTATCTTACTATTTTAATTACCTTTTTCTCACATTATTACATAGATGTGTTGCAGCCCACCTAACGTCGCAAGCATATGTTTGCGGCCCGAGAGAAAAAAAGGTTGAGTACGACTGGTCTAGAAAATGAGCTGTCGAGTAAAAAACTGTGTTTAAAAATAAAAATTGGTCATAGCCAGAATCCTAGAAATAAGATAGGAGTATGCCTGTACAGAATCATGCCTTTCTAAAGAAAATATACTGAAAATATCAAGCTCAGATATCTTAATAATCTATAATAAACAAATACTATAAAATCTGAAATTTCATAATGCAGAGAGGAAAGTTTTTTTCAACTAGGTAAATCATATTCAATGGTTGGAGTATCCTAGTTGAGATGTATTCCAACAGAGCGAAAAATGTTGTGACCAAGACTCGAACCTGGTTACTTTGGCTTGTCGTGCCAATGCTCTTCCTACTGAGCTATCCTAACGATATCCTGGTTGGCATAATTCACTCTTATTTGTTAATCATGGCTGCCAAAGTATCCAGGTTTGAGTCCTGGTCCCGGCATTTTTCGCTCTTTTGGAATAAATCTCAAGTATGATACTCCAACCATTGAATATGATTTACCTAGTTGAAAAAAAACTTTCCTCTGTTCATTATGACCTCATTACATGGTATACAGGAGTTTCCGTATTGTATCACATTCATCATGCTCGGATGAATAAAAAATTAGCGCTGCAGTTTGCAGCCATGACCAACACATAAGGGTGAATTATGTCAACCAGGATATCGTTGGGACAGCTCAGTAGGAAGAGCATTGGCACGGCAAGCCAAAGTACCCAAGTTCAAGTCCTGGTCCCAGCGAATTTCAGCAAAAAATTTCAGAAATTTATTGTGAATTTCATCAAACGATCGTAGGGAAAAAAAATCACTAATTTCGCCAAACGATCACAGAAAAAAATCTCGAATTTCTCTAAACCAGCGGTTCCCAACCTGGGGTACGTGGCGGGGCTGCTGTGGGTACGTGAAAAAAATATCTGTAATGGCGGAAATCACAAAAATGGTTTAACTGAAAACACATAAAGAAAATTGATAGTTTTGGATTACAAGGTTAGTCTCATGTGTAAATCTAATATGTTACATAAAAAAAAATTAAGGAAAAAGCCCACTAGACCTAATATTTCATTAATAATGCAATGTCACTAGCTCCGCCCACTGTTAAGCATATTGCATGAATACTTTATATTTTCCCCCATCTTCCCGAAAACTTCAATTAATAATTATAGAATGTTCTTTTCTCACCACTTTTGGTCTTCCACTTTTAGTAATAATTGCAGAACGCCTAAATTACGTCAGAACTTCTGGTTTTAATGTATTTTGTTAAAAAGTGTTGAAAAGCTGGCCGTTATTTTCGTTTTCGAATAGGTGGAGTTATATCACTAACGTATTTTAATAAAAAAAATTCCATCATTTTAATGAGGATTTAATTTGAAGTGTTTATTTATAATATGAGTCATTTTGTTTTGTGTTTAAAATGGATAATTTGTTGAATTCCGGAACTTTTAAGAGAACTACAACTGCAATTTAAATTCAACTTGGTGAGTCCGAAACTGCTAGTACTTTGAAACAATCTGATTATTTAGGAATGCAAGACAACCTGAATGCAGCTGTTAATAGACTTGTTCTGGTAAGTGATAAACCTAATACTTTAAATAAAACTGAAAGTACCAGTGTCCCATTAAAGAAAAGAAAATATAATAACGAATACTTGAAATATGGATTTTCATTCACGAGAGAGAAAGATTTTCCAAAACCACTACGCGTTGTTTGTGGAGAGATATTGTCCAGTGGTAGCATGAAACCCTCTTTATTAATGTGCCATTTAGAGACAAAACATCCAATTTATAAACAAAAGGATGTCAGCTTCTTTCAGTGATATCAAGTGACCCTAATATAGCATTTTATGTGTTTTCTACAAACAAAGACAGTGAGAATGCTGTTGAAGCATCATGCAGAATATGCTATCATATTGCTAAAAGTGGTAAAAATCATACAATCGCTAAAAATTTTATATATCCTTGTATCAAAGATGCTGTCGAATGTGTATTTGGTGAAGAACATGTGAAATTTTTTTTTAAATATTCCTTTCTCAAACAATACAGTTGCTCGAAGAATTAGTGACATGTCTGTTGATATTGAACCTACAATAATTCAAAGAATAAAAAAAGAGTTCCTATTTTTCAATTCAAGCGGATGAGAGTACGGATATCTTCAATCTGTCAATTTTGCTTGTTATTGCAAGATATTTGAATAATAATGAACTTGTAGAAAATTTGGTACTCTGCTATCCTGTCACAGAAAGATGTACAGGAAAAGATATATTTAATGCCATTCACAGTTATTTCTGTGAAAAAGATTTTGATTGGGCCAATTGCTATGGGGTTTGCACTGATGGTGGAAAATTTATGTCTGGGTGTTATATAGGCTTACGTGGTCAAATCAAAGAAATTGCACCTCATGTACCTTGGAACCGTTGTTTGAACCGTACAAAGTCACAGTCTAGCGACCAAACTCCTGCCAGACTCATTGAAGGAAATACTCCACCAAGTTGCCCAAGTTGTTAATTTTATTAAGGCCGATTCAACAAACTCCAGACTATTCAAATCTTTGTGCGAAAAGATGGGCAGCCTGCATGCTACATTGTTTTTTCACACAGAGGTGAGGTGACTTTCACGTGGAAAAGTACTTGAAAAATTAAGATCATCCTTTTGAGCTAATCTCTACATTTCATGACAAAGAATGGATTCAAAGGTTTACATACTTATCTGACATTTTTTCAGAAATAAATGAACTTAATTTAGGATTACAGAACAGTTCCATAACCTTTTGCAAGGTATCTGACAAGATCGAGTCTATGATTAAAAAAAAATAAATTTTTGGGAAACATGCATGAGAAAAAACCAGCCAGAAGTTTTTCAAACACTTTGCAATTTCTTATCAGAAGAAGTAAAATCTAGTATAATGGCTAACTTAACAGGACTTAAAACGTTGTTCAGACAATATTATCTGAAGCAGAGTTCTGAAAATAACTGGATTGCAAACCCATTTAACGATTTGTTCTTTCGACAAGCATGAAAATTTATCAGTTCCTGAAAAAGAAAAAAGGATTGAACTTTCAACTGATTCATCTTTATAATCTGATTTCAACCAAAGAAATATTATTGCTTTTTGAATAGCAGTGAAAGAAGAATACCAAGAACTCAGTGATAAGGCTATAAAACACTTGTTGCCTTTCACAAATACCGAGCTTGTCGAAAGAGCATTTTCGTCTTATGCGTATATTGAAAACAAATATCCCAATAATCTTGACGTTGCTCCTAACGTGAGATTCTGTCTTCGTTTGAACCCGATTTAAAGAAACTCAGTTCCATGAAACAAGCTCAAGGATCCCATTGAGAGTATGAACAGTCATTTTGATTATTTGTATATAATGAGACAAAGTTGGTATCAATAATCATCTTAAGATAGTTAAAATTTCTTTTAATGCTATATTATTATTATTTTTAATGTTTAGCTAATATTATAAAAAACAATATTGATTTTTAAATTAAAGTTAAAAAATAAAAGGTTAGGAATGTCAATGTAATTTGTGTCGATTTATTATTTGGTTGTGATAAGAAGATTACTAAAGATAAAACAGCATGTTTGCGTAATATAGTTAATTGGAGGGGGAGGGGAATGTTTATGAGAAATGGGGGTACGCCAAAATGGAAAGCCTAAGAAAGGGGTACGTGAAAGAAAAAAGGTTGGGAAGCGCTGTCTAAACGATCACAGAAAAAAATCTCAAATTTTGTGAACAGGTTGCATTTTTTAAAAATCTCAATTTTGATCATCGGTCATGGGAAAAAATCATAAATTTGATTCAAGTTATGTTTTTCCGTACATACAAAAATGATAGTTAACTATTTAATATTCACATTATTTGCTCCTGATTAGAATACAAGAAACCAAACTCTACATTTGGATGAAAGAATGTTAATGTAATATAAAACTGTACATGTTGACAAATAGTCGTTTTCTTCAACTCAACTATGAAAATGCCATATATTACAGAAAATACTATAAAATATTTTAACATGAGAAATTTGTTAATGTGTTTATTTTAAATTCAATGCAATATAGTTCACAAAATTCACGCATAAATGTTGTGAAAAATGTCATAAATTTTACTTTCACACGTAATTTCCTCCTTTTTGTTATTTTTTTATTAGCATCCCTGATAATATCCTAATAATAGAAAATTAGAGATATCTACTTTTGTCAAGTGTCAGACTAAAACAACTTTCAAAGTAGAAAGAAAAGTGATTTTCGATATTTTTTAGGCTTTCTCGTAACACTTCATCATATTAAAGACTTTTCTACTGTATTACATTCACATGAGAGCTGGTGAAAATGGAAAATATATATATATATATATATATTGCACACACACTTAATAATTTTGCATTGTATGAACAATTATTTTGTAGAATTGAAATTTCATTTCTGAAATTGTCAGGTGCTTAAGTTTCCTTCTGACATAAGAATATGAATTGGTGATAATGAAACCCCAAATTTAATAAAATTTGTTTTTCTCATTTGTCTTTAACATTGTATAAAATTAATTACGGGATAGTCAAAAACTGTTTTTTTTTTCCATCTCAATATTGAATTTAAATTTTGAGAAATTGTCTAATTATATTTTCTTTTAAAATGTATTTCTTCCCCCAGCTCCCCTTTAAATCCTTTCAAGGAAATTGAAATTGTAAAGCAATAACTAAATTGACAATACCAATAAGAATATTTTTAATTGCTGAAGCAATGATGAGGTATTAAATATTAAGTGTCTTCGGTTTTTCCTTTGCAGTTTATTTCATGGGTTGTAAATAAGTGTGGCCAATATTTGAGAGACTTAATTTATTGTTTTTATTATTATTATTCTAAAAAGAATTATAGTACAGTTTTTAACTTATTGATTATGGTATTTTTCGGTTATACGAACACCATGCCCAGGACTTGACAAATGTGGTTTCCAGAGGCAACCAAGTTATTTAAATTTACAAATTTTAAAATAATAAAATCAGAATTCCATGCCCAGGACTTGACAAATGTGGTTTCCAGAGGCAACCAAGTTATTTAAATTTACAAATTTTAAAATAATAAAATCAGAATTATTTGTCTGACTTCGAAAAGAAAATAGGCAAAAAATTGTTTTCCTACTTCACTATTTCATCGATGCCCACCTCATCAGATTTAGATTTTGTAGCACTCAACTAACCAGGCCTTAGAAGCGTTCGGCAATCAACATTTCTCAAAAATGCCGGTTCATTCCGCTTTTACAGTATTTCTTTTTGTCGTCGTTGTTTGTTTCAGAGATATATAATTTTGATCAGTTTCATTAGAAAACTATATTATTTTTCTAAATTATGCACTATTCCAAACTATGTAACTAATAATTCTAAACTATGCTTATTATTTTTTTCATAATTCATAAAAAACTTTTGTGCTATTTGAAAATCAATGACATAGAAGGGGAGGATAAATATTTGTTACTGGCGACTAGAATTATTTTCTGCCTTACCCGATTTTATCAAATTTGTAAATCCCTGACCATGCCAAAACACATGCTAATGAGTCATTTATTTCAACTGTGACTCAGGGCCGTAACCAGACGGGGGCAGGGTGGGCTGAGCCACTCCTAGAAACTTCTTGAGCCCCCTCTCGACTTCAAAAGTTTTCAGTATGAACAACATCAGTTATTACATTTAAGAATTTTAAAACTTTATAATCAAAAATTTATGACAGTGGGGACTTGCTTTCTACTTCTGTCTATAATTATAAATCCTTAAAATAGAGGGAGGAAAGACAACTTGTGAATTAGCCCCATCAAAAAATTTCAAAGCCCCCTCTGACTTTGCCGACTGGTTACGGCCCTGCTGTGACTGTGCAAAGGAATTTTACTGCAGACTGTTCGAAGCATTCTGACTCGCTATTTATTGAATGTGAATCATTTTTTAAAAATTTAATTATAACCACGCAAAACATCTTGACTTGCTATTTTCCAAATCAAAAATATTTATTACTGAGTTATAATTTGCCTTTTTCGCTGAAACTGAGATGGATTTTACCATTTGGCAGTAACCTGATGTTGAGAAAGCTGCAATAAAATTGTTAAAAGACTATGAAGTTATATATAAAGGAAGTTTTTGTTCAAAAACTATCAAATGAAATTATGAATGAGTTCAGAATTTTATTTACAGTGGAGATGTAGCTCATGATCATGCTGAGAAAGCATAGGAATACAAAATACAACATGGTGTGAAGCATTTTGCTTGTCTTTTCTTAATGCTTTGAGATTTATTATTTGTGGTGTCAAGAGCTGACTTTGTGAGCTTCAACTCTGAATGAACCACAACAGACAGCAGTGAACTGGAATATGAACTGAAATATAAGAAAAGTTTGTTCCAATGCTTTGTGTTCATAACCAAATGGAAAAATCGATGGACCTAATAAAGTTGTAGATAAGTTTATTCACCAGAAGGGAAAGCAATGTAGGACTTGTTTCGGTACTTATCCATTATCCTGTCGACCACTATTCATAACAAACAATTATCACCAAACTACAGGATTTAAGGCCAAAAATGCATGACCGTGGCGTCACATTCACTTGACGTCAGAAGCATTACACGTATTTTCTATGTCAAGTGGTTATTAATGCAACGTTTACCTGTATTTTTCATTATGTTTTACTGATTTATTAGTTATTTTGTTAATTAAAACAACTCTTGTGTCCTTAAACGGCAGTGTCATGATATTAAAAAGAGAAAAAGCAATGAAAAAATGTTGTGATGTCTAGTTACGTACAATTAAGTGTCAATGGTTCAGTTTCAACTGGCGTCCCACACATTTATTCACCAGTGTCATGATATTAAAAAGAGAAAAAGCAATGAAAAAATGTTGTGATGTCTAGTTACGTACAATTAAGTGTCAATGGTTCAGTTTCAACTGGCGTCCCACACATTTATTCACCAGTGCAAAAGGGATATAATTAAGAAAACTAATACAAATAAATAAATATCCAAGAATTTTTGTTCTGTTTTCATTAATATGTTGTAAATTTTATTGTGTAAACTTACTAAGTTGACACATTGGTGAGTGGGGGCATTTCCGGATTTCTTGTATTTACTTTTTTGTTTGAAATTTCATTGGCAACATTCTTCCATTTGTTTATTTGGCATTACAGTTTGCCGATAATTTTTTGTTATGAAAAATGGTCGACGGGATAATGGAGAAGTACCCTTATTTCTTATGTCAGGAAACATAAGAATGTTTTCTTACTGCTATTTCCTATCATACAGCTAAGACTTTAATGTCAATCAAGAAAAATGTAGCTCATGGGAGTTATCGTCATAGATTGCTGGCGAGGATATAAAACTGGTGCGTTGCAAGAGGATGGCTAAGAATATTGCACAGTAAATCGCAAATATAATTTTGTGGACCCTAACACTGGATGTCATAGCCAATCTGTTGAGAGATTTATTACATAAATTTAGGATGCTCCGTAAAGACAATGCAGAACTCTTCTTCATCATTTACAATCCTATCTCAGAGTTCATGTGGCAATGTCTTGTTATATATTTTTTTAATGATCACTTTCATACCAACAATGCTATTATTTTTTTCAAATGTTTCCTTTGATGCCAACTATTATGCTTTATGACAATGGTGTTGGTATAACGGAAAAGTACGTAAATGATTGTATCTTCCTTATGATTTTATACTATTTAGCTTTTAAGTTTGTTTTTTCATGTCTAATAGTTATCTTTTTTCCCTCCAAATAAATATTGTTAGCCTTAACTACATGCAGCTATATTGTCCAGTGTCTTATGGAAACAGACCTGTATAAATTGTTAAAAACACAGAAATTGGGAAATGATCACATCTGCTATTTCCTGTATCAGATTTTGAGAGGTTTAAAATACATACATTCAGCCAATGTTCTACATCGAGATTTAAAACCTAGCAACCTTCTGCTAAATACAACTTGTGATTTGAAAGTAAGATCCCACTTAATTCCTTTCTTAATTCATTGCATAAAAATGTTATTTGTTATTGTACAGAACATGCATAGTATATATTCTTTGTTAAGGTATGTATAAATAGATTAAAGACCTAGAAAACACTAGTTATCCCATTTGATTATAATGTTCACCAGGGTTTATTTAATGTTCATTCTGTGTGCATATAAGATTTAATAAAAGTAATGCAATGTTTGTCAAATATAATTGTTTCTAACTAGGTTAGGTACTCCTTGGGGGGGTGGGGGGAATGGGGTTATACAAGAACTTTTTTATTAAGGTGTTGATTTTTTATGTGAAAAGTTTTATTTTGCAAAACATGCACAATTTATCATTCTTAATTAAATTAGTAAATTTTTTTTGTAATAATTATGTGGTAAGATCCAAAAATTTTCAGTCTGGTATACAAAAAATAATTTGGCAATAAATTTATCTTACTGATATGTATGTAATGGCAACATTAAATGAATTTAAAACAATCATTTGTGTTACCTTAAAGTTTGTCTGCTTTTTTGTTTTCAAATCTACTGTATAATATAAGTAAATACCTTGATATGTATTATAGGCTTATCCTTTTTATAACATTTTAATCTATTTTAGAAAACTTGACACATTTACTGATATTTTAACTAGCTTGTTGGTTTTTGTTAAACACAAGTTCAATTGAAAGGATATATATATATATATATATATGTCGCATTTTTAATAAAAGGACAGCATTCTGATGATTTTAAATATAGCATCTTTTATTGAAAATAAGATTACTACGGCAGTAGCATTTCATATCTGCATCCAGGATGGATTCCACGCAGCAAGTGAAGTAGAAGTATATTAGAAAAATCTCATCTCCGAAGGGTTGTCAGTTCAAAAGGCCATGTGTTTTTATTAATTAGGCCGATAAACTGATAAAATTGGCTACCCTGCTAAACTCGTGATTATGTGTCATCGGGCCCGTATACAAAGTGAGGGGCGATTCATTAAAAAAGTAATTAATAGGTTTGATTTCTATACTTTTCCCACAATTTCCCCCCCTTCCAGACAAGTCTCCGGGGATGGGCCGGCTTCCATACACTAGACTCGCCTGAAAAGGACAAAACACTTTTTACATTAAAGTAACGTTAGAATTTGGAAATGGGTTTCTTTTTAAGTAAGCTGCAGGAGATGAGTTATTTCTTTCATATAGTTAATATATATCATAACAATAATAACTTCAATACTAATAATAAGAATAATATTATAATATACGATGCTATAATCAATTGGACAAGACAAAAACAATTGTATTAATAAAGGCAAGATACAGTGAAAATATCATACGTAAAAATAAAAATAATCAAAATAGGAAGTATATTCCAGAATGTTGCAGTTAGTCCAATGCAATTAGTGTAGCAATGTCCAATATTATATACAAAAATTCAAGATTATATGAAAACATCCTGGCATCATCCAGGAGACTGTACTCTTTCAAAAACACAATTATAATATATTCATAAAAATGTAAAACTCAAAGATCAATTATCATCCAATATGAGTTCCTGTGATATACTATCTTTTCATTTGTTGGTTGTATGTAATTTAAATTGATCATTGGGCAAAAAGTATCTTAGCTTGGAGGCGTGGATCACTTCATTGTCTTGCTTTGTCAACCAGTTAGGTTTATTTATTCGAAAACTTACATTAGACAATTTTTCAATAATTTGATAGGGACCTGAAAAGGGCGGGCTTAATTTTCGGGTGTTAGGATAGTGAAATTCCTCGGCAATTACCAGATCACCAGGTTTGAAAGGAGCTTCCACAAATTTTAAGTCATATCGGATCTTGTTTTTCAGGTGGTGTTCACCTGTTCTTTTGAAAGCCTCTTTCCTGGCTTCCTCAATTGTAGGATAGTAATTTTCATTACCTAATGCTGATGGGTAAGGCAATTGGCCAAACATTAAGTATGCAGGGGGATATTTGGTGACGGAGTGTGGTGTGTTATTGTATTCAATAATCACGTCTTTCAGAAGTTTGGGCCACGAGATATTTGAAGGGGACGAATTAACTTTAAGTCTCAACCGGGTGCAAATTGATTGATTCACACGTTCATTCTTTCCATTACATTGTGGCCTATGAGATGAAGTAAGTAATTTTTTTACATTATGATTCGATACCCATTTCCGAAGTTTGGACGCTGTAAAAGCAGGATTCCTGTCCGTTAACAATTTCTTCGGAATCTGGATATCAAAAATCTGTTTGAGAATGTTAATGTAAACTTCTGTCGTAACATTTTTAGAGGTAAAACCCCAAACATAACGAGTAGCGTGATCAATTACTAAATGCATGTACTTTTTTGAGGAATTGTAATAATTGAAACCACCTACTGTGTCTAAAGATATTATATCGAAGGGTTGTTCTGCGGGTGGTAAGGACTCAAGAAGACCAAATTTAGGTTGATGGGATTTTTTGTTGAGTTGGCAGACCTCACAATGCTTGACAAATTGAGTAATGTCCTGAGTCATGCTGCTCCAATAGTATTGCGGTGAAATTAAATTTAGCATTTTTTGTATTCCTGGGTGGCCAAATTGCTTATGGGTAGTTATTAATAGTTTCTCTCGTAATGAGAAAGGCACGACAATTTTTTGAAAACCCTTTTTGTGAATTACCAGAATGTCATTAACTTTTTGGAATTTAGAGCCTGTTACATTATCTAACTCTTGGTGTTCTTTAACTTCATCTAATGTTAATAAGTGAATGTGGGCATTTACAGGAAATGAAATGGGATTTCTGGAGAGCATATCGGCTTCAAAATCTGTTGATCCTTTATTGTATTTTACAGTATAGTCATACATGCTTAATTTTAGCGACCATCTGAATAATCTACCGGTTAAATGTTTTACATTTTTAAGCCATACTAAAGCAGCATGATCGGTATGGATTGTGAAAGATTTTCCATGAATGTAATAATGAAATTTGTCAAGAGCATCGATTATGGCGAGGCATTCCAATTCTGTAATAGCATAATTTTGCTCATAGGGCCTTAGTTGTCTTGAGTGGAACGCAATGGGATGTAGGACTCCATTTTCATCCATTTGTTTTAGTACAGCACCTACGGCTTCCTTCGAGGCATCAGTATAGAGGTGGCATGGGAGATTAGGATTAAATAATTTCAAAATAGGTCTAGAAATTAACGCGTTTTTAAGCAATTCAAAAGATTGTTGACATTTTTCTGACCATTCCCAAGGTGCATCTTTTTTTAATAATTTATTTAAAGGGGTTCTAATTTTAGCATACTTGTCAATGAATTTGTGATATACATTTATAGATCCAAGGAACCTTTGTAATTCTTTAACATTTTTTGGAGGAATTAATTTTTTAATAGTTTCGGTGTTAGCATTGTCTGGTTTTATTTGGCCGTTACTAATTTCATAACCAAGGAAGTCAATTTGAGTTTTGGCAAAGTTACATTTTGAAAATTTTAATTTTAGATTTTCCTGTCGGCAAATGTTAAAAAGAGTTTTTAGGTGAGCCAGATGCTCGGCATAGGAATCAGAATAAACTATAAAATCATCGAAATAGTTGGTAGCGAAGTTGATTTTATGTTTATCTAGGATCCTTCTAAGAGCTCTTGCGAATTGAGCCGGAGCATTTTTGTAGCCAAATGGAAGGACCAACCACTCGTAAAGGCCCTGATTGGTCGCAAAGGCTAATTTTTCTGTGTCTGAAGGGTGGAGGGGTACATGCCAGTAGCCAGAGGCTAAATCTAGAGTAGAAAAATATTTGGCATTGACAAGGCGGTCTAAAAGCCAGTCTATTCGGGGCAAAGGTACCGAATCTGTCTTGGTAATGGCGTTGATTTTTCTGTAGTCAATACAGAGGCGCGTTTTGCCTTCTCCTTTTTTATAGGCTAGTGTAACGGGAGAGGAATAGGAACTACATGATTCTTTAATAAGTTTAGCTTCCAATAACTCTTGTACCTGCTTTTGAATTTCTGCGTTGTCCCCCGGAGATGCACGGTAAGGTCGAAGTGAGATAGGAAGTTCTGAGGTGAGAATTACTCGTTGGGGTTCCCATCTGACTCTACCCACATCATATCGATTACGTGCAAAAATATCTTTGAAGTCGCTTAGAAGCCCTTCCAATTGTAGGTTCTCTTCAGTAGTATAATGATTAAAATTTTTATCATCATAATCCGAGAGTTTTAGTATCAAGGTAACACTGCCCCTGTTGAGACAAAATTCCTTGATTTGATTTGGAAGGAGAACGAAGCGGCTTCTTGTAATTCATATCACCCGCTAAAGTTAAAGTGTGGTTAAATGAATTTTTACGTGATATTTGAGCGGAAACGTTTTGGTCATACTTAAGGATGACTCCATCTTGAGTCAGAGAATTTGAGAAAAAGTCCATCGCGATATGAAATTTTTGTAATTCCGGGGTTCCCAGTATTGCATACGGCAAATATGACCTAACGAGATATAAGGTGCTATTTTGCCTGATATTCCCTATTTGGAGGGGTACTTGAATTTTTTCAAAAATCTGGACCTGTCCCTGGGTTTGACTAACATTAAAAGGCTTGCAACTTTGAATAGACGTCATATCCAAAGCTGCTATTAGATTTTCCGGAATTATGGAAAGGGTACTTCCGCTATCCAATAAAAATGGTACTTGAACCCCATTATAACAAGTTTTTGTGTATTTTCGGTTTTCGTATTTCTCACATTTGAGGTGCCCGGGCACGATAAACCGTCATTTAGCATTCATGGGCATTCCTTGATCAGGGGAATACCCATAGGCATTTAGGGGTTGAGTTTCATTATTATGGATTGCAAAGTTGTGGGCCATTGTTGTCCCTGCATTACCTTGTACATCATACTTATGGAGTAAAGTATGATGCCTTCGATGGCAATTTTTACAACTCATCTTAGATGGACATTTACTTGCAAAATGGCCACTACGCATACAATTTGCACATAACTTGTTTAATTGGATGGTTCTCCACCTGCTGTCTACAGGCATAGTCAATAACTTTTTGCAGGTATGGGTGGGGTGCGAATCAAAACAAACACCGCATTTGTTACCTTCTTGAATTTTGTGGAATTTCGATCTATCGTAAGAATCTCTTGAATAAGCTACATTTCTTACATCTGTTTTGTTTGGGTTCTCTAATGCTAGCAAACTTTTGGCTTGTGTCTCTAAAAACTTTAGAAATTCCGTGAGACTAGGCATCTCATTGTGGGTAAGGGTAAGTTCCCATCGCTCTTTGAGATTATCATTTAGTTTTTGAACGATGGTAAAAATTATCATATTTTCCACCAAAGCATTTTGCGTTAATTTTAACGAATCTAAAATTCGAAGTGACTCATTGCAAGTATCTATTATGTCGAAAATAGCTTTAGAGGATGAGGAACAATTCTTCATATTTTTTATATTGTATAACTTGCTTATTTGGGCCATGGCCAAATCTCTAGTTTTATCGTAGCGAGCACAAAGCGTCTCCCATGCATTTTTATAACTGGCCTCTGAAAGAGGAAATCCAGAAATCAATTTATGGCTAGGACCCTTTACGCTAGCTAGGAGGTATTGTAATTTAGAAACGGGGCCCAAATCTGAATTTTGATCTATAGTTGTGATAAAAATCTCCTTAAAAGAGAGCCACTGATCAGATTCCCCATAAAAAGGTTTTAAGTCAAATCTGGGAAGGTTAATGGTTTTCTCTAAATTATAATTTTTAGATTGATTATTATTCCCTGACTCTCCTTTGTGAATGTTTAAGCTCTTATTTATTTTATTAAGTGACGTGTTTATCGTTATTGTTAAAGTGTCTAGTTTAAGAGCAATTTCATCGAATTCGTTAATAATATTTTCAGTTTCCGATTCCTTGCTTTCGAGAACCGCGTTTTCACGAATTTTGTTTAACTCACTATCAATATCCTTTGCTTGTTTCTGATACACCTCTAATTCGTCAAGAGTTATCGTATTATCATCTATTTTGGGATTTATGATATTATTTATACGGGTAATTTTTCCCTTAAGAACTGCTTTCTGCTTTTTAATATTTTCCATTTTTTAATTAATTTTAAAATATAGTTTTCTGAAAAATCTATATATTATCAAAATTTAAATATCTTTCAAAAAAATTTTAAAGTTTTTACATAATATAAACAGGCTTATAAAATTGTAATAATAACATACATAAAAATAATGATTTATATAATAGAATTACTTATTTTCAAATAAATCATGGATATCCATTAACTCTATTAAACCAAAAATTTCGTTATACTTCAAAACCATGGTTTTCATAAATAATTAAAAGCAGTATAACTGGAGTAATGTACTTATTTAAAAACTTACCTTAAATTATTCATAATAATTTTTATTTCATAATAAAATTAGAATAAAAATATATTAAATACTAATATGATATTAAAAAATAAATAAATACTAGGGTACCCTTTGAGCTCAAACACTTAAAAAAAAAAAAGAAAAATCCTTTTAAAAAAAGTAAAGAAAAATATCTTCAGAATTGACATTGTCTTTTCGCGCAGTAAAATAGTAAAACACATAACGATGACTCCTCTTCCCTTATCGGTATAGATTTCGGAATATCCTTTAGAAAGAAATCACATTTATATTTCATCACTTATTAACAGCAGAACGTTGCACTAAAACAAACTATTAGAGAAGCTCTTTGAAGACGCGCACATTTCACATAAATCACGCCCGAAAGGTAGCAGTTGAAAGCGAAGAAAAATACACATTTTCCGCATGAAGAATAATGACGGTTTCTTTCACTTATTTAGAATACGAACCACCACAACGATAAGAAGAAGCTAAATTCTAGGCAAAACACAAAATGCATCAAATCGTAGAACTCCAGAATTCTTATCGATGCTATCTTGAAGTACGTTGCATAGGAACACATAATGCCGTTTTTAGAGTAAAAACATTTCGAAAGCGGGCACAATTTTCTTTTCGTCGAACACTAGCTGAAGAGAAGACTTTTTAGGATAGTCCATTTTGGGGCCTCTCCGCACGTTAAATAGATGTTAGATGTCGATAGATGTGGCATCTGGAACCTTAAGACACTCTCCAATCTCGAATAATTTTTTGATGACCATTTCTCTTTCGCTATTCTTTTTCCTATTAAGGAATTCATTAGAATTTCCCGCTGAGATCCTGCCGACTAAGAAATACTGTCGCATTTTTAATAAAAGGACAGCATTCTGATGATTTTAAATATAGCATCTTTTATTGAAAATAAGATTACTACGGCAGTAGCATTTCATATCTGCATCCAGGATGGATTCCACGCAGCAAGTGAAGTAGAAGTATATTAGGAAAATCTCATCTCCGAAGGGTTGTCAGTTCAAAAGGCCATGTGTTTTTATTAATTAGGCCGATAAACTGATAAAATTGGCTACCCTGCTAAACTCGTGATTATGTGTCATCGGGCCCGTATACAAAGTGAGGGGCGATTCATTAAAAAAGTAATTAATAGGTTTGATTTCTATACTTTTCCCACATATATATATATATATATATATATATATATATATATATATATATATATATATATATATATATCTTTTTAGATAAGTTTATATTTTTATACATTCTCTTGTGCTCCTCTTTTTTTGTGAGTTTACTGGGTTTTTTTCTTTGCAAGTTTAACTGTTTGTTTAAAAATATCTACTTACAAATTGACAACACTAACTGTAGAAATAAACAGGATAAGGTGTAGAATATAATGTGTAGAAGTAAACATTCTTCAAGTAAAACCCAGCAGCTTTATTTAGTAGTTCATCAGACATAAGGATACATCAACAAGCAAAACAAAACGTAACATAAGTGAGAAATTCTATAATTTTAATAATAATTCAGAAACAATCAGAAATAGCCAGCACATGCTGGAGCTATTTTGCCCATCCTTCAAGGTTTTTTCTCTAACTCTGCTCCGTTTCCATATCTCAGCAACTATCTTTCCGATTTCAACACAAGTGATTCCAAACATTATAATTAACTTAATTGTCACTCTTTATAACATTAAACTAAAATTATGAGTAGTGGTTACCACTATTTACGAAAAATAATTTAAGCCAAATTTGCAATTAAGTTCAAAGCTTAAGCAAACGAACGATTTTTGAAAGATGCATAGTGGTCCTCCTAATTAGTCATTTGCTGAAGGACACTTGAACAACCCCCCCCCCCCCCCCCCCCCCCCCCGGCACTCCTTTCAAGGTTTTTTTCTCTAACTATGCTCCGTTTTCATATCTCAGCAACTATTTTTCTGATTTCAACACAAGTGATTCCAAACATTATAATTAACTTAAATGTCACTCTTTATAACATTAAACTAAATTTATGAGTAGCGGTTACCACTATTTCCGAATAATTGGGTAAGCCAAATTTGTAATTAAGTTCCTAGCTTAAGCAAACGAACGAATTTCGAAAGATGCATAGTGCTTCTCTTAATTAGTCATTTGCTGAAGGGTACTTGAACAACCTTCCCCCCCCCCCCCCCCCCCCCCCCAGCTCCTCATTCAAGGTTTTTCTCTAACTATGCCCCGTTTCTATATATCAGCAACTATCTTTCCGATTTCAACGCAAGTGATTCCAAACATTATATATTTAACTTAATAGTCACCCTTTATAACATTAAATTAAATTTATGAGTAGCGGTTACCACTATTTACAAATAAGAGTTTAAGCCAGCTTTGTAATTAAGTTCCTAGCTTAACAAAACGAACGAATATTTATTGATGCATAGTGGGCCTCCTAATTAGTCATTTTCTGAAGGACACTCGAACATCTCCTCCCTTCGGCACCTCACTCAAGGTTATTTTCTCTAACTGTGCCTTATTGCAATAACTGGGCTAATAATGTTCCAATCTTCTCGAAACCAGTTCAATTTTGTAGTGCGCCTACTATACAGTAACGTAGGCAGCGAGGACCTGTCTCAGAAGTTCGTTCGGAAAGAGGTTTGTTTAGAACAGAATGCTCCCCTGACGATGGTAGGGGGAAATAAAAGATTTTCTAGAGCGTACGAGCATGCCGGGTATACGGTTCCGAAGCTATCATAGACCGTGGCCAGAGTTCAGTTTTTTAAGAGATTTAAGTTTATTACAAGGGTTCGGGCAACGCCGGGCGGGTCAGCTAGTTTAAAATAATCTTTTCCTTTGAATCATATTTTTTTTTATCTTTTGTAATCAGGCAAATTATTGTATTCATCGATCATTTCTTCCTCAGCATCACCATAAAACCATTCTTCGATGTAATAGTCCAGTATAGTGAGCAAAAAAAGTATTTACACACCAGGTGAATTTGTTTATCACACATAAGCACAAAATGAATTACAAATGAAAAATATAAAAAATATCTACAAAACAAGTAAACATATTTAATATTTGACTTGATATTTATATTAAAAAATTTTAAAATATAAAAAAGTAATATTCGTGATGACAAAGTATTTCCACCCTAGCAGTGAGAATAAAAATAGAGTAAATATTTAAAAGTAAAAAACAGTACAGTATAGGATCCGTTATCTGGCGTCCCGGTATCCGGAATGCTCCGAAAACCGGAATGCAAAACACTAAACGGGGGGAAAAAAAAAAAAAAGTAAAAATTAAAGTGTTAGTAAGAGAAAATAACAAAATGATATTGCCTTCATTCCAGTGGTGATTCTGGTCCGAATTTTCCGAAAAATTAAGGCAATGATTTCCGAAAATTAAAAAAAATATCTGTCATAAATCCGAAAATTCAGAAATAAAATGTATCGGTATTTCGGCAAATGTTCGCCGAAAAAATCAATCTCGTCATTTGTTCGAAGAAAAGTTGCCAATTTTGTCAAAGGATCGCGGGAAAAACATGACTTTCGTCAGAGAATCACGAAAAAACTATAAATTTTGTCAAAAACATTGTGAAAAACGGCAGATTTCGTTAAAAGATCACGTAAAAAAAAGGCAAATTTCGTCAAAAACATTGCGAAAAACGGCAAATTTCGTCAAAAGATCGCGAAAAAAGGCAAATTTTGTCAACAGTCCGCGGGAAAAACGTGACTATCATCAGAGAATCGGGAAAAACTGGCAAATTTCGTCAAAAGATCACGAAAAACGGCAAATTTTGTCAAAAAATTGCAAATTTTATCAACAAATCTCGAAAAAACTCCAAATTTCGTCAAAAGATCGCGAAAAAACGTAAATTTCGTCAAAGGGACTCAAGAAAATTAGTGTCAGGAGTGGACCCCCCCCCCCCCCCTCAGTTAACTTTTCAGAAAATTTGCTGTGAATTTCAGAATTTTTCTTTTTACCCATAATCACCCCTGCTTCATTAATTAATTTATAAATTCAATAAATAAATATAAAAAATTATGATACAAAAAACATTACGATAAGAAAAAATTAAAAATAATTACGTTAGAAAAATAAAACATGTCTGTGTACAAATTAGATTTTGTTACAAGTTTCATTAAGAAAAGTTAAACATAGTTTAATGCCATGGTGTTATTCCGGAGAAATATGGTGAGCAGAAAACTGTCTAACATTTCTCTTTTGTTTTGTAAAATTCAGCCTAGAAAAATTATTTCTATGCTAAAAATCGGCGAATCCGCCATTGCGATCAGCATCAATAATAACAGGTTATGGAAAGTTGCCAGATTACGCACTGATTTTAACATTTCCTTTTTATACATAAAATAATAGTTACTTGATAATTTGTAAATTTAGATTTGAAAAATTTTTCACAGTCAGAGGGATTTTCTCTGAATAAAAAACTGAAATTCTTTTTTAGAATATACTCTCAGTAAATTTTATACACATGACGTCAGACTCCAGTATGCGCAGCCGCCTCCAGCAGATGATCTTTAGCCTCAATCTAGGGTACTTGTATAAATTTTAAACAAGCTGGATAAATGACAGCAGTTGATGCCATCGCTATTTCCAAATCAAAAGATTCTGCTCCCAACTCCCAAAATGAAATTTTATTTATTTTTTGTAATTTAGAATGTTTTTTTTTTAATTTTGTGCAAATAATGTATTAAATGAACAAATTTATAAGTAATGTATTTACATATATTATTCATATTTATCACTATTTTATGAAATTATTTCGTACATTTTTTATACTTATAAAAAAGTGTTCCGAATTACAGAAAAATCCCTTATCCAGAATGCCCCAGGTCCCAAGCATTCTGGATAACGGATCCTATACTGTACTAGTATTTAGTATGCATGCCCTTTGCTTCAATTACAGAGTATGATCGTATTGATTCAATCAATTTGTGACATATTTTGCTGCTGATTTTTAACCATTCTTCCTTAAGAGCTTGCTTGAGATCAACTTTGTTAGAAATTTTCTTTTCCGTACTTGCATATCCAAAATGTGCTACAAATTTTCAATAGGATTGAAATCTGGTGATTGTGGTGGCATTTGAAATTGATTTTTTACATTATATAGCAATCATAACCTCCTAATGTTCACTGCGTTTGGGATCATTATCAAGAAAATAATATGAATCAGCAAGTCCCAATTTCAGAGCACTAGTAAATTATCTCGCAATATACTAATATATTGTTTGGCATTCATATGCCTTCAATAAAGGCTATTCCACCAATTCCATTAAAAGACATGCATCCCCAAATTATTATATCCCACTGCCATATTTTATGGTTGGTTTCAAATTTTCTATTTGAAGGGATGTATTTGGCTTTCGCCTCACAGTTTTCTTTCCATCTGAGCCTAAAATATTAAACTTACTTTCATCGGATTTTTTTTTTTTTCAAAACTCAGGGGGTTTAGTGGCATAAGTTTGGCAAAAGCAAGTCTTTTCAGCCTATTTGTTTCACTGATAAATACTTTATTTAAAGGGGCTCTTCCTCGAATAGTTGCATCATGAAGGATATTGCTAATAGTTTGTGATGTAATTGTTTCTGAAGTACCAACAACATCAATTACCACTTCTCGAGCACTTAGAAAGGGGTTTTTGTAGATTCTTTTATGATGGCTCTTCTTTGCCTTGCATTTAGCTTTCTTAAATGCCCAGTTCGCAGTTTATTTGTTGTCATACCAGCTTCTTTTTATCTTTATTACTTAACCAACACTAGAAAAGTTTAAATTGAACTGTTTACCTATTTCTCGGTAACTTAATCCAGAATTGTGAAGTGTTATAATCTTCTCATGGATAGCTACAGAAAGCTCACACGTTTGCAGAACCATGGCAACAGAAACTGTCTGAATCCTCGTTCCATTTATTATATTAGTAACCAGCTTTATGCCCACTAGTAGGCCCCTAATTACATCAGGTCTCATATTCATATGAACTTTGTAAAAAACTGCCCTAATTTTCGTTAACACTAGGCAGTGCTGCAAAGAATATTTTTAAGTGACATTTAAAAAAAAGAATGAAATACATATTTTACAAAATAAATTTCAAGTAATTTGGGCAGTCTGTGTCATTTTGATCTTTTAAACTGCCCTGCTGTATCAGAGTAAAGTTTCATTTTTCAAATTCCGATTTCACAACTCTATAAAACTGTAGTAAATTTCGATCATTAAAAAATAATCTTTTCTTTTATTTTCTAACTAAATTGTAACTATTGATTGCATTAATATGACTGATCTTTTTTTTTCTGACTAATCTTTTTTCAAAAACCTGATTTTTTTTTTTTTTTTTTTTTAAACATGCCTAAAGAAACCTGTAATTAATTTTGATCATTAAAAATCATCTTTTACTACATAAGTAAATTGCAACTATTAATTGCATTAATATGATTGATTTTTTTTTTCAAATTCTTTTATTAAATTACAAATTTATTTTCACAAGAATGTTTCTAGTATGTTAAAATACAAAATTTTATTGCATTATGTTTTTTATTTTCTAATTACATTTTATAAGAAATATTTTTTTTTCAATAGTTACTGATAGATGGCGCCAAAATATTTAAAAATGAAAGTGTAATCGATGTATGGAAGCTCTAACACCATGTCGATTCCTGCAGTGATCACTACGATGAAAATGCAGTAGTAGATTAGTTGAAGGAAGTGTTTGTTTGTTAGAGAGTTTGCGAATAACTACCTATTTCATATTTTTAACATTCACAACAAATGAGATTTATTTATTTTTAACCAGGCTACATCGCCAAACTACATTGTCCATGGTTTAATATTTTAAACGTTCACAACGACTGAATCTCTAGTTTTACTTTTGACCAGTGAGATATTAAGCTGCCAACCTAATTTCCACTAATGTTATCTCAGAATATATATATAATTGAATGTAAGTCATCTCTCAAACATTAATTTATTTTGAATGATCTTTCTAACAATGTAGATTTTATGCAGTTTTATTCGAAACAATAATTTTGAATAAAAATGGCTGCCAGGCATATGAAAAAGCAAAGCGGGCATTCTGTAACTGTTGATGGCAGTCAAATGCTTTGTACTTTTATTGTATATATGTGACATCAAAGTGTGAGACTGATGTGCTAAAAATTTGCATAATGTTCACGTTTAATTGCTTTTTAAACTGTCAGTGTTTTACCTGCAGTGTTTTACTTTTCTGGCATGAGAAAATGTAGAGCTTTTGATCCATTGATTGAATAAAACTAGTAATATTTATGGTGAAAACATTGTTTTAATATAGCTATAATAAACAAGTTTATTAAACAGCTGTATATAAAATTGCCCTTCATTCTTGAGGACCATATCAATAAGTTCTTAAAGTTCAGCTGGCCACTCATAATTCAATTATATAGTGCAAGCATGAAATGTCTAGGATTCTAGACAAAAAGCAGATTGTATATGTGCAATGCAGAACTACAGAAATTCATTTTTTTTTAATAATTAAAAAAAAAATGTTATTTCTTTTTGTGTGTAACATTTAGCACCAGAAATTCTATACAGTTACTTGTTTTAATAATAGTTGTACCTGGTACATTCTGATAATCTGTCAAGCAGCACTCGAGAAATTGAAAGACTCTAACACTACTGTTTTTACTACAGCAATGATATGCGAAGCATACATGTATTCCATCGGAAGCAGTTAGCATATAGTGGTACTGTCAGTCTCAAAGTTCCAGCTGTTTATGACACAAAAGGAGCAAATTCGCTTTGTTCGCATTTGAGTTGATGCGGGAAAAAAAAAAAAATATGTGTACTGAGTGGCTTTTCTCCTGTTTCTTAATCATGTTAATCTGAAGAAGAGATTTGCCATAGCTACCAAATTTTTAAACTTTTTTTCAAAAATAGTTAAACATTTAAGCAGATATTTTACTTAATAGAAGTTCCCCATAGAAACTGACATATTTTATTAAATAATTTTCTGGTTTGTCTATTTAAAAGAAAAAAAAAAGTAATGCAATAACTTAGTGATTGGTTTTCACCAAGAATTTTGCTGTAGTTTATTTAATTTATGTATAATTAATTGTACAAACAGCAGTTATATAAATAAGGAGGCAAATATTTAAATTCAAATGTCAGTATTTGCTGCTCCCCCCACCCCCAAAAAAAAGGGGGTTACACCAATTAAATTTGCATTAAGCCATACTTGCTAAAATACCCAATTGGCTACAGACCTCTTCCCCCACAACTATTAATAGGTATCCATTAGGCTTAACTTTTATATTTTTATGTTAGCCTGGTATAGGTGATAAATTGGCAAATATTTTTCCCACTGCAATCATATGTATTGCATTCATTTCATTGCATACCCAATTATGGAGCTTTTCTCCCATTACTTGAACTATTAACACGTACCTATTAGGCTTAGCTTTTATATGTAATTATTTTGTATACTTTTATGTTAGTCGGGTGCAGATGATAAATCGCCAAATATTCTTCCCATTGCCATCATTCATATGGCATTCAATTGAATTAAAATGTATACCTTTCGCTCATTTTATTTAAAATACATATAACTATCATTTAAACTCGGGGCTCGATAAATAGCGTTCCTGGGGAACCCAGAAATTATTTCTGGGAATGTATTTTTTCTACCCAGGTTCCCAGCCAGGAACCTAAACGGAAGCATTCGCAAGTCGCCGTGGTTGCCGGCATCGGCAATGAATTTGTATTCTCCTATAGACCGTGGCGATTTTTGGAAGAGGGAGGTGGGACAAAGAACGCCGAGTGTACAAGGGAGTTGCATTTCCATTGTATATATATATTAATTATTTGTTCTGTATACATTTGAATAAATTAGTAAATTCAATATGTATATCCAAGTTGGGAACCTTAACATTTTTAGAATTTTCGAGTCCTGTTTAAACTGCATACATTTAAAATACGTGCCTTTTGACTTATTTTATTTTTTAAAAAATAAGAAGAATAATAACATAAACCAAAATATTTTTCAATATCATAGCATGGTTTATGATTTACACTCATGGTGTTCCTAATTTACAAGTTGCTATTGGTGAGAAAAAAATGCTATTGGTAAGATTTGTGACCGGCTAACATAAAAGAAGTATATTTAAAAAATTGCATCTGATTACACATATTAGATAAATTACTTCTGTTTGTATATAATAACTGATGAAAGGCTGCTGTATATTAAATTGTGTAAATATTAGGAAAATGCTTTTGTGTATGAAACAGCATATAAGTTAACAGAAAGTACTTGTGAAAGTTTTCCTTCAATTAACTTTTCTCTATCTCGCCAAAACCCCTAATACAGAGAAGTACCAGCTTAATTTTTATATTTATTTATTTATTTTAAGCTTTACTAATCTAGATATTTTATAGAAAGGTAGTTTTCTTAATTATCATTAGCAAATTGTTTATGTACTTTAATAGTACCTTATTCAGAGAATGTTCCATAATCTGTTTCACATTGGCATATTTTAGCGAGTATGATTTGCTAAGAAAATATGCATGGACCAGACTTGTATAAAACCAAAAACTTTCTGCGCACCTAAATATTGACTCAAAAACTTTCTGCAAATTAATTTAATGTTTAATAAAATTACGTGTTGTATTATTTTGACGATATAAATTAAAAACAGTAGTCTAAAATAATTACCATTTAAAATTAATATTAAAGAATAATTATTTAGGTTAAATATAATAATAAAGCTAAAAAACCATGATAGGAAGAGCTGAATTCTTATCAATTATTTTGTCAATGCATTTAGAAACAACCCAATCCTTAATATTTTGACCTCTTCGCAAGCGTCTGTAGTGTCACAACAATGTTTTGCATCTTTAAATTTTGAATTGTGTACAAACAGTAAATAAATCTTACATAAAATTGTGGAATATTTTTAATTTTTTGGTATTTAAAAAAAAAAAAAAAAATTTTTTGCAAGTTCCACATTTTGTAGAAAATTTTCCACGCACGGCGTGCGTCTATATTATACAACTCTGGCATGGACTTCTATATTATGTGGAATGGCACTTTGACAGCCTAAAGGTATGCAGACGAGACATTCAAATCTCATGTCATACCATACGCTGCCGCCATTGTTGATTTCTTTCTTTTAATGCATGAAAATATCAGACCAAGTACTGCTTGATCTGTGGAAAATTTGTTTGAAATGGAAACAGTACAGTCAGGGGTTGATGCATGTTTTTTTGGGGGGGAGGAGGGGGGGGGGCATTTTGTGAAAAATAAGTTATTTTTATGGAATTTATCATATTTTTGTGAAATTTATTATATTTTTGTGAAAAATAACATTTTGTAATGAAAGAGGAAATTTAGCTACTCAAATTCAAACGAAGCATTTAGACCTTCTGCTAAAGTTTTCCTTTTTGGTGAACTTGTTTTGTTTGCAAATTGCACATTTTAAAACATAACAAAATAACAATTATTAATGAAAAGTATGTTTTTATAGAATGGAACTTTGTGAAGGGGCCTATTTTATTAATCCTTTTAGTTCCATACATAGTTTACCAATATATGCTAAAAATGCCAGTAAAAAGGTGGATTTTTATAGATAATTTATATGAACAAGAGAAATATTCACCATTTCCGTTACAATGCACCAATATTCATAATTTTTTCAACATTCTCTTCAGAAGATTTTATACTATGATAATAAAAACACAGAGCGAGAGGAGCGCGACGGCGCTCCTTGGCACTAAAAGGGTTAAGAGGAATTTTGTGAAGGACCAAATATACAGTGCATTTCTCTTCCAAGAGGAGGGGAAAAAATCGTGTTTTTACTAAAGAATACCACTGAAATAAATTTTTAATAAATGCTATGAGAATGAAATTTATTTTTAAAAGTAAATTTTCAATGAGTTAAATTTGTCTTTTTTTCCAGATTTGCGATTTTGGTTTAGCTCGTGTTGCAGATCCAGACCATGACCACACTGGTCTTCTTACAGAATATGTTGCTACAAGATGGTACAGAGCACCTGAAATAATGTTGAATAGTAAAGGTTATACCAAATCCAGTATCCTTTAAAAGTGTTTACATTGTGTTAAAAAATATATATACCAAATACATATTTTGTTTTTGTTAACATTTCATATATTTTTTCTGACAATTATTTAGTTTACTTTACTACTGAATAAAGAAACTAATTTGAATTACTTTTAATAAAAAAGTTAAAAATTTCTCTGGAAATATATATATTTAATAAGATGTATGGCTGTATACCTTTTTTATTTGATTGCCTGTGAAGTGATTTTTTTTCTGAATCGGCCATATTACAGGTTTTTCAATCAGTTGTGTTTAAATTATGGTACCTGTTTACTTTTCTGCTGACTGTTTTTGGTAAACAAAATTTGTTTCAAGCACTTTGATTTAACACTAGTACAACAGGACTTTTGGTATACCTAGAATCGCAGGGCAGGTCAGTTTGAACCTAGATAGAAAAGATTTAAAATTATGCACAAACATTTAATTTATTTAACTAAAACATTGTATTTTCATATGATAATCAATATTTCCCAGAACGTACATTGAATATATAAAAATCGACAAAAATTACCTACATTTTTAGAAAATGGCATTTAAAATTTTATTTCCTTAAGTATAATAACATATTTCTTAAACAAAAATAGAAATAGACTTCATTACTGTAGGAAAATAGATTATTTGATTTAAATAAATTTAGAGAATTTCTAAGAAGATTTCAAAGACAGATTAAAATTTTTATCGGTTATTTACTAGTTTTACAGATTTATTTCATCCAATTTATTGTATGCATTGTGTACAAAAATTTGGTAATGAGTTTTTTACATTACCACAAATGGGCACTTTACATTTTGAACAAATATGTTGAATTTTTTTTTCATATTTTGAAGTGTGACATCAGATTTCTTTACACTTGTGATTTTCCATCATTGTCAGTAGTTGCTTCATGTCCAAATGCCATCTTTTTTTTTGCTGGGAGAGAATAAACTTTTCTTGCAATTCTTCAGCTAAGTGTTGAATAAATTGCCATTTAAACAAGAATGTAGTCTAAGTTCCTTAAAGTATTTTACAATCTTTTAAAAATTAGTTTGAAAGGTAATTAAATTGTTATTGGTAGGATATAAGGAGAACTATTCTATCTGATTTTGAAACCTTTGCCATGGTCAGTGTTGGTAACATAAAGAAGCTAGTGTCTATCCGTCTATCCCCGCTTTCTGTTTGAAGTCTTTTCTAGATTTTATTACTGAAAAAATGTCTTTCTGCATAGTTGTACAATCATATGTTAAAAATTATAATTGTGACTTTTGAAGTTTTCTGCAAGTGGTTGAATGTATATAACAAATTTGTTATTTTAAATACGTTTTCAGGGACGTGAAAATCATAGAACGTTGTCATGATGCAGTATTTGGGATTAATACTTATGTAAGAGATTTTTAAATGAGAAAATTAATCTTGAAAATTTTTTTAAATGTTATTAATAATTTTCTATTGTACTTTCGGTATCAGGTTCTGGTTCAGGCAGGTACAAATTTCAAATGGACTCCAACTGGATAGTCTGTGGTCAATGAACTGGGAATGGCTGTTTTTCCAAAATACAATGCCAAGAGACAGATTTTTTAAAATAATGAGATTACGCTTCAATATAAAATCAACCAGATCATATTGTCTAGTAACAAACAAATTTGCCCTGATTTCTGATATCTGAAATCATTTCATTGAAAACAGCAAGATAAACTATACACCAGGGCCTAACATAAGTGTTAGAACACTTATGTTATGTCCTAAGAACAGTTATTTTCTACAAAATCTAGTGTAGGTTTAATCAATATATGCCTAGCAAACCAGATAAAGTGAGTGTCAAGTTCTTATTGGCTGCAGATGTTGATTCAAAACATCTGATAAATTGATTCCTGTATCTCATAAAAGATAACCAATGTCCATCCAACATTTCTCTTTCTGAAAATGTAGTACTGTGACTATTAAGTCCACGTGAAAACAAACATAGAAATGTCACTACAGATAACTTTTTTACAACACTGAAGCTTGCAAAGACATTGAAATCCAAAAACATCAGTCTTATAGGAACTGTAAAACACTCCAAAATCCGAATTACAAGAGACTACTGTACTAACTTTAAAAAGGCATTAGTACTTTTATTTATGCTGTACTTTTCTTTGTTTATTGCTTGTATGATGTTCCAAACTGTCCCATCTTTGCCAACTTCTTTGTTTCCAACTTTGAATGCACAGATTATTACTGATTTCTTTTTCAGATTTTCACAAGTGTATGTGGTTTTTGGCCCCAGTTATGGCTCCTTCCCCCTCCCCTCCCTAGTTTTTCAAAGCCCTCATCAGTTTTTCTAAAGAAACAAATGCCCATTTGATTATCGTACTTTTCTTTTCTAACGGAATAATCTGCTTAAAAATATATCACTTTTAACCCTTTCAAAAAAAATTTGTTTACGAAATGTCTTTTTTTCTCCCACATTTTTTCAAGCATTCATTGACTTAACTAATGAAAATACCTATTTAACTGTTGTATTTTTTTCTTTTTAATGGTGTAATCCATTTAAAAATATATTAATATTTATCCTTTTAAAATACAATTTTCAGAGAGCCGTTTCAGAGATTTTAGTTTTTCCTGCAATTTTTTTAAATTTGCACCAGTTATTTGTAATTGAATTACCCCCCCCCCCCCCCCAAAAAAAAAAAAAAAAAAAAACCACTTAATCGGTGTACATTTTATTTCAAAACGACGGCTTCAGTTTAAAACAAAATATTATTAACCTTTTTAAAAAAATTGTTTTCCAAAAGTCGTTTTTGTGATTTCAGTTTTTTCTGCATATTGAAATATGAAAACATATATATATATATATATATATACCAAATTCACCAGCACATTTATCTTTAAAATAACGTCTTCAGTTTAAAAAAATATTAATATTAACACTTGTTTTTTATTCTCTTCTGTAACTCCCCTCATGATATCCCAAGACATCTGTGAAAAGAAAACTTTTCCCAGAATGAAATTAGATTTTGAAGAGAATTGTGTTTCAGAAACACTTCTTCCGAGCCTTTTTAAAAAAAAATTCTGCACCTGTGCTGGTAAACTTACATTTTCAACAGAGTGAGATATCGTTTTGAGTTTAAAAAAGGGAAGGGGGGCTGGTATATTGTTTAGGTTTTCTCAGGAACTTTTGTCAGAAATTAAAATAGAAATCATTCAAATGAGGGCCTCTTAGTTTGTTGATTGATTTTCCTGTAAAAGTATTAAAATCATGCAAATAAAAGGGTGTACACTGCTGAAAGCAATGGGGCTCCCAACATTAGGTTTGTTTGAAAAGATTTTTGTTTAAATATATAAATTCATTCAACATGTTTTTTTTTTTACGTACATTTAAGGTTATCGCAGGTCTGTGCTACGCCGGTCTTTCGTTTAAAAATATAAAATCAAAACAGACTGGAGCATGCATAGCACACCCATTGTGTACCAAAGGTACTCCCCCACCTCCCAATTCTAACTTCATTTAGATAGATTTTTATTTAAAAGGATAAAATCATATAAATGCGAGGGTGTATAATACCGAAGGCAATGGGACTCTCAGCGTTAGGATCGTTTGGAAAGATTTTCGTTTAAATATATAAAATCATTCAATACTGATTTTTAAATATATTTATTATTATCACTATCCCAGGCAATGCTGGGCATATCTTCTAGTACAGAATAAAAGCAACCTGAAGTCTTCTAAATATTTGTTGTAATTTTCTACTTCATTCGAAAGCACATCACACTAGAGGTCTGCACAGGCCGGACCTGGTCGTCACTCTTTCTGGACCAGACCACACCCTGCTGTTTTTTCTGCAGACTCGGGACAAGCCAGACTTTTTTCTTTCGGGTCCACACCAGCCTTTGACTTTATTCTTCCTAGAGGTTTACATAGGTTGAAATATCCAGGCCCTTGCCCATGCCCCTCCTGGTTCGAATAAAATGAAATAAATCTTTGCCATGTCCAGGCCTATGCAGACCTCTGCATTCTTCTCCCCGAACCCATCTTGTGCTGGTATTTTTATTTATTTTTGTAATGTTTTTATAGTGATGTTTTACCTTTGTTGAGTGATATCTTTAGTAATTTAATTTGGTTTAATTAATTACAAAGATATATATATTTTTTAATTTATTTTCTTTGTTAAGCTTTAAATTTGATTTTCTTTTACTATCTTTTTCTTTCATTCTAAACTGTGTTGATTTTTTTAACGAATCTTCATTTGAATGTAATTGTCAGAGTCCATTTTTTTAATCAATATTTATGCATGTAATTATCTAAATGACCATTAATATTGTTGCTATTCTGTATTTCTTGAATTAGAACATAATCTGAAAATAAAATCTATGCTTAAGTGTGTTTTGAATAATTTTAATTGTGGGAAAATGTTGCTTCAGAAATATCGGCATGTTTTATAGAAATTCAGTCAGGCCAGGATGGGCTCAAGTCAAACTTACTTTTTATACTGAGCCGAGATGATAATCTTTTTGTACAGACTGGGTCTGGGCCGAAATTTTACTTTTTATACCGGGTTGGGTCAATAAATGTTTTTCTATGTCTGGGCTAAGCTGGAATTAAACTTATAACTTTTACACTAGACCAGGACTGACCAATAAATTTTGTGTATGAGTCGGACCAGGCCCAGTCCTCAAAATTTTGGCCCATGCAGACCTCTACTTCAAACTGACACATTATGACTTTGATTAAAAAAAACCTTCACTATTCCCCCTTCTTCTATTTCTTCATTACTCCTTCCTGCCTATTAGAGAAATTCAGTGGTGAGGAAAATATACTTTCCAGTTACTTCAGAGAAAATTAATATATTTTTCGTCATTTATGCATTAAAACTTCTGTGTCAAATTGACGCGATTCTAGGCATAAATGTGATGTCTAGAAGTTTATGACAAATTAAACATAGATTTGGGTCAAATTGACAAGTTGAGTGACGTCTTAAAATGGTTTTAACTATTACTTCTTTTTAAAATGCCAACAATACGCCCCCTTTATTCAATTTCAGTACTGTAATTATACTGAAAAAACAAAAACAAATGCAGCACTTTACTGTATTACTCAAAAATAAAGTACATATTGGTTGTTCAGAAAGTAATTTCATTTTTTTAGGGGGGAGGGGTGAATATGAAAGACAATTTTCTTATAGTGTATAAATATTTTATTGAATTATATATTCTCAATTTTGGTCTAATACCTTTTGTCATCTTTCTGGCAGTTACATGATTCTACGCTCATAAAACTTCTGATCTTTGCTAGCAGAAAACTGATTCAAGTCATTTTTGACATCCTCATTTGAAGTAAAGGTTTGGCCATCTAAAAATTTTTGTAGACTGGAACAAGCAACAGTCCGAATGTGCCAGATATGGAGAATATGGTGGGTGTGGTAGTACATCCCATTAAAGGCTTTTGACGAGTTACCAAACTTATATGAGGTCTCGCATTATCTTGATGGAACACTATACCTTTTCTGTTTGAATGAATCATTCAATTTGTCCAATTGATGGCAGTACACTGCAGAATTGATCGTGGTATTGTCCAGTAGAGGCTAAAAAAAAAAACTATTCCCTTGAAATCCCACCAAATAGACATCACTTTTTTTTATAAATATTGGTTTTCTAAGTGCTTTGAGCTGGTTCATCTTTTTTTACTGCAAGATCTCTTGCATTTTACATTTTTGTAGACAACCCATTTCTTGTCCCCAGTAATGAATTGCTTCAAAAATGGATCATTTTCTTGACGTTTGAGAAACAAATCACAGATGTCAATGTGACAGAGCAAATTCCCTTTTGTAAGAACATGTGGAACCCATATGTCAAGTTTTTGAATTAAACCAAGGCGTTTCATGTGATCATGAACAGTCGAATTCAGGAACTTTAATCTCTCAGCGATTTCCCAAGTTGTTATTTGGCAGTTTGCATCAATCAATGCCTTTATTTAGTCTTCATCAGTTTCAACTGGTCTTCCAGAAAACGGTGCATCTTCAGCATCAAAATTTCCAGAACGAAATTTAGCAAACTAGGCACTGATGTTCTGTCAATACATCTTCTCCATACACATTGACTATTTTTTTTCTTGCTTGAACAGCATTTTTACCTTTTTGATAGTAAAAAAAGTCAAATATGCCAAAAGTGCTGCTTTCATCTTTCCATATTTGATAGGGCACCAAACAAAAACTATTGCATCGAATCAAACAAATTTTTTTAACAAACATTGTTATATCAGCTGTCAAAATATATGACAATGTGGTTTAAGTGTGAAGTTGGCTGTGAAAAAAATATACTTACGACATATGTTGGGAAACAACAAAATTACTTTCTGAACAACCCAATACTTAAAGACACATTATATTTAAACACATATTTTAACACTTAATTTATCAAAGAATTACTTGAAACAGAAATACGTTTAATATTTTCAAAAGAATGTTTTTTAAATATGATGCATATCAAATTATTCATCTTAAAAGTTCATATTGAAAAATATCTGGTTTATCGGTTTAGTACAAGGTAGCAGGTCAGGAGCAAGCAAAAAGAGGTTCCATTATCGAAAAATGAAAGGGCTAACTGAATTAAAACCCAAAAAATACTGTGATAAGCCTGATGATATGCTTCATGAATGCCCCCCCCCCCCCCGAAGAAAAGGCACTCTGGTTCCTTACATTTTGAATCTCTCGGAGACTGTTCCCAAGGTGACTCGTACCTCTTGAAGCAAAACCCTAAATAACCGCACATCACTAAAGTTACACTAACTGATCCTGCACTAACCTGAAATAAACCTTAAATTGTATATTTTAAGATGGAAAAGATTACACGCCCAAAAACTTTAGCTAACTAAGACCCTATTAAATTCTCTTGTGAGGAGTTTAGTATAAATATTTGCAGGATTTAAGTTACTTCTAATATATTGCAATTTAAATATGTTATCATAAACCAGGTTTCACTAAAAATAGTATTTAATATTTATATATTTTGTTCTTGCATTTTCTATAGGAGAATGTGAGAAACTCATTGCTGCTTGATTATCGCAGTATATTAAACATTCATTTAACTTTTAATTTAGACTTTCATTTTCTAATGTGTTTAACCTTGTTAATTCTTTTGCTGCTTCTGCAAGTATATCATATTGAGCTTCCATAGTGGATAAGCTAACTGATTTATGTTTAAATATATGCCAGGAAATCTGTGTTTCATCAGAAAAAGCAATATAATTCCTGATTGAAACTCTGCCATCTCTATTAGCAACGGAATCAGAATCTGAAAATAATTTGTTTTTAAAATTTTTATCTTTAAAAGTTCCAATTTATAATTTTTAATGTACTGCAGATAACCTAAAAGTTTTGTTTTAGTAATGTTTTAGTAAACCATACCAGTGTTTAATGTCAGGGTTTGCTTGAAATTGAGAAAAAGCATTTCATGCATACATTATTGTCCGATCTTGTTCTACTCTCTATAAAAGAAAGACATACAACTTACAAACCTTTTCTATAGAAGTTTCCTGATGTATAAACAATCTTCCTCCTTTCTTTTGAAATTCTATACCTAGAAGCTTTCTAGTTTTATCAATCAATTTAAAATTAAACTACTGCTTTAGTTATTCAACAATTTCATCTACATCTTCTTTAGTATTACCAAACAATGATACTGTCAATGATACTGCAATGTCATAATCTGCAACATAATTATGATATTTTTAAATAAATAGACCAAGATAGCTTAACAAAATTCATTTTCAGCAAAAATTCATCTAATTCAAGAAACCATTGATGGCCATTTTGATGCATGCAGTAAATAGCCTTTCTTAAGAAACTTTACTTTGATCAACGTCGTAACCTTATGGTTGTTTCATGACTCTATTTTATCAGGCATAAAATCTGTATTCTTTCATCCGTAAATTTGTTGCACTGTTCTCTGGAATTCCACAGGTAAGTAACGGATCATTTGAAAGCCAAGATGTAAGATTGTCCTGTTGATGACTAGCATCTCTCAAACAGGATGCTGCTGCTTTTACTCTACAGAAGAAAAGTCCAATGCCTTCATTGGATTTATATTAGATTTTGAAGAGTTCGTCGGGCAATTTTATTACTTGAGCACATGTAGAATGTTAAAAATGTTCTTTCAATACATTTTATGCAATAGCTGTATCAGTAGTTGTAGAAATAAGAGATCTCAGGTCATTTCTTATATTGAGATAAATACGGCAGTATGAATGGTCTTTCTCAGTTTTCAGTCAAGTTTCTCTTGTGCGAAAAGATCTATATTATGCAAAAATTTATAATCTGCACAACTCCTGGTCCCAGGGAATGCAATATAAATATACTCTACTGTATATTGATATGTTTCAGCCATATTTGGCCACGTTTACAAGGTAAGTTTAATAATGTGTGAAAAGTTATCTATATAATTCAAAATTCTATATAACACACACCCTCACGTTTTTATGTTCCTTCTACTGTATTATATTTGTGGTTATATATACATCCTGAAAGAATTAAAAATGCAATTATTTCTCTTAGAAATCAATTCTCTTATAAATTACCTTTACCTTTTTAGCAGTTTAAAGTAATATTTAACTTTAATTAATATAAAAATATTGAATGATAAGTTTAAATTGGAGAGGTTAATTTAGCTGTTAAGATTAATTTTCAATTTATCACAATATGTCAATTTATTTATAATTTTGGTTTCTATATGATTCTTAAGGTATCATGGATAAATATATATAAATGAATGTGAGTAAATTTAAAGTGATTTCATTTAGATAATTCTTTAATTATTCATATTGAATATTATATTTCATTAATTCTTTCATACTTCTTATTCTTCTACCCACTTTCCAACACCCCATTACAAATAGGTACCCATATATGATTTTTCACTTGATCAATAATTTTTGACATAACATTGCCATTGTTTATTCGTTTAAGATAGTATCTCATATTGGAATCATTAATGCACTCTTTTTTAAAATAATAGAATCTGTAATCTTGGAAATACTTCACTACATCCTGTTCTGTAGATGAAAAGTCCTAAATCTTTATTTCTTTTTTTTCAAAATGTAAGAGAAAAACTGAGAAATATCAATTTATATCCTCCATTACGAAAACTGAACTTGTTTATCCACAAAATAAATAAAAATGAGATATATATATGTATATAATATATATTGCATGTGGTGTGCAGTAGGGCTGGATTATTTATCAATATAGCGGTTAAATATTAATATTTTTTAATTATAGCAATAAGGCTATCTAAGCTCTGACTACCAATATAACCTAATACCTTTTTTTTTCTGCATCGAGACTTTGAAACTCGAGAAAAAGTGCCTAATATTCCGTGCCAGTATCGCAATATCTTTTCCAGCCATTTCTTTCACCTGCTAACATTTTATTTATTCACTAATCTGCTTCATTCATATCAGAATTTTCAACTCCACTGATTATGTCTTTCATTAATATCACAATAGCTCGTTACTCCGCAAACCGCAGATTCCACTGTCCATTCATTACTGAATAATACTGATCGTCTGTGTTTTAATTCCGCTGCTGCTATTGGTCCTGATATATTGCAATATATCATGACCAATAAATATGAGCTAAAATATGTGCTGGTTATTGCTGGGTATTACTATAGCTTTGCAGCTAGTAATCTCTATTCGCAAGCAACTAATTAGTCTGCTAATGGTAAAATTTTGCTTTTTGTCGCACTTTGAAGTAGTTATCACGATATATCACCAATAGCAATGTCAATTCATTGATATATTGCAATATTAAATTTCTGATATCGTGCAACCCTGGTGTGCAGCGCTGCAAATGACAAAAACAAATTACATACGTTACATTAATGTCATACATTATTAGTTGTCTCTTTGTTTGCCATTAATGGTCAGTAAGAAAGTAAATAAACCTAAAAGACCTAAATTATTATGCTGAATAATAAATTTTGTATGATAAATGATATTCATTGCTTAATTATCCAAGATTTATTGCAGCAAGTGCATTGGATAGTACTTAACTGTAAAATCACAGATAATAATTAATGGCTACAATTATTATGAATTTTAACATTTTAACAGTAGGAGGTTTTATAAAGAGACAAATATTTTGTTTGCATTTTTTAAGAAAAATGTGAATTTCATTCTTTTTTTGTTTTTTTCATTCTGTAAAATATACATCACAATTGTTTTGCTTGTTTAGTGTTACTTGTATACAATTTTGGTATCTGTTTCATCTTCATCATATTCAATTTAGCACCATCTTCATGACAAGTTGCCAATATTGATCAAACTTGTTGCCAACAGAAATCTTTCCTTTGAGCTACCCTTATTATGGAAAAATAACCATTTTGCCCATGTTATCATTTAGTTAATAAGGAGTTACTTTTAACCCTCTCTATATTATGGTATGTATTAGTTATGAAGCCTACTTAAAATCCCAGTGCCTTATGACAGTTTAATTCATCTCAGGTGGCAAGAGATGATTTATTATTTAATGCTATACCATAACTGTTGACAATTTATCGTAAGTATTTATCTATATAAACTTTTTAAAAATGTTTCTTAAATATGTTTCCATTATTGTAAAATGTGATAGAGTTCGTAACTGCTTTTATTGTTGTAGCAAAATTAGTACTATGTCAAATCTTTTACTTGCACAAGTATTTTCATATGGATAAGTTTCTAGAAATTGTTAGAAAATCAGTTGCCTTTTTAATATTTTATTAGTTCCATATGTTTATATGAATTCAGAATTGACCGGAGCAAATTTGTTTTTATTTTCATTATAATTTGTGTTTGTTTTATTTCTTCATTAAGTTTAACTTTATTCCTATATTTGTTCTATTTTCTTTTTTAATGCTTCACATCTGTCCTGACTTTAATTAATACCATTCCAAAATTGTTCCTTAATTTTTATTTAGTTGATATTTGGTCTGTGGGTTGCATTTTAGCTGAAATGTTGTCAAACAAGCCTATTTTCCCTGGCAAACATTGTAAGTATAAATTAAAACAGATTCCTTTATGAATTAGTTGAGGAAACTTGCATGTTGTTGTAGTTTTATTTATTGTTGCTTGAATTTTTCTATGTTCAGTTTACTTTTTTATTATAAGTTTTAGTTTGGTATTCTAAAATCTCTGCTTAGAAAAGAGGGTGTCGTTTTTCTGCTCATTTCTTGTAGCAGTATTACTTGTGCTTGACCATAATACATCGTAGTTGCAAATACCTCAAAATGAAAGCAGTTATTTATAATCTTTCATAACTTTTAGAAAATTAGATTAATATTGTGTGTATATATATATATATATTTTTTTTTTCAATTCATGGGTAAAATATCTATGTTTATTCATAAAATATTGATATTGTTTATTGTATATTATTTTTGACATTGTAATATTAAGCTCTTATATTATGCTTAAAACATTTTAGTATGTGATGATAAAAATTGCTATTTGTAAGTTTGTACAAATGTTTATAAATAGTTTAGTCTGTTGATTCTTTATGGTAATTATAGCCATGAAAGAATTATTTTGCATTGTTTTTAGTATGAGTGACTTTTCTAATGCAAGGTTGTTGAATTTGCCTATTTTTAAGGATTCTATTTAAAATAACTCCACTTTTTTAACATCTCCCTTAAAATTTTTGTTTAATATCTAAAAATCACACCTTTATTTATTTACAAGCTAATCTGCCTGGTGTTGCCCTTAAAAAAATTATGCGAAATCACTCTAAAAATCGCTGCATAAAACCGTTCCTCTGGTCTTTTGGAAATTAAATAGAGAGGTGGACCCCGAAGCAGAAGTAAATTTAATACCACCCCCTCAAATGTCTGGATCATTTGATTCAAACCAAGACAGTTTTTGGTCAAAATTTAAAAAAAATTACTGTTGGATTTTCACAAAATTTGCATTTCCGGAATAAAAAAATAGACTATGTATAGACTGCGAGTTTCACTTAAATACCTCCGATACTTTTTTTAATACTCAAAGATGAGTGAAAATGAAACTATTTCGTTGTCTGGGATTATCAAATTGGTAACTTTCTTTTGCGGTTTCAGAAAAAATAGCTATTTTCGACAAACACACAGAAAAATCTTTTAGTTCCACCACCAGCGGATGCATTCTATTCTAAACAAATTTTACGACACATGTCCCCGCTGCCTATGATATCATGTATAGCAGATGGGCTATGCACACACAGAAAAATCTTTTGGTTCCAGTTTCCACTGCCAGGTGGAGCATTCTGTTCTAAATAAACTTCTTTCCAAACTCGTTCAACTCCGGCCGAAACTCCGGCACTTGTTTTCGCTGCTTACGGCACCATGTATAAGTGCTGTGCATGCCGGAAAAATGTTAGTTTCACTTCCACTGCCAGGGCCCATAGAACCTGAGAAAATAAATCACCTCCATGGATATTAATATTCACAAATGGTGGTAACCAAGGGCTGAAAAAAAGATACCAAAGTTTTTTTAGTACCTGGGAGACCTCGGAAGAATGTCAGAAAAGATTTCGTTTGAATCGGACCAAGATTAAATGCAAAATCTTTTAGTTACATTTTCCGTCGCCAGGGGGTGCACCTGGTTCAAAACAAACCTCTTTCCGAATGAAACTCCGGCATGTGTCCCCACTGCTTATGGCAATGTATAGAAGACTTGCCGTTGCACGTACTGAAAATCTTTTAGTTCCACTTTCCACTGCTATAGGGCACCAAATCTATGCCTTAATTAGTTGTCTATTCATGTAAAGTTGAATGGATTAATTCTCATTGAAATTGGGCTCTTTCTTTGAATTGGACAAATTTTAAATGCAAAGTTTTCTAGTTCCTCTGCCCACCGCTAGGTGGTGCACTCTGTTCTAAATAAAACTCTTTCTGATCAAAACTCCGGCATGTGTCCCTGCTGCCTATGACACCGTATAGCAGGCGAGCTGCGCATATGCTGCAAAATCTTTTAGTTCCATTTTCTACCGCCATATGGTACCAAACCTGTATCTTAATTAGTTCGTGTTAAGTTGAATGAACTAATTGTCATTGAAATTGGGTCCATAGAACCCCGAGAAAATACTGCTTCCTGGTGATTAATGTTCAGAAATAGTGGTAACCAAGGGTTGAAAAAATGATACCGAAGTTTATGTATTACCTGGGGGACCTGAGAAAAGGTTTCATTTGATTCGGACTAATTATGAAAAAGTTCTAATTTTGGAAGCAAGGGGGAAGGAGGGAGTTTCAATCAGAGCATATTAACGCAATATTTAAATTACAACTGAACACCCCCTCCCCCCCCCCCACACACACACACCGAATTAAACCAACAACACTAAAAAAATTAGGAATTATCATTAATTTTTTAAACAAAAACAAAATGACTTTTTTTTACATACAAAAACAGTAAGTTATCGTTGTTAATTTCTGAAATCAAATACATAAATGACGTCACATACATGAAAAAACTCTAAAAATCATGAAAAAAATCATAACTCGCTGTTCGAATACAATCAGCTGACGACCTTTTCATCTGCCAATCACAATTGCCCGTGCATTCTTGCTGTGCCTACAATCCTATCAGCTACCAACCACAACTGCCCTCTAACGGTGTTTGACTTCTAACGGCATCAAGTGACGTCATACGCTGCAAAACATAAAAAAAAAAGGTTTAAAAATGCATAAAAGATTAAATTTAAATAAAATCTAATAAAAAAATCAGAATAATAAATAATCCGCCTTTCCCTTTTAAAAATCATGATTTTTTATTTGTAAAGAATTATCAACTTTCTCCAAGCTAAAAAGAGAAAAAAAATGACAATTCTGAGCATAGCTGAGGCTGAAATGGAAGCAACTAATCAAGCATTCTGGGCAAAATTTCTTAGTGTCGAACGAAAAAATTCGCCAAAATTAAAAAATCGCTGTTTGAATTTTACATAAACTTTATTGAAAAGAGGACAAAATTTACTATATTGGGCTAAAAGATTGGAATCGAATTAAAGTTACTAATGTGAAAAAATCACAGCAAAACGTTAAAAATTGCATAAATTTAATTTAAAAAAATCTATTCAAAAATTCCAAAATCGGACTTAGAGGTACAAAACTACATGCATAGAGGTACCTTCCCACCAAATTTTGTAGCTCTGCATGCAGCGGTCTCTACAGAACACGAACGAGAAACACACACAAACTTCCTTCTGTATTATATTTGGAAATATACACGTTCATACCATGTAGTGATTCTTGCAACCATCAAATCAATATTGATTCTTGAGTGTTAAAGAAAATTGCATAACATTTTGTTAAAATAGTGTTGGCTGTATTCAGAGGCTTAAAATAATGTTGTGTTATATGAGAAAGATAGCTACTATTTTATTACTTTTTTTTTTTTAAATTCTTAAAAAGTAAGGTTTTTTTTTGTTCAAAAGATAGTTTTGTATAAAATGCAGTTATTAGTATACTAAAAAAAAAAAAATCAGTACTTTATCCTTAAAATTGAATTTTGTATAAGTTAACTTAAAAAAAAAATGCATTGTAAAGTTTAAAAGGTTGAATATAGATCCGAAGATAAGTGCAGGAAATACATTTTTCTCATTGTTCTTAATTATTGAAATGCCTTCAAAAGAGTATTGAAAAGAAAAGAAAAAAAAATCTTACCTCATTATCTCTGGACTAAAATCTGTCTCCGTTAGATTACAATGAAATGTGCTTTTAAATTTCAAAATCCAATGTAAATCTTAAATGTGTGTTATGACTTGATATTCAGTCTCACTCATATGAAAATGGCATTCATTGTAATACTTAATTTATCAAAGTCTTATATTCTACTGTTCTACATTCTGAATACACTTGTTTTATTCTTAAATTTGAAAGGCTATTAATTGCAAGATGTGTATCCTGTCTAACATCCCATTTGTTAATTTCTCAATAAATCTTATGGATATAGTACTTAACATCGATGGTTGCTCATTCAGGAGTGCTAGATATGCATAATATGCTTGGTGGAATTTAATTTTACCTAAGTCTTATTGAATGTGGAATCCAGGGATAAGAATTCCGCTAAGATTCTGCCTTGTTACAAATCCATATTTATGTGCAATTTTGTTGCAGTTTTATTTCAACCATTATTTGATTGCATGCCAAAATCTTAGTGTATGATCTGGTGCCATAACAAAGTTTCAGCAATTGCCAACTTTCTATGCAAGTAAATACAGGGCTGCCATTTGCGACTAAAATGCGACTAAAAGCGACTATTTTCAGCATCAGGCGACTATGGCGACTATTATAGGCCAAAAACCATTAAAAAGCGACTATTTCAACTAAAACGCAAAAAAAGGCGACTTTTTTCAGGTTCCAGCGACTATTTTTAGTGAAGAATCGATCTTTTTTTTTCTCCCTCAAAGCGCCTGTAAAGTCATCTTCCCAAACGCACTGGATCACCTGCCTCGCTGTTTCCTCCTTCCGTACGTACGCAAGCGGTTGCTTCTATTTGCAAATTAGGGGAGGCAGGTACTGTGCTGATGGGATCGTTTCTGAATTCCAGGGAATGTTCAAGTTTCGGCAGGAATACGGAAATTCCAAGCAGATTTTGGTCGGAGAAAAACTAGTTTGGCTTAGTAGGTGAAAATCACGTTTGGTGGTAGGTGGTTTTGGAGCCCAGAAAAGCTTGGTGTCTAGTATACATAGATGCCAACAACTCCGGAAATGCGTGGTAAAATATGGTAGTACGGAAATAACGTTGAAAATACGGAAATTGCGTCTTTTACAGCGATGCCGCGGACGCGCTATAGCGCGTAAATTACGCGAAAAATTGGAATTGGGACGCAAAAAAATAGTTCTTACGCGTCCCATGCGACGTGCAATTTTTACACGCGTAAATTCTTCGAAGAATCGCGAAATCATTTTGTCGAATAATCCGAAAAAACGGCAAATTTCGCCGTAGGATCGCGAAAAAAACGGCAAACTTCGTCGAAGGATTGCGAAAAAGGCAAACTTCCTCAAAGGATCGTTAAAAAATGGCGAATTCTGTCGAAGGATCGCGAAAAACGGCAAACTTCGTCAAAGAATCTTAAAAAAACGGGGAATTTCGTTGAATGATCGTGAAAAAAACGCGAAAATAATTCATTAAAAGATCGCGGGAAATGGCTAATTTCGTTGACAGATTGCGAAAAAAACGCAAATTTAGTCAAAGGACCGTGAAAACACGTGAATTTGATCAAAAGGCCGTAAAAAAAAACTGCATTTTCGGTGGAAATTCGGCAAATTTTTCCGCGTTTTTCGGCGAAATCACGGAAAAATGCGAATTTCGCCGAAGGGCCACGGAGAAAACGCCAACTTCGTCAAAGGATCGTGGAAAAAACTGCTAATTTCGTCGAAGGATAACGGAAAAACGTCCAATTTCGTCGAAGAAACGGCAAATTTCGTCATCGGATTGCAAAAAAAACGGCTAATTTTGTCGAAGGATCGCGAAAAAACGGCAAATTTCGTCGAAAGATCGCCAAAAAACGGCAAATTTTGTCGAAGGATCTCGAAAAAACGGTAAATTTTGTCGAAGGATCTCGAAAAAACGGTAAATTTTGTCGAAGGATCTCAAAAAAACGGTAAATTTCGTCGAAGGATCTCGAAAAAACGGCAAATTTTGTTGAAAGATCGCCAAAAAACGGCAAATTTAATCGAAGGATATCGAAAAAAACGGTAAATTTCGTCGAAGGATATCGAAAAAACGGTAAATTTCGTCGATGGATTTCGAAAAAACGGCAAATTTCGTCCAAGGATCTTGAAAAAACGGCGAATTTGGTCAAAAGATCTTAAAAAAACGGCGAATTTTTTTTCAGAATATTTTTTTTTCCATATATTCAGAAAAAACTTCAAAACCCCGTGGAATCAATTTTCCTACACAGATTCCTAGTTTATCTTTCAAAGCTGAGGACTCTTATCTTATTCTTTATTTTGTTTACCAAGTTCATTTTCACAAAAATTTTGCAAAATTAGTTTATTTATCATTATTGATCTTCGAAATGACACCGAACTATTAAAAAAGTATATCTTCAAAACACTCGTATGACTCCTGAAACGACTCCTGAATTGCTTAAATTTTACTCCTGATGGATGTCCAAAACTCCTGAAATGTAACTATTTTACTCCTGATGTAGTTTTTACAATGTTGGCGTCTATATTTATTAAGGAGAGTTCAGAACTGTTTACACAATTCGTAGCATTTTTTCATTCATATCATATTCATTTTTATAGAAATGTGTATTTTTTTTTATAATAAAAGTATAAAAAGTGACTTGGGCAGAAACATAAACACTGAAATAAGATGTGGACATTCATAAAGACCCTTCAGTTATTATGGAAACTTTTTAATATTGTCCTTTTTTTAGGTAAGTATGCGACTATTTTGGCTACTATTTTTGTACAAATGCTACTATTTTGGCTACTATTTCTTTCTTTGTAGGCTACTAAAGCTACTATTTTCAGTGTCATTAGGCAGTGGCAGCCCTGTAAATATGGCAAAAAAATGTGCATATAATTAGTAGGCACAGAATGCTACATTTTTTTATGTGTTTATTATTGTCATTGCTTAAAAATGTCTTATTTTTAGATGTTGTGCAATCAAAAGAAGGATATGTTTAAAGTCTAAAAATTTATCTTACAAATTTATTGCTTATTTGCTCAATCCCTGGAAATTGTTATAACAATTTATTATGTTTCTGTTACAAGTCTTAAATTTTGTTGCTCCAAATTGAGCTTTTCCACTTCTCACTGCTTTGATTGTATTAAAGACATTTTTAATGCTATTTTTATTGATTAGAGTTTCGGGTGCAGATGTGTGATCATGTATTCTTAAACTGCACTGTTTAATAAGTATTCCTTAAAATAGTTACTTCTGTACTAACGGATTCTAGGGCATGCAGCAAAAGTTCTTATCTATCGGTATTGAATTTATAGCTTCTTAAAGGATTATTTTTGTTATGATATACAGTAAAATCTCGTTACAACAAATTTCTAGGGACCACCAATTAAGTTCGTTATTCTGAAAAAACCGTTAATCTGAAATTCCAATATGGAGGTTTTAAAAAAATTAAATTTGGATACACATGGAATAAAATTATGTATTATTACTAAAGTTATATTAAATTTCTGAAAAGATGTCAATAAAGAATTAATATACAGTATATTATTGTTAACCTATTTGTTATACGATAATTATTAAATTTCAAGATTTTAGTCATAACTATAAAGAAATTATAATTTAACTTACATATGGGACAGCTGAAAAATTCACACTAATACATTGACCATTAATGTAACTTTTATTTTTTATATAAAAAAAAAAAACAGATTTTTTTTCCCCCTCAAATTAACAACAAATGTTTGAGAACAAATCTTCAATATTATTCAACATTGTATAAAATGTTTACAGCACAATGTATAGCTAGTATAAATACTTTCAAAGGTTTTGCAAACAAGAAATGTTAGGCAGAGCTTTTTTAGGTAGCTTTCAATACAAAAAAGTATAAAGCTACCTATTGCAGCCGTTCGGAAGAAAGCAGTTCCGGAAAATTTCGATATATTTTCACCGATCATGACCCCCAGACCCCAAAACCACCCTCCCAATTTTGATTTATATATATATACATATACAGTAGAGTGCCACAAATCCGCCGACCTAAAATCCGCCAGCGTCCAAAATCCGCGCAAGCTTGCAGATGTAAACATTAAACATCTTTCTTCCATGGCACTAAAAGAATGAAGTTAAAGAAATGATGACGTCATTCCAAAGCGAATGATCGATTCATAACATTTTCATCGATGACGGAAACCAGACAGATTTTCTCCTGATTAGCGAAACGAGTTTGAAAAATCAGATTCCTGCGTTTTTGGGCAATTTTCGCTGTTTGCGAAAATGCAGCCTTCTGATTAGTCATCTTCTTTCGCTAATGAGCGAAGAGTCTGCCTGGATCCCGGCGTATTTTTACAAAGAACACAGCAAAAGTTGGAGCTGAAGTGAAGAGAAGACGATTCGATATGCACATGCATTTCTGTTGCTGTTTTTAATCACATGTGAGATCTTATATTTTAATCATTATTTAATTTATTTTACGATATTTTTTTTTTTCCTGTGAAGTTTCTAAAATATGGAAAAGCGAAAGCATGTTGCACTTATGGTGCTACAAAAAGTAGAAATCATTAAAAAATTGAGTGATGGAGCAACACCCAAGTATATTGCCGATACGTACGGCATTGCTATCAGAACAGTTTACGATATTCGTAAACAGAGAAAAAAAATATTGGAATTCTACACGAAAAGTGATACTAATGCTGGAATCATGAATCGAAATCGAAAGATTTAGATTCTATTGTTTATGAATGGTTCAAGCAACGGCGTAGCGATGGAGTACCAATTTCAGGACCACTACTTAGAGCAAGAGCAAGAAAATTTCATGCCGATTTGAATATTAAGGAACCATGTGATTTTTCCTCAGGTTGGTTAAACCGTTTTAAAAAAAGGCATGGTATTTGTTATATTAAAGCATGTGGAGAAAATCTTTCTGCAGATAAAGTAGCTGCCGAGGAATTTGTTGATGCTTTTGCTGAAAAAGTTTCTGAGGAAAACTTATCTCCGGACCAAATCTTCAATATGGACGAAACAGGCCTTTCTTGGAGATGTCGTCCAAGGAAGGCTTTTGTTACAAGTGAGGAGAGTGCTCCATCTGGAGTGAAAGAAGCAAAGGAGAGAATAACAGTTTTGCTCTGTAGTAATGCAGCAGGAACTTTAAAATGTAAACCTTTGGTTGTGAGTAAAAGTGCAAGGCCACATTGTTTTCCTATTCCTGATAAATCTCCACGTATTTTTAAGCAGTTCCCAGTCATTTATACGAACAACCGAAATTCATGGGTTACCCAAGATATCATTACTGATTGGTTTTTCAACAATTTCGCTAAAGAAGCACGAAAACATTGTAATGGTATTGGATTAGCATCTGACTGCAAAATTCTGTTACTCTTAGACAATTGTAAAGCCCATCCAGATGCTGATGTGTTGCAGACTGATAAACATAGAAGCCCACTTTTTACCTCCAAACACAACTTCCTTGATCCAACCTATGGATCAGGGTGTTATAAAAAGTTTCAAGTCTTACTGCAAAACTGAATTTATGAAAAAAATTCTTGATGTAGATGCATGTCTGAAATTAGCAGAGTATAAAAAACATTTCAATCTCATGGACTGTGTCAATCTGCTGGTTGAATCATGGAATCTTGTTTCTCAATCAACATTAACTAATGCATGGCATAATATATGGCCAAGCTCCCTGTTTATTGATAATGAAATTGACAAGGAATTTGCTGGATTTAATCTCGATCCAATAAAAGAAAAAGCAAAAGAACTGTTGTTGTTTGCAAAAGCTGTTACAAAAAATGACAACATATTTGATGAAAATGAGATTATAGACTGGATATCTAATTCAGATGAACTTAAAGAACAGTATCAAATGACTGATGATGAAATAGTTGACAGTGTTTTAAATCCACCCAAAAGCAATTCTGATGATGATGATGAAGATGAGTTGGATAATTCTGAAAAAGTTCAATTTGAAGAGGGTTTGAATTTGGGGGAAAAATATCTTAATTTCTTAAAACAACAAAAATGTGTTACTGAACAGGAATTAATGACTATTTATAACTTGCAAAAAAAACTTAAATTAGAACAATCTAAAATTTTGAAACAGACAACTATTGATCAAATGTTTTCAAAGTCCAAAAAATAAGTTGTTTTGTTTATATTGTTTTCAATTTTTTTTCATTCATAATAAAATAACTTAATAATCTAATACTTTATTGCTATTAATGTTTTTATTTATTTTTAATCTTTATTATTATTATTTTTTTTCAATGGCCTAAAATCTGCAAAATCCCGAAATCCGCACAATGTCCTCTCCCAAACAGTGCGGATTTCTGGCCCTCTACTGTATATATATATATATATATATATATATATATCTGACCTATGTCATACGATAATGCTCGTATTTATAAATCAATTTTGATGAAACTAATTGTGTGTATTAAGCTAACCAATGTCTCGACCGAGTTCGTTGGCCAGCTTGGTCTGCCATTTTGTTTCAAGATGGTGACCATTTAAAAATTTAAAACTAAAATAAATATACAAAAAAATTAAAAATTCAAATTTATTTTTTAATTGCGTTTTAGGCCTTGATACAAGGTTTCCAGAGCATTTTTTGGTTTACCTCTATCTTAAAAAATGGCTGAGATAGAGCAGTTTGAAATTCTACGGTGGCTGACATTTTGAAACAAAACAGCACATTAACGAGATTACTCGCAAATTATTTTCTTTCATTGTTGTAATAATTTTCTCAATCATACGCATAAAACTATATATTCATATCCGTTAGCGCCAAAATTGGCGACATTTGGCGACCAAAATAAGTCTTCATAAATGAAGCCAATTTGGCTATTGCTCAATACTTTGGCGAATTTCTTATTCAAATTCAGTTTTAACGAATCTTTTGTAAACGTTTCTGTTAGTATATCGTATCGTAATTGTAATCGTAGCATTACATCTTAAATTTTATTGGATGATACTTTTGTGTAAGCTTTCTCGCACGTCCGGGAACATGACTGGCAGAATCCCAGACGAATTTATAAATATAAGTTATGTTCAATTTTCAGTTTAGTTACTATGTTTTTGTCATTGTGTAATGTTCTTTCGTAACTCAATATATATTCGATCCAAGGCCTCGTCTATTTATTTGCTTTGTTATTTCATCAGCAGAGCTTGGTTTAATTTGCAGACAGAGTGACGCTAGTCCCTTTTCATATTTATTGCTGTGGTTTTGAGAGAGAAAATTTATTTTTCTTTTGTTTCTGTTTTTTTACTCAGCGATGGAAAGTGAAAAAGAATTATACGGAGTTGCTCTTTTTGACGGGAACGGTACAAATTTTTCTGTTTGGAAAAGGCGTGTCAAAGCCATATTTGCGGCGAAAGATTTGGATAAATTTTTAGACAATGAAGCGACAACTGAAACTGCAGAAGTTGTAAAATCGAAAAAGGCTTATGCTTTATTATTATCGCTTTTAAGCGATGGGGTTCTTGCGTCATTGCAAGAAGAAAATACTGCACATAAGATATGGAATAAATTAGAACGAACATATGATACCAAGCGTGCAGTTAATCAAATTTTAATTAGAAAGAGGTTAGCAACTATTAAAAAGGATCGTGTTGTATCTATGAGAAGTCACATTGATGAAATAAATAAATTAATTTCGGAACTTAAAATTTCCGGTGCTGAAGTAAGTGAAACCGATACTATTCTTTATATTCTAACGTCGTTGCCTCAAGAATTTGAAAATGTTAAAACTGCGTTAGAAAATCAACCGAATACTGTTTTGACTCTAGATTTTGTCACACAACGGCTGTTAGATGCTGAAGCACTTCTGCTCGACTCTAAGAAAGAAAAAGTGCAGTCCAAAACTGCTCATGATAATACCGCGTTTGTATCAACTCGCAAAGAATATGTGTGCAAAAACTGTAATTCAAAGGGGCACATAGCAGTAGAAAGAAACTTACTTGTTTCAAATGTGGACTTCCTGGCCATTTTAAACGAAACTGTAAAGCTGTTAAAAATTCAAATGAGGAAAAATTTGCTTCTTCAGCGGTATCTTTTGTTGCGGGGAACGTTAAAAAGAATGAATTTATAGTGGATTCTGGAGCGACTTCCCATATGTGCTCTAATGAGAAATATTTCACGTCTTTACAACCATCTTCAGGAACGATTAAGTGTGCGTCGAAAACAACGAATCTTGAAATTAAAGGTGTTGGAAATATTATTGGAAAATTATCAAACGGAATGGAAATTACTCTAAATAATGTTCTTTACGTACCAGATTTAAGTGGACAGTTGATTTCCGTTAGAAAAATCGAAAATGCAAATTATGCAGTTATTTTCAAGAATGAAAAGGTGTTCATAGAAAAAGGAAGAAATCGTTTGTGTTTTGGTGAACGTGATTCAAATGGACAATATGTTAGTTATTTTGTCCCAAATTATGAAACTGTTCTCACATCAAAAGAAAGTGATTCTGAAATTTGGCATCGCAGAATGGGCCATCCAAGTGACAAAGTGTTGAAGGAAATGAAACTTCCAATACCACTTTCTTTTTGTGATGTTTGTGTTCGAGCAAAACAGAGTGCAACACCAATGGGAAGAGGACCTAGGAAAAGAGAAAGTACCCCAATGACTGCTATTCATTCTTGTTATGTCATGTATTTAAATTTAAGAGTAAAATATGTTTCATTTAAATATTTCCCTTTTCACATGACATACATTTGTTTTTACCATCCCCAAGCCTACGTTAAATTACAAACTAACTCCATTGCTTCACGATGTTTTCGGGTAAACACGCGATTCATCCACGATCTATCGCTGTGCTTCTGGATCACTGTTACTTGCCGTTACTTTCGACCCAGAGCTCTCGTCTGACGATCGCCGCTCTGATTGGTCGTAGTTTGACGTCATAGTCCGTGAAGCCAATGGTGTTTCGCGTACGTTTTTCTTTTCACAGAATGGCAGCAACTGTATGCAAATTTTTCCAAAACAGACTAGTATATGTAGCAGATCAAGATGCTTGTATTTTGCCCTTTTTCTTCCGTGTCTGTTGTTGCTTTGCCATGCTTTTCTTACGTAGCTCGCTTGAAAGCAGCACTTAGTTTTCGTGCCATGTAACTATACTTACGACGTCGTAACTTGGCTACGTTTTGAAGGCTGCTGGCGGCTGTTATTATTATTTTTGATGAAAGTTTATTTTGATTTTATTTTTAAGTTTGTTCGGCGAAAGTAAAGCTGACGTTGGTTTGTCATTTGTAATTAATCATCAATAAAAGTCATCTTGTTGTTACTTCTGCTGTACTTATTAAGTCTTCCACATCCATGCATTTCCAAGCTTAAAGATTCCACTGCGTATTCTGCTTAATATAGTTAATTTATTGTGAAAAAGAGAACAGGGTTATGGGCCCAGACTCATAACCGGAATTTTAGTGGTTTTTAGGTGCGTTCGTAATTATATAAATACGTAGCACCTATAGTCGTCGTTTGGTCCGTCCGTCTGTCCGTCCGTCTGTCTGTCCGTCCGTCTGTCTGTCTGTCCGCATATAACAACGCAAAAACTACCCAACCAAATGGTTTGCAATTTGAAATATATTATCTTTGCATAAATTTGTCGAGACATTTCAAATTTTATCAAAATCGAATCAAAACTTTAGGAGATATTAATAAAAATATTTATTAAGAAATTTGATTTTTTTTTTAAATCGGTGCTTTTTTGTTATATGAGCTTCCGATGGATGTTAAATCGTCAAGCGACCGAGATACTTATTTTATTACAGAAATTAATCTGCAGACGATATAATTCATTTCACAGAATTAAAAATCATCAAGATCTGAATATTTATATAACTAGCTGATACATATATATCTGAATATTTATATAACTAGTTAAGATATTTGTATGAACAGTGTCATAAAATATATACTTAACTAGCTGTTTAACCCGTTCTACGCACGGGATATCATGAATTTAATTCTAAAACGTGCGTACGAACGCACCTCGTTTGTAACGTTTGACGTACAATTTCCAACTTGTTTAAGGAAATGTGGAAGTGAAGAAACGGTGATAATTTTTCTGACTGTGGACTCTCTCTCTGGTTTGTTTTTGAAAGATGAACTTTTGTTTTGTGAATTTTCTTGCATGCTGTTGACCTTTTGAAAGCTTCAAGTTGCCGTGATAAAGAGACGGGGGCTGATGGAAAATAATCAAAACGTCACCCTGCTGACCGGCACCAATTGGGAAACTTGGAAGCATGAAGTTAAAGTTCTGTTGCTGCATTATGGAGCGTGGGAGTTCATTGCTGAAAAAGATGGAGAGGAGACATCCAAGAGTTTATCACCTGCTAAAACGGAAACAGCTAGTGGAGATGCTAAAAAATCTGATCTGACATGGAGAGAAAAACAAGAGGTGAAATTGAGGAAAAATAGAGCCTATACCATTGTTTACCAGTCCCTGAGTTCTGAATTTAAGCCTTTGATTTCAAGCACCACTGATGGAGCAGAGGCCTGGAAAATTCTTCATGACCATTTCGAGCCGACCACATGAGCAAGAATAATTCAGCTTCTTGATGTTTTCTTTAATACAAAGTATGTTCCTGGTGAAAACTTAGGTCTTTTTCTGTGTCGAGTGAAGCAAGCTGCTGAACGTCTTCGTGACATTGGTCATCAACTGCAGCCACTTTACTTGGGTTATCAGATGATTCGGAGCCTTCCAGATGAGTTTCAAGCTATTGTTCAAGCCATTTATAGGTGGACTGATGCTGAGTTCCTGCCTGAAAGAATAGAAGCTGAGCTGTTGCTGGAGGAGAATCGCTTAAAGTTGTCTCAAAAGGACTTTTATAATGTAGCTTTTGCCAGTGAATCGTCTGTTAAACCAGGTAAATCTAGAGATTTTTATAAAAACAAAAGTAAAATTGGTCCTTGTTTTTATTGTAAAATGTATGGTCATTTAATTTCTAATTGTAAACTTAAATTAAGTAAATCTAGTAATGAAGCTTGTAATGATAAAAGTAATTCAGATGTTAATCGTAAAAGTAATTTTCATAAATATGGTTCTGGAAATTTTAAATCTAATGTCAAAACTAAAAGTAATTTCCAAAATAAAAGTAATTTTCAAAGTAAAAATTTTTCAAGACCTTTGGAAACTAGTAATGTAGAATGTAAATCTCTTTTGAATTGTACCTTCTCTGAACTTGAATGTAGCTTAATTGAGCTTTCTCCTGAATTGTGCGAGGCTAATTCATCAGATCTGGGCTATGGAAATTCCCATTGGGTTTTTGACACTGCCGCTACAGCGCATTTTTGTAGCAATAGAAATTTATTTTTCACTTTTGAGCCAGTATCTGACTTGCACATGTCTCTTGCAGTTGGGGAGAAAGAATGCCCAGTTGAGGGTAAGGGTACAATTCAGTTTTTGGTACGTTGTAAAAATGGAAAATTCAATCGTATTATCTTAAAAGATGTTTTATATAATCCTAACTTAAGAAGAAATTTGCTCTCTGGGGTAAAGCTTGAAAAACTGGGGATAAATTTTGTGGGTAAAAATGGTAAAGTTTTTGTTTATGACAAACATGGAAATGAACTTTTTTATGCTTTAAGGAAAAATGACCTGTATTTTTTGAAGCCATCAAAGTATGTTACTAAATGTAAGGGAAATGACAATCCAGTCAATTTGTCAGCAAATCAAGTGGATAAAGTAAATGTTAATGAGTTGTGGCATGAACGTTTTTGCCATATTAACAGTGAATATTTAATTAACACCAGTAAACAAGAAAGTGTTAATGGTCTTCCTATGCTATCAAAATTGACTGAAGATTGTATTTCTTGTAAATTGGCTAAATCTAAAAGGGTCTCTTTTAAGTCTGTTGGTCAAATTCGTTCTAAAGTTCCTCTCCAGCTGCTGCATATGGATTTGTGTGGGCCGCTGCCAGTTTCATCTCATGGGGGTAGCAGGTATTTTTTATCTATAATAGATGATTTTTCTAGAAAAGTTACTGTATATGCCCTTAAGAATAAATCTGATGTTTTCGAGACATTTCTTAAGTATCAAAAGAGAGCCGAAAGGTTTTTAGATAAGAAAGTAGTCTCTGTTAGAACAGATGGGGGACTTGAATTCTGTAATGATGAATTTGATAACTTTCTGGAAAGTCAGGGCATTGCCCATGAGAAAACGAACCCGTATTCGCCCGAGATGAATGGTTGCGCGGAACGCTTCAATTTAACTGCCCTTGACGGTGTAAAAACCCTCTTAAATTCTAGTGGCTTGTCTCAGAAATTTTGGGCTGAAGCTCTTTTATGTTTCACGTATGTGTGGAACAGAGTTTGTCATAAAAATTTCAATAAAACCCCCTTTGAATTGTATTCGGGGAGAAAGCCTTCTGTTTCTCATCTCAAAAAATTCGGTTGCTTGGCTTATGTTGGTATACCCAAACAAAAAAGAAAGAAGCTCGATATGAGAGCCAAACTTGGCATTATGTGTGGTTATGCACAAACGACTAAAGGGTATCGCATTTGGATAATAGATGAGCAAAGAATTTTTGAAACTATAAATGTTAGGTTTGATGAGAATAAAAGGGGGGTGGATGTCATAAAGAGTCCAAAACATAATTTTCGTTCTTTTTCCTATTTGAACTTCCCAGAGGATGGTGATATCTTTCCTATGATAGATGATTTAATCGAGTCAGAAAGTAGAAGTGATATCCCAGCCAAAGTAAAGGAAACTACACTTAGCCCTGTAAAAACTAGAAGTTCAATTAATCAAAATTCAAAAGACAGCCCAGATTTAATTCCTTGTGCATCCATTAATTGGGTACGTAGTGCTGTCCCTAGGAAAAATGAGCCCAGGACAGATATTTATTATGGCATTGAGGGAACTAAAGTTAAATTGAGATCTTTAAATGATACAATAAAGTACTGTGCAGAAAATAACATAAAATACGATTATGATTTTTTTGATTTCAGGGGGAAAAATAATCAATCTGGTAAAGTCTCAAATTTTTCAAATGAAGCTAATTTAATTGAATTAAAAATCCCTAGAAGTTACAAGGAAGCTGTTAAAACACCCGAAGCATCAGAGTGGGAAAAAGCAATGAACCAGGAAATGCAGGTCATGTATGACCGCAAAGTTTGGGATCTTGTTGAACCACCTAAAGATGCACAAATTTTAGGTAACAGATGGGTTTACACGGTTAAGAAAAATGAAAATAATGAAATTGTGAGATTTAAAGCACGTCTTGTAGCTCAGGGGTTTAGTCAAATAAAAGGTTTAAGTTATGATGAGGTTTTCAGTCCAGTAGTAAGTTTTTCAATTATAAGATTGTTTTTCACTATTTTTGTATGTCTTTTTAAATGGTTAAATGTTCAAGTAGATGTAAATAATGCTTATCTATATGCAGATCTGGATAAGATCATATATATGCAGCAGCCGGAGGGTTTCATTAGTGAAACAGGTAAAGTTTGTAAATTAAATAAAGCTTTATATGGCCTCCATCAAAGTGGTCGCCAATGGTTTTTTGAAATAGATGATGTACTTTTAAAACTAAATTTTATTAAACTTAACTGGTGCAACTGTGTTTATACTTATGAAAATAAACTTGTTCTTTTATTGTATGTAGATGACATGGTCATCTTCGGTAAAACAGAAAGTGATTTGGAACTTGGTGTAAGTTTGTTAAGCAAGTTTTTCAATCTGAAAGTTTTAGGGAAAACAAGAAAGCTATTAGGTATTGAATTTCAAGAAGTAAATGACAAGCTGTACATTCATCAAAATTCCTATATTGATAAAGTTTGTAGCTTGTATTCAAAATATAACATTCCTTTGAGTTATGTCCCAATACCTAAAGGGCTAGTTTTGTCAAAAATGGACTCTCCAGTAAATCAGAATGAAGTTAATGAGATGTCTGAATTCCCTTATAGAAATTTAATTGGTTGTTTAAGTTTTATTGCTGGTAGAACAAGGCCAGACATAATGTATGCTGTAAATCTTTTATCACAGTTCCAGTCTAACCCAGGTATGAAACACTGGCACAGTTTAATTAGATTACTCGGTTATTTGCAATACACTAAACATTTTAAATTGGAACTATCTAGAATTAAAGAGTTAAAAATGTCTTGCTATTCAGACTCTGATTTTGCTGCAAATAGAGATGATCGTGTTTCCATAGGAGGTTTTATTCTATTTTTAGATGAGTCACCAATTTCTTGGAAAACCTTTAAGCAGAAATGCATTAGCCTTTCAACTATGGAAGCCGAGTATGTAACTCTCACTGAAGCTGCAAAAGAGTTAATGTGGATTAAAAATGTTCTAGAAAATGAAAGTTTAAATTTAAATCTTAAAGAATGTTCATTGTTTTGTGATAATCAGGCAGCTATTGCTTTTTCTAATTCACCTGTTGAGAATCAAAGGACTAAACATATTCATATTAAATATTTATTTCTAAGAAATTTAGTTTATGATAAATTGTTTAAATTAAAGTATATTTCAAGTAAATTAAATTTAGCTGATCCTTTCACAAAACCTCAGGTTAAAGAACAATTAATGAAATTTTGTATGCAAGTTTTTGAAGTTTGAAATTTTTAAATTACAATTTTGGCCACTCTTTTCATTGCCATGCCCTTTTTGACATGACATTGATCAGACTGTCTTTTTCAGAAAAGTTTAAATATTTTTGAGAGTTAGAATTTTGAGATGTATGTTGTTAAAAAAAAAAAAAGGGGGAAAAAAAAAAATCTACAATTTTTGGTCGTTTTGATCAGTGCCTGGCCGGTGAGTTGTGTTTTCCCCGACCTGGTTATGATTGGACTGACTTTTTTTTTATGAATAAAGTATGTGTATTTTTCATGTTTAAATTTTTGAATGTCTTTTCTTGAAGTTGTTGTAAAGACTTGGGGATGTTAAAAAGGGGGCTGATTGTTATGTCATGTATTTAAATTTAAGAGTAAAATATGTTTCATTTAAATATTTCCCTTTTCACATGACATACATTTGTTTTTACCATCCCCAAGCCTACGTTAAATTACAAACTAACTCCATTGCTTCACGATGTTTTCGGGTAAACACGCGATTCATCCACGATCTATCGCTGTGCTTCTGGATCACTGTTACTTGCCGTTACTTTCGACCCAGAGCTCTCGTCTGACGATCGCCGCTCTGATTGGTCGTAGTTTGACGTCATAGTCCGTGAAGCCAATGGAGTTTCGCGTACGTTTTTCTTTTCACAGAATGGCAGCAACTGTATGCAAATTTTTCCAAAACAGACTAGTATATGTAGCAGATCAAGATGCTTGTATTTTGCCCTTTTTCTTCCGTGTCTGTTGTTGCTTTGCCATGCTTTTCTTACGTAGCTCGCTTGAAAGCAGCACTTAGTTTTCGTGCCATGTAACTATACTTACGACGTCGTAGCTTGGCTACGTTTTGAAGGCTGCTGGCGGCTGTTATTATTATTTTTGATGAAAGTTTATTTTGATTTTATTTTTAAGTTTGTTCGGCGAAAGTAAAGCTGACGTTGGTTTGTCATTTGTAATTAATCATCAATAAAAGTCATCTTGTTGTTACTTCTGCTGTACTTATTAAGTCTTCCACATCCATGCATTTCCAAGCTTAAAGATTCCACTGCGTATTCTGCTTAATATAGTTAATTTATTGTGAAAAAGAGAACAATTCTGACATATATATGTGGCCCTATTGTTCCGAAAACTTTTTCTGGTGAATGCTATTTTATGACTATCATAGATGATTTTTCACGATTTACTGAAGTTCGATTATTGAAGCATAAAAGTAAAGCTTCAGAGGAAATGAAAGTTTTCTTAAAAACTAATCCTACAGTAAAGAAAATCAGATGTGATAACGGAAAAGAATATTTAAGCAATGATTTAGTGAATTTCACTCGAGATCTTGGTATAGTGATTGATCCTGCTCCTCCATACACTCGAGCTTTGAATGGAGTTGCTGAAAGATGCAATAGATCGCTCCTAGATATAGGAAGGGCTTTAATTGCTGAATCACATTTACCTAAGACTTTTTGGGGTCAAGCTATTCTTACAGCAGCTTACTTGAAAAATCGAATGCCAAGCAGCTCCAGTGAGAACTTAACGCCGTATTTCTTAAAATTTGGAGAAGATCCCGATTTGAAGCACATACGTGTTTTTGGATGCAGTGCCTACATGTTAGTTCCTTCCGTTCATCGTAAGAAGCTTGATGATAGGTCTAAACATATGATCTTCATAGGTTATTCTTCAATGGGATATCGATTGCTAGATCCTGAGACGAAACGCATAACTATTTCAAGAAATGTCAAATTTGATGAAGAGAAGAAGCATACCATAAACTCAAAACAACACATAGTGCAAAATTCAGAATTGACTGATTGTGAAATTAACCCAGATTCTCAAGAAAGAACTAGTGAAGAATCAGAGGATTCTGAAGAGAAAGAAGATAAAATGAGAAAATCCGAGAGATCAAGAAAACAACCTGTTCGGTATCCAGCTCCTTAGGTGTATGAAGCATTACTTTGCCAACAAGAAACTTTATCTTTTGATGAGATCAAATTTCTCCCTGTTGATGAACAACGTTTATGGAAGGAAGCTATGGATGCAGAGATAGAAAGCATGAAAATCAACAACGTCTGGGATCTTGAAAAATTACCACCTGACAAACGAGCTATTTCCTGCAAATGGTTGTATACCATAAAAAGAGATGGACATTATAAGGCTCGACTTGTAGCCCGTGGATTTATGCAAAAGAAGGACTAGACTATGGTGAAACTTTCGCCCCTGTAATAAGTATGCCTGCTTTACGTTTAGTGCTTTTTGTGGTTTTAAATGATGACTTACATGCATTTGTTTTGGATGTAAAAACAGCTTTCCTGAATGGTAAGTTAAATGAACTTGTTTTTATGGTTCAGCCGCAAGGCTATGATGACGAAAGTGGGTTAAAATGTAAACTCAAACAGAGTTTATATGGCCTGAAACAGGCCCCCACGACAATGGTTTGAAAGATTTCTTGAATTTGTTTCAAAATTAAAATTTAAATCTCTTGATAATGAACCTTGTATTTTTATTTGTTATAGTAATGGTCATAAAATAATTATTGCTCTGTATGTTGATGATATGCTTATAGCAGGTTCAGATTTAAATGAAACTAATGTAGTTATTTCTTTACTCTCTAAAGAGTTTCATATGTCAAAATCAGAATGTGTTTCAGAATTTCTGGGTATTCAAATGAAATTTAAATCTGATAGTTTAATAATGGATCAAGAGTCTTATATAATTAAGTTGTTAAGTAAATTTAATATGCTAGAATGTAAACCTAGTGATATTCCTATTTCTCCTAAATCCACTCCATCTGATTTCAAAAATGGAAAACCATTTAATGGTCCATACCGTGAACTTGTAGGTTGTTTATTATATTTAGCATATATTTCACGACCTGATATTTTATATAGTGTTAATTGTTTGAGTCAAATGCAGGAAAATCCTACTGAAGTTGCATGGATTGCACTAAAGAAAATCTTAAGATATTTGAAAGAACTTTGTCCTTAAAACTTGTGTATAAAAAACAAAAATCTGATCCTAAATTATCTATGTATGTTGATTCTGATTGGGGGGCTAATACAAATGATAGAAAATCAGTATCAGGTTACATTTTAATGTTTTGTAACATGCCTGTTCTCTGGTGTTGTAATAAACAAAAATCAGTTGCATTATCTTCAACTGAAGCTGAAGTCATTGCCTTAACTAAAAGTTTGGAAGACCTGTTGTGGTTCAAAAATATTGCTTGTGAAATTGTAAGTATTAAGGATTTAGTTATTTTAGAGGATAATCAGTCTTGCATAAAATGTATCAGTAATGAAAGTAGTTATGGTAGAATGAAACATATAGATATAAAACTAAAATTTGTTCGTAATGTTGTAAAAGAAAATAATATCAAAATTGAATATATTCCTACAAATATGCAAATTGCTGATATGTTTACAAAGGCATTGCCTAAAGTTAAATTTTATGAATTGTTGGTTCTTTGCTGTTTGTATAAGTAATGTTTTAACTCTGTCATACTTTTAATGTTTTTTTATTGTAATTTTTTATTCTGTGTTTTCTAATGTAATGCTAGATTATGGGCGGGTGTTAGTATATCATATTGTAATCGTAGCATTACATCTTAAATTTTATTGGATGATACTTTTGTGTAAGCTTTTTCGCACGTCTGGGAACTGTGGCGTGATATTATTTGATGGGATGGAAGAATAAGGATCGTAATAATATTATTATTTTAATGGATGATAGGAATAGATCGTATAGTAAACTTTTAAATTATTGCAGTTGTGATTGAAATGAGCAAATTAACCCTGCACAATTTGTGCATCTGTTCTTTTGGTCAAAAATTCTTAAGAAGAGAAAACAATCATAATAATAAAATGAATTAAATGGTCTTACTTGAGTGAAATAATAGATGCAGACTATAAATGATGAATACCATAAGAGTTGGATCCATAAAATCTTTATTGTAATCCTTGAGGAAGGAGGAAGGATGAGGATGAAATCAGCTGCACATCATTGCTTTATAAAGTTCTGGCTCAATCATCATGAAATTCAAAGAATCACTAAAATATTCCTTCTGGCCGAATGCATTAAGTGATGTAGAATTAATGCAGAATTAATTAAATTACCAGTTGATTTAAAACTTTTAAAATATTAAACTTAAAATTTACAACAGCATTTTTATAGAATAATTAAAAACTGAAAACGCGAAATTGATCTCCAAAAGAATCCGCGCCACGGCGATTCTAGGATACGAGTGCTGGCATAGGCCTGGCCTCAGATCAGGCGACGTTTTGCATAAATTTACAGCATCATTTTTATTAAAATTCTGTTGGAAAAATGCACAACATTAGTATAAATACCCATAACAGGGGTGCACAAATGTGACAGCAAGATTAATTTAAACTAATTTGTTGATTAGGAATTACGTGAAAATTAAAATAACAAATCAGAAACTAATTAACATTTAATAATTAAAAGAACCATTCTAATTTGTATTTGAAAGACACGCCCCTTTCGCCCGCAGCGTCAAAACAAAACAGCTCCTGAAAACACAGGGAACAAGAGCGACGGTGACGCATGCGCACAACACACGAGCGGGGAAGAGCCGCTGAATGACGATGACGTCACAGCTCAATATCAGCGCCGATTGAAGCGAACACAGGAGGGATGTTTTGCCATAGAAACAACGTACAAGGCGCGATCGCTGGTAAAAAGGCATTTTAAAAGAACAGAAATTAAACTGGAAAGGCTATAAAATAGAAATACGTTGAGCTGAAATATAAAATAATTAAAAAAGAAAACTGTGATATATCTTTATCACAGGAACATGACTGGCAGAATCCCAGACGAATTTATAAATATAAGTGATGTTCAATTTTCAGTTTAGTTACTATGTTTTTGTCATTGTGTAATGTTCTTTCGTAACTCAATATATATTCGATCCAAGGCCTCGTCTATTTATTTGCTTTGTTATTTCATCAGTTTCTTTGCATTTTAACTTGCTGTTTTCATGTAACATTAGCTAAAATTTTAAAACGAAGATATAGGAAAGCTACCTTTTCCTCCCGGTACAGGCCGGAAGGACTTTTTAATCATAAAATACAATTTTATAATACTGAATGAACAATCACTATCTTAACTTTCACTGCCATTTGCTTTCCCTTCTTTTATTAAAATTTCAATAGTATCATTTGTACTTGAGTCAGCATGTTGGTGACTCTTTCATCCATTCAATGTAACCATTAATAGATGATGTTAATAAACATTCTGGAGCTGTAGTCCAAAGATCAGCAAGAAATTTAATGCAGTAAGAACACTCTTCGGCAGTGTTCTGTGATTCATTTGTCAAATGTATAACGTCGGAATTTCACCAACAATATTTAATTGTGGAAGAAGATGCATTTTGCCAGGCATCCTATGTAATGTCAGTTGCCTGTCTCACATTCACCGTTGCAAAAACTGCATTTTTGAATTCAGTAAAAGACCTTTCACATTTACGAAATTCCCTTTCACATTTTTTTTTTTTTTAAATATCGCCTGGATATGCGAGTTGCAAAATAGAAGTACAGTTAGGAGGTCAAAATTCTACTTCTATCCATATACTTAAAGCTAACCTGCTTTTTAGTTTTTCGTGCAAAAATGCTATTTATACGCATGCGCGAGCATTCAGCTAATCAGCTAGAGGCTTTTACTATCTTCAGACGTGATGTTCCAGCCAATGAGGTGAAGGCTTTTTCCTCTCTCTTCTCTCTAGAAGCGTATGTGTTCCATTTGGTTGTTCGGTTGTTGAAACTTTATAGATTTCTTTTATTAAGGTATTTTTTCATTTTACCGTATTTATTTTCTTTTTAAGTCGTATGTATTTTAATACTTTGAATTTTTTATAACTAACCCTTTTTTTGAGAGAGATTTCGTGGCACGAAATTCCGCGAATCATTTCCGATGTAAACAAACTAATTTTAAACTTTTAATATGTAATTCTGTGTGATATGATTAAATTCAGGTTTTCTCAACGACGATCACAGTATTTTTACCAAATAATTTTTGTATTAATCAAGCTTTTTTGGTTATTAAGCATAGCTAAACACGAAAGAAAACTTTGTTATTTTAAGATTTTGATGTGAATTGTTTGCGTACATTTATAAGACGAGTTTCACTGAATAATTCAAGAAAAAAAAAAATCTCATCATTATACATATTTAGTTATGCATTATTAATTATTTACTTGGCCTTTACTTTTAATATTTCAAACTTACAGCTGAATGTAACTATTAAAACATTTGAAATACTGTATTTGTAAAATGAAATTTCAGCTTAAACACTCGACAATTACTTTTACTTATGCATTATTAATTATTTACTTGGCCTTTACTTTTAATATTTCAAACTTACAGCTGAATGTAACTATTAAAACATTTGAAATACTGTATTCGTAAAATGAAATTTCAGCTTAAACACTCGACAATTACTTTTACTTATGCATTATTAATTATTTACTTGGCCTTTACTTTTAATATTTCAAACTTACAGCTGAATGTAACTATTAAAACATTTGAAATACTGTATTCGTAAAATGAAATTAGTTTAAACACTCGACAATTACTTTTAGTTATGCATTATTAATTATTTACTTGGCCTTTACTTTTAATATTTCAAACTTACAGCTGAATGTAACTATTAAAACATTTGAAATACTGTATTCGTAAAATGAAATTTCAGCTTAAACACTCGACAATTACTTTTAGTTATGCATTATTAATTATTTACTTGGCCTTTACTTTTAATATTTCAAACTTACAGTTGAATGTAACTATTAAAACATTTGAAATACTGTATTCGTAAAATGAAATTTCAGCTTAAACACTCGACAATTACTTTTACTTATGCATTATTAATTATTTACTTGGCCTTTACTTTTAATATTTCAAACTTACAGCTGAATGTAACTATTAAAACATTTGAAATACTGTATTCGTAAAATGAAATTAGCTTAAACACTCGACAATTGCTTTTAGTTATGCATTATTAATTATTTACTTGGCCTTTACTTTTAATATTTCAAACTTACAGCTGAATGTAATTATTAAAACATTTGAAATACTGTATTCGTAAAATGAAATTTCAGCTTAAACACTCGACAATTACTTTTAGGTTAAATTCAGGTTTTCTCAGTGAGGATCACAGTATTTTTACCAAATAATTAAAAGTACTACATGCATGCATCTATCTATCTATATTAGAAATTGTGCAGGTTTCTGGTCACTGTTTTGTTTACATATTTTAAACAAAAATTTCAATTTAATAATGCACTGAAAATTATAATGAATGCTTACAATTAAACACAACAACACAAAACAAAAAATTTCACAAAAACACATTATTTCCCCGATATTTTCCCACAACTAATCAATAAATTTCATGATATTTTATTGTGATTTTAAACCATGAACTTTAGTACTTTTCTGTTATATGGACACTATGCCAAAATGTATGTATGTATGTAAATGTATGTATGTATGTTTGGCGACAATGGTGTACGTATAACGGAAAAGTGCCTGAATTATTATTTATATATATATATATAAACATAATTGGCGACACAGCAAGTTTTCTGGATTTCTCCCTGTCTCTCTAACCACATTGTTAACAAAACAAAAAATTCACGAAAAACACATTATTTCCCCGATATTTTCCCACAACTAATCAATAAATTTCATGATATTTTATTGTGATTTTAAACCATGAACTTTAGTGCTTTTCTGTTATACGGATACTATGCCAAAATGTATGTATGTATGTATGTTTGGCGACAATGGTGTCCGTATAACGGAAAAGTGCCTGAATTATTATTTTTTTATATATATATATAAAATATAAACATAATTGGCGACACAGCAAGTTTTCTGGATGTGAAAGGCGGAGATGAATTTCATTCATTCAATGACCGTTTTAAAAGTTTCAAGTTTGGATTGAGTGCACCTGAACATAAAAACCGATACCTATTTCTATGTTCATGTTTGAGTTATTTGGATATCTTTTCGTATAGCACAGAAAATCATTTCTCCCGCTTTCGTAATACAGATAAATTCTGGTGTATTTTTTTTTTCTTCTTTTTATATCATAAGTACTTTTCTACTTTAAATTTTTTAATTGTCGAGTTTCTAAGCTGAAATTTCATTTTTCGAATGCAGTATTTCAAATGTTTTAATAATTACATTCAGCTGTAAGTTTGAAATATTTAAAATATTAAAAGTAAAGGTCAAGTAAATAATTAATAATGCGTAACTAAATATGTATAATGATCAGAATGACATATTAAAATGTGTACAGAATGACATGAAAATTTTAAAAAACTGAAATTTTGCACTTGCAACTTAATTGTAAATTTCATTGTTTACATTGGAAACAATTTGTGGATTTTAAGAATTTGCTAAACTTCGTGTCACCAAATTACTAAATCTCTCTCTCTCACTCTCCAAAAAAAAAAAAGGGTTAGTTTAAAAAAATTCAAAGTAGCAAAATGCATGCAACACAAAAAGAAAATAAATACGGTAAAATGAAAAAATTACTTTAATAATAGAAATCCATAAATTTTCAACAACGACATCAGACGAACGTATCTCATCTTTCGTTTGTGATAAGGAACGCTCCTTTGGCCCCCTCCACTCATTGGCTGAATTGTAAAGGGCAAAATTGGGGGACAAAATGACTACAGCATTTCTGAGAAAAGAAAAAATCCGAAAATCCACAGAAAATAATTATTTTTGTTGCAAGTTGTGTTAACTGTCTTTATGGTTCGAGTCGATTTCAGACTGAGTGTAGATTTCTGCAAGTTGGATTTGGGTTAACCCGATTTTTCAAAAGTTAGTTCAAGTTCAGTATATTATTTCAGATTAAAACTATACCTATCAGGGCTTGAATTTCAGGGCGGGATTCGCACGGAAAATTTTGAAATCCAGCCCAAAAAAGATCATGAGCGGGAGCCTCCCGCCCAAAAAATTTCAGCATTTTTGGAGAAATTTGCATTATTTAATTTACCTGCAACCGAACGATAAATTTCTCGATTTTTTTTCCCCCCGCAACCGATTGACGGACTTTGTGTTTTTTCCGCTACTGATCGAGGAACTTTGTGGTTTTTTCCGTGACAGATCAACGAACTTTGAGTTTTTTCTGCGACAGATCGACGAACATTGTGTTTTTTAAGCGACTGATCGACGAACCTTGCGTTTTTTGGGGACAGATCGACGAACTTTGTGTTTATTCTGCAATCGATCGACGAAATTTGCTTTTTTCCCATGACTGATCAACGAACTTTGTGTTTTTTGGTGACAGATCGACGAACTTAGCGTTTTTTCCGCGACAGATTGATGAACTTTGCGTCTTTTCCACGATCGATCGGTGAATCTCAATCAAGTAAAATCTAAAGTCAGAAATTTATTTAACAACCTAATTGTTAAGGGTCCCTAACACATTTAATGGAACTTGAAAAATACACTGCATATATAAAACTTAACTTTCTTCCCTTTTTTATAATAAAAATAAACATTTTACATAATCATTCTCAGTTGACTTAATTTTTTCAATGGTATTTTGTCATGTCTGCATTAATGTAATTCTTTAAATAGCACGTAAAAGAATAGTGGGGTTTAAAGATTTTTTTTCTCCCTCCCAAACATTACAACTCCCCTCCATTTAAAAATGTTGGTAGGGAGACTCCCGTCTTTGGAAAAATTGAATTTCAAGCCCTGCCTATAATATGTTTGTGTGTATTGAGGTTTGTATAGATGTTTGTGTGTGTGCTGTTTTTAATACAGACAGTTTCATTTTTCACACGAACCTTTCAAAAAATTCTCATTCTTTGCGCAATCCTTTAACAAAATTCGCATTTTTTTTTCATGATTCTTTAATGAAATTTGCATTTTTTTCTGTATCTTTTTTTTGTCGAGATTCATAATTTTTTCAGCTATCGTATGACGTAATTCGTGTTTTTTTTTCAGCGATAATTTGACGAAATTTGTGTTTTTTCTGCGATTTTTTTTTTCCCACAAAATTTGCGTTATTTTCCACGATTCTTTTATGAAATTTGCGTTTTTCTGTGATCCTTAGACGAAATTTTCTTTTTTCGCAATGCTTTGATAATAATCACATTTTCTCTGCTACCTTTTGATAAGATTCATGAATTTTCAGCAATCCTTCGATGAAATTTGCGTTTTTTCAGCAATCTTTGAAGAAATTCGCATTTTTCTCGCGATACTTTAACGAAATGTGCGTTTTTCAGCGATTTTTTGATAAAATACATTTTATTCCGCAATTTTTAGACGAAGTTTGGCAAGAAAGCGCTATCTTTGGGTGAAATTTCCTGTTTTGCGATTCTTTGACAAAATTTGCTCATCTTTTGTGTAAATCGCGTTTTTCTGTGGCCTTTTAACAAAATTCACGTTTTACATGATCCTTTGATGAAATTAGTGTTTTTCCCGTGATCATTTGACGAAATCTAGGATTTTTTTCCCGTGAAGATTGATTATATGTTTTTAGTCTGCAGGTGCCCTAAAAAGTTTGTGACGCCTGTCACTGCATTGCACGCATTCTGCCACGGTGTATCAAACAAACAAAATTCATCCTAAAGAATTATTATTTCGTTTCTGGAAATGAACAACTCATTGGCTGAATTATAAAGGGTGAAATGTGTAGGCACCGAGTATCATCTATACTATTAATGTCGGTAAACGTCTGTCTGTGTGTGTGTTGTTGTGTCTGGCGTCTGTAAGCACAAAACTCTGCATGCAGACGACGGACATAAGTGCTTTTGGTATAAAAAAATTCGTAAGTGGAGTTTTTAAAATTCACAACATTTTGCGGGAGAAGAGGGGTGCGAACGAATTTAAAAAATGAATCCGCATCAATAATTATGGAGGCGGGGAGGAGTATGTTTTGCCTACATGGGGCGGAGACTTTTCTTTGTTGACACCACTCATATGATATATCGTTCGAAAGGCCTGTGACTGCCTTTTCATGTTATGCATCTGTGTGGTCCATCCCCCCCCCCCCCCGCCAATTGGGGCACTTTTCTAAATTTTGCACATACCACTCATGTTATATATCGTTAAAAAGGTCTGTGACCGCTTAATCATATTATGCATCTCCGGTGTCCATCCCCCCACTTTGCCCCCCCCCCCAAGGGGGTACTTTTGTAAATTTTGCACAATCCCTTCATGTTACGTATTGTTGGAAAGGTCTTTGACTGCTTATTCATGTTATGCATCTCCGGGGTCCATCCCGCCACTTCCCCCCCCCCCCTTTAAGGGGGGCAATTTTCTAAATTTTGTTGACACCCCTCATGTCATATATTGTTGGAAAGGTCTGTGACCGCTTAATGATATTATGCATCTCCAATGTCCATCTCCCCACTTTGCCCCCCCCCCCCCTCCCCCAAGGGGGTACTTTTCTAAATTTTGCAGACAACCCTCATGTCATATATCGTTGGAAAGGTCTGTGACTGCTTAATCATATGCATATCTCCAATGTCCATTTCCCCACTTTGCCCCCCCCTCCCCCAAGGGGGTACTTTTCTAAATTTTGCAGACAACCCTCATGTCATATATCGTTGGAAAGGTCTGTGACTGCTTAATCATATGCATATCTCTGATGTCCATCTCCCCGCTTTGCCCCCCCCCCCCCCCCCCCCCAAAGAGGTACTTTTCTAAATTTTGCACACAACCCCTCATGTTATATATCGTTGGAAAGGTCTGTGACCACTTAATCATATTATGCATGTTCCGTGTCCATCCCCTACTTTACCCCCCCCCCCCAAGGGGTTACTTTTTAAAATTTTGCACACACCCCTCATGTTACATATCGTTTGAAAGGTCTTTGACTGCTTATTCATGTTATGCATCTCCTTGGTCCATCCCGCCATTTCCCCCTCTCCAAGGGGGCACTTACCATTTACTTGCGCAACAGCGCTAAATGTGTCAGATGAAAGAAATTCCGCGAGTACATGTGCCAGTGAAACTTAGCCAATTGCTGTTCTTCAACCTAGCTTTAATTCAAAGTGGGTTTTTTATTTACTTGAATTATTCTGCAAAAGTTTCAAACATTTTAAAGCAGCTATGAATTTTATTTTTATGGTACTATCAAGTTTTTTGCCGTCAAATTTTGACGGGTTCCATCTAGTGTTAGATAAATTTGCTATAATTAACTGTACAACACCTTTTTTCTGAGCAAAGTTATTTTTCTTTTGATTTTTCTCATTTGTCTCCTAATTCCTCCTAAACTCCTAATTCACTTAAAAAGGACTTTGAGTTATAAAGGCACGGATATTACTTTGATAATGAGATGGAAGTTTCTTCATATTTTTAAAGTAACGTGGCTTGCAGATGCCCCAAAATAGCTTTAAATGGTTTTAGAAGGTTTTAGCTTTTTTGTGCTGGTGGCATTACAACAGAAAAAAACCGAAATCTGTCCTTTATATATTTTTTTTCCATTTACTTTTTAAACTTTCATTGCTATGGTGTGACTTGCACTTGGTAAAAGTTAATACAAAAGCAATGTCATCGGCATTGAAACTATTCTCATGACATATGGGTACTTTTTTCTTCTCCATAAAATTATTTTTATGCTATGCCATACCTATCAAGAAAACACAGCCAACTAGAACTGCCTTCAAATTTCTCGATTTTCATGGCCTGTTAAGCATATTTGGCTTTACCATGTAATATAGGTCCTGAAATGGGCGAATTTTTTGTCTTATATCTTTAAAACAAGAGTTTACATTTTCATAAATTGTTTGAATCCAAGTTACTTTGGCTTTCTGTTTGGGAACATATTAGACCTATCAGAAAGCTTCAAAATTTTGTCCTTTTCTTTTGAAATAGTACTAATGCAGAGGTAGCAACATAAACTCATTTGTGACATCTACCTGCCTTCAAGAAACCTAATTCCAAATGTGAATTGTTGTAGATTATAAATTCACTAATAGGTTCTGCTATTTATCGCCAAATTCAAATGTAAGGGACTACTTGAAAAATAAATTATTTGTATTTACATATTTTTCAAACAAGTGTAAAAGCAAACCCTAGGAACTAAGGAGAAAAGTGATTAGATGTGAATATATAGGAAGAGTTTCTTAATTTTAAAGAGGCACATAGGGCTGCAATTTCACCCAATCTCTCGAAAAACAACTGCAAGATATGATGAAAATTTGTAGATTGTGGGGTAGTGAAAATGAAAAAAAGTTTATTTTCAGAAATTTTAATTTTTTGATAAAAATTGTTATTTGTGTGAACTTAGCATTCATTAAACTGAAATGAATGTTCTTTTTAAGACTTCAATAAATTTAATTTAAAAAAATCGTTAATCTGAAATTCATTAAAGTGAATATATTTATCATGATAAAGTATAGGGGATTTTTTTTAATCTAAATAATATTCTTTAAACTGAAAAATTTGTTAAAGTGACATTCGTTCTAATGATATTCTACTGTATATAACTTTTGCTCTCTCTTTCCAGTTAAAATGCATGATTAAAAGTATGAGCTTTATACTTTTTAAATTAAGAATTGGAAGGGAAATGTTCTGATTTTGGAAGTTTTGACATTTTTTTTTTTTTTTTTTGTTACACATACGTTATGAATTGCTTTTGCAGCGAAAGATAACAAAATATAAGACATTTACTTTGTCTAGGTTTTGATTGCTTCTCCGAACAGATTTTGATATGCTCTCTAAATTAGTTAGTATATAATACTTGATGTAGAGACTTTGACAACACGTCTATCTATGAACTACTTCGGCTGTGAACAAGCTGTATGTGATTATGTACTGTATACACATAAATTTTTAGAACTGCTAAGTAGATATCTGAAGTAAAGCCTAAGTTTGCCATTTAAATTTGATATTCTGTGCTGAATTTTTCTCATCTTTAATTTAGTTTTAAATATTTAGTTGTCGATGTGAATTGTGGCAATCTGTTTGCAATGATACTTAGTTACTTTTCTTCCCAAAGTCCTGAATATTTGAACAAAATTTCATTAAATTCAAAATCTTTAAATAGAAATTTGGTAATTATTTCTAAAGGTTATTTGGAACAATCATCTTAGGTTTAAAATCTAAGGGAACTGGTACATAAATTATTCATAAAGTATACACTTTCCCTGTGATAAACTTCTAAAATTATTTTTATATAAGTATACCTGTACAGGATATGTACAGCTCATTTACCCTTAGTATTCATTAATCATAAACATAATAATATTTTCATATAAACAGACATCTTTGAAATTTGGAAACTGTCCTTCAAAGATAACTAGTATTTAAAGATTTGATGTTCAGTTAAATTATTTTTGTGCATTTAATATATTGCTAAATATATTAGAGATTATCAGTATTATTTAACAAGTTCATTTGTTGTTTTTCTGCAAATACACATTTGATTTTATCTGTTTTCTTAGTACAGTTGATTCCGGTTAATTGGGACACACCAGTTTTACACTGTTTGTCCCAATAAAGTTTGTTGCTCCAAATATCTGAAGTAAATTTAATGATTTTTTTTATTTTGTTTTTGACTTTTGTCCCTAATAACCGGAATCTACTGTATTATGGTTTCTTAATATGAGCAGTTATTTTATTTTTAGATCTTTCCGAAGAATTGAACAGTAGAAACTGTCTTATTTCTATTTTTTGTCAATGGTACTTGTAATAGTTTCAATGTACATTTATACTACTTCATGGAATTTTAATTCCCATTTTCTAATACTTTTCCTTTTGGGGAACATTATTTGAAAATGTTAGGTTACTTTTATTAAAGATTAAAAGTTTTAAATCATATATCCTTGCATTCAGCTTAATTAATGAAATAAAGTTTAATTTTAAAAGTAACATTGAAAAATAAATTTACATTAAATATAGTTACATACCAGTCTGGTATTCTTCACCGAAAGATAAATTTGTGGAAATGGCCACATAGTCCATATGTATAATTTCTCAGAAGAGTACTGCTAAAGATCTCTGAAGTACAAATTCTAATGTTAAGTTTGTCATTTAAATTTAATAATATTCTGTGCTGATTATTTTGGATTAAATATTGGGGAAATAATTGGCTTTTGAAACCAAGGCTTGCCACATTTTAGTGGAAAATAATGGTAAATTTCAACAAAAAATTTCTAAATGCTTTAATTATGTAAAAGCTTTAAAATGACTTCAAATAGATCAGGCAAAACATATTCAGTATTTTGCCTGCCTTAAAAATACATTAATTAAATGATCCTTAATTAGTGCCTAGTTGATGTTTGGTCTGTTGGTTGTTGTTTCGCTGAGATGATTTCCAGACGACCCATCTTTCCAGGTGCTAATTGTGAGTATCAGAACTGAATAAAGTGTAGTCAACATAATTTGTGAATCTTATTTTCTGACCATCTATTTTATATTTAATTTAATTTAATGTATTTGAAATAGTATATGATTATTTTACAAAAAATTTTTAGTTTTGTTGAAAATGTATTTTTTTTATTGCTATGTCATTTGGGGCATAAATTTTTTTATTGTTTTAGTTTGCATATGATTATGATAAATGATTTTACTTGTGATGAGACTTTGTCAAATAAAAGGATATTCTTTTTAATTGCAAATTATGTAGCTTTATATTTAATGTGATCTGTAATAAAGAAATCACTAGTTTCTTTTAACATATCCCAAAAAGTTTGCATGTCATGAAAGGAAGACATGCTTTCATGGAAAACAGCATGTATTAACGCTTTTCAATTTAAAAATAGATATTCTGAACATAGCTCATTTTTAACGAAAGGCTTTTGCGCTTAGTTTTCCGAAAATCTCAGTAAATTTTATAATACTAATATATATTTTTTAGATTCTTATAATCTGCATTCTGTAAGATATACTTTTAAATATCAGGCATGTTTGTGTGAGAAGGTAGAACTTTTGAAATTTACCAAATTCTTTGCCTTTGGAATGTAAGGCCAGTATTTGTTCTTTTTCCTAAAAGAATGATTGCTCGTAAATTTTCCCAATCTGTAATCATTTTGAAGAAGTCTGAAGCTAGTTCTTTTTCAACTGCTTAAAGTTGTAGTTTTCTCTTTCCTTTTGATATAAGTTTTAAAGGAAAATAAATAAAAAAAATCTTGAATCTGGAGGGTGGAAAAAGTTATCAAAAGGTAGATTTGCATCATAATAAAATACATAGCATCTTTAATCTTTATTTAAATTTTCTATGCTTAAAAAAAATATTTTTTATGGTTATTTTTTAATTAAAAAAAAATTAGAGAATTTTTCATTTGTTAAAATAATGAAATTGTTTATCATTTTAAGACTTATTAAGAAATATATAATCAACCATCTAAAATATTTTCAGATCTTGATCAGTTAAACCATATACTGAATATTGTTGGTTCACCGTCTCAAGAAGATATGAATTGCATTATTAATGAAAAGGTAATGGCATACTTTCATAAATTTATATCTTAAAAAATCGATTTATTCTTTAAAAAAAAAAAAAAAAAATAAATAAATAAATAAATAAATAAATAAATAAATAAAAAATAAATAAATAAATAAATTGTTTAATTTATTTTTTCCAGGCTAGAACCTATTTGCAGTCTTTACCTCGAAAGCCAAAAGTTCCATGGACAAGTCTATATCCAAATGCCAATGTCCAAGGTAAATTTTTGTGTAGTTTGAAAATAGCCTGACATGATGATATTAAGTAAAATTCTTGTATGTTTGTTGTATATGTTAAGATCTTTTTCTTCTCAGTCACTTAAAATTAAATTATTTTTTACTTTTATCCTTTTTCTTGTAATTAACATTTAATTTTTAAAAGAGTTTGTACCAACAGGACTTTTTTTTAATGTATCGGTTAACATATAGTTTTGTTTAAAATATTTGTGATTTCATCGAAATCTCTTTGGGAAAGAGGGGGGTGAGAGGCAGATTAAGGCTGACTAAAAACTTTTTTTTAAATTCTAATATATGTTCCAGTTACAACCGTTTTAAGTACTAGATGAAAGCCTATCAAACATGGCAGGAGGGGAAAGAAGTAATGTTAATTAAAAACTTTTATGTTATAGATTCAACTATGTAGAATTACTTTTTCTTACTTTGAAAGATTTACCCCCCACTATGACAAGGTTAAAAAATTGAACTACTGAATTTTATCTGAGCTCTGTCATAGGAAACTTCTAGAATTTATGCCAAATTAAAACTTATTTGCTGGGTTTATATTTTGTACTGGGTTTTCATTAGGGATGATGTGAATAACAATTTTGGCCAAATATAGAATTTTCGGCACACAAATATACTGAATATTTGTCCAGCCCAATACACCTATGTTACCATGTTCAAAGATATTAAAAAGTTATATTTTTACAGTCATATGTATCACAAATACTTCCATTTTATTCAATTTTGGAGTATTGTAGTTGAGAATTATTCCAACAGAGTGAAAAATACCTAGTTGAAAATTCTTTCTTTTGTTTATTACTTCCATTTTGATTAAAAAGTCCTTTTCACAAGTAAATTTTACAAAAAAAAAAAAAAAAAAAAAAAAAACCCAACCTACCACCTAAATTAACCCATCCTCCTAAAATCCCTGCTTCTCCCCCTCTGCCCCCCACCCTTATCTCATGAAGATCCTCCCCTTACAAATGTATCTCGTAAAATTTAAAATCTGTAAAATTTTAAAAAAGGGGCTCTTCCGTATTTCGGTAGATTAAAAAAAATAATAAAAATAAAAAATAAATTCCCAACCCAACAATAAATTCCCCCTCCAAGCCCCCCCCCCCCCCCCCCCAAAAAAAAATAAATAAATAAATAAATAAATAAATAAATAAAATAATTTTTTTTTCTTATTTTATTGTGTAACAATAAATAATCAATAATCTAAATCTGCTCTCAAAATTATTGTTTCCCCCCTTTGCCCCCCCCCCCCCCCCTCTGGTAACAAAAATGCAGTTTTCTTCTTAATTTTTTCTGCTCTATTTGTGATTTTTTCCCAGCAATATTTAAATAACGTTCCATATTATACCCTCCTCCCTTCCAAAAAGTCCTTTTTATTTCCTTCCCCCCTCCCCCCCCACAGTACATACTTTAAAGTCTTTAAAAGTTTTTTTTATCTATTTAGAACTTTCTTGCAACTATAATTAAATAATTATCTAAATTGCTCCCCCCACACACGCACCTCTAAAAATAAGCTTCTCCCCTCACCCCTCTTCAGCACACAAACTTAAAAATCTTTAAAACTATTTTTTAAAGATTTATGTGGTATTGTCACTTTGTAGCAACAATAAATAAATGATCATCTAACTCTCCCTTTAAAGTTCCATTCTCCATCCCCAGAAAAAGGGATGAATTTCTAGACATGGAGGGGGAAGGGCAAAGAGAAGATTTTAGTCATTTTGTAGTTTGGCTGTTCTCACAGCTGATATTTTGTTAATGGATAGTTATTTTAGAGAACATATTTATTTCAAAACATAAAACATACACGTGATTCAGGGAAGAACAGCCAAACTGCAAAAAAGATGAATATTTTTACTATCCTCTCGCATATTTAGAAATCCACTCCTCTTCTTTGGGAGAATAGGACAGAGAAAAAACTTCAAACGGAATGATGATTTTAGATGAGTGATACTTATATGAGATGATGTAGATGAGATGAGTTAACTTATTACAAAATAAGAAATAGATCAACATTTAAAAATAATAATAATAATAATAATATTAAAGATTTTAAACTATTTGCTGAGTGAGAAGACTGGGGGGAGGGGTATTTTCGGGAGAAAAGAGGGTAATTTAGATGATTGATTATTCATTAATATTGTTACTAAAGAGAAATAAATACAGCAGTTTAAAAAAAAAAACAGTTTTAAAGATTTTTAAATTTGTGTGAGTGGGGTGGGGAGGGGGGGGGGGGGGGGCAGACACTTTTGGAGTAGACAGAAAACGTAGGTGACGAATTAGAAGGCAACAAGTAGGACATAAAATTTCTTCACATAAGAGTTTTATAAATTTTAAACTTTGTACTCTTTGGATGAGAAGGAAATATGAATTTCGATGGAAGGAGTTTGTAATTTAGATGATTCGTTATTTATTTTTTGTTAATAGAGAGCAACAAGGGGGACAGAGGATTTTTTTTATGAACAGTTTCATTTTTTTTTTTTTATATAGGGGTTAGCTAAGTGAAAGAAGCAGACATTTTGGTGATAAAGCGATAATTGAAATGGTTGATTAGTTATTTATTGTTACTAGACAGCAAATTTTTTAATAAAGATTTTAAATTTTGTATCCTGAGAGGAGAGGGAAAGAAGGAAAGAGAAGTGTAAGTTTCAGAGAGAGAGAGAAGTAGAGTGGAGGGTAATTTATATGATTGATTATTTACTTATTTTTCCTAGAGAGCAACATGTAAGACAGAATATATTTTTTAAATAGTTTTAAAGATTTTTTTGCTGAGGGAAGGCAAAAGAGCGGAAGCAGACATCTTGGTGGTAGAGAGAAAATTTAAATGACTGATTATTTATTTATTTATTGTTAGTAGAGAGCAACAAATAGAGCATAATTTTTTTTAATAAAAAGTTTTAGATTTTAAACTTTATATGCTGAGGGAGAAGAGGAATAAATTTTGGAGGGAAAGGGAGATTGTAGTGTAGAGGATTGATTTTTTTACTAATTGTTACGTTACTAGTGAGCAGAAAGAAGTACAGAAGGATTTAAGATTCTCAAGTTTTCAAACTTGATGTTAGAGAGGGAATAGAAGGGAAACAGACATTTCATGTGAGAGGAAGGATTTCATTAACATCATATAAAAACATGTGGAAATCTGTCAAAAATATCAAAGAATGAAAATTGCCTCCCTTGGATTTTTAAAATAAATTTCTTGTGCATAAAAAATTTTTTGTATGTGAGAGGGGGGGGGGGGAGGGGTATATTTGGGAATGGAAAAGAAAATCAAAATTGCTTAAAAGTGGGAGAGGGGCTTACTTTCGAGATTTTATGGATTTTTTTTTTTTTTTTTTGGGGGGGGGGGGGGCTTATATTCAGGAATGGAAAAGAAAACCAAAATTGCTTAAAAGTGTGAGGGGGGGGGGGCTTACTTTCGGGATTTTACGGTATATAAAAATGGAAGCAAAGGTTCTTTAAATTCAAATGCAAATAATTGTCCCCACCCAAATCCTCCAAAAAACTTACAGCAATGAAGTTAAATTGGCATTAAGCCACACTTTCTGAAATACACAATTGGTTGAACTTTCTTCGGTGTATTATCTGTGCCAGAAAAACAGATTGCCAAAAATGTTTTTTAATCACCAATTGTGTTCAAAATGGTCATTAAAAATAATGAATAAGATAAAAGCAAACTAAAATAATACAAGACAGTATAAATATGTTAGTTATATGTATTGAGAACATAAACATCAAATTGACAGCTTTTTAGCAATAAACAATATTAACGATGGTAGCTTTGGTGGATAGTTATGCCAACCATAATAAATATAACATAACATAAATATTCTTTAATATAAGTATACTGTATCAATGAATATAAAATGTCTGTATCTGTACTATGTGATATTATATAGTTATACATACATAAATAATTCTGCCACTGCCTTTACTATGGCAACTATATAATATTGACTATGCAATTACAATAGAGAAAGCAAAAAATAAAATAAGGGTTACTGTAATTCATATTTTTGGCGCCATTGTTGGCACAGTGAATCTGACCTGGCATGGATAATATGTAAGTACCCTTTCCTCCACAACTTCAATTATTAACAAGTATTGGATAGCTCTGCTAGTACTTCCCTATTTTACGGGCCTTGGTGCTTTTTTTTAAAGTTTGATGCAATTCAGGTTTAATAAAGTGAGATTTATTGCCAAATGATATAAACAATTATGAAAATAAAACTGATAAATTATAATGCTTGTTTATGTATGTATTTAAAAAACTGCATCTGGTTACATGTATTAGATAAATTATTTTTGTTTTTATATAATAACAGATAAACGGCTGCTGTATATTAAATAAATTGTGTAAATAGTGGGAAAATGCTTGTGTGTATGAAGCAGTGAATTGGTTGCTGGAAAGTGCAAAAAATAAGAAATAACCTTTTTTATTCTTTCAAACATTGCGCGGCGAGTGTTTTGGAATATAGCCATCTTTTTAGGTTCTTCTCTTCGCAAAACAACATCTGTTGGATTACATGATCTGGTCTGGTCAGTCATTTTGAGTTTTGTTGAGAAATTTTTTTTCTGGAACCTTCTGGTGTTCATTGACTCTGTCCGAAATGCAGGCCACTCACACATAATTCTAGCCCAAAACATCTAAACTCTGGCAGGTTTGGGCGAGGCGATGAGTTTGCCGATGACGTCATATCTTCCTGCAGGCATGGCGCATACTAGCGCGCTCTCACCAATTGGCTAATAGTTGCGATCTACCCAAACGAACTTTTATGAGATCTGGTTCACATTCAGTTTTTCAACAGGAGAGGGATTAAGAAGATCAAGAAGAAAGCGTCCCTTTGGCCGCGGGACCCACCAGTCTCAGTAGTTGCTCTATGAGGAGTTCAGAAGAAGCATCGTAATATTCAATAAATCCTGTGTGAATTGTTTTTATAAAAGAGTACATATCTTCTAAAATTCATGTTCGGTAATAAGAAGCCTGGTTGCTGACTACAGACTTAACGTCATTACTGCATTACCATATGATCCAAATTTCAGTTTCAACGTTGGTATTCTGATATCACTGAATGATTGCTATTTACTAAAGAATTCTGCTAACTAAATATTACATCAGTATCAAGATCCTCTAGTTTCATTCCCGCCATTTCTTGTTTAAAAGTGTTCAATAGACATACTGATCCTATAGCTTCAATTTAGCCATTTTTCTTTTTGATCGTGTTTGACAGCCATATCACTATCTTCCATGTATCATATATATTGACTCCTATCTTCCATTTCTTGCATTCCTCATAAGTGATATGACGTTTATTAAATAACCAGATGATGAATCTTCAGTTAATAATTTACAAAATTTCAATGTTTAATTTTTTAATTATAAGAGCTCTCCAAGCATTGCCCGCATCTTTTCTTATCTATTCAACAGTTTTAAACAATAACTTTCCTTCATTTGTCATTTATGGATAGATTAATTAATAGATTAAAAAACATTCAAATATGACTTTTAATATTTAACAAAAGTTAGAATATCATATTTAGAAATCTTCAAGTAAAATTAATTGGTTTCAATCAGGTTTATAATTCATATATTTATATTTTGTCTACAGTCATAATATTTAATAAGATTTTGTGCCAAGAAGAGATATGTATCCTATTTGTTGATTTATATTTGTTAAGATTGGCCAATCTACATTTTAATATTTATCATATAAGTATATGTGTTCAAATAAATTGTGATTTGGATAAATTAATGTGTCATCACTTAACATACAAGTTCATCACTGGACACACTGGATGAGTTTACTTAATCTTATCATAACTTTTTAATAGCAGTTTTGACTCTGGCAATTACTATATTTTCATCATTTTTACTTTAAATGATTTATTCAAATTTATATTGATTATTTTAATAATATTTTCCGGCCTGTTTTTAAAGAATTAAATTTATGTAATAGTCTATTTATATACTGATTGCCAGGACAAGGGGGTTGCTATATGATCACGTCCAGTGACGAATTTATTCATACCTTAATATTAATTTTAATTAAATTTTCATATTCTTAATTGTTTTTTATTTACTTTATTTATCAGAATTTGCATATCCAAAATAGTGTTACACTCGGGTTCCGCAAACTCAAAAAAAAATTCAAGAAAAAGGACTATATACTAAATATAAAATAACAGCTAAGGTTTTAAATTGAAAACAGTTTTCATATATGCTGTACACTGAACAGTATATATGGCCTGTTTAACTTAGGTTGCCGGGTGTATATATAGCCCAAAAATAAAAATAATTCAATTTATAAATTTAACATTGCATAGAATTGACTTAATTTCATTTCAAACTGTCTATAAAACAAGCTGGAGTGGGGTCGGCCTGTTTTTCAGCGGCTCCGACTTTTTTGCCTAAACATGAGCCTGTCTCTGACTCCAGGGGATGGATAAGCGATACTGGTTTCCTGTACAGAAAATGTTTGTCTTGTTTGCATTATCTCCCTTGAAAGTTTGTCCTAAAATTTTTGGAACACCCTGTACATTTCCAACCTCTAAAAATATTTGTTCACTTTAGAAGACCCTCTAGTACATTCAAAAACCTTCTTGCTAAATTGCCAACGTTTGAAACTTTTTTACTTTCTTCCTGGCAAATAAACACACTAATATGACTATAAAATATTCCTTCAAAATTTCTTATTCATTTTTGAATGTAAGAAAATTTTATTCATTTATTTTAGTTCGCAGAAGAAGCCATGTAGTTAACTTTTTATTAATTAAAAAAGTTTTAACACTATATCCTTCTTAAAAAGTAATTCAAAATATCGATTTCTTTTTTATTGTATAGTTTAATTGTGAAGAAGTTTTGTACATCAAAATGGAAGTGTGTTAAGTATGATGTAAAATTATTTTAAAACTTTAAAAAACTTTTAAACTCTGAAATATTGAAGTATTTGGCCAAATAGTTACTATTAGGCTAGCCGAATATTCAGTATTCGTCCAAAATCACTATTCTGTGCATCCCTAGATTCCATGATAAACCAAAGTCATCAAAATGGCTGTACCTTTTAACCTTTCTATGTATTATATTATGTTGCTTTTTCGGACTGGATTTATAACAAAAAACCACAATGCAAGTTTCTTTGTATACCATTTAAGCATGTAGGTTTGCATTAAATTCAAAATGTTGTTTTGTAAATGCAGAATAAATAATATTAGGTTTCCGTACTTAAAAAGTAAAAATGGAACCATTATAAGATCACTCCTGTGTCTGTCTGTCAGAGCCCTTTTTCTCGTAAACTATGGGACATAGAAAGTTCAAACTTGGGAAAATTATAAAGCCTTTTACCCACATATTTTCAGATTATTAGCCATTTACAGATATGTTTAGGGAAAATTTAGAGGGCTAATCAAATTTTAAAAAAAAGTTTTTGTATATCATGTATTGTTTGAAAGATCTTGTAACATCGAACTCAAAAATATATTTGTTTTAATTTTAGGTATTGTATTTTCAGACGCATCGTCAAAAGTGTACTGTAAAAACATGTCCCCTCTCTCCTATTTCCGAATCTACTGAAACTAAAATTATAAAAAATTTAGGGGTAGTAGGAGTTTATTAATTAATAAATTTAATGTACAGAACCCTTTGAGCGCGAGTTATAATTTTTTTTATATGCTGTTGCCACAGCTTAAAAATAAAATGAGCAAGGAAAAAAGTATTTTGATGAAATTTGAGTTAATATATAGATGCAAATGTGATGTCATATTCATTTATAAAATGTGCATCATTTAAAGAAATATTAAAACAGAATGTGAATTTAATTTGATAAAGATTAATGTTATTATGATGGTGTTAAACTGACATAATTTTCACCCATTTTCTGTTTTACAAACACCAAATTCTTCTATATATTAAATAAAGCATTTGCCTGATAAACTTTGTTTGTTAAAATAAAATAACAGGAGCTTGTCTTGGAACGTACAAAATGAATCCTGGAGAAATACGAATTCATATAATGCAATTATCATATATTATTCCTGTCAACATCCTTTTTTCTATGCACATATAAAACACATGATGTTGAATGAGGTATCATTTGAAAGGTTTTTGAACAGGCTTTCGGCATAGTATACTCATTTCATTAAAACAGATTTGATTTTTTTTTTTAAATGCTAATAATTAAAAATTAATGAAAATCTTACCAGTATATAATCTAAGGTTGTAGGATGAAAGCCTTGCACTGGTCTGTTTTTGTTATTATTAATAAACCTTTATTTTGTTGACATTTGTTTTTGTGCATTTAAGAGTGATAATTGAATATTCTAACAAATTATGTATTTTCTCTCCATTAGCTTTAGATTTGTTAGATAAGATGCTGACTTTCAATCCACACAAAAGAGTCACGGTTGAAGATGCTTTAGGACACCCTTATTTTACAGAGTATTACGATCCAGATGATGAAGTAGGTTGTTTTCATAAGAATAGCTGAATTTGAAAACATATGTTAATAAGCATTTTATTTTTTATTTATTTATAAAAGAAAATTAGAAACTGTATGTTGTAAAACTTATTGAGGCGAAGCTTTTATGTGGTGACTCCAATGGTATTTTTGTGATTCTACTCCTCCTAAACTATTCGGCTGATGATGTAATTCAGCACAGTGATATATGCCACAACTTTCATGGTTTTCGTAAAAAAAAAAAAGACATTCTGTCCTTGAGGAATAATTACAGATCATAAGTGCCATAGACCTGACATTAAAATTCCCTATCTTTTTTAAAATTTCCAAATCCAGTTTTTTTTTTTTTTTTTCAGTTATCATGAAAGAAAACTGCGTATGGAGACTTTCTATATTATAACACAAAAACATATTCTGTGATCAACGCTGATGCTGTGTTGACAATGGCAAACACCTGAATACTAAATTTTGCTTTCTTGCAAATTTATTAGCTTCTAAATATCCCTTAAATACAATTTTTATGCCATCGAATTGTGAAAAAAATTTAATTTTCAAATGCAGTTTGCAAATTGTATCTCAATTTACTGATATTTTATTGATTATAAAATAATTTTCAAGCATGAATTATCAATATCACATGCAGCCTACCTACGGAAGATTGGCACATTTTCACTTAAAACAGTATAAATATAAATTCTTCAGTATTTGTTTTCAGCTAATATTCCGTAACAAAAAAATTTTAATTTAGCAATAAATAAATAAAATACAAATTTCACAGATCAAATTGTGCACTTAAACATAGAAATAACCAGGATCAAGAAGGTATCTTTAAATAGTGAATTGAAATCTTTGGCAATGTTTCTCGTTATACACAAAACTTACTGACTGACATCACAACTGTAAGCAGAAACTGACATCATTTTCATGTAATCATTGTAGATTGAGTTTTTATGAGTGAAAATGTAAATTTCCATTTAAAAAGAAAGTCATACAAAATAGAATGTCACTAAATTGAGATATTTGGTTGAATTTTTTCTCTCTATTGTCAAAGAAATCATTTTTCTGTTGCACATGCCAAAGAAAACGTGCATTATCATTTATAAAGCTAGATGATTTTAGTATGATTGTGTCAAAGTAATGTCATTATTGCTGAAGGTTGTTTTAATGATTCATGGGCAGGAATGTCCAAAGCTCCGTTGTGATCGCCATATTTTTAGGGCATTGCATTTTCATTAATTTTACCTTAAGGCCTCCCATGATTAACACAGTTTGTGATAAAGATATCACAGTCTTTATTTTTTAATTACTTTCTATTTCAGCTCAACGTAAATTCTGTATTTATTAGTGCCATTTTATTAGTCTTTTCAGTTTAATTTGCCATTCTTTCAAAATACTTTATCGGCAGTCGGCACGGTCTGGCAAAGTTTTGTATTCTCCGGAAAACATTCGTTTTGAACAAGCGCTAGTCTTGGGCTGTGACGTCATCATCTCTCCTTTGAACATCATCACATTTGGCGGCTCTCCCCCGGTCGTGCATTATACACATGCGCCGCTCGGTGCTTTTGTTTACTTCGGGTTCAAGTGCTAAGAACTCGGGATCTGATTCATGTTTCATCCGCTTTGGCGATGCTGGCGAAAGGGCCATGTCTATTCTGCACAAATTAAAATCCATCTTTTAATTCTCAAATATTAACGAGTTTTCCATTTGTTCTTTTAATTTTAGCATAATCCATAATCAACAAATTATTTTTAATTAATCTTGTATTCATATTTGTGTTCCCCAGTCACTAGTATAAATACCAATGATACACATTTTTCTAACAGAATTTTAACGAAAATGATGCTGTAAAATAATTTGCATCGCGCGCCTTTGATCTGAGCTTTGGCTCGCTGTCAGAGAACAGCATATGCCGGTTCTTATAGAGATCAATTCGCGTTTTTTTTTAAAAAGTTTTTAATGTTCTTTAGAATGCTGTATGCTGTGGTAATTTTATATTTTAAAAAGTTTAAATTAAGTGGTAATTCAATAGATTCCTAAGTTAATAGTATAACTCTTCATGGATTCGGCCAGAATGAAAATTTGAATAATCATCATCGTGTAATCGTGATGCACCAGCCAGAACTTTTAAAAATGATGTGCAGCCACTGTCATTCTCAAGATTCTACCTTCCTCGTATTTGAAGAAAATAATAAAACAATTTGGATCCAACTGTAAAGGAGCTTTTCTTTAATTAGTCTGTCTCTCTTATTTTGAAGAAACAAGTAAGAATATTTTATTCATTTATTTCAGTTGTGTGTTTCTCTTCTAGAACAGCGGTTCCCAACCTGGGGTACGCGTACCCCTGGGAGTACGTGGCGGCGCTGCTGGGGGTACGTGAAAATAATATCGGTAATGGCGGAATTCACAAAAATGGTTTAACTGAAAACACATAAAGAAAATTGATAGTTTTGGATTACAAAGTTAGTCTTGTGTGTAAATCAAATATGTTACATTCAAAAAGAAAGAAAAAGCCCACTGGATCTAATAATTCATTGATAATGTAATGTCACTAGCTCTGCTCACTGTTAAGCATATTGCATGTGTTCTTATATATCTTCCCCCATCTTCCCGAAAACTTCAATTAATAATTATGCAATATTCTTTTCGTACCACTTTTTTTTCATTGTTCCGTTTTTAATAATAATTGCAGAACGACAATTACCTCAGATCTTCTGGTTTTAATGTCTTTTGTTAAAATGTGTAGAAAAGTTGGTTGTTATTTTCGTTTTTGAATAGGCGGAGTTATATCAATAACGTATTTTAATAGAAAAGCTTCCCTCATTTTAATGAGTATTTAATTTGAAATGTTTATTTATTGTATGAGTGATTTTGTGTTGTGCTTAACATGGATAAATGGTTGAAAACCGGAACTCTTAAGAGAAATGCAACTACGATTGAAATTGTACCTGGTGAGTCCGGAATTGCAAGTACTTCGAAACAATCTGATCATTTAGAAGTGCAAGACAACCTGAGTGCAGCTGTTAATAGGCCTGGTTAATAGGCCTGTTCTGGTAAGTAATACTTTAAATAAAACTGGAAGCATCAGTGCTCCATTAAAGAAACGAAAATATATGAGTTCTTAAAATAATGAGTACTTAAAATATGGATTTTCATTCATGGGAGGGGAAGATTTACCGAAATCCCTATGCGTTGTATGTGGAGAGATATTGTCGAACGGCCGCATGATAACCTCTTTATTAATGCGCCATTTAGAGACAAAACATCCAATGTACAAACAGAAGGATGTTAGTTTCTTTCAGCGACTATCAAGCGGCCCTAATGTAGCATCTTACGTGTTGTCTACAAGAAATATAATGAGAATGCTGTTGAAGCATCGTACAGAATATGCTATCATATTGCTAAAAGTGGTAAAAATCATACAATGGCTGAAAATTTAATATATCCTTGTATCAAAGATGCTGTCGAATGTATGTTTGGTGAGGAACATATGAATAAATTAAAAACATGCCTTTCTCAAACAATACAGTTGCTCGAAGGATAAATGACATGTCTGCCGATATTGAATATATTGTAATTCAAAGAATAAAAAAGAGTCCCTACTTTTCAATTCAGGTGGATGAGAGTACGGATATCTCCAATCTGTCAATTTTGCTTGTTATTGCAAGATATTTGAATGATAATGTACTTGAAGAAAATTTGCTACTCTGCTAAAATCTCACAGAATGATGTACAGGAAAAGATATATTTAATGCCATTCACAGTTATTTCTGTGAAAAAGAAATTCATTGGGCCAATTGCTATGGGGTTTGCACTGATGGTGGGAAATCTATGTCTGGGTGTTATTTAGGCTTACACGGTCTAATGAAAGAAATTGCACCTCATGTAGGAACCATTGCTGTGTACACAGATACAGTCTAGCGACCAAACCTCTGATAGACTTATTGAAGGAAGTACTCCACCAAGTTGTCAAAGTTATTAATTTTATTAAAGCCAATTCAACAAACTCCAGACTATTTAAATCTTTGTGTGAAAAGATGGACAGCCTGCATACTACATTGCTTTTGCACACAGAGATGAGGTGGCTTTCACGAGGAAAAGTACTTGAAATATTATTTGAATTGAGGCATGAAATTCAAGTTTTTTTTAACATCCTTTTGAGCTGAGCTTTAAATTACATGAAAAAAAATGGCTTCAAATGCTTGCATACTTATCTGACATTTTTTCCGAAATAAATAAACTTAATTTAGGATTACAGGACAGTTCCATAACTATTTTTAAGGTATCTGACAAGATTGAGTCAATGATTAAAAAATTAGATTTTTGGGAATCATGCATCAGAAAACACCAGTCAGAAGTTTTTCAGTTTACAATTTCTTATCTGACATTGAGCTAAAATTATCGGAAGAAGTAAAATCTTGTATAATGGCTCATTTAACAGGACTTAAAACATCGTTCAGAGAATATTTTCCGAAGCAGAGTTGTGAAGATAACGGGATTTCAAACCCATTTAACGATTTGTTCTTCCAACAAGCCAAAATTTATCACTTCCTGAAAAAGAAAAATTAATCGAACTTTCGACTGATTCTTCTTTGCAATCTGATTTCGACCAAAGAAATATTATTGCTTTTTGAATAGCAGTAAAAGAAGAATACCAAGAACTCAGTGACAAGGCTATAAAACACTTGTTGCCTTTCACAAATACTGAGCTTGTCGAAAGAGCATTTTCGTCTTATGTGTATATTAAAAACAAATATCGCAATAAGCTTGATGTTGCTCCTGACTTGAGACTATATCTGTCTTCGTTTGAACCCGATTTTAAGAAACTCAGTTCCACGAAACAAGCTCAAGGATCCCATTGAGAGTATGAAAAGTCATTTTGATTATTTGTATGTAATGAGAAAAAGTTTACATTAATAATCATCGTAAGATAGCTAAAATTTCATTTAATGCTATATTATTTTTTTACGCTAATATTATAAAAAGCAATATTAATTTTCAAATGCAAGTTTAAAAATAAAAGGTTAGTGACAATGTAATTTGTGTCAATTTATTATTTGGTTCTGATAAGAAGATTACTAATGAATAAAAAGCATATTTGGGTTAAATGGTTGAGATGAGGGGAGGGGAGTATTAATGAGAAATGGGGGTACGCCGAAGTGAAAAGCCTAAGAAAGGGGTACGTGTAAGAAAAAAGGTTGGGAAGCGCTGTTCTAGAAGATTGACCTAAAGAACGAAATGCACTATTGTGCTGGGTTTACTACACAACTACAAATTTTGAAGTACACTATACGATCTATTCCTCCATCCATCAATTAAATTAAAATTAAAATAAATAACAGTACTTCCCATTTTCACGTCACACCGTTTGTTATGAAAATGGATTGTTATCAGAGATCTGTTTACGAAAAAATTGGGTCCTTTAAAGGACTCTTCACAAAATTTTTCATTTAAAAAAAGGACTCTTCACAAAATTATTTTCCCTAAAATAGGACCCTTCACAAAATTCTTTGTCTTAAAAATAGGTTTTTCACAAAATTTTTCCATCTTTAAACCAAACATTTCACAAATTAATCTAAAAGTAAAATCTGACCTGTCACTTTTACATATATAAAGAAAATGTGTGTATTTTATATCCATATATCTTCTTAAAAATGCATAAACAAGAACCTGAATATAACGACCATTTCAGATTCACAAAATTATGATTAGATTTTTCACAAATATAAAAAACTGTTCACAATTTCACAAAAACAGGAGGTGAGGGGTATATAACGCAACTAAGAGGGAGATATAAATGGGGAAAATAGGAAAAAATACTTAAGATACGGTTTTCGGCATTGACTTTTCAAATCATTCGGAGGAATGGAGAGTGACTGGGGAGAAATTTGCATTCTGATACATAAACCAAACAGGACACTGTGAAAAAAGTCTGGACAGACCCCTGGTTATTAAAGGAATTATAAAACATATTACAGCAATACATTTAAACTTTAATAACAATGAAAGATTCCTGTTTGCCTAACTGCTGATCATAGTTTTTGACAGCCAAGAATTTTACCTGACTACTGCAGGGACATTGTTGCTGACAGTATGTTAATGTTCATCTCAAAATTAGAAATTATCAATGTCTGCTTGACGACATCAAATTAATGTTTTCTCGCTCAGCTCAATTTTACACAGATCCTGCAAGTGCTTCCCTAGTTACCTTTAAACATGAATGCCAATGAAATGAAATCCATGGAGAAGTGGGAGAGAGGCAAGATTCTTTTCAGGGGGGTTTTGTGATAAGGCAATGTCTTATTATAATAAATAAAAACATTTTTATTCTTAATTATTCTATTTATCTTAATGTTTAATTAAAGTCACCAGAGAAAATTAAATTTAACTATTAGGTTGATTTCTTTGGAAATCAACAGTTCCTATCAATAGTCCCAATCATTCAGTTACATTATTGTCTATGTGCAAAAATTAGTGAAAGTGCATTTTCAGTTACTGTAAACTTAACTAAGTTTCAGTTTATTATTTGGTGTATATAAATTCTGTGGATCATATACAAAATTTTACAAAAGCATTCTTAAGAATTTGTCTGTGGGCATGAAATGTTCCAATAAACATGTCCTCCCAGCTCAGTCAGAAGAATAGGTTGATTTTATTTTTTAAATGAAATACTGATTCAGTAATTCGTTCAAGCTTGGCAAGAGCCTTTTTTTCAGATTTAAATAAAACATAGAGATGAAATCAGTTATGGATTTTTAGTAATTGTAATGACTGTTACCAGTAAATGTCAATATCTGAAAATCCTTTTTTCCAGCAATCAATCATTAAAGGATGATTATTCAGAATCCATAACTGTTAGGGTCTCTGGAAGTATATTTTGTATTAAATTATTACTTTCCCTTACGATTCAAGAGTTAACTTTTTTTTCTGTTCAAGTATTAAACTGCTATATGCAAAGGAATTTAAGAATTTTTAGTTTAATATGTGTAACCAAAAAGTTTTAACACAGAATGACTTATTTATTAACATCATTCTATTATAGCCTGTAGCTGAGGAACCTTTTAAATTTGAAATGGAATTGGATGATTTACCAAAAGAACGGCTAAAGGAACTCGTGTTTGAAGAAACTGTGGCCTTTCAACAGAGAATGCAGATGGAACATTCACAATAGATTGTGTATGTAAATTACATTTAGAGTCGTTTTTTTTTAAATTTCATCTAAGTACTCATGTTTATAACAAGTTATGAAGTTAAAATTAGTACTTTGGAGGTGTATGTAAACATAGTATCTATATTTAAAAATAGCTTAGAAATGATATTTTTGAATATATAAATAAAACAGATTTGAAATTATTATTCCATATCTACCAATAATTCATGAAATGTATTTTGAATGTTACAATGTAGTGAAAATAATTCAAATGTAGTTCTGGGGTTCAAACTATAAAAAATATGGTTAAATTCATATTAAATATTTTATTTGAACAACTAAGCAGTAATCTTTTTGCATTATTATGGTGGAGAAATTTCCTGAAATTTTGGTTAACTGATTTCAGTTTAATTAAATATAATGTACTTATATAATTGCCAAAATGTCAGTTGAGTATGGAGACCTGAAAAGTTTTTGGGTTCGTTTTATCTGTATGTCTGTATCTGTTCTGCAATAACTGTCGCAAAAAGCATGAAATTAGTTTGATATTTGGTAGGTATGTTCTGGAAGTTAGCTCTGTAGTTTTTTCGATCATTTGGTTCATTCATACGAAAAATATAGAACATTTCTTTTCATGTCATAATGCTTTTCTTTGGGAATTCAGACAATTTTAAAATTTCCATTATTCACTGAAAAGAAAATGGTACATTTGAATACTTTAAATGTTAAATTATGGATGCTAATTTTTGTATGTAGGTTTGTTTGTCCAATCAGTTTGAAAATTTGCAAATGCAATTATTAGAAGTTCAAGGGTCACACTCCTGCGGCAAAATACAATTCTTGCACTCTTCTGTACCAAAACAACCGATTTTACACCAAATTGCCATTTTGTTTCCTTGTGGGATACAAAATGGCAGCATGAGTATCTAATGAGGGAACTGAATAACTTTTCATGCCACAATTGCATAATGTACGTAAATTCTGCAAGTGAACATCTATTTCAATATTTAAAAGCTGAATTTTCTATTTTTTTATTATATTTTATTAAATAACCAAATACTAGATCTAGGAAATTATACAAGCTTAAGATAAGCTTTATTAGGTGGTGAAGGTTGGATTGGAAAGCTGCTTAAAGAGTAATGAGACATACTTAAAAAAAATTGCTGTATGTCCCCTCCCTTCAAGTAAGGAGGGGAGGGGGGAATTATATCTGCAATTCTATTATGACTGAAAACCATAAATTTCACAGTATATCATATAGGTGAAAATCATGTGTTTTGGTATATTTCTACTTTTTTAGTGGAAATAACCACCCCATCCATTCCACTCCCAAATTTCTGAAGAAATGTTCTTCTCATTCTGAAAAAATTAAAAGAATAGGCAATTTATCAGAATATCATTGCATAAAACAGTAATTAATGTGACACTTCTAAAATTTCTGGAGGCATTGAGAAATCTTATATGCTTATAAATACAGTAGAACCTCGATTATCTGACGTAATTGGGACCGAACCTACTTCGGATAATCGAAATTTCCAGATAATTGAGAATTTATCAATCATCTAGTTTAATGTGTAACATCGTCATCGAACCGCTATTATGACTATTAATAATATCTTTATTATAACTATTAATAATAATTCTGACTAAATAAATATCTAAATTCAAATTTTATGCAAAAATAAATTTATTTTGAAACAAAAAACTTACATTGATTTAAAGGGAAGCTTCATCTGTCGTAAATTGGCCATCCTTTGCAGTGCAGCTCTGTTACGAAGCTTTCTTAAAATCATTACTTCAGAGCAATCGCACTGTTCTTGTTGTTCCAACCAAGGAAGGCCTTTTGAGAAACACTCAAAAGCATCATTGTTGCCAATCTTTACATGGGAATTATTCTTGCCTTCATCATCATCTTCCAAATTTTGAAATGCAGAGTGATTTTGTTTAGAACAAGGACTAAAAAAATAGCTAGTGCTGGCTCATTTAAACATGAACAGCTTTTAGTTAATGTTTTAAAATTTGTTCAGTAGACAAATGAGGCCCAGGACAGATGAGAGGGAAAATAAAAAGTATTATATTTTAAATCTACAGATAAGAGTACAATGTGTGAAACTATACAGACTCTCAAAATCTGACAGACTTTTTTTCTTTTGACTTCGGCTAATCGCCCCATGTCATTTTGTAAACTGGCTGGTCAAATCCAGAATCAAAAGAGAGAGAAGAGAAAAAAAAAATCAGACATTCAATGTACAGCAAAATTTGCAATTTGTCTGACCAATTCAGGAACTCTCTGGTTTTGGACTTTAGCCTTAACATATATATCTTAAAAGTTAAATTGTAGATTGTAGGATATTAAATATTATGCAAAGTGAGATTAGTAAGCAATGACTTGTAGAGCTGATGATGAAGCCCTTGATTGGCAGATTTAGTAATTAAATTTACTACTGTAATAAGTTTTTTCCTTTTACAGTTATTGTCAATTTTTAAATTATGTAGTGGGTCATTGGTAAATTCACTTTAGAATTTAATCAATTGGTTGATGTCTTTTCCGAAAGTAGATCCAACATTATTTTTATGAGAAGCAAGAATAGTGTCTTCAGGAGCTCCTAAAACAATCCTGCTTAACGCTAAAATTCCTGATTTTTCACTATTTTAAATTTCTCTTAGTACCTTGTTATTAGTATGTATATTGACTGGACCTTGATATAGTGAACTCTGCAAAAACAGAACCTATCTATGACTGAAAAAAATTATGGTCTCACCGAAAGATACACCGTACTGATTACAAATCTATCTGCTAAGACTAAAACCTGTCTAAAGCAAAATACTTTTTTGGATCCTAGCAGTTCTGTTCTTACAGGTTTTTCTGTACTTTTTTCAGTAAAACCTGTGAAAATGAAATATGTCTACAGCAGAATCCTGTCTTAAACTTAAAAATTACATATTGTCTATAGAAGGTATAACTGCTCAATTCGGAACTGAATCTTGTTTTGGTTCCTAATGATTCCACTTTCATAGATTTTATTGTATAAGAATTCTGTATTTATTTAGTACAGTAAAACCTACTAAGACTGAATCTTCTAACTAGTGAATATTTCTGTCTTAGCAGGTATAATCATATGGAATTTTTTCTGTAGCTACCATTTTTTTTACGATTAAGACAGATTCCATTATAGACAGTTTGTTTACATAGAATTTAGATTTTGAAGCCACTGTCCTGCTTTTTGTGACAGTGAATCTGTCAACATTAGGCAAAAACCTAGCAACAGACACAGTTGTAAAATCTACTTCTGACTGCATCTTTATTTGAAAATCATTACATTTGCATATGACAATGCTGCATACTGAATAGTACATTAAAAATTTCCTTTTCAAGAACCCAAATGGGTATCCATGCAAAAATGTCGGAACTCGTTTTGGTCATCAAGATATGAAATAATTTCAAAACCATAATGATTGAGCGAGCATTCTTGATGTCGAATTTGGTGGCTCGGATAGAGATTGTGTAGATGAAAACTACTAGGCCACCAACATATTATTAATAACTGCTAATTTGCAACCCTGGTATTAAATATAAACAGTATTAACATTTAAAATTATCTGATATATATATTTAAGTGTTAAATCATCAGTACCACAGATGAAATATATATATATATATATATTATACTAGTCTGTCTGTCTAGTCTCAAGATCCCTGTCTTAACACCATTGGTAGTCCAGACTTACCAAGTCTCCTGATTTCTGCTTGATTTTCCATACTCCTGATTTTTGAACACAATTTTTCTCATTCTTATTTTATACCAGCTGGGAAGACCGAGCTAAGCTCGGTTAAAAATAGCCAAAGTTTAATCTTTTCGTAGACTTCTAAGTCTTTTGCAGATCGCAAGATAGCCAAATATCGTCAAATTTAGCGACATTCTTTAATTTGGCGCTAAGCATGCGATTTGGCATTAGTAAAATTAAAAGTAGATTTTCCCGCCAACGTTTCGCCAAATTTGGAAAAATGTTGCCAACATTACGACTTTGCTTACTGCCAACTGTTCAACAACTTAATAACTGTTTCAACCTTCATACTCATTGAAATACATTGACCCGTAATAGCCCCAAAATGACCCAATAATCGAATTTTCTCGAACATGTGACCTAGCCCAATGGTTTTCTGGTGCCCCAAAACGGTAGGATACAAAATTTCGTCAAAATCGTTTGAACCATTTTTTAGATAGAATTAGCTTGACCCTGACCCTTGATGACCCAAAATGACACACTAATCGAATTTTCTCGAACACGAGACCTAGCCCAATCGTTTTCTGATGCCAAAAAACGGTAGGATACAAAATTTCGTCAAAATCGTTAGAGCCGTTTTTAAAATAAAATTTGCATAACCACACACAAGATTTTCTCGTATTATAATACAAGATTTAAATATGGTAGAAAAATTACAGATGTTTATTTCTTCTCTGTGTTTGATATGATACCTGTTCAATTCAAATATATACATGATGGCTCTTTGTGGCTCTTGCTAAGCAAATTTTCATTCTTAAATATAAAATCTGATGCCATTGATTTTATTTTGATAGTGAATTAATTGTAACTTTACGTTGGAAACTGTAAATTATAATGTAATCATCATGTACCATTTTATTTTTGTTATTAATAATTTCATTATTAATAAAGAATGATCATTCATAACTTTTATAATTGTATATTTTTATGACAAGGCAAAAACATTCAACAATTTTTTAATTGTTTTGAAACATATGTCATTTGCTTAATTAAAACCATTTTAAAGCCCTTAATTAAAAGCATTATTTTTTAAAATATATATGTTTGTATTATTATTTAAAATTAATTAAATTATTATTCTATGTTTACATTTAAAAACAAAAACAAAATCATTGAAAATAGTATTCTGATTTCTTTAAAATCTCCTGATTTTTGCCCTTTGGAACTTGACAATAAGTGCTCAGTCTTTTAATTTGTGATTTTAGAATAAAATTGCTTATTTATTTATTTGTAATTCATATTTTATTTCCATTTAGACTCATTTCATCAGAGAAACCATTTAAAATTTCATCCTGGATTCTCCCTAAGCATTTTGTGAAATTCAGAAAACTGAGAAGATCATAAGAACCGGAAAATGTTTCACTTTAAGGGCCTGGTGCCAGTGTTTATCACACACAATGTACAGATTTTCTTATCTCTTCTCTTATTACTCTTCTAGCTGTGCATTGATGGACCACACTCTAATTACGAACACACTGTGATTTAAATGTGGACTCACCATTGTTGAGTATAATAATATTTGTTTTATTGTAGTTTTCAAGATTTTTATTTTTAAAGTTATATTTTATTACATCTGGTGCATAAATATTCATTAGGGATGTGTGGATACAGGGGTGTTTGTGCACTAAAGTTTATCTGATTTCAAGAATCCAGTAAATTTTAATTTTTCACTGTTGGCATTAAAAGGAAAAAAAAGAAGACAAAAATGTTGTTTTATCAGAAATTTGATCCATTTTGTTCCTTAACTGAGTTTTTTTTTTTTCTTTTTTCTCCCCAGATCTCTATTAGCAATTTTTTTTCCTACAAATTTTACTAATTCAACATTTAATTCTATTCTAATCTAACGGCTGTAAATAAATCTATTATGATGTCAAGTTTTAAAATGTATGCTCAGATATAAAATAACTTTGTATTTATCTTTTCCCTTTGCCCCCCCCCCCCCCTTATTCTTGAAAATGTATTGTTATTTTCACACAATATTTTTAATAATTTTAATTATATAAAATGGTTATTTTTAGCAATAATTTCAAAACAAAATTGCTATTCAGTTTATTATTATTATTATTATTATTATTATTTAGAATTTAGTTCTGCAAACACCCCTTCAATTATTATCCTTATAGGTGAAAAAATATTCACTTCTATTTTTAGTCAATTATAATTGTTCAAAGTTTGAAAATTAGTGTTTTGCAGTAAAGTTAAGATATCGGAATTTTTTTTAAGCCGATGATTCTTTTGATGAATATTGTATCATCCCCTACTTTTGATTGCATGTCAGATATATCAACAAGAAATTAATATTCCGTATATATGTAGTAATCTTTGTACGTTTGTATTTTTAAACATTGTGTGTATGATGTGTTTGTGTGTGTGTGCATGCATCTGAACATTTATTAAGTTGTTAGATGACTGCTGTACAAAACATTAATTAATAATCATGAACAGTGCTTGGTCTCAACAAGCATCTCTTATGTGACTGTAGTCATCCATGACTTTGATGTAGAAAAATAATTTTAAACCGTTTCTTTATTATGAAAGAACACTTGTTGTATTGCAAAACTGTGAGTAATAAACACAGATTTACATTAAAATCTGTTAAATTGATAATTCATTCTCATATAAGGATAATTTTGGTCCTGAATTGAACACAATTTATCAATGGGTGTTGAAAAAACAGTTTGTAAAGGATTTATTGTTTAAAATAAGTTTGATACATTAATTGCATACAGTTTGATTCTAAATTAATTCTAGTTAGAAGAATTTTGTAAGCGATAAATTGCTTTAAATTGCTTAAGTTTGATACATTAATTACATACAATTTGATTCTAAATTAATTCTAGTTGGAAGAATTTTGTAAGCGATAAATTGCTTTAAAAAAGGATTGTTGATAGCATGTTTAATATTTTTTCAATTCTCTCCCATGGCAAAAATTGCATAGTGATGCTAAATTGTATTTTGCCCCTATGTGCACAGAAAGTCTTCTGTTAATTTGAAGTGGGCAGTGCATCGGATTACAAAAATTAACGTATAAGGAAAATAGCACACCCATAAGTTCTTTTTGTTAAAGCTCTTAACCCTGAATCTGAAAATTGAAATAAAGGAATAATTTCATTCAGAAAAAAGAAAGTTTTTCTGAATAATTAAATTCATTACAAATTTTTTTAAAGCATATTGTTTTCATAAGTAAGTAAATCTGTTTTATTGTTGCCATACAAAAAATACATGAAGTTGCAAATGAAATCAAATGGAAAAGATTAAAATTGACTGCAACATTTGGTATCTTTCTGTTATTTAGGTGCAAATGATAATTCGCAAAATATTGCTTCAATTACCATCATTTGCATTGCAGCTAGTTCCCATCAGGCTTTGTACCCCAATGTTGTTTAATAAACTAATGTTTATTTTACTGGAATTTGAATAATTATGATTAAAATTTCATACTTGGTTACTTTTCCAAATTCGATATAATTTGAATATGTTTCTGCATAATTTCAATTTATTAACAGAGCAAAATATTTTCATATCCATATGCTTGTTTTTGGATATGTAGCACACAACGTAACAGCAAACAAATGTCGATATTTTCAGTATATCTTGTTTCTAAATATTATAAACTATTAATTAAACTTACTTTTGCTTCAAAAGCCATATCATTATGTATTGTAATATAACATAAATGCTACAGTAAGCCCTCGATATATCATGCTACTTGAAAGATAAGAAAAAAAATGCAATATATCGAGGAGCCCGATATAAGGGGGGGGGGGGGATGTTTATAAATGAAAAAGAAAGATCCCTAAATTAAGCTACGAGCTTTTCGATTTAATACTTGTTCAAACTAGCTACAAGTTCAACACAAATGAAATGGTAAAACCTTTAAAAAATTTTACTTACAATTTATAGCATTTTCTGAGAATAAGAATCCAGAGTTGTTTGTTTTTGATTATCTGCCTGCCACTGGAAATTACAGAATGAAAATGAACTAATTGCATTTCAGTTATATGCTTAGATTTCGACGTTTCAAAAGTTTTATATGCTTTTTCAAGAAACTAAATTTATTGGGGGACAACTAAAAAAGAGCGAAATAGCGGAATGTGCGAATTATTATATTTTGACATTCTTATATTATAAGACATAAGACATTATTTAATAAGACATTATATTTCGCTCTACCTTTCTTTTAAGCTTCATACTTGTGGGTTTTGTGCTGAATGCTTGCTTGCTTTACTACAACTTGTTTATTGCATTCTAGTTTTACATCAGTTTGTTGAATATAATATTAAAATAAATAATTTTGTCAAGTCTGGAATAATGATGCCTAAGAATGATATAGTGTGGCGTTACAAAAAGAGAAAAATGCTGTTGGTGACATTTGTGCTCAAATAAGAAAAAAGTGTCCCCTTTTCTCAATTTTAATGTCTTATTACTTGGAAAAAGTAGGTCATATAAGAGATTAAAAAATATTTTATAAATAGGATATCTTTTTTGTTTAAAATTTTGGATAGCTGACAGCATTTGATGTTGAAAGTAATTTGGATTTCAGGATACTTGTTTATAAATTGAAAAGAAAAAAAAAAACCCTGTGAAAAATTTATATATATATTTAAAAAAGTGTTTATTGCAGTTTTTCTTTGTTTTGATGTTTTATTAAAATTTGTTTAAGTTAAAATAAAATAAAAATATGCCATATTAAGGTGTTTTTCAGTGAGTTCTTTGACAGTAAATTTTATATATATGCTGATTTGTACATAAGTTGTAAATATATGTAAATATATTTATATATTAAAGTGTATTCTTTTTATAAATGAAGAGGCTAATATCTTACTCTTGCATTCTATATGTCGTATTACACAAGATAACTGTTTTAATATGTTTCTTCAGGCAATGCACTATAGAGGTGATCTGTATAGCATGCAAATTCCGTAATTTTCAGTGTTTTCTCTTTCTATTATAGGTAGGAAGTTTTGCAGAATTAACTTTTTATTTGTTAATAACTTCATATCATATTTTATCTTACCTTAAAATAAGACTACAATTGTATAAAACTAATGTTTTACGTAACTTTGTATTATTTTAAGACACTGAATTTTTTTAAACCTTAACGATAACTGAAATTTCTTATTAAATGAATCTGCTGCTATTTATAAAATGAAATATATTTTTTGCCAAAACTACTATAAATATATATGGCAGCTACCAGTTTTTTAATAATTGTCTGATTTTTAAAAGCTGTTAATTCTGTTATGATTTGAGTTGTAATAACTTTAAAACTTGTCTTTATTTTCCTAAATTATTTTATTAAAAAGTTTTGAACAAAAAATATAATAACTGTTAATTTTTTCATGGCTTGTATATCAATTTTTATTTCATTGGTTCTCTTAATATAGAAGTAACAATCTGTGCTGTATGTAAACTTACAATTTCATTTTTATATGAAGTGTATATTAATAAATCAATTTTATCACCTTTGTGTTATGACCTGGTGCAATGTTTTTCTTGTACTCTAGCAAACTACAGTCAAGATAATTTATAATTGGATTTTTTTTTTGTTTTAATATGTGCATACATGTTGTATAAAAATAGTTACTTCATACTTATGATTGTTGTATCTGCACATCCCTAAAATCTTAAATTGTTAAAGTATTTAACAGAAATTTTTAACAACCACTTGTATTATTATTTTTTTTCTCTTCTTACTTTGTCCTTCATATATTGCACATTTCTGAATGATTTATAACAATATTAGTGTTCTGGTTATTTTTATTGAACATTAAAACTTTCTGAGATCGTTGCTTCTTCAAAAGGGACAGTGGACTTGTTACTGGTAAAATTTATAATTTTTATGGAGCTGTTTGATAGACGTAACTTTTCCTCACAAAATTTTGTTATTCATTATCAGATGGATCAATAAAGAAGGTTGAGAAAGAAAAATATAGATTTAAAATGCATACAGGAAATAGGTCATTTTTCTTTAATGCAATTTTATTATTTTGAATTGTTTTAAGCATTTTTTAGTTTTGTGATACTATGTTCAGAACTTTCAAATTGTCTTTTTATTTACTATGCAATTTTGTTAAAATTAATTGAATAGTAGTTCACAGTAGCAAATTTCTCAATTTAAAAAATAGTGAAGTATATGAATTAAATTGTTTTTGCAATAAATTTAGCCCATGTTTTAAAGCTCTTGTTTCTCCAGAAAATTATTACTTTTCATTTAATAATTTAACAGATTTAAATAATCCAGAAAACATAACTCAGAAAACTTCAGATATGCTGTTATTAAATATTTTGAATTTTTTAAATATTTTTAAATGTTTACAAATTTTTCTAGTTTAAAATTCAGCTCTGTTTTCCTGTTCAAAATTAACATAAATCTATATAGTTGATGATAAGAAATATAACTTTATAGCATCTTATTTCATTACAATTTATCCAGTTTTTGAAGTTTGTAGCTTATACTTACCTTGTTCAGCTGTAATCTTTATTAAATATTTTAATCCAAAATTAAACATAAAAATGCAAAATCTGCATTTAATTTAATTTTAGTTTTTTATTTAACTTAATTGAAAAGGAGTTTTGCTTCTAAAATTAGTTAAACTTGTCTTCTTTCTTTATATCCAAATGTATTACTAAACCAAACGTAAAATTTTCTTGGATAACCTAAGTCTTTTTCATAATTTAAGCATTCTATGATTTTTTAACTGTTGCAGCTAGTAAGTCTTGAAAATTATAACTTTTCATCACAAGCCATGTTGATTATATCCATCAGCAATCTACATGGCTTATTCTTATTGTTCATCAAAAAATATTTTTTACAACGCTTTTATTTGAATCGTTCATAATCTATTCAGGAGGAAAGTGGGGCGGGGGTATTTAGCTGAATTGAGTGTGGAAGTTTATATGATTATAATTAGTCAACATCTTTTTCTCAACGATTTTTAATTTGTAAAAAAAAAAACAACATATATATAATAAGAATATTTTTCATAGAGATTGGAAGAAAAATAAGTTGAAGATTGATGTTTCCATGTACATACATATAATCTTATATATATATATATAGTATATATGTAAGTGATACTGTCATGTTAAACCTGCTTTTTTATTTTTTTTATTAAATTGTTCAATTTTATTTATTTATTGTAATTTTTTTGTTCAATAAAAGTACATAATTTTACTACATTTGTGTTATGTCTTGTAAGAATCTAATTCACTTATCACTATTTTACATTCATTTATCACATTTATTATGTTAATACTTTAGGTACCAAATGACTGCTGGCAATCAAATGTACTTTTCACTGATAAATCGACACTCATCCCACAGTATTGTCTTATACAGCAAACTAACAGAAGTCATATAAACTGAGCAATGTAAATGACAACCTGCTGTCAGTCAGCCAGGAAGAGAAATTTGAAAAAACCGCTGCACTGACAATGCAGATGACATATGTAAATACCTGTCATAATTTAAATATCATGAAATCTTTAAATAATTCTTGCGAATTATGTTATTAATAATATAAATGAGACAATCAGGTAAGGGAGAAGAGCTTCTTGAAACAAAAATCAGCAATCTTAGAATATCATTGCATGAAATCATGTTTAATATAGCAGTTCAAGTGATGTTTCTTTAAACTGTTGACAGTATTATATGCATTGATGAATAGAGGGGGTGTCCTGGGTGGGGCAGTGCAGGTTTATTTTAGTAATCTGATAGCTTTAAAAAATTGTTAAGTTTTAATGTGTCTCCAGATTATTTTATCTTCATTCTCTATTTTCTTTGTATTTTATGGGTTATTATTTCTTATGATAATAGACATTGTTGGGTCACAGATAAATTTTGTTTTGCTAAGACTGATGCAAGAAAATCTGCTACTGGACTCCAGAGCATCAAAATGTACCCCTAAAAGGTTTCATATTTTGTTCTTATTAATGGTCTACAAATCTTTCCACCACTTCTGAGCTGTAGAAGTCCATCCTGGGGGAGTAAGTGTGTAAGAAAAGTAGTGTTTCAACACTACTTACATGCAGTGAAATCTATATTATAAAGGATAAACGTGTCCGTGCGCGCAATGCTGACATTTTGCAAATGGCAACACTTGACGGTGAGATTTCGGTTTTGCCACTTTTGCTACTGTAATTTTTTTAATTTTGAAACATCGCATATTTTTAATTTTTACACCATTGTATAGGGGGGGGGGGGTATCTACTTTCAAATGCAATTTGTTTGAAAACTGTATTGTAATTCACTCATTTATTATATCATTTAAATTAAATTTCAAACATGATTTTTTTTTTTAAAATCTATTTCTATCGCTTGTAGACGATTACAAAATATTAATCTGTTTGCACGTTAAACAATATAAAAAGTTCAGCATTTGTTTCCAGCTAATGTTCCATAACGAAATTAAAACTTCATTAAGCAATAAATGAAACTGTTTAAATAAACAGAAAAAATTTAAAAAGAATTTAAAGTGGAATGATAAATTCACCTCGTAGTTAAAACAGATAAAATACTTATTAAAAATATGCTTAAATGAGACAGAGATATGTATAAGGTATTATCCGATTAAATATGTTATAATATCTTATACATATGTCTGTCTCATTTAAGCACCTTTTCTTAGACTATTAACTTTTGGCTCAAGACCAATATGAAATTACCATTTTTAATAAATTTCAAAATTTTCTTTGAATATATAATTGACATATTTCATATAAAAATGCTCTTTGGTGTTGTTAGGGGGGAAATCTAAAACAATTATTATTAAATGTAAAAAATCTATTAGTTTTCAATAAAAAAATAAGTGATTTTCACCTATATTCTTTATCCCAGGGAGCCCGGGTTGGATGACTTACTAATACAAAACAAAAGAATTTACATTCAGTGTACTATGTATATAAATACATTGATTAGAAACAGTATCATTATTATATATACAGTGAAACTTCCATTTAACGAAATCTCATCGTTACACTTAAAAACTTCGTTATGAAGAAAATTCATTAAATAGAAATCAACTTAAATTCATGGATATTTTCCTTCAGATATGACAAACAGGTGTTAATTCAAAAGCATTTGATTCATTTTCAATTATGAAGTCGTCTTTTACAAAACAGTAGTGTACAGTGGATGAAATCAAGTCACATTCCAAAGTTTTGGCTCAAGCTTTCATCAGCTCTGATACACAGGTTCTCAAACTAATGTTTTCACTATACATTGTCTTTTTTCTGTCTTTTTCAATAATGCACTTCAATATTTTTTATTATTCCTTAGATTAATAACTGAAGTTTAGAAGTGGTATAGGCAGGAATACAAATAACTTTGATGTTCTTCGATTTGCATTTTGAAGCACATTCTTGGATGTACAAAGCAATTATCTATCAGCAATGGAAAGTCAGAATGGTAACTGTCTGACTCTGATATTTTTTGCTTAAAGGCAACTCACGCCATTGAGTCACTGCATCTTCTATATCAATGAATGTAAAAAGGGGATTTTGACTTCCACCGACTGTCAGCGCTGGAGTCTCGGAGAGGAAGAATAATAACATGTGTTTTTCTTAGTGTGAAAAAAAAATGTTTTATTTAGCACTAAGTAAAATGGAAATTATTAAAATGTGTTCATTTTCTTACAATCCGCTGAAATAAATTCGGATATCCATCACAACAGCAACCTCTTAGTTTGAATTCTGTACAAGTACAAAAGTGGAATAAACTTCGTTATACAGAATATATTTTTCGTAATATGGAGATTAATTTATATGCTAATGGCATTCAAAGTCAATGTTCTGCAGAAAATTTCGTTAAGTAGAAAACTTAGTTAAATAGGAACTTCGTTAAAGGGAAGTTCCACTGTATATCCATCTGTGATATAGAAACAAACACAAGAACATCTTTTTAATACATAAATCTCAAACAGTGCTGAATTCAAACATTTTTCTCTGGGAGGGAGGGTGGCAATCCTTTAAATTTATCGCTGCTAAAATCCACTAAAAAATTAAGAGCACAAGAAGAAAGAGCTTAAAATACAGAAATATATAATCAGAAGTTAAAAGGTTTTGCATTTTAAAGACTATATGTTCCATAAATTACATCAAAAACATAAAAAAAAAGAAAAACTAAAGTTTTGTAAATTCATATTTAATACTTGGAAATTTTTCCTTAGAAAATTTTTCACGCCCTGCATTTATAATAATCAAATTTTAATTGTTTAATAGGCGTAAAGCCAACATAGTGAAAAAGTAACCAAGCCGGGACTCGAACCTGGGTCATCAGTATAGCACATTGACGATCTATCAACTGAACCACTTGGGAATGATACTCAGCCTGGAATTGTCTCACTATAATATGTTGTCAAGGCTGCAAACGCAGCACAAGATGGAATATTTTCCGTGGAGCACCTGCGCCATACTGATGACCCAGGTTCGAGTCCCGGCTTGGGTATTTTTTCACTATGTTGACTTTATGCCTATTAAGCAATTAAAATTTTATTATTAAAGTTTTGTTGTTAAATTTTATTAATGCTCAAGATCATCAAGTAATATATTTTACCTTACTTTTTCTTTAGATCATGTTTCGTAAACATCTTAGAAATATCTTATTTATAGACATAATAAAACTCTTACAATTATGAATTTTAAATACACAGATTTATAAATTTAAAAATATAGGGTAAATGAAGGAGGGTTAGAAAGCTGAGGATAGTTGGGTACTGTTGTTTTATTTAGTTTTAGGGTTCCGTACCTCAAAAAGATAAAATGGAAGCCTCTTTGGAATGATTGAAACAGAAGAATGATCTCTTTGCTGCTTGTCTGTTGACAATTTTTTTTCCCCACAAACAGCTGAAGGTATCAAGTTGAAATTAATATCAAATAAGGTCCACAGCCTCATTATTTTGTAAAAGTTTTGAGCTACTAACTCATTGCAATAAAAAGTTAGCCTTCAAACAATTTTTTCATACAAACTCGCTCTCGAAACATAAGGGTAGTTCCCGTTGACATAGAATCTTAAAATGTAGCATGGAAATAGGTCTTATAGCACATGTAAAAGTAAAAAAAATTCGAAAATCATTAATTTTTAATTCTCTGCTGATTTAATACATGATAAACTCGTCCAACCCATCTGTCAAGACAGTTTTTTTTTTTTTTTTTTTTTTTTTTTTTTTAGAAACGGCTGAAAGTATCAAGTTGAAATTAATATAAAATAATGAGGACCTATGTTTCGAGATTCTAACTTAATGCAATAAAAAGTTACGTGTTTAGAGCAAAGTTTTTCAATATTTGAATTTTCTATAATCTGGATCCATGCCAAATTAACATTGTAGACTAAATTTATTTATATTTCTTCGATAGGCATGCAGCCATTAATAAGCAAAAGTACTGCTAGGAGCAATACAGTTAAAGGCAGTGTTTTTTTTAACTTTGACAAACAATGTGGTATAATCTATTCTTTCTTCAGTCATCACAAATAAATCTGGTTAAGATGTAATTGATAATTAAATAAATTGTAGCCTGACGATACAACAATTACAAGAAACATCTAGGTATGAATAGGCATTTATTATGTTTGTGTATTTGTAAAGAAACTATGTACTTACTAAACTCTACAGTAATTTGACATAATGATACAGATCCTTCAGGATGTAAGTCCTACTTGCCCTTGTTCTGTTTTTTTAATAGTGCTAGCCTCATGGTTGAAGACAAATTCAAAAAATAGGAGTGAAGAGAATTTTTAATGCATAAAAATAAAAACAGAACTAAAAAGTTGTCGTTCAGAGGGTCTGAGTCCCCCTGATGGAAATTTCTAATTTCCTTTTCTTCATATTGTTTCATTTTTTAAATCATTTGAGAAGAATACTATAATCTATCTAATTGGGGAAAAAAAAAAACTTTCCTCCTCTGTTACCCCAGCACCCAAAGTTTTAAAGCTTGTCATTAAAAAAAAAAAAAAAAAATCCCTATTTGTTACTTAGTAGTAAATTTTCTTTCTTTTTTAGGAGTCTTTCATTAAATAGTGGAAATGATGTTATTTAATAAAATCCTTGCAACAAAATTTGTGCCTTCCTCTCCATAAAATTTAAATCTTTAACCCATCCCACCTTCTTTTATTTTTCTTCCAGTAATTATTCTATTTATTACCTTCTAGTGACTGTAAATAAATAACCATCTAAATTACTCTTAAAATTTTCACCTCCCTCCTAACTCCCTATAATAAAACTATCGACTGGAAGGGGCAAAGTAAAATGTTCCTCTTTGCAGATAGCTGTTCTCACTCCTGAAATAAGTAAATTGTGAAAGACCTAAAATTTATTTAATCTTAATTTTAATGTAAGTATATTTTGGCTGTAATTTGCAAGTGGTTAAAAAACATAATTGAAAATATGCAAAGGATATTTGAAGTTACAAAAAAGGGAGTGGGGAGAGGAACTTTTACATTCTTTAAATTAATAGAATATCAATAGCAGTGAAATAATAATAATAATATTTAAAAGGCTAGGAAAGTTAAGAATATAATTATTCTTTTTTTTCAAAACTTGTATTCCTCTTCATAATTTTCTGAAAAAAGTGATAAGTATATGATAATTGTATGAGGATATGTTTTTATAAATTGAATAACTTCTAAGCCATCAAAGATTCAGATATCAAGATCTCAATTATTGCTGTCGGAGAACAATTAAGTTTGCCGTTTATTTTAATTTAATTTAATTTTTTTTTTTTTTTTTTAATAATGACTGGAATATTTACACTAGCAGATTGCACATCTAACCTCTTGGCAAAACTTACTTGTTGACACAGACAAATGCTAAAGAGAGATATACATCTGCAAGAAGAAATAGTGAGAAAGAAAAAAATACTTTAACATATTGAATGTGTGACATCAATATTTTCTGGAGGGGCTATGCACATGAATACGTGTGCCATCAATATTTTCATTGAAGATTGTTTATTGCTATGAAATGGGACTATTGATAATTTATTACCATGTATAGAAAAAAAAGTGGTCTCCAAGCATGTTTAGGGATTTCAGTTTGGCATTCAATGTAATAAAAATAACTAAAATTTGATATTTTTTAATTAAAAATGTATAAAATTAACAAACATTGCCGGAATTGGGAAATTTTAACAGGCTCAATAGACACTGAAAACTGTTCTGTCAATGTCTGCCAACAAAGCCACTTCGTCACAGCTTGTGGCACTCAACGTGCTGAATTTGATATTTTTCAATTGAAAAATGATTGACTTGTTAAACAAAATTGATTTAGCTTAACATATATTAATTTTTATGTTAAATATGTAGTAATACTTAATGAACGTTTATGCTTTTGCACAAAAGGTTTCTAGTGAGGTTTTGGTGGTTGAAACAAAGAGTGGGTAACCCTAGGACCTCCTAGGGTTCAGAGGGGATGATCTGCTGCAGATAATTTCTCCTGTGATGTCCAATCAAATTTTTCAGATTTTAAACTTGAATATAGAGAAAAAATTTCAATTTTATCAGAAAAGTTCACCTCAAGTACATACCAAGCATATGGATAAAATATATAAAATAACAATTTTTTTCCCTTTTAAAATAAAATGAATGAAACAAGTTGTTTATTTACGACCCTTCTTAAAGTGCATTCACAATATAATTTCCATCCTTCCTTGTACATAAATTAAAAGTATTTTTGTTCCAAAGAACTAATCAGCTGATAAATTAATTTGTCTTTTAAACCATGGTACAAATTAAGAAAAATATTATCAGTCATCCATAATGCATATTTTTATCGATAAATGAAAGTTAATTTGATAAGTTAAATTATAACTTAATTTGACATAAATTGGTTACCTGGAAACAAAATTGCAAAATCTTTAGATTGTAGGGATGGATTAAAACAATATCTTCAATGTGACCCAAAATGTGGATTTAATTGCAATTATTTAAGAATAGAGTGAGAAAAAAATTGTCTTTCATTCTATTTTGATAGACGTTTGTTAAAAGTGATATAATTCGTGAGATGAAATTTGTACTGAATCTATAATTGAAATAAAATTTGGTAACAATATAATTTCATTATTTTCAAATTTTGCTTTTGTTTTGAATTCATTATTATGAATTATTACATGTCTTATGTGATTTACAATAAATTCAATGAATTTAAAGTATTTCACAATGAAAACTATAAAAAAAGAAAAACTGTACAATTTAAAAAGTTATATCAGACTTTGTGTGTGCATTTTTTGATTATTATTATTGTTTATTTTTATTACTTCTATCTTTACAAGAAGAAAGTATTGGATTCATGAAAATTTTAGACTTCCGGTTTTCGACGAATTTATACCTTTTGGAAGGTCCTGAATTTGATTTAACTATTTTTAGAAAATGTCTGTCTGACATTTTCTGTGACAAAAATTTTGTGGGCGCTCTATCTGAAGAACTAATACTCGGAATTTAATAAAACTTTATATTCAGTTAGTCTCTGATATAAATTGGTGCTGATTAGTTTTTGGTAAAAATCACCCAGCAGGTGGCGCTGCTATGCAGCATTTTTTGTGATTTCCGCAATAGCTCTATCTCAAGAACTAATGCTCGGAATTTAATAAAACTTTATATTCAGTTAGTCTCTGATATAAATTGGTGCTGATTAGTTTTTGGTAAAAATCTCCCAGCAGGTGGCACTGCTATGCAGCATTTACACGATTTTTTCGATAGTCATATCTCAAGAAATAATGCACGGAATTTAATAAAACTTGAGTTTCAGTTAGATCTTGATATAAATTGGTGCTGATTCTTTTTAGTGTATGCGAAACCTGTGTGAGATAGAACAAAGTTTTGGGATTGACACATCCGACTAGTTTAATATTTTTCAATTGGCATAAGGCATTATATATATATATATTACTTTCCTGTCTTTTTTTTTTGTCTATACTAATACTCAACTTAAATTAGTTCTTTCTGAATATTTTTGTATATTAAATCAATAATTTTATAAGTTAGAGGTGCATCTGTTCGTAGTGTCTTCATGAGCTCATTTCGTTCGGCGATTTGTTTCATGGTTCAAATTTTTGGCTACCCACCAGATTTAGTCTATCTTCTTTGTCATTGATCATTCATTTCCTTTCTCTTACCCTCCCTTGTAATCTATCTTTTCATCTGCATACTAACAATTTCCTCTTTCTTTTCAACCTCAATAAAAGGAGAAACCTCTGTGAAGTTCTACTAAGGTTATCTTAAATGTTTACATTAAACTCAGGGAACAAAATCTCATGAAATTTGACAACAAAATTTCTCATATGTGTTCTGAATTGATGAGAGTTTCAATAAGATCTATTGATGGAATAAAGACTGAAGTAAAAACGAGGGGTAAACTTACAACTCCAGTTAAAAAATGTCCTTTGAAAATAAACACTTTTACTAGAAAGTAGATGTATAATGATTTCTAAAACAGCTATTCATTGGAAAGTGCATTCTTTTTACTTCGATAATCAAATACCCATGGTGGGAAAAATAATGTATGTGATAAATGAAGATGACAAACTCCCAAATTTCAATGTTTTAACTGTTAGAAATTTTATGCATGATTTGGGATTTGTTTATTAAAAAAGGAAACATTCATCATTGTTGTTGGAGCTGTGTCGCGTCAATTTGTCGCAACGAAAATGTTTTTGAAGGCTAATATGATAAAATTAAAGATAATGTAGTAAAATTATTTAATGATAATTTGATTTTTAGATATAGAGAATTATAACTAACAATTTACATCATTAAATAATTTTACTAAATTATATTTACTTTTATCATCATAGCCTTCAAATGTATTTTTGTTGCGACGAATTGATGCTGTGATGAATTGTTCCGCGATGAATTGACACAGAACCATTGGAGCTAGAGGATATTCAACAATGGTGGCATGATTATTTGAGGAATGTCCGAAGATTTCGTTCCGAAGACAAAAAAAAATTATCATACTGATGATACATGGGTTAATGCTGGGCATAAGAAAGAATGCATATGGCAAGATTCCACTGTAAAATTGAAGAAACATGCTTTTTAACCACTTCAATGGCTGCCCTGAGTTAAGTCGGGGGTTATAACATTGTTTCCTTATCTATGTGGCTGTTGAAGTGATTAAAATGGTCTGTCAACAGGTTTAAAAGCTCCTTCAGGCAGAGGAGGTCAATTAATTATTATGCATGCTGGGAGCAAAGATTAATTTTTTAGTTGAGCATTGGAAATATTCAAAGAAAGGAAAAATATTGAATACCATGATGAAATGAACAGCACACATTAGGAACAATGGTTAGTCAATAAATTTCTACCTATTATTGTTATTGTATGGCATACTATTCTTTTAGAGTAGAAAAAATGAGTTCAACCAGGAAAGAAGACATACAAACATGGCTATCAGGAAAGACTATTGCTTTGAACCCAGATATGTTAAAAGTGGAATTGCTTAAACTTGTGGCACAAAAAAAAAAAAAAAAGATTTATGAAGCTTACAGCATAGATAAAATTGTTGTTCAGCTTGGCCATACAGTTCTTCGATTGTCCCCTTATCACTGTGAATTAAACCCTGTTGAATTTATCTGGGGCGAAGTTGGTGCTCAACAAAATCTATCACTTGAAATGGACAGAGTTATAAAGTTTACTCATGAAGGAATAGAGGAAACATCTTCTTGAGCTAATTGTTTTCAACATGTAATTGAAGAAGTAGAACAAAACATATGGAAATTAGGCGATATTGTATAATAGTTAATTGAAAAAGTCAGTTTCATTGTTGGTGATTCATCTGATGATTCTGAGCAATACACAGAACCTTAGTAGAACCAAGCCACTAGTCAGTCTAACAGTCCTTTTAAGGACTAAGCCTTACCCAAAACAACTAGTCGTTGGGGGCCACCGTAATACTTACCCATCATGGATATGCATAATGTAAAATATTAAAATAAAAAATGTGTAAACTACTTATAAAATGCATTGCAATTCAAATAAAATCGAGGCTTGATGACGTCACAAACTTTAAAGGCTCGATTACTGAATTGCTTGAAAGAAACATCCTTATAACTCCAAAAATAATAATCCTATTAACTAGCGGTTTATTGCATCTGATTAAGCGTCAAATTTCCAATTAAAATATATCTTTGAAGTGCAATTTGGATGAAATACAGGGTCATGAAAAATCGAAGAGTGTGGGAAATAGGATTCCAAATATCTCAGCAACTAATTATCCGATCGACTTCATGCTTTATGCAAAATTTATGTTTTTTTATTGTCTTTTATATTCATTTCTTAAAATAACCAATTTCGAAATTTTTTATATACCTTTTATCAGAACGAATATTTCGAGAGTCCAAAAAAAATAGTTCCGGTTAATCGAGGTTATTGAAATGAAATAGGCTTCTTCCCATTATTACATACTAAGTACATACCAAATTGCAAGTCTCTATCTCAATTTTTTCAGGAGATAGAGCGTTTACAGACACACAGACGGATGGCAAATTTTTTTTTGTAAAAATGTTTTTCGGAATCTCCAGTGTCTAAAACGTGTAAATAAGTCAAAAAATTTTTTCCGATTTTCAAAACGATTACAAGACTTACCCTATACTACGTATGATGGGTAAGTAATAATATATAAAAAAAGAAACTATACTAAAACACATACTTCACACAATGCCTTTTTCTCTCTGTAGAATAACCAATTTAGAAAATATCATTTGTTAATTTTCATACCATTAAGATAGTTCTAGCTTTAAATTTTCTTTAAGACTTTTTGCCAATTCAAACTGACTAATTTCTAACATTTTCATGAGGTCCTTTTCATTTGTAAATGCATAAAATTTACAGAAATTTTTATTGAGATATCAAGAAATCTAATAGCGTTTTGCATTTTTCTATGAAAGCAAATCTTTTATTCAAAATTGGCATTTTAAGCCAATTTTTATGGAACGACAATCGGAGAAAGATCATTTTCGATGAACAATTGATAATAATTCAAGAGGTATCATATTCACAGGAAAATTGAAAACATTCGATTTTTTGGCAATTAAAAAGTAATGTCTGTAAATTTCATGCTTTTGTGCATAAATACAATTTCGTAAATGTGTCAGAAGAAATTTCTAAATTTAAGAAAGGGGGGAAATCTGCTGGGAGCCAGCAAAAAGAAATCCAGGTAGAATAAGATTTTGGAATAGATGTGCTTGTGTTCCACAACCTAATCTGCTTTTTCAAAAAGTCGCATATAAACACAAAATAAGCTAAACTAAGAATTTTTTGTCAGAATTATCTATGCTAGATGATTTTTAATAATTTAAATAATTATTAATAGTAATAATGACTCAAATTCTCTCTTTTTTAAAAATCCTGGCTGTGCTACTAAAAAATATCCAATTTTTTGGCTAAGATGCTTTACACTCACGCAGAAAAAAAAAATCGGTTAAAAAAAGGAAAAAAGTCGCCAAATTTAGGGGTTCCTTATTTTCCTTTAATGGCAACTTAGCCATTGTATTAAGTTATTCATTTGGCGCAGTCTTGAAAATTGCGCCAACCAAAAAGTTGCCAAACTTTTGTTTACATGTTTGCATGAGTGTAAAGCATATCAGTTCCAATTTTTTTATACCAGATAAAAAAAATTTCATAACATGCTATGCTAATAATGTATAATATGAAACATTTTTTTTTCTTTTTTCTGCATTATCTGTAAAACAATAATGGTTTTAGATACATGAAATAGAGTTGCATGAATTGCTCTAAAAACAAAAAACCTAACAACAAATAAATACTACATCGTTTTTTCAGTATTTTACAATAGTATATGTTAAAAATCTTTTATGATACTCTACATGCTGAAAAGATTTTAAAACATTTTAATGAATTTTCAATACATTGAATTTTTAATACATTGAATTTTCAAAGATTTAAAATCAAAAATATAATTCTATAAGCATTGTGAAGAAAAGAAAGAATTAACATCAATTTGTGCCTATTTCACCCAAACAATGATAAACAGGATTGTCACGTTGCAAACGTGCCACTTTCAACTATTTTACGATGTTATCGTACCCACGTGCACATTTCCCATTTTTAGAACATTTAATCCTAATAATTTCAATAGTTTCTCTTTAATATTAATTTAAATCATCGTTCTCATTTTTCGGCATTTTAAATTCCCTTTAATTTGACATCTCATTTATTTCTCTACGTTAATTCTGTCATATTTTGTAATTCCTCTTTTAAGTTCTTAATTATTCCTTTTTCATTGCGTTTTGCCGCAGTGCCGATTCGCGATCTTGAAGCGACTGGCATTTTCGAACGCTTCCCCTCCTTGCGTTTCGCTTGGCGCGCGTCGCGGTTCGTTATCGCCTTTGGCGTCAACACGGACCTACGCTTTGGCGTTCGCTCACCTGTTGGACAGGTTTTTCACCGCCAATCTCTGGCTAGCGCGCGTTTTTCATACCGGCAAGCAGTTCAGCAGTAGGGAGAGTTGAGTCTTACCTGGGTACGAGACAGGGGTGTTTAGATTAGGCCTCCCGGTTGCTGTAACGGCTTCCGTGGGAGCCGAGTGAGTAATCGTATCTTAGTGATGTCTCCTTTTGGAACATATCGTGTGCGAGCGATCGCCACCAACATCCCTTTTAAGAGTGTACAATGTGTACATAAATAAAACAAGTTTTAGCTGCATCTCTGTTTCCTGGTTTCCCTGCGTAAGATGTCTGCTTCTTTCTTCCTTTGACACTTCCAGTAGTGATGAGCCTGTCCTTTGGTAAGATAAGAATTTATTCCTTATTTCATTTCCTCGTCGTGAAATGATTCTGACAACAGCGAGCCATTTTCTACAGAACCTGAGTTTTTGCAGATGAACACTTCGCCGTTTTTCTCTGATCGATCATGCCACGTGCTGCCTAGGCCTAATGACCTAGCACGTGCTTCTGCAGTTTTATCTCCAAGTAACTTTTGTACCAAAACAAGTTAACCACTTCCATGAGAAACCTTTACGTTATACTAGAGAAACCTTTACGTTATAAGGATGGAACAAGTTATATATATTCAAATTAATCCAAAAAGTGATTTTCTACATGCCAAAATCATCGCTATATCTTCCAATATGGGAATCTTACTAACACCAAATTAAGTAAACAGGTTCTCTAGCCTTTGCCTCTGTCCACAATTAAGGGTTGTCTGGAGTATCGATTTATATTGCAAAGTTGATAGGTATTTATAAAATGACTATTTTTGTTTTGTGTTATTAAATACAAGAAAGTCATAACTCAAAAATTTATGTACTTGAAGGATACTTTTTATGAACTTTAATCTGTATCAATTACATGTAAGTTAAAAACTCTTCCCATTGGAGGGCATGCTATGTAGATTTTAGCCTCTCACAAATCAGTATTAGGGGAAGGTGGCCTAAAATGATCTCCTTAAGGGAAAAACTTGCATAAAATAACATAACTGTTTAAATAAAACTTTGGACCTTTGCTAGTATATTTTACACTACATTTTGCATTATAAACACATTTTAGTAATATTTTAAACCCAAATTGAGTAATGAAAAAAAGAGATTTCTAAAAAGTGTCCAAAGGATCCTTTTACCTTCATCAAAGAGCAAAATGATCCATCAATTAAAAATAATTGTAAATTGTTTTTTATCGGCAAAATAAAGGATATAAAAGTAATTATGATAATACATAAGTGTAAGTCACCTGTATAAACATTCTCCACTAAGTAAACCAAGTCATATTTTTGTACATGAAAGACTGTATATCTGAATATATATGAAAGTTAGTGCTTATCTTATAACAGGTGTTATAAAATCCAATTTTCCAAAGAATTCTATTCAGACGTGTAATACTGCGATCGCTTGAATACCACCATTGCTTCTTCTTCACTTATCACAACTAGTTTATGTGTTACCCGGTAGATAGCGAGACCTGTCTAGAAGAAAACATATGTGGATCGTTTTGCCTGTTAGGATCCTTTTAGGCCACCTTCCCCTATATTAAATAGACCAGCTATACCATTACATGCTTGCAAATAAAATTTAAGAACTTTGGGTGGTACCAAGGTATTTACTCTACCAAGATTTGTTGCTTTTTGAATTATAACATTGTTGTATTTACTCATTTAAAAATATATATACAGTCAACTCCCTCTAATCCACACAACTTGGGACCAATGGTTGTGCAGATTACAGAATTTTGCAGATTATAGGTCATTACTTTGTTTACATTTTTTTCTCCTGCAATTTTACAGTAAATTAATTATTACTGCATAAATTTAAAAAAAGATATTGTAGAACATTGGGTTATTTAATTAAAAATCACATATTTAAGGAAACATTATTTCAATTTTATTTTACAATTTCTTTTGTTAATTTTTACAACTTTCAAACATATTATCAATTGTGATTTGTTTGTAAACTTTTGACTTTTGGTCTGGTACTTATTTTGGAGTCTATGTATAGTCATTATTTCTTGTTTTGAGACAAAACTTTGTTTCGGAAGAAAATCCAGACATTTATAACCCATGTCTAAGCCCATATCAAGAGTTACTTTTACATCTTCATCATTATATCTCAAACCATTTTGTGAAAATTTGCTGGGTGACACCATGGTTTTTTATTGTAAGCAGAAAAAAATCTCCTGATTTTTGACTTTTTTTTTTAATTGAAAAGCGAAATTTTACTTCATTGAAATGCAAAAATGTAGATGGGGGACTGACTACGGATTGTCAATTAAATTTCTGCCTTCTCTTGCAAAGTTAATGGTAACCAAATTTTCACTGTTTACACCTGAAACAGTGTGCAGATTATAGGTGTTTGCGGATTATAGAGTTGCGGAGTAGAGGGAGTTGACTGTATATTCATTAAATTATTGATCCATTCAAAAGAAATTAGAAGGTATTAGAAGAATTTTTGTAGCACTTTAAACAGGGATCATTCTAGAACATAAAAAGGGCAGGGCGCACATTACAGAATAAAGGCCATTCTGTTAAAAATGGCCCATCATTTCATAAAAAGGGCATTTTTTTAATAAGTGTATACACCAATATACCGACAGGGGGGGAGGGGCAATTACCGGAGCCCTAAAAAACTTATACTAAAGTCCTCCTTGCTTATAACAATACTATAACATTTATGATTTACACAATTTCACTATGAAAGTATTAAAAATGGTAAAGGTAAAGAATTTTTTAAAGTACAATGCAGTCAAGGCAGGATTATAACCGGGAATATAAGGATGGTAGGATTCTACCTAGAAAAAGGGCAAGGAGGGCAAAAAATTATCAGAAAAGGGCACGAGGGTGGGCCGCCCCTCCGAAACTCTCTAGAGTGATCCCTGCTTTAAAGACATTTTGGTGACATGCAATTAAGGAGGTTTTCGGATTTTTCTCAGTTCAACAACACAAAACATTTGGACACATTCACAGACTCATTTTTAACACTTTCCAACATAGTTAAAAAGTGTTTATGAATTGGGTTTGTCTGTCTGTACTCTAACTCACATAAATATACTCGGATTGCCATGTAATTGATATACGTTACTGAGGTTTACTATACCATGTTCAGTATTGAAAATGAAGTGTATAACATTTATAGTTCATTTACAGGGGCACTCAAAAGTGATATATCAAGCATCATACATCGAAACCACAGATATATCACAATATATCTGGACCAATCACAGCAACTTAACAAGGAACATGCTGTTAGTGTTATTCAATATTTAACGAACAGTGGAATTTGTAGTTTAAAAGGATTGAATGTATTGTGATATATTAGGATATTCCTTACTTTGAGATAGATTGTGATAGATTGAAAATAATCCAGTAGTACTACACAGTGTATTTAAATTCTATAGACCACACACAGGGCTATACAAAAAAATTTGTAAGCATTAATGAGAATGAGTGTGAATTGTTTAAAGGTGTTTTTTTAATTTCAGTTATGCATTTTCAAGCTCAACTACATTTATAGTCACCATAAGAAAAAAAAAATTACTATTCAAGGTCAGCCACGAGACCCTTATCTTAGGTCAGTAACTATGGTAACAGCTCATGTGACTGATTGACCATTCTTATTTTCTCCACCCCACTTAAGAAATCAGATGATCAATATTACTTCCTCTGCTTTGTTCGATTACATTACCTTCTTTGATTTTCTGTTCTTTTTGCTTTCTGTTAATAATGGCTCATAGTCCTGATATTAGAAAACAGTTGAAGAATGTTGCTTATCATGTATATAAGTATTTGAAAGAGCTTGTTGCTTCCAATCCTGATGCAAAAATCAAAGATATATTTATGAAAGTGCAAGAAGTTACTGCTAAAGCATGTGGCATATCTCCTCGTACAGTTGAAAGGATCTGTACTGAAGCTAATAGTCTTGCAGACTCAAGCTTAGAAAATCTGTCATTTTCATCGCCTAAAAAAAAAGTTCCACTCTTAAAACATGTTACAGGATTAGATGATTTTAACAAAGTCGTCGTATTTCGCACAATTAAAGAGTATTACAAGAGTAGAAATTATCCAACCTGCGACAATTTAAAAGAAAATTTGGAACAGAGAATAAACTTTCCTTGATGTGCGAAGTCTGTGGGGACTACATTAACAGATATGGGCTACAAATACAAAAAGGGCAATGGCTGCACATATAAAATTTCTCAGAAGAATCTATAATATCAGGGAAGAATCTCCACTGCATCCACTTATTTATTTAGATGAAACTTGGGTGAATCATAATCACACAAAGAATCATGGATGGCATGATTCTAAAAATTCGGGTGGTCTTAAAGTACTGACAGGGAAAGGGTCGAGGCTGATCATCAGTCATGCTGGATCAGCTCAGCATGGCTTTATCAAAGGAGCAGATTTAGTTTTCCAATCAAGCTCTGCAAAAGACTTTCATCATGAAATGAATAGCACCGTATTTAAAGAATGGTTCATCGATTTATTGAGAGGACTTGAAGAACCCAGCATCATAGTACTGGACAACGCCAGCTATCATTTGAATTATTTAGAAAAAATTCCATCCACAGAGACCCGAAAATCAGATATTATTGCTTGGCTGGAAAGAAAAAGTATTATGCACGATTCAAACACATCAAACGTTCCTGAATTGTTGAGTATTGTAAAAATACACAAAGAAAAATATCAAATTTATGAATTGGATGTTCTTGCATATGAAATGGTGCATGAGGTAGTGTGACTTCCACCTTATCACTACAAGTACAATTCAATCGAATTAATATGGGCTTAGGTGAAAGGAGAAGTCTGCAAAAAAAAATAATACATTTAAAATAAAAGATGTAAGATGACTGCTCCAGAAGGCTCTTTCCCATGTTGCTGTGGATAATTGAAAAAAAATGCGAAGAGTTGCAGGAAGCAGATTTTACCAAAGAGAGCCTAATAGATGGAAATAAATTCACACAACAGAGTATTATTAATCTGCAACATGATAGCGAAAGTAGCAGTGGTAGTGAACTTGAATGTTGGAATGATTAAATTTTCAATTGACTGTTTTCTAATTCAAAAATTATACAAAAAAGTCTTTTTAACGACTTTAAAAAAAGTCTTTAAGGACTAAGCCTTCCCCAAAGCTCAAAAAGAAAGTATCACTTTAAAACACATTGTTTAAATTAAGCATTTAGCCTCTTCCCCGGAAGATTTCGAGGGAAAAAATGCAGAATGTAAAATGAATTTTAATTAATCCCCCTTCTCCACACACACCAAGAGCAGGAATTATTTTAGATTTATAAAGAATGAATTTGCGTTGTGTCATTTACAGTGGCGCGATTTGGTTTAGCCACACTTAACTCCCCCCCCCCTCTTTAAATATTTTTTGTTGTTGTTTTAAGGGTGTTGGTCAGTGAGATCTCAAATTCCCAGATTCAAATCTGAATGTATTACTTGCAACATTCATGAAAACATTTTCTTCTGTAAAAACAGTATACATGAAGTTTTTCTTACTCAGATTTCAATAAATGGAACAACAATTTCAGTTCTTGCATAAAAGCAAAGTATTTTTCAGAAAATGCTGTTAAAAAAAAGTCACATTAAAACATATAGTTTAAGTTTGCATTGATCCCTTGGAACAAATAATGCATATTGTAATATGAATTTGAATTATACTCAGGAATAATTTTAGATTTATTACGTTAAAGAGAGTCTTCGAATGCTGCAGTAACTCACACTCTTGCATGGATAAAATTGTTTTGTGAAAGTGCAGTGGGGAAAAGGGAGACGAGGGGCTTGTGTCCTGCAGTGCCATGACAACGAAGCGATAATGAGAACAGGACGTCTGTCCTTGAAAAGCCAGTTTTTTTTTACCGAGACTATGTTTGTAGAATATAAATAAAATCATATGCATGGCTACGCAAAGAACTGGATACATGGTCGCCTATGAAGGATAATTTCTGGAAGTGTGATTTCAATAGTTTTAAGTGTGTTTTTGCTCAATTAAATTTTAGCTTAATATGTACCATGTATAAAGATTTAAGCAATATACAAGGCTGTACAAAAGAATTCAAGTACATTTCCGTGTATTGGAAGAAATTACTGAAGGTGAATTTTTGACTGTGTTATGCATTTTCATACTATACTAAATTTTAGTATGCTGCAGAATATATATAAATCTATAGATCACATACAAAGCTGCACAAAAGATTTGGAGTACCTTTATGGCTATGGGTGGTATATGTTTAAATCTAGTTTTCAAATGTGTTATGCATTTTCCAAAATGTCTATATGAATGACAATGTCTATATGTATATAATGTATCATCTTTACCTTATTAAATGGCAAAGTTTTATTAAATTATTCTCAAAGTATTGAAAAGTGTTTCATAATCTATGCTTGATACATGATTTTTTTTTTCTTGTTAAACATAAAAGCGTGAAATTGGTAAGCATGACTATTGAAGTGGTTTGAAATTGAAAAGTTTTTTTTATATTTTTTATAAATGCATTACATCTTGAGTTATAAGTGATTGCTGTTTCATCACAACGTTTCTCAGGTTCTAACGTCCAGAAATTCAGTTCTAAACCCAATTTTGACAGCATATCCTAAAAGATCTTCTGCCTTTGTTAAAAAAAAAATGAAAAGGCTATTCAATTTTATGTGTCTAAGGTTAAAATTGATTTTGTGAATGTTAAGTTAAATTTTAATACAATTATATTGATATGCGGTTTGTGTGACGTCTTAAGAATTTTGCCAAAAAAGCATTTGTTAAGTGCTGAAAAAGCTTAAAATGAATAAAATTCAATTTCTATAAGTCAGTGAGTTTTGATTATAAAAATGAAGAATTTCAAATGTTAATATATCTTTCTTTAGTTCCCCCCCCCCCTACCTCTCTTTTACTATGTATAACTGATAACAATATAAAAATCATATACATTTTTTTTTCAGAAATGCATTGACTTGAATAACCTCTAAGTTATGCTACTTTAAATATTTATTTGTAATTGAAAGAATGAAAAAAACAACAATAAAAATAAATAAAACAACAATTTTAATCACTGTTACTTCAACATTTTATTTCATTTTACTTTCACATTTACAAGTATTCGTATAAAAATTTTTGAGGAGAAAAGTTAATTTAAATCATACAGAATTACTATTAAATGGAAGAAAATAAACTAAACGGTAGGGAGATTTAAATGTGACCTAATAATGAACCCATAATGTCAGCTATAAATATGTATAGATACAAAACAAAAAAATAAATGCATAATACAATAAACTTAAAAAAAAAAAAAGCACATTTAAAACAGCTTAATCCTTTTAAAATATTAGATCATTCAAATAATTTTTGAAAAGGTCAAAGTCTAATATTATATAAGAATATAGTACAAAATCTGAAACATTAAAGAATTGCAGCTATTATAATGCATTAGGTCAGAAATTTAATGAAATAGAGAATGATTAAGATATATACATATTCATCCATAAAACCATACAAAGTATAATTTTCATTATAAAAATGAAGATTTGGAATATATCTACAAGCTTCATCAGGAAAACATAGGAGGTACAAATACTTGAATAGTTTCATACCAATTCAGGTAAAATAGCTTTCAGAACATGTAGATTTTAAGTAATAAAAAAATTATCTTAAAAGTTACAAAAATTTATATTTTTTTTTATAGAGAAAGACTGGTAACTTTGACCGTAGTTTTCATATGGAAGACATTGAAATATTAAACTGGGAGAAAAGAAACTTTAAAATTATGTACTTTTCTTAAAATTTTCAAAATGCTAGGCAGTGTTTGATTCAATAAAATTAAAAGTCCAATACAATAAGAATTGAGGTCAATATGTACTTTACAAATAAAATCCTTACAATAAGAATAGTCAATAAAACCACAAAATCTACTGTCTTAAGCACATATTTATACTAAGAATACAGAAGATGGGAAAATTAGCTATATATTTTACACATTTATGAAATTAAAAAATATAAAATTAGGGTTTAATTTCCCCATGATGAAAACATTAAATGAACCTTCCCTGGTTCGCTATATTCTTACTATAATATGCTTGAAAATTAAAGTGCATGACAGCTTAAAATATATTAAACACAATATACATCAAAATTTACATTTTACAAGAAGAAGAAAAGAAGTAAATCCGTCACAAAGGAGGAATGGGGAATGATTCTCTGTTCAGAATGGAATGCATTCAGTGTCATTTAATTTTTATATAGGAACATTTCTTAAAATCATACACTTTTCATGGGAACCAAAGATGTCCAACTTATGAAGGTTTCTTGTATAAAACTTTGGTTTTATTTAAAAATAAAGACAGGCATTTATAACATTAGAATGTGATGTTTTGGCTTCATGTAATTGGAACATGCAATACATTTATAATCATTCCATATAATTCACACACTTAATAATTCAAAAATATACACTATTTCTAACAGTCATTTATGATAATGATAAATGCAATATAAAAGTTATGCTTCAGATCAACTTAAAGGCATAAGATGATAAGAATATTTCTCTCTGTCTTTATAATATAGCATCCACACAGCATAAACACTCATTATAATAATTATCAGCGATACAGCAGAAAAAATCAACCCAATGGCTATATCTGTAAAAGAAAAATATATATGAGTATATTTTTAAAAATAAATTGGCATTTTCAAGGCTATCATTGTTGCAATTGTTATGCATTTTATTTTGTATAATATGAAAGGTCAAGGGGAAAAACGATGGCAATCTACATTTTGTGAAATTTAAGATGACAGTACCATCTGTTAGCTTGAGAGGGATAATGTTGTTTAGAAATCTTGAATCAAAGGGAAAAATGAAGTCAATCCTTCGAAAAACACTGTTGAAGATAGGTATAAAAGGAAAGGAGAGATGAATGTTGATGAACATAAAAAGAAAGCTCAGTGAACAACTATCATCTAATAATCTGTTGTTTAAGGGCTAAAGGAGGGGGGGGGGGAGGTTGAATGATTTTTCTCTATAACCTTTCATATAACTAGATATAACAGAAGAATTCACTAAAGAGAAAATATGCAGGTTATCCATATAAATTAGTCTATGGATTAAAAAAAAATATATTGAAACAATTTTACACTTTTTAGCTCAAATATTTGTATAGTGACATTGTCATATAGTAGCAACAGAAGCTTGTTTTATTTTAGTTTACAGAAAAAAAAAAGGCATTGCCTATTGAAAAGCAATGTGCATTCTCGATTATGGAAAACAAAATGCTCAGAAACAATTCAATGTTGATCCAGGCTAAAATTTCCTAATGATCAATTAATTAAACGATGGTTTAAACAATTTCAAGAGTAAAGACATGTTTTGCAGCAGAAAGTTACAGATAAGCATAGAGTGTGTGAAAAGTGTGTTTTGGCAATAAGAACAAGAGAAAATTTAGTTGCAGTGCCAATAAATTCATTCACTATGCTAGACTTAAATTAGAAATTCCTAGGTCAACAGTATATAAAGTTGGTTTAAATTCACAATGTATAAATGAAAAAAATTAAAACAGATTAAAACAGAAATTAATGGTTCTTGCATTAAAGTGTACTGAGCATTTTTCATGTTGTAAACCATTTCATAAAAAATTCTTGAGTTGCTGAATAAAATCTGTGAAGAATTTTTCTTTTCTATGGCTTATTCCATATTTTCTTAAAACAACTCTTTTTATCTAGAGATTAATTTATGGACACCACACTTTGTATATATGTGTCTAACATTAAGGATCTATTTTTTTTTATGTCTATTGATTTATCTATTACAGTAATACCTTGGTTTTCGTCGATAATTCATCCAAAAACAATCGGCAAAATCCGAAACCGATGAAAACCGAGGCAATTATTTATCAATGAATTGATCTAAATCCAATTAATTCGTTCTAAACACTCCAAAATACATACCAAAAATACATTTTATAGAGAATAAGTATAACATTTGATATTAAAAACAATAAGAAATTAATATAGTGTTCTTGGCGTATGGTATCAAGCAACTATATCTGGAGTCACTTCCCTTTTTGGTCTATTGGCAGTAGGACTAACTTCGGAGTCATAATTTCTTTAGCACATTCACACCTTTTGCTACATTAGCCTCATTTATTGCTCCCCTTTTCGGCACAATAGAAATACCTGCCAACTAAATTTCGTTGAAAATCAGAAGATTTTGGACAAAAAATCAGAAGAAATCAGAAGATTTTGACGAAAAAACAGAAGAAATTAAGAAGATTTTTAAAATTTTATAAAACTTTCAACATGGATAAAATAAAACTAGCTGGGATCATAATAAATGAGCAAATTTGAAAGACAAGTAAGAGTAAAATGAAATATTCACTAATTTGCAATTAAAGAATGTATATTGCAGACAGAAAAGAATAATTTCATTACATAAAAAGAATAGCTACAAAAAAACATTTATAGTAGATTTTTTACTTTTCATTAAAATACACTTAAAATTTCCGTGATTTGGAATATTAGTGTTAAACTAATTAACTGGTGGTGTTATGCAACACCACTTAGAAAATTTAACCAGTAAAGTATTTTTTGTCACCATATACAACCAAAACTGAGTAAATATATTTATATTATCCAAAATTGGCAACACATGAACCATTAAAATATTTGCAATAAATAGTGTATATTACATGATAGAAAAAAATAATAACAAAACATGTAAATAGAAAATTTACTAAAACTTCATTATATATTACTAAAAAAAATTATTAGAAAAAAATTATTTTGACATGTTCATAGTAGATTTCTTAGCTTTTTTTAAAAAGTCATTAGAAAATTGTGCTTTATAATATTTATTGTCAGTAAATGATTTCGCTAACAAAATATTTTCTAGAGTTTGTCATGATTGATAAACTATTTTCCTGTTAATAGATAATGTACCACTTGTTCTTCATTATTTAAATTATAAGTGAATTGTTATCAAATGGATGATCCATTAATTTTGAAAATTTAAACAATTCAAAGTTCAGCAAATTTATTATTATTATTAAGAGAAAACTTGCTAATGGTTATCACTGGATCCTCTGCAAGCATCATCTAAGAGACAGCTATCGAATTTTCCTAACTTCAACACTATTATAATTGTAAATCCCCCCCCCCCCCTCCTATTGGTACAGAGTTCCAAATATATACATTATAAGTTGCTTTGGTGGCTGCTAAATTCAGGGGTGATTGTGACACAAGGTAAAAAAACCTGAAAATTATTGACACACAGGTAAAAAATCCTGAAAATTACCGATGCAAAATACTGATATCCATTTACACCATAACTGATTATATAACTGTATGAAACTCAAATAACATAAGAATACCGTAATTACTGCTAGTTTTTGTAATGTAAGTTGTAAGAAAACATAATTTGTCAAACTTACCTGATTTGCACTGAAAATTGAATGACTTCATTAAATGATGAGTGAACATTGTCTTGCTAAATATGATATGGAAAGTTGTCTTTTTATTTTTTTTATCATTGGAGAAATTTATTCCAAATATTCATAAAACAAACAACAGGGTGTCTATTCCAGATCAGCAATAAATTTCCCTGACTTTTCCAAGTTTTCCATACCAATAATAAAAAAAAAAAAAAATCCAGTTATCGAGATTTTGTGATGTTACACACAAAAGAATCTTAAAAGTTGTGAATTTGAGAGTGGAACTTTTACAACTGATTCTGAGGCACAAATTACTGATTTGTTAAATTTTTTTTTTGCAAAATTTACAAATTGTTGAACATTTTACATCCTAAACATTTTGCAGATACACACTTTTCGACGACGAAATTTGCCGTTTTTTCGAAATACTTCGGCGAAATTTGCCGTTTTTTCGAGATCATTCGACGAAATTTACCGTTTTTTCGAGATCCTTCGACGAAATTTACCATTTTTTAGCGATCCTTCGTCGAAATTTGCCGTTTTTTCGCGATCTGTCGGCAGAATTCTCCGTTTTTCGCGATCCGACGACGAAATTTGCCGTTTCTTCGACGAAATTGACCGTTTTTTCCACGATCCTTTGACGAAGTTGGTGTTTTCTCCGTAACCCTTCGGCAAAATTTGCATTTTTCCGCAATCTTTCAACTAAACTCATGTTTTTTTTGACGGCCTTATGACGAAATTCACATTTTTTCACGGTCTTTTGACTAAATTTGTGTTTTTTCCGCGATCTGTCAACGAAATTAGACATTTTTCGCGATCTTTAAATGAATTTCGCGGTTTTTCGACGAAATTCGCCGTTTTTTTTAACGATCCTTCGACGAAGTTTGCCGTTTTTTCGCGTAATTTACCAGCTATAGCGCGTCAGCGGCATCGCTGTATGTTTTTAGTCTGCAGGTGCCCTAAAAAGTCTGCGACGTCCGTCGCAACGCCGCGTACTTTGTTTTTGCAACATATTTTCAATTTCGATTCGTTTTTTCCACTAAACAGGATGATTTTATGACCCCGGAAGAGCCGAAAGAAAAACCCGGAAGGGTCGACGGAAAAAACCCGGAAATCCGGGGTACCCCCGGAGCACAATCACCCCTGTAAATTTAACAGATGACAAAAAACAGCCACTAAAAACATTTACTTCTGCAATTTCTTCAAATATTTCTGAACACCATTTTATTATTTAAAAAAGGAAAAAAAAGCAGACGATTTAATCTTCTGATCAGAAAATCAGAAGATAAGTTGAAAATAAGAAGAATTCTGGAAAAATCAGAAGAGTTGGCAGCTATGGAATTTATCGATGATGCCAACTTTCCGTACATGCGGCCGATTTCAGTATTCTTAATGCAGCTCTCGTATTTTCGAATAATTTCCTTCTTCAACTTGATCATGTTCCTGGCCTTCTTCTTTAAAGGGCTGCTGGCTGAAGAAATTTACTTTGGAGCAGTCGCACGATGGAGCAGTCGTAATCAATAAAAAAAAGCACAAAAATACACATGAAATAAATACACATGAAATGAACGAAAATGTTTGCCTAGACGCATGGGACGAAGCACACATGACGAGATACAACACCACATTGAACAGGAGGATGCATGGGTCGCTCCCCTTGTTTCAGGAAAATGCATAGAAGTCACGTGGGTACGCGATGAAATCCAAGGCAACCGACAAAACCGAGACAAATTTTTCGTGGAAAAAATCGATGAAAACCGAGGTATTACTGTATATTGAATCTTCCGTACAATGGGATTCCATTTTGTAAATTACTGGCATTTATTTTAGAATTACTGATATTTCAGTATATAAATAGATAAATATATAGAATAAATATATTTTTTTGCAAAGTATCATTTCAAAGTACAATAGCTATGACTTAAATATGTATAATTTATTTTATTAAATTTGCTGCACTAAAAATTATGATGAAAACAATTTGATGGCAACTGTTGCCTGCATGACAATGTATTTTCATTTTCCGAATCATCTCACCTTGTAATTCATTGCAGTTCTTACTAGTATTTTAAAAGAAAATATTCTTTTATCCCCTTCAGGGGCAAAGTACTCTTGGAGCTAAAATATTGAGATGATTGATTGACACCAGGATTCACTTAAATTTATTTTAAAGTAAGTAAAAGCTTTCCTTTATGTACATTATAAATTCAAAATTTGATTCTGAAATTCTGGTGTCATTGAGACATTTTGGGATTAAAATTAAATGGTATATATAATATACCGGCACCCTTCAAGGGGTTAAAGCAAAAAAGTAAATATTCAAGAGATACACATTTGTAATGTGTGCCAGAAAACCTTCTCACAGAAGTTTCAGCTGAATAAATGATAGTAGTACCAACTGATTGTTAATAATGTGTATTATTGAGTATTATGCATGGGTTAGGATTTGGAAACCCTCTACATATTAAAAATTGCACCAACTTTTTTTTTTTTTTTTACACTATATTTAAATTCCTTGGATCAAGGCAACCCAGAAAAGTATATAGCTTATGCATTTTTCTTAAATCTTCATAGAGTTGGAAAAAACCAAAATTTGAGTTTTGGAGTCATATATAAAGTAGGTTACCATCCTTCTTAAATTTGATTGGCTTTGGTCATATTGCACTTTTAGATATAGTGTGTTTTTACCTACTCTCCTGACATCAGTGATATAATAAGAGGCTATTACTATTTAAAGTTTAAAAAAATGTCATAGCTACCAAACCTTCGAATTTTTTGTACTACTATTTCTGAACCGAAGTATTAACTTTATTCATGACAGAAATTTATGATTACACAAAGATTGCTAATCGGAATTAGTGGTATTAAAAAATCAGAAGGTTTGGCAGCTATGAAATGTGTATGATGAAAAATATGAACTGCACTTGGCAAATACTTACTCTTGTCTTGTATTTTCTCTATGAATGATTTGTCAAGTTGGCATTCTTTTTCCCAATCATCAGGAATCAGTTCTTTAGTAAAATTGATAAAATACTTCAAAGGACAAAATTTAGTACATCCCTCTAAAATCAGTGTATGTGGAGTTTGAATTTCTTTTTCAGGCTGGCTTGAATTCTGATAGAGTATCCGCACAGCTTTCTCACCACCTGCTAACTCATGCAGTTCAAACAAAAGAGATGCACAGTAAGGTGGCTGCTTCATATTGTACAAGTTCAATGCATCCAGTATCACAGCAATATTGGTATCATGCTACCAAATAAACAAACATATTAACAAGAAAGTCATTTAAAATCACTTGTTTTTTCACATGACAACAACCACCACCAGTATGAAATAATTGAGGTGCTTAAACACTTGGGGGACGAGTGACACGTATACGTGCCGCATAAGATGCTCAGAATCCTTGATTATTCCCATCAGCTATTTTTTATTGTAAGATTTGCCTTACATAATCAAAGCATTACTGCAATTCAATTAGGCAAAAATTTGTGTTTTGAAAAACCGGTAATAACAGATTAAAAATTCTGTGTAGGACGCTCGTCGCGAAGGGGTTAAAGTCAGAATAATGCATGTGTACTAGCAGAACTAAGTCTGGGGAGGTGCAAGATTTTCGATCGTTGCCTGTCAACAACCTAGACAATGATTATTAAAATGAAGAATATAAACTTGAAATAAGCTAAACTAAGCTTTTTTTTATTATTAAAACTCCTGTACAAACCAACTTTTAAACATATCAATGTAAAAAGAAATATAGAAATACAACTGAAGAATTGAAACAGATATTTCTTTTTTCATCAAGGAAGCTCTGAACTCCTGTTTAAGATCAAGGTTACTATATCATAAGGTTGAGCCATTTCCCTCTGCAGCCAATGGGGAGCCACTCGCTGTTTGACATCACTCGGCGTGCTCTGTTCAATTTTCCAATTGATTTGAATTAGAAACACGCTATTTTTAATTGAAAAATATCAGTCGAAATTTTCATTTGAAAAGAAATTTAAACATTAAAATATATCATAAGAGACGGTAGTCTCTTGAGTGACGCAGCGAAAAACCGAAAACCGTAAGCCCAAAACCGAAGATTCCGTCACTCTCATATATACAGCTAGCAGGACATCAAAGGAAAATCGAAACGCCGACATTTAATATCTCAGTAAATATGAGGCATACCGTTTCGATTTTTTCACATTAGTCTTATATCTATGGCCTAACTCTATCCTGAAATTTATAGATTTCTACATGCAGTAGATTTTGAGATCTGGAAACCAATTTTTAAGCGAAAATGGAAAATGTAATGGTGTAATGGGCACAGAGGTGTTTTCTCGAAAATGGATCGAACGATTTTTTTTAAATTAATATATTATATTAATCGCTTTTAGATGAAGAGAGTAAGATTTTGAGCTAATGTAGGAAAACTCTTGTTTTTTATATAATCCAGCTTCAAAATCGGACTCTTTTCTTATGCTTTTTCTGGTAGACTAACATTAAAGATTTTCGGCCTTTTCACCCTTTTTTATTCCTGCGCGGTCAGGATATTCATGGGTATCACGGTTATAGTTAAAGGCGATTTCGCAATCATATCTGGCTGAAGAACTATTTAGATTTTTTTTTTTTTTTAATACGAAAACAGTTTTTAATGCAATTTTTAATATGTAATATATATGTATTAAATTAAATTATTGTTTGTATATTTTTCTTTTTTGTTATAATAAAGAATTTCTTATATCAAAATCTTCATTAAGTCGAAAAATATTTAGATTCCTTGATTAAAATATTGAAATATTTTATAATTATACATATACAATTTAATTGTTATTTATATTTAATTTGTGATTTTTTAAAGGAAAAAAAAGATTAAGATTTTTTTTTATCAATTAATTTGCGTAACAAGGAATCATTCAAAATGAATCAATCATCAGTTTGTTTTCTTCGTGTGCGATGCGATTCGCTGCTATGAACATTTTTTGAAGTGTTGAAAATCAAATTTCACAAATACTTCTAACTTCTATTAACAAATACTTCATGAATATATTTTTAATTCCATGTTGTTTATGTACGATAAAAAACACGTTTGTAAGCTTCTGTTTCATAGTATAAGAATCCAAACATTCAGTGAAATGCGTATATTTGATCAGCTATATAAACAAATGAAGAATACAGTACCTTTTTTTTTTCAATTTCATTTCTTAAATTTGCATTTTAAAAACAGATAATAAAGAAATATGTATTTATCTTCTAATATTTATTTTCCTAAGTCAGAGAAATGCAAAGTTCTACCATTGTTTTTTTTTGTTTTTTTTTTTCTAGTGAAAGTTTATTTTCAAATGTTAAATATAGATTTTACTTAATAAATCACGAAATCAGTCGTCAGTTCTCGGGGCAATGGTAGACGTGGCATTGGAAACCTAAAAATCATGAGAGAGGGTAATATCTTTAAACAAATCTTGTAGCAAAGTATTCAGTAGTATCTTGCACCAAATATAAGAAATTGAAAAAAAAAAAAAAAGGTACTGTATTCTTCATTTTTGTTTATGTATTGTCAAAGCTATGCATTCTACCGAATGTTTTTATTCTTGAAATAGACTATTTAAACAGAGATAGAAGTTTACCAAACTTTTGTTTCTTTCTTCATACATAAACAACATGGAATTAAAAATATATTTTTGAAATATTTGTTAATTAAGTTAGAAGTATTTGTGAAATTTGTTTTTGAACCCGTTAAAAAATCTTCACAGCGCATGGAAAAATAGAAACGCTATAGAAGGATTTTTTTTTTCTTCAGTTACCCTGAAATTAAAACAATATATATATATATATATATATTTTTTTTTTTTGGGGGGGGGGGGGGGTTTCAGGAGTGCAAAACGTTCATATTTACTGATTTATTAGTTGTTTGTTTTCTTTTTAAAATTAAAATAATGTTGTTAAATAGCAACATCATGGTGTAGAAAAAAAAAACATTAAAAAAATGTGATGCATCGTTATGTACGAGAGATCAGTTTCAACTGACATTACAAAAATTTATTCACAAACTAAGACAGATAATTAAGAAAAATAGGTTAAATCCTAGAACAAGCGAGACGCTTGGCGTCATCGAATTTAGCGAAGCGATAAATGAGTTTTCTTGTTACCGGTTTATTTCTTACGTTTTTTCCACGCCTTTTGTGCTTGGTTCTAGCATGAGCAGAATGCATGGTTCTGAAAATTGAGCTGGTTTTTGAGGGAATTAGATTTGATTGGTTGGTTGACAGATTAGAATATTCTATAATAGAGTTCTATTGTCTGTGGGTTGGTTTGTTGTGTGTCAGATTTGTTGAATTATGTTTATGAAATGTGTTTTATGTCATAAAGGATAAATCCTGTGAAATATTAAAAAAAAACGAAGGATGAGAAATAACGGTAAGTGCATTTTTGTTGATTTTATATGATAAGATGTATTTTAAGCACTTTAGAGATTGCTGTAAACCGATTTTTGTGCGAACATTACTGACCGCAGCTTGAATGGATTTCATGCATTCTAGGGAGTGCGGAATATAGCAATTTTTGTGCATCCAGGATTTTTTTTTTTCAGTTAATGTACGCGAAGCATACACATATATACATATATAAATTATTAACTGCTGTTTGAATGAATTTCATGCATTCTAGAGATTGCTGCACAGGGAGTTTCATGCATCCAGGATTTTTTTTTTCTGTTATGTACGCAAAGTGTACATATATATGTTACTAACTGGTGCTTGAATGAGTTTCGTGCTTTTGAAAAATCAGAAATATCTAGATTCTCATCAATCGTAACCTGTGTTCTTTGTAGCAGAGAATTCACTACTTACACAGTTTCTATGAACATTTTTTCACGAAGTAAACATTGATTTTATTCCGTTTTGTGACAATTTACAAAGTTTTAGCAAGGAGGAAAAAATAGCTAAAAATTATTAAAAATAGAAAAATCTGGAGGAAAAAATTGCTAAATGTTTGTATGTAAAAATTGAAATATTCAGACGAAATATTGCTAAAAGTTTGTAAAAATAGAAAATCGTGAAGAAAAACTTGCTGAAACTTTGTAAATAATTGTAAAACGAAATAAAATTTATGTTAAAATTGTATAATAAAGCTTGCCGTAAGCAGTGTGTAAGTATCTGCTTGCTTAAGCTTAAAAAGCATTCTTTCTGATTGGGTAGAATTTGGAGGTTGCCGATTTTTTGGTTGACGTGCGTAAAAAAAATAGCCAAATCGGATGTTTTGCTTGTTCTAGGATTTTCCCAATATATTTGATTAATGAATTCATCGATTGATACTTTGGCTTAATTAGGTTTGAATTGGCTTAGTAATTTGAATCTTATCATGATGACGTTTTGATTTTGCATGTCCCTGTATAAAAAACTCCTCAATGATATTTGCAAGATAAATACACTGTCACAATTAGATTCAAATTGGTTCAGCATTTCAACAGTGATGGTAAGGATTAAAAAAAATTCATATTTTTTGCTTTTGTGTGTACCTTTTAAACAAACTGTAAGAGCTAAATGCTTGATTAGCTAACTCATTGATGATGCGGCTAAGTTTAGGGATTCACCCTCAGTTAGCCATCTTGTTTTTAAATCAAAACATTTTAACTTTTATTATTAAATATAAATCAATCAGTCAGTAAAATTAAATAACATGCTTATAATAAGTAAATATGAATGAAAATTATTTTGGAAATGAGAAACAAAACAAATATGTTTTGAAGTATAGATAAAATGCTTCAGTGATTAATTTGTAATCACTTCAGCATTTTATCTATATTTTAATTATAATTAGTGATCTTCTGTGATTATGTAACATTTCAGCGATGCTGGATTGAATCCCTGAAGCATTTTATCTATTTCGAAAAACCGAAGTCAGAGAAATGCAAGTTTTGTGCATCCAGGATTTTTTTTTTCAGTTAATGTACGCGGAGCGTACTCACACATATATATATATATATATATATATATATATATATATATATCAATTATTAACCGCTGTTTGGATGAATTTCATGCATTCTAGAGATTGCTGCACAGGGAGTTTCATGCATCCAGGATTTTTTTTTCTGTTAATGTACGCAAAGAGTACATATACATGTTACTAACTGGTGCTTGAATGAGTTTCGTGCATTTGAAAAATCAGAATTCTCTAGATTCTCCCCAATCATAACCTGTGTTCTTTGTAGCAGAGAATTCACTACTTACACAGTTTCTATGAAAATTTTTTCATGAAGTAAACATTGATTTTATTCCGTTTTATGACAATTTACAAAGTTTTAGCAAGGAGGAAAAAATAGCTAAAAATTATTAAAAATAGAAAAATCTGGAGGAAAAAATTGCTAAATGCTTGTATGTAAAAATTGAAATATCCAGACGAAATATTGCTAAAAGTTTGTAAAAATAGAAAAATCGTGAAGAAAAACTTGCTGAAACTTTGTAAATAATTGTAAAACGAAATAAAATTTGTTAATTTTGTGAAAAAGCTTGCCGTAAGCAGTGTGTAAGTATATGCTTGCTTAAGCTTAAAAAGCATGCGTTCTGATTGGGTAGAATTTGGAAGTTGCCGTTTTTTTGGTTGACGTGCGTAAAAAAAATAGCCAAATCGGATGTTTTGCTTGTTCTAGGATTTTGCCCAACATATTTGATTAATGAATTCATCGATTGATACTTTGGCATAATTAGGTTTGAATTGGCTTAGTAATTTGAATGTTATCATGATGATGTTTTGACTTTGCGTGTCCCTTATAATGAATCCATGATGTTATAATTTGTAAAGGGGTAGCGTGTGGCCTTTTCATATGGATTAATTTCAATAAGGTACTACTAAGTGATTTTTATTTAAAAATCATTTTCGAGTTTCTTAATATTACAAATCATTATAAACAATTTTTTTCAGCGTAATTTCGTTTCAACTTATAATCAATTAATAAAACAATGAAAGGTCCAATCTTGTACAGTGTTTGGAAATCTTAACATGAGTTCTTTTGCACTCGTCACAAAAACTTCAAGCGATGACCTTGCCGTTGCCTTAAGAGAAATCTTTTCCCTTCAAAATGTGTCAGCAAAACATTTCCTTCCCCACTGGTTTGGGAAATCGTCCTGAGAAGAGTGTTTTCCACCAACACTCGTTCTCCTGCCAAAACTCTAACTACCTTCCCCTCGATTCTCTTTTCCGGTCCCCTTGCTCGAACAAAAGATACTCCGATCACCAATCAAAAAAGTTTTAGTTTACGTCATTGGATAAAGCCTTTTTTAGGGAGGTCTTACTGAACTTTTAAATGTTCTTGCAGGAAATTTTCCCACGATCTGAGACCCCACATATAGACGGTCAGATCAGAGAAATATTTGCTGTCTAGCAATTTCAGTTTCACAAGATTGATCGAAGCTCATCTTTTCCTATTGTAGTAAACGACATTCTAGTCACACAACAGCTAAGCGTGAGAAAAGTTTTCCAACTCTTGGGAACTTCTATCTTTGATTACTCTGCCTAATTAGCAGACTGTGAGAGATTTAATGAAATCGTTACACCCTGTATAAAAAACTCCTCAATGATATTTGCAAGATAAATACACTGTCACAATTAGATTCTAATTGGTTCAGGATTTCAACAGTGATGGTAAGGATTAAAAAAAATTCATATTTTTTGCTTTTGTGTGCACCTTTTAAACAAACTGTAAGAGCTAAATGCTTGATTAGCTAACTCATTGATGATGCGGCTAAGTTTTGGGATTCACCCTCAGTTAGCCATCTTGTTTTTAAATCAAAACATTTTAACTTTTATTATTAAATATAAATCAATCAGTCAGTAAAATTAAAAATCACAAAATTCGTCAAATGATCTCGGGAGAAAAATAGTGAAATTTGTCTAACAATCGCGGAACAGAATTGCAAAATTCGTCGAATGGCAGTGGAAAAAAAGTGCACAATTTGTTCGTTTATGGAAAAAGTCGTGAAATTCATTAATCGATAGTCGATAAATCACGAAATTCATCAATCGATAGCAGAAAAATCACAAAATTCATTGATAGTGGAAAAATCACAAAATTCATTGATAGTGGAAAAATCACAAAATTTATCAACTGGTTTCAGGGGAAAAAAATTTCGAATATCGTCGAATGGCTTCGAGAAGAAAAAAAATCACAATCCAAATAATTTCTTTGAAAAAATCGTGAAATTCGCCAAATGGTTTTGAAATTTGTCGAGCGACAATGGGGAAAAAATCTTTTTCCATTGAATCATCGCAATTGGAACTATTAAGTTTGACCAGTGGTGGCAGTAAAGTCAGTCGGCAAATTTTCAGTATTACTCGCCGATTGGCGAATGGCAATTTTGTCCTATATTTTTATGCACTTTATCGATGAAATTCATGATTTTTTACACGCCTGATCGATGAAATTCAAGATTTTTACGCACCCAATTGATGACTTTCTTGATTTTTATGCATCCGTTTAACGAAATTAATGATTTTTACATGCCTGATAAACAAAATTCATGATTTTTATGCATGTGTTCAACAAAATTTATGATTTCCCTTCTCCTGATTCACAAAATTCATGTTTTTACTGTGCCTGATTGACAAAATTCATGATTTTCAACTGATATGCTTTCCATCGGCCAATTAATGAAATTCACAATTTTTCTTCTCTAGACAATGGCGAAATTCGCAAATTATTTTTTTTTTTTTACCGTTCGTTGAAATTTACAATTTTTTCACAAACATTCGATGGAATTCTTGATTTTTCCAAGCCCAGTTGTCGAAATTTGCGATTTTCCATGCCTATCGACAAAATTCATAATTTTGCAGAACCGATAGACAAAATTCATAATGTTTCCCTATGATCTATGGACAATTTGCAAATTTTTCCTGCAACTGTTCGTTGAAATTCTCGATCTTTCCACGCCATTCGAGGAAATTCGCTGCTCGATCCATGAAATTCACGATTTTAAGTGCCTTTTCGACAAAATTCGCAGGTTTTTTCAATTGATTTACAAAATTCAAGATTTTTTTTTTTTTTTTGAGTGATTGACGAAATTTGCAACTCCGGAATTACTGATTTTGGCATCTCTGGTTTCTGTTGACCGATTATTGAAATTTGCGTTTTTTTTTCTAGCGACAAAATGGCGAAATTTGTGATTTTTCCATGCCCATTTGACAAAATTCGCATCCAGTCGATGCAATTCATGATTTTATGCGCCTGATCGATGAAATTCATATTTTCCTACGATTTATGGACAAAATTTGCAAATTTTTCTCACGAATTATTAAGGAAATTCGAAATTTTTGGATAGGTTGGCATGTATGGTCTCTGCGGGCCACCAGTTATCCATCACGGGCCACAGGTTGTGCATTCCTAATCATGATGCAGTTTGGCTCATTCGACTCGACATCGATAGAACTTACTGATTTTAGTTTCACCACCAGGGGCAGTTATGTTCATATAGAACAGAGAGCGCCCCTGGCAGTGGAAGGGGAAATTAATGGATTTTGGAGCTAACTCAAGTTCTATGGGTCCCATCACAACATGGTTTGATTCATTCAACTTGTTTCAAGTTTGACCACCAGGGGGCGCATTCCCATCTTAGGTTCTATGGCCCCGATCATGACAAGGTATGGCTCACTCAACGCGAAATCGACAGCCTCAAAAATTTCAGCTGTTTGTATAGAACAGAGTGCGCCCCCTGGTGGTGGAACATGGAACTAACAGATTTTGCAGCTAACTTGAGTTCTATGGGTCCCATCACAATGCAGTTTGATTCATTTGGCTCGCTCGACATCGATAGGATACATCGATTTTAGTTCCAAGTTTCACCACCAGGGGCGCTATCCTATCTCGTGTTCTATGGGCCCGATTACGGTGAGGTATGGCTCATTCGATTCGAAATCGACAGCCTGAAAGATTTCAGCTATGTTTGTATAGAACAGAGTGCGTCCCCTGGTGGTGGAAGATGGAACTAATGGATTTTGCAGCTAACTCGAGTTCTATGGGTCCCATCACAATGCAGTTTGATTTATTAAACTGGACATCGACAGGATATATAGATTTTAGTTACAAGTTTCACCACCAGGGGGCGCTTTCCTATCTCGGGTCATATGCGCCCCATCACGACGCGGTATGGCTCATTCGACTCGAAATCGACAGCCTCAAAGATTTCAGCCATGTTTGTATGGAACAGAGTGAGCTCCCTGGTGGTGGAATATGGAACTAACGGATTTTGCATCTAACTCGAGTTCTATGGGTCCCATCACAATGCAGTTTGATTCGTTCGACTCGACATCGGCAGGATATATCGATTTTAGTTACAAGTTTCACCACCAGAGTGTGCTTTCCTATCTTGTGTTCTATGTGCCCCATCACGACGAGGTATGGCTCATTCGACTCGAAATCGACAGCCTCAAAGATTTCAGCTATGTTTGTATGGAACAGAGTCCGCCCCCTGGTGCTGGAAGATGGAACTAACGGATTTTGCAGCTATCTCGAGTTCTATGGGTCCCATCACAATGCAGTGTGATTCATTCGACTCGACATCGACAGGATATATCGATTTTAGTTCCAAGTTTACCAACCAGGGGGCACTTTCCTATCGGGTTCTATGGGACCGATCACGACGACGTATGGCTCATTTGACTCGGAATCGACGGCCCGAAAATTTTCAGCTATGTTTGTATAGAAAAGGTTGCGTCCTTTGGCGGAGGAAGATGGAACAAACGGGTTTTGCCATGCATTTTCATCCTTCTAATTGTGTTACTCTCTCGCTGTATAATTTAAAAGTTGAGTCTTGGATTCCTCTCCCTGGGCCACCACCCTCATATTTTATTGGGGTCCAAGGGGTCTTTTTTAGCATTTCTTTAAAATTTTATTTTAATGATTAATTTATACCCTATGCTTAATTTCGACTAATTGACATTCTCATCAATAACCTTAAAAAAGTAATGATATCAGTACAAAAACCCTTAACGGGTTAAAAGTTGTGACGCAGCACTTTCTTTTGGCTTTATGAATTTTAAATATGGGTCTTAAAAGCAATGATATCAAATTTAAGTGACGCTATGTTAATAATTATTTTTTTAAATCATAATTTTCTTTTTAGTTTTATTTATATTCACAGGTGCAATTATTATCTTAATATGAAAAAATATATAAAATTTATTCACTGATGCTTTTTCATTCACATCTCTCATGAATTCAAAATATGGGTTTTAAAAGAAATGATATCAAAATTTGAGTGACACCTTGGCGTTAATTTAATAGGACTCTTTTAAAATTCAATTTAAATTATTTTTGGTTTGTCTTCTAAAGTATATTTACACATACAAACAATACTTTTAATTTTTCAATACACTTTTAAATAGATTACTTTCACTGAGCCTATATTATGTATTGAAATGTATTTATTTCAATAAATTGATTTATCTTCTGTGCCACGCTATCCAAAATCATAAGTAAAATTTATGTAAATGATTATTTTGCGTCATAGTATCCAAACAAAGGGAAATGTATTCAAGTGGATAATATGACGCAAAATAATCATTTACATAAATTTTACTTATGATTTTGGATAGCGTGGCACAGAAGATAAATCAATTTATTGAAATAAATACATTTCAATACATAATATAGGCTCAGTGAAAGTAATCTATTTAAAAGTGTATTGAAAAATTAAAAGTATTGTTTGTATGTGTAAATATACTTTAGAAGACAAACCAAAAATAATTTAAATTGAATTTTAAAAGAGTCCTATTAAATTAACGCCAAGGTGTCACTCAAATTTTGATATCATTTCTTTTAAAACCCATATTTTGAATTCATGAGAGATGTGAATGAAAAAGCATCAGCGAATAAATTTTATATATTTTTTCATATTAAGATAATAATTGCACCTGTGAATATAAATAAAACTAAAAAGAAAATTATGATTTAAAAAAATAATTATTAACATAGCGTCACTTAAATTTGATATCATTGCTTTTAAGACCCATATTTAAAATTCATAAAGCCAAAAGAAAGTGCTGCGTCACAACTTTTAACCCGTTAAGGGTTTTTGTACTGATTCTTTATACATAGGACTTGCATCACATCTAAAATTTAAAGTATTATCTCTTTTCAATTTGCCGAAATTTGGTTGTTAAATTGGCTACCTTTATCAATACATTTCGTTTGCACCTCAGTATGAAAAGTTCATTTTCATAAACATAAAAATGCAAAATAGTAATTTTTATAAATAAAATCTTAAAGACCTACAAGAGTATCAAATTTAATGTTTGTATGAATGCAGTTAATAATTTTTAATATAGTATATTTATAATATTTAATCGGTATTCAATTTGAAATCTATAATAATTCTAATATTATTGTAATTTCGACATGTCTTTCATAAAAAAAAAGTATAAAAAAGTTAAACAAAATAATAATCATTCAGATTTCAACCTCACACCACAGATACACAATATTGAGTTTTGCATGATTAGATTTAAAAGACAAATAAAATAGAAATTTTAATAAGTAAACAGCTGAATATTTAATATTTTTAAACTAAAATATTCATGCGGTATAATTATATGATTTAGTGGAAATAAAATTTGAAATTCGGAGAAATATATTTTATAAACACATTCCGAAAAGTTTATTTAAAATGCTATTTTAATGCCATATAATAAACATAAATGCACATAATAAACATAAATGCACATAATAAACATAAATGCACATAATAAACATAAATGCACATAATAAACATAAAATAATTTAAAAAATAATAAGGGAAATTAATACGTGAAAGAGCATTTAATGTTTAAGCAACTTTTTTTTTTATTTCCAAATAATATTTAAAATTTAAAATTACATCTCTTTTTAGCGTTTTAAAACTTAATTTTAAAATTTAATGTTGTTTCTTCAAATTCCATTCAGATAGTTGATGTGATTGAATATCAAATTGATATATATATATTAGAATAAAAAGGAAGACAGCAGTATTTATAAGGAAAATTTAAAACACAAATAAAAATAGAAACTTTAATTTTTAAATTACCTATTTTTTAAAACTGACAGATTTATGAGATATAGAAAAATTATATTTGAAATTCAGAATAATATACTTTTATAAAAACTTCCAAAAGGGTTATATAAAATTATATTTTAATGCTGTAGGATGAAAAAATTATATAAAAATATTTTAATAATTAATATATTTTAGGTTTTTACCCTCAGAATATGCTTTTATTTCAAGAATTTTATTTCATCACAGGGTGCATTTTGAAGACTCATTTTAAATGTGCGCTCCATTATTTGCTATTTTTAGTTTTATCGTGCAATCAAAGTTGATTGACTCCACATTTTTGATTTTCTGGCAGTGTATCCCTTTTTATTTCTGATGAATATATGATTACTATGTCTCAATCGAATGAAAGTTCTTGTTTTCACAAATGTTTTTATTATATTTTTGTGCATATTTGGAAGAATCAGTTGGATTTTTTTGCACGCATTTTCGATAAAATTAAATTCTTTCGAAAGTGAGCTGTCGTGAATCTCATTAAAATATAACCTTATATAACCTAGTATGTCTAGGTGTTTCGTTTATGCTTGGAGAGGAACTGCTACAAGAAAAATCAATTCCGAGTGAAGTTTCTTTTTTAAAATTCACAGCACATGTTTCTGGCAATTTTAAAGTTGGCTCAGCACTTTCATGCAATATTCTCTTAGCAGGAGCGTAACACAAAAGTTCTGCTTTCAAATTTCGTATTTAGCAAAACTGACCGGAAGTCTCTCTTTCTGAGAAGCAATTAAAGCTTCGTGTGAGAGAAAACTGCCCTGTCTGTCAAAGAAAATGACAATAAATGTTTACTTCACAATCCCGTCTCTTTCAAAGATCGACCAAAGATAACAAGCAATAAAAACTCCATATCTTAGCAAAAAAGATACACGACTATTTCATTTGAAGGAAAAAAAATCCCTCTAAATCGCTTTATTCCTAGAAAAAAATACTTTCGCTAATGAAAAATGTTTTAATTTGAAGAAATATGCTTTCATATGTCCAAAGAAACGATTTTTTTAAAGCAAAAATACTATTTTAAATGAAAAAATGCGTGCTTTCCCGTTGAAAGAATCGTTCTTAGCACTCTCAGTGACGTCAGAAAAACCGAAAACTTGATACCAGAACTAAAGGGAAATGGCACCCCCTGGTTTAAGATAACGTTTAAACACATGAATGTAAATGGAAATTAGATCCTCACCCCTTTCTTCTGATGAAATATCCGTAATCATTTTTTTTTCTGTTGGAGTTTAATTATTTTAAGTCACTAGAGCATAATAAATTTTATAGTTTTCTTTTTCAAAATTATTAGAGAAGAAGAAAATTTAGTTAATTAAATTTCAAAAACTAGGTAGTGAATGCCCCCCCCCCCTCCCCCTCCTTGCCAGCCCCCATGGAGTTGTGCAAGTTGCATTTTCTTAATTGTTCAAAAATGAAAAATTTACTAGAAGCTTCACGATGAATCTCTATGCTGTGGAATATTTTTTGGCACTATTTACAGACAGTTTTCTTTTTCTTAAACTATGACTGCTACTGTTTTTCCTATAAAAAGCTTGAAATATCTAAATATTCCCCATACATTTAACATTGGTTTTCAAAATTATTGCTTTGCATCACTATGACTTTAAACAAAAAAGCTCAATTTATGCACAGTGAAATAACTCCCTCTAATCTGCAAAGATTGTGTGGATTATAGAAATTTGCGAACTATAAATCTTTTTTTCCTTCTTTTGCAGATACAAAGTGAGTTATCTTTATTAATGCATGAATGAGTTAAGTTTTACAATAATATATCTCTTCAACAGTAAAAGAGCTTATCAATTTCATAAAAGCAAATAATATAAGCATAATCAAACAAGCATACATATATTTTAAAAATGCACTTTCATCACTGATTAGTTTTAATTTTCTGAAACACCAATCTAATTGTTATTTGTTTCAATGCTTTAGATTTATGTTAGGAAATTTTATTTGCAAGTTATGCAAAAATGTAATTTCCGGTCCAGAAATGAAAAACTGTTCTGATAAAAAGATAATACAATTTAAAATTATTAATTTAATTAGGTTCAGAGCTGAAAAAAAAATTTCTGGAGGGAAAAAAAATGGGGAAAAAAGTTATTTCTACCAAGTTTCTTCAAAATCTTAAGTATAAATTTCATTGTTTACATCTTAATTGCAGATTATCTGCATCCAAATATGTATTGCATCAGGAGATTATAGGTCTGTGGATTAAAGGGAGTTGACTGTATACTACATCATTAATAGAACATTACAACTTGTTGTGAACTTGCTTCTTTTCTTTATAAATTAACTGTGATACCTTCCCCGTGACTGTAACTGTGAAAGAAAATCAGAAATGCAAATGGAACATCGACAGAACGTTTGAGCGTGAGATGTCTGACACATGTCCAGGCAATATTGAAAAGAACAATTAGAACTATAAAACCAGAACTCTAAAGATTAAACTTTAGATTAGAAATGAAATGTAATGTAATGCTGTTAAGAAATAGAATTTTCTAGAAAATAAATAAATAAAATAAATTTCAATCTAAAGCTGCAGAAAATAATGAATTCCATCTAACAAAATCAAGTTAGCATTAAAATAAAAAACTATGATCATACATAGAAAAAAAGTTGTTTGTATAAAGTTCATCTTCAATACAGATAAATTAGATTGAAATAGCAATAGATACTCACAGCAGAATAAATCTGAACTTTTTGCAGTGGAATGTCTCCTGCAATTTTGCTCTCCATCAGTTCAATCATCTTTTTCAATAAAGGACCTGTGGCAAAGTAGGAAGTTTTTTGTAATTTTGAAGATGCACAACATACATGCATCTATTTATAAAACACTTTCCATGCAACATCTAATACTTCCACTGATTTAAAAAAAAAAGAAACAAATTTTATTTCTTTACAGTGTCAATATTATGCCAGGAAATACTATGTACAAATACATAAATTTAAAATAGACGACTCAGGAGAAGAATGGCATCCGATTCAGTTAAAACAATTTTAATTAATAGCTTTCATAATAAATGATTTTAAATGTTTAGGAAACATGCCCATTATACAATTCATCTGTTAAAATGGAGCTTGTATATACTGGAAATATACTCCAAAAAGAAAATTTTCCTAGTCCTGGTGAAAAGAATAAGATATTTTATACAGTCAAATCTCAATATTTTGAACTTGAAGAAAGTGCATATTTACTGTATTATCAGTTTGTTTTTAAAAAAATTATAAAATATTCTGATGTATGCACTTACTTCAAGAACAGAAGGTTCAATTATTTATTGTGATAACATCTACTTTCACTTAAGGAAATAATCTAATAACTTAACAGGAAGAATACCAACGTTATAAATGCACAAATAATACATAAAGCAGCAAATAGCTATTTCGAATCTACAAGTGAGATTCTTCTACAGTGCGACAAAGAGCAAATCACAGCGCACTAGAAAAAGCAAAACTGGCATTTTCTAGTACGCTGTAATTTGCTCTTTGTCGCGCTGAAGAAGAATCTCGCTTGTAGATTTAAAATAGCTATTTGCTGCTTTTTTGTGTATTATTTGTGCATTTATAACATTGGTATTCCTACTTTTAATATTATTGCACAAAGGTTTTATTTGCTATTTTTAATCTAATATAGTTTGCTACATGTTTTTATCCTTTTCATGTTCAGTTGCAGTTACCAAAAATAATATAAAACATTTAACTGATCAGGGTTCATACAAACTTGAGAAGAAAAAATCCAAGGAGTCTACAAAAATTCTAAGGAGTCTTAAGAATTTTAAAGGACTCATTGTATTTTGTCATCTATGTCATGCTCTTGTGTAACATGCATACCCACCCTAATTTTAATACCTCATTTGGAGAGAAAAATATATTTTATTCTGTTAAAATCTACTAGTTAGAGCTAAAATTACATTGTTTTCTGGTTTCATAAATTCTGATACAAAATTGCCAGAAGACTATTTTATGCAGTGACCAATGGTCATATGTACAGAGAACAGTCCAATCCCAAATACTCATTATATATCTCATGCCCCCAGATTTTAAAAGTAAATTTTGAAAGGGGGGGGGAGTAGCATATATACAATAAATAGATAAAAAATACAGTAACTTAACTTCCCCCAACAAATAGCAATAATCATTTGAACTTTACCTTTGTAAACATGAGACGATTTTTATTTTATATTTTTTAAAGGTTAACTTTTTCATGCTATACATACTAGAGATGAGACGGGCTCAGCTCGAACCCGGGCATGGGTAGAGTTGCAGAGAACTTTTTTTCAAATCTACATCAATTGTATTTATGCATGCTTATGCAGAAGCAAGAAGTAGCTCACAAAATTTAATTTTCTGTTTGGGAAAAACATTTTTAGACAGTGAGGGTTAGTGAGGAATATATCAGCTAAAAAAGGTCCTTTTTTTAATTATTAAAATAGAAAATGCATAAGTTAGAGTTTTTTTTTCTTTTTTCGAGATATAGAAAAATTTATGATATCAAAACTCGAATTAACAACGGAAGACTATAATTATCATGAGCTTAAGATAGAACTTGCTCATCACAGACACAGGATCTTAATAAATTCATATTTTAACCAAACAAGTGGGCAAGTGTGATCGAAGATCACACAAAGGGTTTATTTTAATATTTCCTTTCAAAGCACTAAAAAGTAGTTTCCCCCCTCTCCCCTTCTTTATTAATAATCCCTATTCACATTATTAATTACATCATTGTCTATTAGCATTTTATTTCTTTTTACTATACAAAAATTGTGATAAAATAATAAAATACAACTTTGGTTATAATAATGCGATCTTTATGAAAATTAGATTTCTGGTTTCACCATAAAAAAATATGCATAGATGCATAATTTTCGAATCGATAAATGCAATATTTAAAAACAAATTAATAGAGCTTTTAATCTCTTACTACCTTCAAAATTGCGTTTTTTTTTAATCTTCCTCCCTTTAACAGTTTGGAGATGAAAAGCGAGGATGTTTCACTGAGAAATGGCATAAGTTTCTGATTTCACAAAACTGATCTTTTTTTAAATAAAAATTTTAAATTTTTAATTGATATCTTGAAAAGTTCTGGTTTGATTTTTTCGAAATTTTTAAAATTTTTTTTTTCACTTTGGAATCCAAATTTTCATGCCAATAGACAGATTATTCGAGGTGTTTCTGAAAAGAGGACTTCTATGAGAATGTGGAAGCGCAACTCTTTATGGGAACCCTGAACTTCTGTCAAAATCAAAACAGATCATTTTATCAGTTTGGTTTAATCCGGTGTTATCAGTTTGGATAAAAATGTTCCTTTTAGCTGAGTGTCTGCACAATTTTTAATGAGTTTTAGGGTTTTTAATTAATATCTTCAATAATTTACACTGTATTCAAAATTTTATTATTTCTCATGTGACAGGGGTTATTCAGCTGTAAGTACACAAAATTTCACGTCTCTAACTTATATAGTTTCCGAGAATGGACAGACAGACAAGTGAGACGAATAGGGTTTCGTGAGATGAACGAAACCCTAAAAAGCAGTTAAAGCAGAAATAAATATCTTATTTAGATAATTTTCATCAATGAAATTCATTTCATTGATGATTCATTGAAATTCATCAATGAATTTCATTAATGAATGCATTAATTAGTGAAAATCATAATTGTTTTATTAGTTAACATTTCCTTCCAAAAGCAAATTATATTTCATCAAACAGAAAATAGACTTTAGATCATTAGAACTTACCAGCATTGACAGAGATGGGTTTATCCAAACAAGGTGTATTAGTAGATGTATAATAAAATCTTTATTTTAAAGCCGAAACATGTCTGTGAGTAATGCTATCGTCATTTTGACAGTCGCAACAACCTAACTAATAAATTTTGCTTTTACGCCATTTTTTTTGTTACTTCTAAACATCACACAATTTAAATTTTTAAATCATCAAATAGGGAGAAAAAAAACTTTCAAATGCAATTTGTCTGAAAACTGTATCTCATACAGATTCTTTTATGGTTATTAAAATAATTTTCATGCACAACTTTTTTTTAATCTGTGTGCAACCCAATGACAGAAGTAACATGATGAAATTATTTTTTTCAATTAAAAAAAATATTTAGCATTTAAAATTTTGTTGTATAAAACATAAAATTTTCTTGATACTTGATACTGAATCCTATAATTTATTTTTGAAAAATGCAAAAAGGAAATTATTTTTGCAAAACATTGTTTTCAATTAGTTGATCTTCAGTTTTGTTCAAGTGAAAAATAAAAATAAATATTAATTTTCCATGCTAAGTGCAACATGTTTTAAGTTTCTAGTTTACATCAAGTCTGAAAATATTTATAAGAAGTTGACTATTTTGAAAATATCGGATATCTATCAATTTATTGGATATTTTTTATATTTTCAAAAATATCATGATATTTACAAACATTGGTTAGGTGACAGATTTAGTTTAACATCCACACATCTATGTGAAATCTTTAAAAATTGGTTTGTTGAAAATTAATCCGAGTTACATAAAACTGAGGAAACATCTTATGAGCAAGTTTTGACATCATGCATATCCATTAATAAGTCACACTATTTGGTGACATTATTTTTATGGGGTCAGGTTTTTGTGATTGATGAAGTAGCAAACTCAAGTTTTTAAAAGCTAGTAGCTGTGATCGTGTGTTTTGTTCTTGTTTAGCATGTATTTCATGCACACGATTTTGCTAAGCCTACAACGGCGATTTTTCCCAGCCAACTGCAATGTTCTTTCCTAAGCCTACCACAGCATTTCAGAGAAGCGTTTCTCTGATGATGTTATTCCTGTGACATTGTTGCAATTTGTGCGTGCACCCGAGGGCATGGCTTCGTAGTTGTTGTTTCCTCCGAGTTAGCGCTAATGCAGAGAGTGTGTTTATTTTCTGCGAATTAAGAATTGTGTTTTGATTTCTATTTAAATTATTTGTCTTTCAACAATTATCATCACTTTTTAATTAACTAATGAATTTGAATTTTCTCATGATATTACTTTTGGGCACCCTTTTCCTTTAGTATTTATACCTGTGCACCGTAAATTTAACCAGAATTCCAGTAAAAATTGTGGGTTAATGAAGGTGTATTGAAAATCTTTTTGAGTTGTTATGGTGCAAAGTCCAGGTCTGCAGTACCTGCTTTGTAATGCCGGCAACAATTTTCAAAAATGTTTCTTTTAAAGAACTCCAACTTTTATTAAAGTGATGTCTTATTTTTTAAACTTTAGGATTGCCTGGATTTAATTAATAAATTTTAAGAATGAGATTTTAACTGTCATAAATTCTTCGAACGATCGCCAGCCATCTAAAATCTTGCCTTTTTGAGATCTATAAATAAAATGATTTTCCATTAGATAATTTAATTCCTAAGAACAATGAACCAAATGGGAAAACATGATCTGCCTTCCTTCTTTGGTGAAGTTTCAAGTCAATAAATAGATCTTTCTCCAATCTTATGTGTTTTTATTTCAAATCTTCAATGTCATCTCATAAAGTAAGGTCTAATTTAATATATCATTTTCTCTTCTCTAATTTATGACCTTAAATAACATTATACGGGATTATTGTGGATCTCAATGCAATCAATTTTCTTCTTCCAATAAAGTCACAATTAATTACAACAATTAAATTACAATTATTATTAACAATGCCACAGTAACTACTTTTTTAAATTATCTTAAAATATGCACTGCAATTACATATGTTTATAATAATGTTGGGCCATAACTGCGGTTTCTATAAGCTTAATTGTTTTTTTAAATAATAATTTTTAGATCTGAAGAGTACGCATCCTTGCTCAGAGTGGGGTGACATTCCACGGATTCAAAAAATTTTCGATTTCGGACCATAATTTTTGATTTAGCAAAATCCCAATTTTTGTATAGGAAAAAAAAAAAAAAAAAGAAAAAAAGAAGAAGCTTAGGAGTTATCTATTTCTTTTCAAAATATCTCCTATCGTATGGGTCCCATCGCGACACGGTTTGGCTCATTCGACTCTAGATCGATAGAGCTTACCGATTTTAGTTCCTTTTTTCACCACCAGGGTAACTGTTTTTTTCTCTCTTAACTATGGTCCGTTTCTATAACTCAGAAAGTATGTTAGGGATTTCCACCAAACTGATTCCAAACATCATAATTAAAGTAATAAGGACCCTCTATAACATTTTTTAAAGTTTCTGAGTTTATACCACTCTTTTCAGATAATAATATCAGATTTATATATTCATTTCATAACTTTTCGAGTTCTGCGAGTCCTATCGCAACGCGGTTTGTCTCATTCGACTCGATATCGATTACATTTTTAGTTCCAAGCTTCACCACCAGGGGGCACTTCCGGAAATCGGGTTCTACGGGCCCGATTTCGACGGGGTATGGCTCTTTCGACTGGATTTCGACAGCTTTACAGATTTCGGTCATGTTTGTATAGAACAGATTGCGCCCCTTGGTGGTGGAAGGTGTAATTAAAGGATTTTTCAGCCAACTCGGGTTCTATGGGTCACATCACGACGCGGTTTGGCTCAATTGACTCGACATCGATAGAGGGTACTAGAGCTTATCGGTTTTAGTTCGTTTTTCACCACCAGGGTGCATTTTCTTATCTCTGTTTCTATGGACCGGATCACGACGGGGTATGGCTCATTCGACTCAAAGTCGATAGAGGATACTACAGCTTATTGATTTTTGCTCCGAGTCTCACCAGCAGGGGGCGCTTTCCTATCTCTGTTTCTATAGAAAGGATAACGACAGGATATTGCTAATTCGACTCGACATCAATAGAGCTTATACATTTTAGTTCGTTTTGCTTTCCTATCTCCGGTTCTACGGACATGAAAACGACGGGGTATGGCTCATTCGACTCGACATCGAAAGCCTTAACGATTTCAGTTATGATCGTATAAACGGATTGCGCCACCTGGTAGCGGAAGGTGGAACTAACGTATACTGCAGCGTGTGCATAGCACGACTGCTATACGGTGCCACGGGCAGCGGGTACCCGAGCCGGAGGTTCGTTCAGTTTGAGGTTTATACTACTCGATGTGCAATTTAAGGGATTATCCTGTGCATGCGTAGCATGACTGGTATACGGTGCCGAAGGCAGCGGGGACCAGGGTCGGAAGTTCGTTCGGTTAGAGGTTTGTACTATTCAATGTGCAAATTAAGGGATTATTCGGTGCCGAAGGCAGTGGGGACCCGGGTCGGAGGTTCGTCCGGTTCAAGGTTTTACAAGATTCGAGATTTTCTACAATTCGAGGCGCCGATGTAAATTAGGGGCCCGCTAGCGGGCGAAGCCAGCTAGTGTTTATAATAATGTTGGGCCATATTGTAAACATACATATATAGGCTTGCTAAAACTGTTAAGAATATAAGTCAATACAAGACAAAAACTTCTTTTAAAAGCAAAGTGGTTATTAAAAAGAAAATATGTATATAAAAGAACTAGATTTTAAGTTCGGATGAAAGTATAATATAAACACAGCACTCAGTAGCTCAGACTGCAATGAAAAATAAATAAATATTAAAAAAAGAAAAAGTTTTTTTTTTAGTTCCAAAGTATTTAAAGTTTTTGAGATTATAGGACTATTTTTACTGCAGCAATATAATGTGATATACATGAGGCATTTTTAAAAAATACTCTCTGTAAACTACAAAAATAAGCACATCAAATATAAAACAAAATTTTTAAAAATGTAGTTAATAATTACAAATTATCTAAAGTCTTCCTAAAATATACAGTGTATCTGAACTGATGATGTGAACTGTCAGGTGTGACAATACACGTCAAGACAAACAATTTTGTATAGGAAACAAGGGTTGCAACCAACTTATTCAATCAAAAATACAGGATGTCTCTCACATCAAGATGAACCCAGAATTTTATTCATAACTGTAACAATAATGAAAATATCTTAACAAAATCTTCAACAGAATAACTTTGTTTTCTGCGAAATGTCATAACATCAAGAGAAGATCCCTGTAATTTGGTTACTGATGCTGTTTGTATAGTCAACTCCTTTCTGAATTTTGAAGCATCTACCTCAGTGTTGTTTGGACACCGGTGATGGACATTTCTAGCACTTTTTGTGATCTCATCACTTTTTGCAGAAACCAAAGTTTGTTAAAGATTTTTCTAAAATAGTTTCATTATTGTTACAGTCATGAATGAAAATCCAGATTTGGCTTCATATGAGATGCCCTGTATTTTTGATTGAATAAGTGGATACTACCAATCAGGTCGGCAACTGAAGTAAAGGATCCTCCTGTTCTATGCGTCCGCTGTCTGTTCTGCGAAGTGGCGGCAGTCTGTCCCACCTGAACGCTGCTAACAGCTATAATGATCTCAAAGCCGCAGTGGTTGTTAGACGTATTAAACGCCCTGGCCAAACCCAATCCACTAGTCGGTGTCTTAAACTTATTGAATTTAGCTTTTAAATTTTTCTGGTGACATCTTCCATGATCGGGTCTACTAACGATCTGATTGGCAACTGAAGTAATGGGATCTCCTGTTCCGTGAGTGCGCCGCCTGTTTCATGAAATGGCAGCGGTATTGTCATGTCCATTGTTGTAAAACGCAGGGAGTGGCTTTTAATTCATGATATAAAAATATGAAAAAGTTTTTTTTGTCATTGTATTAAATTTATGAGCACTATTGATGCTTATGTATGAATTAAATGTTTCAGCATGTATGATTCAATAATACTAATCTTTGGATTGCTTAACAATATTTGTAAGAAAACCAATATTCATAAATTAAACTTAAAATATAGTATTTTTAGGGACATACTAATACGACGGTAAAATAAAAACTCAAATTTTATATATATAGACAAATTTTTAATGGATTAAAATAAATGAAACTCAATCTTATATCAAACTAAAACATTAAAATATATTATGAATTATCTTAATTTTATTTATTGTTTACCACAAATTACATATACGTATCTGGTAAATGTAGTCTTAATCATTTTTCTGAAAAAGTTTTTCTTAAAACCTATGGAAATCAAGTCTTTATAAATTAAAAATTCTTGAATCCTGGGTAGTTACAGATTTATTTTAGAGATAAATTTAATAATATAGATTATTAGTCTTTAAAGAACATAATCTTTTATTAACCATGAATCACAAAAATTCAAACACCGAAGCCTACTAGAAATAATCATTTTTGTTGCTGAAAATTTATGATCTTTGAATTTTTCCGAAAAGTTATTTTGTATGATTATCCACTACTTTTGTTATAATTTCAACTCTATGCAGATTAATAATTATCATGGTGTGAATAAAATTAAAAGAATTGCACATCCTGAAAAATCAGAACTTTTGCCATCCCGCACAGAGATTCCAAGGGATGGGTCTTAGAGACCCTGAAAATCAGGACACCTGGCAACACTAATTGCAACCCTCCTTTCCTATAATTGTTTGTCTTGACATGTATTATCACACCTTACAATTTTCACCATCAGATCAGATACACCCTATATATCAAAAGCATGCTCAATAAAATCAAAACTTGTAAAACTACCTGCACGTAATCGATGAAGCAAGGGTGAATTCCAACTCCAGTAAAATGATAAATCTGCAACATTTTCAAGTTCTTTCCAGTAAGGATCTGCCCATGCGGGAATAGTGAGATTATATTTTTTCTGGGGGGAAAAAAAAAAGAGAGTAAAATACTTGGCATTTTACACTACATTAGTATCTCTCAGAAATTTATGCAACATAAAAAATTATAAGATAGAATGAACAATAATAATACTATAAACATATTTACTTACTTCAATAAATAGCACATCATGTAAATATGAAGCAGAAGTCCATTCTGTTATAGATGATCCGCTGTTTATTGTCAAGTTTTTAAACATTTCCTGTTAAATAAAAATAAATCTATTTCAAACTATCTGAATATAATTAAAGTAGAGAAAAAAATAAAACAAAATAACTTGTTAACATGTTGAAATCACTAATAAATAGAATAAATAACTGTAATTATAGTAATAAGTATTTAGTTATTCATGTAAGAGACTACTAGAACGAGAAAAAAAGCATATAACAAAAATGAGAATACAAAGAGCATAAAAATAATTTGTTTATCATTTAAAACTAACAAAATTGCAAACTTCTTAAATCTATACTAATATTATAAAGGAGTAAATCTTGTTTGTTTGTTTGTAGGGGGTAATCTCTGGAACTACCGAACCGATTTGAAAAGTGATGGTGGCAAATTGATGGTGACAACCCCTGCTCCAACATAGGCTATATTTTATGTCGGTGCCACTAACCCCAGGGGGTGCAGGAGCAAAAAACGTTCTAAAATTGCGATTTTTCAGTTATCACACTGGCTGTCAAGCCCTGAGAGCTTGGCAGCCGGTTCTGTATGTATGTATGTACGTACGTAATGCGATAACTCTTCATAGAAATATCCGTTTTCCTTCAAATTTTGTTTATAGGTTCACTGTGTTAAGGCGCTTCCCTGATTAGTTTTCGGGATTGATTGGTTAAGTATAAAAGGGGGGGAACAAGGGGCTAATTCCCCCCCCCCCTTAATTTATATAAATGAGTTTTTCATGCAGAATTATTCCGTTTCCCTTCAAATTTTGTTTATAGGTTCACTGAGTTAAGGCGCTTCCCTGATTAGTTTACGGGTTTGATTAGTTCAGTATAAAGGGGGGGGGGATCGGGGGGAGGCTAATCCCCCCCCTTAATTTATATAAATGGGTTTTTCATGCAGAATTATTCCGTTTTCCTTCAAATTTTGTTTATAGGTTCATTGGGTTAAGACGCTTCCCTGATTACTTTTCGGGATTGATTGGTTAAGTATAAAGGGGGGAACGGGGGGCTAATCCCCCCCTTAATTTATATAAATGGGTTTTTCATGCAGAATTATCCCGTTTTCCTTCAAATTTTGTTTATAGATTCACTGTGTTAAGGCGCTTGCATGATAATTTTCGGGATTGATTGGCTGAGTATAAAGGGGGAACGGGGGGGGGGGGGGGCTAATCCCTCCCTTAATTTATATAAATGGGTTTTTCATGCAGAATTATTCCGTTTTCCTTCAAATTTTGTTTATAGGTTCACTGTGTTAAGGCGCTTCCCTGATTAGTTTTCGGGATTGATTGGTTAAGTATAAAGGGGGGGAACGGGGGGATAATCCCCCCCTTAATTTATATAAATGGGTTTTTCATGCAGAATTATTCTATTTGCTTCAAAATTTGTTTATAGATTCATTGCGTTAAGACGCTTCCCTGATTAGTTTTCGGGATTGATTGATTAAGTATAAAGGGGGGGAAAGGGGGGCTAATACCCCCCTTAATTTATGTAAATGGGTTTTTCATGCAGAATTATCCCATTTCCTTCAAATTTTATTTATAGGTTCACTGTGTTAAGGCGCATCTCTGATTAGTTTTCGGGATTGATTGGTTAAGTATAAAGGGGGGGAACAAGGGGCTAATTCCCCCTTATCTATACTAATATATAAAGTAATAAAGATTGTTTGTTTGTTTGTTTGTTTGTAGGGGGTAATCTCTGGAACCACTGAAGCGATTTTAAAAGTGATGGTGGCAAATTAATGGTGACAATCCCTGCTCCAACATAGGCTATATTTTATGTCGGTGCCACCATCCCCAGGAGGGTGCAGGAGCGAAAAACATTCTAAAATTTCGATTTTTTGTGTACTGAAGGAGATAGAAGTATCAAATTTGGTATGGTAGTTACTTATAAGATGTAAATGCTCTCTAATTACAAATTATAAAAACATTCGCAATTTAAAAGGGTGAGATGAGGAAGAAGCGTTCTAAAAACATTCTAAATTACAATTTCTATGGAATCTCTGAAACTACAGAACCGATTTCAAAAGTGATGGTGGCAAATGGATGGTGACAGTCCCTGCTCCAACATATGCTAAATTTTTTGTCGGTGCCACTGCCCGCAGAGGGTGCAAGAGCGAAAAACGTTCCAAAATTATGATATTTTCAATAATGAAGGAGTTAGGAACTGGACATTTTGTATGGTCGTTACTTACAAGATTTAAATGCTCTATAAGAACAAAATCTAAAAAAATTCGAAATTTAAAAGGCTGAAATAAGCAAAAAATTTTCTAAAAACATTCTAAATTACAATTTGTTTGGAATGTCTGGAACTACTAAAGCGATTTCAAAAGTGATGGTGGCAAATGGATGGTGACAATCCCTGCTCCAACATAGGCTATATTTTATGTCGGTGCCACTACCCCGAGGGGGGTGCAGAAGCGAAAAACGTTCTAAAATTGCAATTTTTGCGATGCTGAAGGAGCTAGAAACTTCAAGTTCAGCATGATTGTTATTTTTAAGATCTAAATGCGCTCTAAGAACAATTTCTAAAGAAAAATGATCTAATGATTCTGCGATTTTTCAACTATTGAATTTCTAAAATTACCAAATTTCACAATAGAGTACCATAGCGAAACCTTCACGCGTAAAAAGATAATGATAAGGGCGACGTGTCCTGACGTGTATATTGACTATAGCACGAGTCACAAATTATAGTATCCTTATTATTCTGTTAAAATATAAAAGTGAATTATGAAATGTCATATTTTGTTTGATTAAAGGTTCGTTAAGAGAAATTGACCAGCGTAGCGGGCGTAGCTTGCTAGTATGTGATAAAAGTGCAGAAAAAGTAGCACGTTTTTGGAGGAATTAATCTTTTTTCTACAAGAAAAGGCACATGTAATTACGAGAGCAGAAAAAATAAATTTTGATTCTGTTCTTGTGTAGTAGTAGCTGTACATGCCTTTGCCTGAAGAAGAATCCATTTCTATGAAAGGCAGTAATTTTTCTCTATTTTTATGGTGCATTTAAAGAATTTATAATTTTGGAACTTTTTGGTTAGCAGTGTGTCACTTTGAAATAAGTTAATTAAGGTGACACGTGCAAATACTTGGAAAGGTAGTAGAAGTAAATTAGAAACAAGAATGCTAGCCTAATAATATATCTGTAAGATTTCATATTTAAATCTTACAATAGTGTAAATACTTACTTGACTTATGACCAGACTTGTATAAAACCAAAAACTTTCTGCTCACATAAATATTGGGTCAAAAGCTTTCTGTAAATTAATTTACTGTTTAATAAAATTACGTGTTATATTATTTTGACGATATGGATTAAAAACAGTAGTTTAAAATAATTGCCATTTAAAATTAATTAATATTAGTTAAAGAACAATTATTTTGGTTAAAAAAATAATAAAACTACAAATCCATGATAGCAAGAGCTGAATTCTTATCAAATATTTTGTCAATGCATTAAGAAACAGCCCAATTCTTAACATTTTCGCACAAAGTTTTGCATCTTTAAACTTTGAATTTGACAGTAAATAAATCGTACATAAAATTGGGGAACATTTAAAAAAAATTTTTAGTATCTTTAAAAAAAAAAAAAACTGCAAAGATTATAATTTTGTAGGAAATTTTCCACACACGCCTTGTGCGTGTGCGTCTATATTATACAACTCTGCTTATGACTATAAATAACTATATCATTTCAATTTGATTTTAAACACTTTTTATCACTTACTCAAAGCAAACAAATAAGAGGAGGCGATCACAATACTTCAAGCTTATTAATAAATAACAATAAACATATGTAATAATTCACCTAGAGGTGTACTTTAAATCTTTTATTTCACAAACTGGATTTATAACCTTCACATTGTGGTATGAAATTATGGAATAATCATTTCTCTTGTTTTCCGTTTTTAACTTCATCTTTTCAACAGCCTCATAAAATCTTGCAATATCACGTGGCTACTAATTAAATCTTTGAGTTTGTATTATTGTGGATACTGATGCATGGATTGGTATTATTTCAATCCCAAGAATCATATATTCAGGCATATAACACACACTTTTAATACAAAAAAATGCATCCAAATTGACAGGTTCTATACCCTATATATAAAAATAAAAGATTAAAAAAGATGTGCATAAGAATTAATATTTCTACATTAATGAACACTGTATACATTTTTCTTTATGTTTGTATTTTTCAATGCTCTTTATTGTATTTTCATTTTATATTGGGAAGTTTATTATTATTATTTTGCAAAGAAATGGGTGTGTATAACACAGCAAATATACTTAAATATAGAAAAATATAGTCTCAAAAATTCTAATTGCATATAACATGGCAGAGTGTATTTTATGCTAGAAAGTGTGGTACTGTATTTTCTTGTACATAATCTGCAGATTGTGACAGGAAATATCAGCTATGTCTCACATGGGCAGACACAGGATTACAGGAGTCCTACATCAGCTGAGTAAAACAATTTGACCCATGGTTTGGGTCGGGTCAGTACTATTCATTTTACATTGTGAATCAGGATCAGTTGGGTTGGCTAATTGTTTCTGGTTCAGATAAAGTCCGGTTCATGCTAACTATATATTTGAACATGAATGAGTCTTTATAAACAATGAAACCAATATTAAAGAAATGATTATAGGCTATTTTTTTTTTACCAATTGTATTAAATTGTAGATCACTTTTCGTTGATTTCGAGTCAGGTTTGGGTCGAAAAGAACTTTTTTGTTGGGTTCAGGTTAAATTATGGATCAACAAAATTATTTTTGCTGGGTTCAGGTTGAGTTGCAGATCAAGGAAATTTTTTTTGCCGGTTTGGGTTGACTTTTAATCAAATTTGAAAATTTGGGTCTTTCTTAAAATATCAGGTATAATCTGACCACGCAGGACACACACACAAATGGTATTTAGTCTTAGTATTTCAAATTATGTCTTGCTTTTTCAAAGACTTAGGAAGAGCTGAGCTTAAGATATAACCCATGACTTATACACAGTAAAATACGGCATGTATAATAATTAAATAAAAAATTATTTCATTAAATATAAAATATATACAATCTCAATGGAAACAATGTTACTTTTTCTTGGAATAAATAAGTTTTCATTGACTTAGAATTGCCAATCTTTATTGGAGTCCAAAAAAATTATGAATTAACACACATTAATCACTTATTATCCTTACTGACAGCTGTGGAGTGGTTCATCTAGAAAAAATACTTTGAGCAATGTATATATTTTTTCATGTGAATTTAATATGTGTTTTTATTTTTTTTTCAGATCTGAAATTTTAAACTTAATGTGTTTTAATTTTTTTACTTGGGCTGCACACTTATCCCTAGTAATGTAAACAATTGGACTTTTTTTAAAATCCTTCCTATTTATGTAAGCCCACATACAACTATTCAATTTATATAAACACACACACACACACACATATATATATATATATGTGCTTTGATGAATTCTTCTTGTTTATAATCTTCCTCACAATGAATAAAACATGCATTAATAAAATAAATGACAATCAGAATCTACTACTAAACAAGATCAATCTTATTATGTGATGCAAAACTGAAAAAAAAAAAAAAAAAAAAAAGCACAAGACTTCTTAATACTCTCCTCTTTCTTTCTTTTCATTATTATTATTGGATGACTAACTTTAACTATAAATATTACAGACATTTATATTAGGTAAAAGCATATTCAAATATAATAAAGCACATTTGATAAGCACATACAGTGCACTCTCATTACTGCGTCTCTGCTTAAGATGTTATCTCCAGTTAATGAGGACATTGCTTCCCCATTATTTTCCATTTATAATCAATGTTAAGGATATTGCTTAATATGTATCACTCATTCCTTGGTTATAGGGGCTACAGTCATCTTTTGAACATGTAAGCTAAACAGACCAGGAACTCCATTTAAAGTGGAATCTGACCTACTACAAATATCCATAACTGAGTTGGGATTCGAATCTGGCACCTTTTGTCTAGTAGCCAGTGCCCGAATCACTAGACAAGAAGGTGGTACCACTCATCAGATAATGTGGACAATTTATTCACAAACTGACTGGGTAGAATCAAAACATGTTTTGTACATAATCTAATACATAAAAATGAAAAATTTTCTGTCTGTCTGCAATTCTATACAAATCAACAGTTTGAAAACCAAAATTGTGAAATGTTATGTACAGGTGTATTAAAACACGGCCGAGGCAACTAAAGTAATCCGGAATCGAAATAATGTATAGTTAATTTTTAATTAATCAAAAATCTAACAGCCTTTTCCGATCAAATTTAAACATTTTTTGGCATAAAAGTTGCCAACAATTAAAAATGCCCAATAAAATTCTTTCCACAACAATTAATTTTCTATTGAAAGATTTCCATGTGAAAAATGAAAAAGAAATAAAAAGTTTCAACAGTTAAAATAAAGATTAATAGGACGTCCTATTGGTAATATAATGGAAATTTTCAAACATTTCTCAATAATACAAGGAGTATGAGTATATGTAAGTACAGAAAGCAGGTTAATAGAATGTCATTAGAGAATTAAAAGAAAATTAATATGACGTCGTAATGAAAGTTTAACGGACTTTTTCAAATATTTGAGAATCCTACAAAGAGAGTATCAATATGAGTAATGGAAGCATGTAGATAGGACATCAGCAGGTGAATATAACATCATATGGGTTTGAGGAACGTATTGAATCATGATAAAAACCTGATTATGGAAATATTGACATATTTTAACATTTTGAAGTTCTCTGTACAACATGTTTAATTTTGAAATGGATTTTTCTACACAAAGATTCTTAAAATCCTTGGATTTTTCTATACAAAGATTCTTAAAATCCTGGATAACACTGGGTAATTCAGCTAGTTTATTCTAAAGTGAAATTTGGTGTAACATTGGTTATTGAGAGATCCAAGAAATTGTCAGTGACAGTGATGAAGAGAACAAAAACATTCCACCACCAAAAAGGTAACAGGTTCAAAAATTGCTATCTGTTGTTCACCCCTAGTACAAATCAAAATGTGATGCAACATACCAAATTTTCGAGTGTGTTACAAAACTGGAAAATATGGTATAAAAAGATCAGCTATCACAGAGAAATTTTAGATATTCCTTTAATTACAGTAAAATTATATAAGTACAGCACTTTCTTCGCATATTTTGTTTGTCCTGAGTGATTTATTCTTTAGTATTAAAAAATTGTCTTTAACTTGCTTTTTTACTAAATTAAAGAAAAAGTTGTTTCGATAACAATATAATAAATTATAACACCTTGTAATAATATATTTTTTTAAAAGCTAAAAAATGTAAATTAACAACATAATACAAATTAAAATAAATTTTATTAGGTTGTTTCACATGTTTTGAATCACTCCGAGTCATTTTCAAAAACAAATGAGAATATTCCATAATTGCACGGGCTTTGAAGTTATTATTTTCATGTACTTTTTTAAAAATTATGTACGTTATCTTTTATTTTTACTTGGTTGTTTGTTTATTTTCATATCTGTGACCATGGAGTCGCTCGAGCATAAAAATAAAAAGCAAAAAAGCTTAAAGTGCAAAAGCTTAAAAGCCCATGCAATTATGGAATATTCTCATTTGTTTTTGAAAATGACTCGGAGCGAGTCTAAACATGTCAAACAACCTAAAGAAAGTTATTTTAATTTGTATTATGTTGTTAATTTACACCTTTTAGCATTTAAAAGAAATAAGAAATAAAGCTGTTTCTTTTAAAAGTTGGTAACCTGGTTAATTTCTGTCAAAAACTGAATTCAATTTATTCAACGTAAGGAATTCTTTTACTCAACTGAAATGCTTACATCATTTAATGAAGACTTTGATAAGTGGGGGCAAAAAATGACCTCCCTTGGAAATTTAAACTAACACAAGTTCACTGTATATGATTTTGGCTGGTAAAAAAGACAAAGCGGTCACTTTTTTTTTTTTTTAAGCAATTCTAGAATTTTAGAAACTTTACAGGAGTCTGTGCAGACTTTTCTCCCAGGGTCCTGTTTTTGTGAAAAGCTTTTTGTAAGTAAAATCGCATGAGATTAATTAAATTATTTTGTCAAAAGATGAACTCTTGGACAATAGACATTTTTTCGTTACTCCATGTATTTAATTTATTTTTTATTCAGACGATAAACGTGATATATTCTACGATGAGATTTATATATGTTGGCATTATTGTTTTGGTTTTGATGTGTGTATTTGAGTCAGTGTGTGTTGATATGTAAATAAATGTTATGTTTTGTGTGTTTAAAGAAGCTATATTTATTATAAAATAATTATCATTTTTAACTAAAATGTTAAAAAATAACTAACAAAATGGTAGCAGAAGCCCATGGTTTTAAAGAGAATTTTGTATTTTGAGTGCACAAATAAGAAAAAGAAAATATGAATTGTATCGAAACTAGGCCTAAGAGAAGATAAGAATTTGTTCCAATTGGACTAATCACCAATAGAAAAAATTTAAGAGGTAACAAATTTATATGCATTTAAAAATAGTTAGGAAGATAAGTTAAAGTATTTTAACTACGTGTGAATCCAATATATTTGGAATTCCTAGAATAGAACCGTTAACAAGTTAAAACTATACATTATGGAGTGTGCAAGTTGAAGCTTTAATTAAATCAAAACATTTGATTTACTTGATGTTATCGAAAGTCATGAACCGATAAAAAATGAAGGTGATCCTGATAGTTTAAAAGCACATAAAACATGATTAGATAAAAATGATAAAGTTTATGGTATAATTATATTGACGTTGTCGGCAAAACAAACGATGGCAGTTATAAGGATTAAAAAAGCTAAGGATTTATGGCAATTACTTAAAAAGTGTTATGTAGGAATTAAAAATCAGAGAAGAATTCAATTAAAAATTAATCTTGCAAGAATAGAGGAAAAAGAAAGAGAAACTATCGAAGAATATTTAATAAGAGCTCAAGGGATAGCTAATGAAATATCAGAATTGGGTACAGAAATTGACGAAAGCGAATTAATAGGATTTATTATAGAAGAACTCCCAAAGACATATAGCAAAGTAACAACTGCAATATCATCAAACCCAAATATAACTTATGAAGTAATGCAAGAAAATTTGTTGAGATATGAAAGAAAATATGATAGATTTCACGAAAATTAGTCTAAACCATTTAGGGCTAATGAAAAGAAAAGATTCATTGTTTTACGTGCGGAAAGCCAAACCATATAGCATGGAATTGTTACAGTAAATCAAATATGACACACTCGCGAAATAATAAGGAGTAATTCACCTAAGAAAAATTTACAAAATTGTTATAGTAACAAATTTAAAGGATTTCAGGATGTAAGAGAATACTCACACAACAATAAGAATTATAACAGGAATAATAATGTTTCAAACAAGAAAACAAAGGAATATACATGTTTTACAGATGAATATGCATTGCAGTCAAATGAATTCAATAGAAATGAGTGTAACGAATCTGAAAATAATAACCTGGGAAATAACCTGGATGTTAGATTCAGCATGCACTTTGCATGTGACGCATAAAGAAGATATTGTTGTAGAAAGAAAACCTGAAGATACAGAAATTGCAACTGCTGACAGCGAGCGATCAATACAACGACATATCATGGAAATGTTCATATTACGGCTTATGATCAGAAATTTGGCAAAACAAAAATAAAACTTAGAGGTTCTTTGTGTACTTAATTTAAGAGGAAATTTAATGTCAGTCCCAAGTTTAGCCAGAAAAGGAAAATATGTGATATTTGATAATGAAGGAGCAGCCATTTACGAAAAGAACACAGGTGAATTAATTGCTCATATTTGAAGATAATACATTTAAAATAAATTTAGCTGTACGAGAGACAGATGAAGACAGAAATTAATCTTGTTTACGGAAAATCAAAGAAAGAACTATGGCATAGAAGACTTGGGCATATAAATTATGTATACTTATAAAGAATGTCGAGAGAAAACCTTGTAAGGGGATTAGAACAGATGAATGGTAAAGAAACAAAATGTGAAATATGTATTCAAGGAAAATTAACAAGAACACCATTTAATCATATGATAGAAGGAACAACACGTATTTTAGAAAGATTACATGCTGATTTATGCAGACCAATGAAAGTACACTCATTGGGAGGGAGTAAATACATGATGTAGATGAATAGTAGACGAATATAGCAGAATATATTTTACAGATTTTGTAAGATGTAAAGATGAAGCAAAAGAAAGAATTATAAATATAATAGGGAGAAGAGAAAATGAAATCGGAAAGAAAGTAAAAGCGGTTAGATCAGATAATGGTGGTGAATTTACTAACAATCAGCTCGTGAATTATTATAAAAGAAAGGGTATAAAGAATGAAAGAACGACAATTCATAGTCCATAAAGTAACAGGATTGCAGAAAGAGCTAATCAGACTGTTATTAATACAGCAAGAACATTGCTGATAGAAGCAAAACTACCTTTATCCTTTTGGGCCGAAGCAGTATCAACAGCTACTTCTATACATAATGTTACTCCAACAGCTATGAGAAAGAAAACACCATTAGCATTATGGTCAAATAATAAGCCTACAGCAAAGCACGTGAGAATATTTGGATGTAAAGCTTTTTATCGCAACGATGACATCAATAAAAAGAAATTTGATGTAAAAGCAAAACCAGCAGAGTTTATCGGATATTCAAGAGATCGGCGAGCATACAGATTAAACTTGACTTAAAGGAAAAGAGAATAAATGAAAGCAGAAATGTAATATTTATAGAAGAAAAAAATGGGATATGAAGATGTAGTTAAGAAAGAAGAAATTACTGATGAATTTGAATACATCAACATTACCAGTAAAAATAATGTAATAGATGAACTAGAAGAGATTTATTCTGATGAAAATGAAGAAGAATTAAATCAGAAAAAAGAAACAATTACATTGACAAAAAATGATATGAATGATTCTGTGACAGAAGAATATCAAATAAATGATATAATTAATGGAAATGAGGAAAAGCAAGAAAAAGAAAATAGTGTGAATAAGCTGTTTGAAGAACCTAGAAGATCATCATGAATTAGAAACCAAATCCAAAGTATTTAGCAAATCTGGTGCACAAGGAAGTCCCGAAGAATTACAAAGATGTATTAAATTCTAAAGATAAGGATAAATGGATAAAAGCAATCAAAAAGGAGTCACACTCGTTAGAAGAACACAAAATGTGGAAAATCGCTGACAGACCAAAAGATGTGAAGGCGCTGAGAAGCAAATAGATTTTTACTGTAAAAGAAAACGGTGAAGATGTAAAATATAAAGCAAGATTAGTAGCCGACGGATCAAGACTTAAATTTGGAACAAATTATCAAGAATCGTACAGTCCTGTAATGAAAACTGAATCATTTAGAACTTTATTGGCAGTCGCAGCAATAAAAGGCTACATAACTAGATTTTTCGACGTAGAAACAGCTTATCTGAATGCAGATCTAGAAACTGCTGTTTATATGAATCCGCCTGAAGGTTTACAAATTGAAGGAGGGAAAATATTGGTAACAGGAAATTTATATGGGTTGCTAGAAGCAGGAAGATGTTGGTACGAAAAATTAGTTAATATATTTGATAAAATTGGATAACAACCATGTAAAGCAGATCCTTGTGTGTTTGTTAATAAAAAGGATAATAAATTTATTACAGTAGGAATATATGTAGATGATGGAATAATCGTTAGTGAATCTGAAGAATTAATAAATAGATTGATACAACAATTGAATAAAGAAGCAAAAATTAAAGATCTGAAGAAAAAATTAAATTCTTTGGTATTGATATTGAAGAAAATAATGGAGAATTTTTGCTAGGGCAAGCTAAATATCCAGAAAAGATCTTAGAAAGATTTGATATGGAAAATTGTAAAAGTGTGAAAACTCCTGGTGTTTCCGGAATAAATTTAGATGAATATGTAAGTGAAAATAAAATTTATGCAGCATTATATCAAGAAATGCTTGGAAGTATAGGATATCTAGAAAGAGGTACAAGGCCAGATTTAGCTTTCACTATAAGTAATTAATCTCAATACAATCTCAATAATTGTCAGTAAAAGAAAAAATAATAAAATTATATTGCCTTCATTCATTAATTTATAAATTCAATAAATAATATAAAAAAAATTATGATACGAAAAACATTACGATAAGAAAAAATTAAAAACAATTAAGTTAGAAAAATAAAGCATGTCTGTGTACAAATTTTATTTTGTTACAAGTTTCATTAAAAAAAGTTAAACGTAGTTTAATGCCATGGTGTTATTCCGGAGAAATATGGTGAGCAGAAAACTGACTAACATTTCTATTTTGTTTTGTAAAATTGAGCCTAGAAAAATTATTTCTATATGCTAAGAATCGGCGAATCCGCCATTGCGATCAGCATCAATAACAGGTTATGGAAAGTTGCCAGATTACGCATTGATTTTAACATTTCTTTTTTATACATAAAATAATAGTTACTTGATAATTTGTAAATTTAGATTTGAAAAAATTTTCACAATCAGAGGGATTTTCTCTGAATAAAAAACTAAAATTCGTTTTTAGAATATACTGCCAGTAAATTTCATACACATGACGTCGCACTCCAGTATGCGCAGCCGCAATTCACTCCAGCAGATGATCTTTAGCCTCAATCTAGGGTACTTGTATAAATTTTAAACAAGCTGGATAAATGACGGCAGTTCATGCCGTCGCTATCTCCAAATCAAAACATTCTGCTCAACTCCCAAAATGAAATTTTATTTATTTTTTGTAATTTAGAATGTTTTTTTATTTTGCGCAAATAATGTATTAAATGAACAAATTTATAAGTAATGTATTTACATATATTATTCATATTTATCACTATTTTATGAAATTATTTCATACATTTTTTATAAAAAAGTGTTCTGAATTACGGAAAAACCCCTTATCCAGAATGCCCCAGGTCCCAAGCATTCTGGATAACGGATCTTATACTGTATGCGAAAGATCCTAGAGAAATCCATTTACAGGCAGTGAAGTGAGTTTTGCGGTACATTCAAGGCACTAAAAACTACAAACTTCAAATTAAAAATAAAAAAGGCCAACTATCACTTGTTCTGATGCTAGTTGGTGTACCACACAAGATTCAAAATCATTTGGTGGGTATATTGTAAAAATTGGAGAATCACTAATTGGATGGAAAAATAATAAACAGAAACTGGTTGCATTTTCTACAATGAAATCTGAATTTTTAAGTTTATGTGATGCTGTTTGTGAAGGAAAGTGGTTATCGAGTCTCTTGGAAAAATTAAGTCAAGAAGAAATAGTGAAGCGTCCAATAGAAATCAGTACCAATAGTCAATCTGTAATTGATTGGATCAAAAACCCAAGAGTGAATAATTGCAACAAACATATAGGTAGAAAATATCATTTTGTAAAGAGAAATTGATACAAAATATGTAAATTCGTCTGAACTGGAGGCAGATATAATGACTAAAAAGTTGAGTTATGATGTCATGAAAAAACATATTACAAGTCTAGGAATTTCTGAAGATTAATGATATGCGAAAGAAGGGATTTGTAAGTAAAATCGCATGACATTAATTAAATTATTTTGTCAAAAGATGAACTCTTGGACAATAGACATTTTTTCGTTACTCTATGTATTTAATTTATTTTTTTATTCATGTGATAAACGTGATATATTCTACGATGAGATTTATATATGTTGTCATTATTGTTTTGGTTTTGATGTGTAAATAAATGTTATGTTTTGTGTGTTTAAAGAAGCTATATATATTGTAAAATAATTATTTTTAACTAAAATGTTAAAAAATAACTAACACTTTTTACATTTGTGAAAAATCTAATAATAATAATTTTGTGAATTTGAAATAATTGTTACATTCAGTTTTTTGTTTATACATTTTAAAGAAAATATATGCTTGTAAAATACATATATTTTTCTTATATATGTAAAAGTGACAGTCAGATTTTACTTTTACATGATTAAATTTGTGAAAGATTCAGTTCAGAGAGAGAAAAGTTTTATAAAAAGGTCTATTTTTAAGACAAAGAATTTTGTGAAAGGTTCTGTTTTAAGGTAAAAAGTTTTGTGAAAAATTCTGTGATGAGCCCTGTTTGGAAATTAAAAAAAATTGTGAAGGGTCCTTTAAAGGACCCAATTACTTCCTAAACAGATCCCTGCTTTAAATTTACCAATCTGACAATGAACTCTCATACATTCATTACAATATAAACCCAAATATCTAGCCAATCGCCATAAGTAAAAATTAATTCTATTGCTATTAGTAACAAATATGGAATACCATACACTGAATGTCAAGTAATTAAAACTGTAGGGCCAAACCACAGTAATTGATCCCCAGGCATCTTAATTTATTCTTTCTTTTAAATGGATAAAACTTTATATTTTTAGAGTATACAGATATGGAAGTTTCTGACAATTGTAAACAAAAGTAATTATAACATTTTTCAATAAAAGTAATTTATACTTAAAATTGGATTTAGAAGAAAAAAGTGTTGCAGTGGGAACAAATTAAAAAATACTATTTAAAGCATAAGTATTTTTTATGCACTTAAATAATGCTTTAATCCCACTTTCTTATGGCATAATGAAACATTTTAAGGCTTTAATTGATTAAAAAACATAAAATTAATAAATTTAGGCAGATAGAAAATTTTAGTTGTCTCCTCCAAAACATTTTCAAATGTTATTTTTTATTTTTTTCAGTGTCAGTAAACTTTGAAAAACATTTTACTTTAAACTTATCAAGTATTAGCAGAGTGCAATAAATAAATTCCAAATTTAATAATTTAAATATGTAGTAGAGTAAAAAATAAAAATTCTACAAATTAAATTTACCTTGTGCTTTGCAATAAATGCTTGACCCTCAGGAGAATGTAAAACACGGTTTCCTTCAGCAACTGCTCTTGGGCAATCACTCTCAGTCTCAAGATACTAAAAATAAATAGGAATGTTTTTAAAAGTATTGCCAATTAATACTTTTAGAAGAGTAAAAAAAAAAAGGATACATTCTAAAGTTTAATTACATACAAAGACTAATAATATGAGAATAAGTATTCTTATTCTACTGAATTTCAGTGCATTCTTCACACACAAAAACCAAAAGGATATAACTTGGGTTTCCCAGGTTACAGAACAAACTGCCTGGTGTACAGAACATAAGGGGGAAAGTCTTTTTTTTATTGAAAACTATTTTAGATTGTTTACATATATTTCATTTAAATTATTCAGAAATTTTAATTATTAAGAAATCAGTAAAGATTTCACTACTTACAGCAGTCTTTTTTATTCTGATGGTTTCAGTGTATCACATATTTCGATCATACATCTGTTAAATTTGTGTTTTATTTATATTATTTTATTTATTGATTGATTGACTGATGAAGTGTCAATTTCATTATAGAATATTAGCCAGAAACAAATACTGAACCTACTAATATTGTTTTAAGTTCAAACGAGTTAAACTTCCATAATCGAGCTGCACATGATAGAGATAGATTTTTTGAAAAATTCACGATTAAAAATTATTTTTAAAACCATAAAAATTATTGGTAAATTGAGATACAGTTTTCAGACAAAATGCAATTGGACGTACATTTTTGTTTTCCCTATTTGATCATGTAAAAATTTAAATTATGTGATGATTAGAAATAACTAAATTTGCAGAAAAAAAAAAAAGGAAATTGATTGCTTAGATCGTTTTGACCATAGATATTACGTCAGAATTACTCACAGACATGTTTTTGCTCTATAATATAGATTACAACTACAAAATAAAATATTGGGAGAAAAGTGAATCCTTAATGGCAAAAAAAGTATTTGCATGGTAGAAGACTATCAATTACTGAGTCAAAAATTGTCTAATATGCACATTTTAAAATTAATAATAGCATCCACTCTTCAAGATACTGATTTGTCATTTTTGCAGCTATATTACATTCTGCATATCAATTTTAAAAGAAAGTTCTATTTTCCCTTAATAGTAAATTAATAAATCAGCTAAAAACACTCATGTGAAAAATGAAGCCAAGTTCTATTTAGAAAGTTTACTAGCAAAAATACAGCGAAACCTCAGCTAATGATGGTGATTTGTTCTGGGATCACATTCAATAGGCAATATTTTTGTTAACTAAATTTTCTGTCCATTTAAAGTGCAAGGCAGCTGTATTATGTTAGTGTGCACATTCAATAACACATTCATTAGCCTAGTCAAAAAACAGCAATATACATATATATATATTTATTTATTAGTCAAAATATTTATAAGCTGAGATAAGTATCGCTGTTTATCTGAAATCTAAAATAATAGCAATTTCCTCTGTATTAAACTTTGAATCCAGTATTTCATAAGTAGGAGGAGAAAAAGTATTGGAAGCAATTTAAAGGATTATCTACCAAGGTCTGAACTTAGCATATTATTTTACTTGAAACTGAATTAAGATGCGATAATTTTATAAACAAAAAACTTGACAAGTGTGAACTTGAATAGTTATTTCCAACATAACCAACTCCCTTCAGCTGTTTATAAGTCTGAATTTGGAGTTTAATACAGTAGGAAGGAACTTACCTTTTTCTGTCATTGTTAAGGAAGCTTTCTAAAGAGAACTTGGCCTAATTTTTCACATGAATGTTTTGATCTGATTTCAATACTTTTTGTATAGAGGAAAATTCCAGCTCAAACATTCAATTATCATCTGAATAACAAAGTAATCAATATTGGTAGGAATCAGCATTAATTTTTGAATTTTAAAAGCCAACTAATAGGTTGATAGGAATTTTGGTTGATTTTGGATTTTTTCCCTTTTGTTTACATTCAAAACACTCACTGTAGGGAATTTCAAGTTTATAAGTGTAATGAAAGTTGCATATAAGATTTATTTGGGGAACTTTTGATTGGTCAGTGAATACTGAAATTAATGAAATTTGAGATTCTACATTTCAGTTCCTGTTGAAGATAAATATATGAAACTCCAAGGGCCTCCAAATAATAACTTTATGGTTATGTCTACGGATTATGCAAAGATAATGTATCAATTAACTGTCAGATTATGTAAGACATGCTGTGTATAAGTGCCCTCATTAGTTAGTATACCTAGGGCAAGGACGGCCAATAAATGGCACACATGCCAAAGGTGGCACACAGCAAAATATTTTCAGTACGGCATGGACTGAGATTCTAAATCAAATTACTTTGAAACTGCAGAAATTATATTAATTTAGACCAACTAAGTTTGCTTAAATTCAATTTGTTAGAAATTGAAGAAACTGAAATGCAATTTTATGTGTACCAATCTTGTTTCAAATTGGCTTATTTTTTTTTTCTTTTTAGATTTAGCGAGGATTTAATCAGCAAAAAAAGAAGATAAGACATTTTAAGCAAAAGTATCAATGTTAAAATTATGACAACTTTAAATTCAATTCCAGATACGAAAAGCTGTTTAAAGTAGATGGTGCCTGTTATTTTAAATATTTTTCCTTCGAGTCAATATTTTTGAAACCTCTTATTAGATTACTCCAGTTGCGCTGGTATTCTCTTAAAAATAACCAAATATGAACTTGATATCAATTATTTGGCATTTAAAATGCTACAGAAACTGTCTTTTTGTAAAATTATCTAAAATATAACCCTATAATACATTACATATATATTTTTTAATTCTAAAAAAGCAATTTCAAATTATTTTGATTCTTCAGTTATTTGGTCGACTAAATGTTTTAATTTTTGGCACATATGATATTTATTGGAAAGAAATGGAATGTGGAAAGGTTTGATGCCTTCAATTTTCTAATTCAGGCCTCGACTCAAAATCATTCTGCAAACTAAAAGAAATTCAAATTCTGTTTATCAGACACTGACAATGTGTTATTTATACCTTTTTCCAGTGTTCTGTTTAAAGAAGCTCTCTCTTCATTTTGCATGCAACATCATTTTAATAAGGAATTTTTCGACTTCTTATAGTTAAATCCCTAAATAATTTAAGAAAAAAATGTTTTACTACCTTATCCTGAGCTTTTGGAATGTAGTAAACAGGAATGGGTTGCCAATCAAGATGTTCTTCAAATTTCCATTTTGTTGTGGGTCTAAAAAAAGAAGCTAAGTTTGTCTCTGCACTCTTCATGCATCGATCACAGTCAGAACTGATCACTTCAACCTATATATACAAAGAAAAAAGGTGTCAAGAAATTTTGTGAAAAAATAAAATGATTAACATGAACAAAATAATTGTTTGAATTTTCTGTTAGCTATGCATCCTCCTATATGTAGAGTCTCCACGAGTTCTAGGTTGTAAAAAAAACAAAGAAAAAAAACAGGTTTTTTTGTTTTGTTTAAACCAGGTTCTTTTGGTTTAAAGCAGGTTTTTTGGTTTAAAAGATTTTCCATTTTGGAAGAATGCTTAACATTAGCATTACAACATTTTTATATTATTATAATATTTTTACATATAATAAACAATAAAATGTGCGATCACTTATATACCTAAACTAGTCGTTGGGGGCCACCATAATACTTACCCATCATGGATATGCATAATGTAAAATATTAAAATAAAAAATGTGTAAACTACTTATAAAATGCATTACAATTCAAATAAAATCGAGGCTTGATGACGTCACAAACTTTAAAGGCTCGATTACTGAATTGCTTGAAAGAAACATCCTTATAACTCCAAAAATAATAATCCTATTAACTAGCGGTTTATTGCATCTGATTAAGCGTCAAATTTCCAATTAAAATATATCTTTGAAGTGAAATTTGGATGAAATACAGGGTCATGAAAAATCGAAGAGTGTGGGAAATAGGATTCCAAATATCTCGGCAACTCATTATCCGATCGACTTCATGCTTTATGCAAAATTTGTTTTTTTATTGTCTTTTATATTCATTTCTTAAAATAACCAATTTCGAAAATTTTTATATACCTTTTATCAGAACGAATATTTCGAGAGTCCGAAAAAAATAATTCTGGTTAATCGAGGTTATTGAAATGAAATAGGCTTCTTCCCATTATTACATACTAAGTACATACCAAATTGCAAGTCTCTATCTCAATTTTTTTGGGAGATAGAGCATTTACAGACACACAGATGGACGGCAAATTTTTTTTTTTTTTTTTTTTTAAATATGTTTTTCAGAATCTCCAGTGTCTGAAACGTGTAAATCCGTCAAAACAAATTTTTCAATTTTCAAAACGATTACAAGACTTACCCTATACTACGTATGATGGGTAAGTAAAAATCAATCACTATTATAGAATTTAATATTACAACATGTGAATGTTTTTATATAAAGTTTTTAACTAAAATGTAAACATAAGTTTTGATGTTTTTTTCCGAGCCCTATTCTATTTTACAGTTTAGCTTGAACAAGTCCAAATTTTGAAAATATTCTCTCTACATTGGATTGGCAGAAGATACTTTTTCTGTTAAAAGTTGTTCAATTTTACAAAAAAAACTTTGCTATTAAATTTATTAATTTATTTTTCCTGTCTTTTCCACCATTCATGTGCTGTTACAGTAGTTTGTAACAAGTTTCCTTTGATTGTAGGATAATGATTTTGAATGTCATTGAATAATAAATTTAACACATGTGCTGAGCAGCCATATGTAATAACATTTAAATGCTCATTTGTGATTAATAAATGCCACATTATCTGTAACAACTGATCGGATGGAGCACTGCAACTCAAATTCACAATTTTTTATACTAAGGATAACACTTTTTTTCAAATTTCTTGATGTATGAGCTTTTCCACTAGTATCGATTGCATCAATTTAGTACACTTTACCGGTTTTGGTTGCAACATTTACACATATCACAGGTTCGTTATGTACATCTGACTGTCCATTAAATCCAAGGCATACAGTTTCATTTTTTTTAAATTGTAGCACAATTTTGCTTTTCACTTTCATAGATGGAATCAACCAATAAGGAGATATTGATGACATGATATCAGACATCTTGAATCAGAGCCAATCATCTAATTTTCTTAGGCAATAAGCATGTTTCACTGCATCATAATTCAAATTAGTCTATTCTAATCTAAATACTTTTTATTCACATTTGAAGAAACAGAAAAACATTTTTTAAGGACTTTTTTTAGTTTTGGTTAAAAAAAAAAAAAGAAAAAAAAGGGGTGGTGGTGGGGGGTTTAAAACAAGGTTTAAACCAAACAACACAAGTATTAATAATAATGAAGATTATGATTGTGATTTACAAACAGGGAAACATTAATTTTATTTTGAAACAAACATTTGTCAGTTTGTATGTAAATCAGGATTGAGGCCCTTTTTCCTTTTAAATCTAATCCAGGTCAACCATTTTTTTACTTGGGATGGAGAATTAAATATTACCTTTTAGATTACAAAATTTTGAATGTGTACAAAAATAATTTTAAAAGCAAATTTACAATAATAATAATAACAAAAATAAATAAAAGACTAACAAATATCATGATCTTTCAAATAATTTATTTTTTTAGATAAAAAGCGGATCAAAATGAGGAAAATAACTTCTCACCTATGCTTGACTGCAACTTACTCTCCCCTTAAGTCTTAAATGAAATATTCTAATTGTATGTTTTAAAATGTATCATAACAACATGAGGAGGCTCTATTTTGATTAATTTGTAGTTTTCATTTTAATTCAGTATTGTGAAATAAGTAACTCTACTAGTTTTCAAAAAGTGTATAAAACTTAACTTTTAAACACCATCATGGTAGTTACTTCAAAATTATTCCACACCTCTAATCATTCCTTTAAGGGAAAATTGATTCTTTTATTTACTTGAAATAACAGCTCACATATTTCATTTCAAAAGAATTATGCTGACATCACAGAAGAAAGTGGTTTTTTTTTTCTTTATCTTATTCCTATTTCACATTACATTTGTTACCAGTAATAAGCATAAATAGCACAGACCATTTTTCTTGAGTCATACGTGTAATTATAAGTTGTATGACACAACCAGAAGATGCAGAGAGAAGGGGAAAGTTTCTTGAAAAACTATATTAAACAGTACATGTTTATAAAAATGAAAAGAATTAACACCATCCAGTGGTTTAACATATCTTGAAATTAAGTTTTAAAGAAACTTAAAATTTCTTTAAATTCAATAATTTTTCAAGTATTTCATAAAATGTATTTAACTTTTAATTACACTGTTTTTTTCTACTCTAATGAAAAAAATTATTTAAATAACCTTTGAGTGGTGTAAAAAAGGGAAAATTAATTTTAAAAGTATACAAATTTTAAGTCAAAATTTTTGATTTTATCATTTTTTATGTACTGTATTTACTTGTGTATAATGCACTCTTTTTTCTCAAAATTTAACAGGGTTCATACTCATTTTCTTTTTAAAAAAAAATCCCCTGATGTATTTTCTGGAATGAAATAATTTTCCCAAGTCAACAATTAATGACATTTTTAAAACCAGTATTGTACCCTCCCTCACCTAAAAAAAAAAAAAAAAATTAAATAAAAATAAAAACAAGGTAATCTCAAAAATAAAGTTTACACATCACATATATAAGCAATATAAACAATATACACACATATATATATATATAACAAATATGTACATTAATTTGTGTAACAGGGATGAAGTCTGCCCATCTTGTGGGGCTGTCCTTAAAAATTAGGTATATTCTTGCAAGAACTTAATTTCCACTTTATGATTTTATTACCTCCTTGAAAAAACCAGCTGAAGATTTTGAGCTGGGTTATTTTATAATTCACTGCTAATTTTTTATGCTTTTCATATTTTTCATGACTGCTGAGATCCTGTCATCCCATTTTACTTAGCAAAAATGATTTCTGGCACAAACAACACTGAAATCTGTACAGATCATATTCAACACATTTTACTCAATACACGAACTCTGCATTTATTTTTTTACCTGGTCAGTTCAAATTAAAAATAGTTTGCAACCAGCTCATTTTAATAACAAGTAATATTTTTCACATTTTCAAACAAATAAATCTAAATGAAATCGCACAATATTGCTGGCAAGAATTCATAAACAATGTGAATCAATTTCGAAACAAATTTGAAGCTGTTGCCAAATGCAGACTTCATGAGTGAAGAATAATTATCATGGATCCCCCCCCCCTCCACACACACGGCAATAAATAAATAAATAAAATAAATTCAAAGAACGACTTGAAGGAAGGAGAATCATGTTTAGTTTCATGACTTCACAATGTGTCTTAATGGATGTTGCCAGATGTTAGAAGAACAGATTTAATACAACATATGTTATATTTAATCTGAGAGAAACAGTGGCTACTTTTGAATTCTACATCTCACGATGTTAGAAGGCGTGTCTTAGTTTGATTTCATTATGACAGCATTTTCCCTCATTTCCCAGAGTAGCTGATCATTTTGTCAGGTTTTCCCAGGTTTGGGAAATTTTTTGGATTATCCCCCGAGATTCCCCTGATTTTTAAGACCGAAATTAAATCCCCTGAATCCCATAATTCCCTGATGAGTATGAACCCTGTTTAAGGACTAAAGTGTGAGGTACACATTATACATAGAATATTTCCAAAAACTATAAGAAACTATACATGCTTTCAATTCATTAAGACACTGAATCACCACTTCTGGGATGAAGTGTTTTAAAGTTTCTCTTCTTCCTTCATAATCGTATGCAAGACTAGGCAATATTAAATTTTCGAACAGTATCTGTGTTGATGTTTACTTTAGCATAATGTAAAATTCTCAGTTTAAAAGCAGTAGTGTAACTAGTCTTCTTTCCCACAGTTATCACTCACTTTCTGAAAACAGAATGAATGCTAATGTGCTGTACAGAAACTGTTATTCTCACCTTTTACAATTTTTATAAATAACTAGTTGTATTATATTTCTGGTGTTGATAAATATTTTCAAACAAAGTTTCTAATATGAGAAAAGTGTACATTGTGGAAAACTTAAAATATAGATATTTTATGGTATAGTAAGCATACAAGATTAAAAACAAATATATTTACATTTAAACTTTTCCACCCTATGATTCAGGATTCTTATATAATTTTCGTTACTTCTCTATTATCCCGTCGACCACTTTTCATAACAAAAAACTATCGTCAAATAAACGGGAGAACGTTGCCTTTGGAATATCAAAATAAATAAGTAAATAAATAAAATATAAGAATTTAAGGACACAATTGTTATTTTAATTAATGAAATAACTAATAAATCAGTAAAACATAATTAAAAATACACGTAAATGTCGAATTAAAAGCCACTTGATGACATAACAAACACGTATAATGCTTCTGACATCAAGGAAATGAGACTGCATTTTTGGTGTTAAATCTTTCAGTTTGGCGATAGTTTTTTGCTATGAAAAGTGGTCAACAGGATAATAGAGAAGTACCTAATTTTCTTCAAATTCTTCGATTTTCTGGTATTAAAATATTATGGTGTACATTATACATGAATTTTTTTTTTTTCTTTATTGAGAAAAAGGGTGCACATTACATATATTTAAGTACAGTTAGTGATACAAAATGCAGATTATCTATTCAAAACAGTTTGACAAATATATCAAAATGTACACATTACCCAAATTAACGAGAGGCATATATTAGCCACATACCTTTCTCTAAATTTATATTTTTAATTATTTATAAATAAGAATATAAAAGAAATCATGCCTTTAATGTTGATCCTCATCAATTACGTTATTGTGAAACAATATTCATAGAATTTATCTCACATTTTTGTACAGGAAGATAGTATCAATAGTCACAGGTTTATCAGGAATATGGATTATTGTACTGCATGTGCAGCATTTACAGTAAACACTCAGTTATTCGGCATTCAAGTAACCAGAAAAATTCAGCTTTTTTTATTTTCTTTCCTTGCTATAAACTGTCCAAAACAATTGACAATTATTTTAGGAAATTTATTATTTCTATTTTCTAAATATCACAGAGGCCAATTTGCCATAAAAGATATCAATATGTACATTCATGACAGTAAATATTATAGCAAAAAAATTTGCAATGTAAACAACTGTCGAAGCAGGAGTAAGATGTTTACAGCTCTGATCTAGTGTTTAATGGCTGCATCATGGTGTTCCTGATGCCGCAACAATCTTTCCTGTGAAAGAAGAAAAGACAGAAGGAGGGAAAGGGGATGGAAGAATATCAAGTATCCAGCAATCAACATTTCCCAAACATATTGGTTAGTTAAACTTTTACTGCATTAAAAATCGGTGAAATTTGCACTAAAAAATATTTAAGTTGTTCCTTCACTAATGAGATTAATTATAAAAAAACTAATTCATTCTATTTCATCAAAATGTAAGAAATTAAATAGTGCCAAGCAGAAATATGAAAAATATTTTAAAAACTTACCTCATTTGGACTTGATGTAGTAAAATTTTCATACATGTGCCTTAGAAATTTTCCCAGGGCATAATGTTGTTTCCTTCCAAGCTGCAGCGAGAAATAAAACTTGAATGCTTAGGAAAAAAAAATTGCATACCAAACAAAAATGTTAATTTAAAAAGTTGTTATTTCAATAGGTATTTATGCTCAATAGTTATTACACATTTATGTTTAGGAAGACTCCGAGTTCTTTAAAGGACTCTTCACAAACTTTTTCTGCAAAAAAAAAGACCCTGCCTTCACAAAATTTTATGTTTTAAAAATCGACCTTTTGCTAAACTCTACTTCATATCTCCAGGGCTGTGCGAAGAGGGGGGGGGGGGGGCAAAGGGTTTTTTTACCCCAGGCGCGTTTGGAATTTCTGCATTAAAATTAAATCTTTTAAAGTTCTAAAATAAAGACAAAATATTTATTCAATAGAATTTATTTTTGTTTCTGCACTTTATCAATTTTGTGTCACCTGTCACAAAGAGGAGTGGAGGGAAGGGATGGGGGGGACAAATTACAACTTTACCCCGGGCGCAGTTTTCTCTTCACACAGTCCTGCATATCTCCAAACCATTGCAAGCTTTTCACAAATTTCATGATTTTAAAATAAAATCTGATACAGAACTCTATAAAAATAGGAAAAAATTGGTCGTCAGTAAACATTTCTAGTTGACAGTAAAAAACAGTTGTGCCCCCCCCCCCACCCCCACCCCCTCACACACACATTATTTAATAATGGATTTTCAAAAAGCATTTAATAAATTAATTGAGACATAATAATTATTAATCTAGTAATGATGTATATCTTCAACTCAATGAATAATTTTGAAAAGTAATGTAAATATAGTCATCAGTTTTAGGGTTCGTTGATATATATCAATGGATATATAGCATGATATCTATCATGATATATATCTGATATTTATTTTCAAAATAAACAGATTTTTGATATTTTCATATTATTTTATATTTATTTTCAAAATATCAAGACATTTGTTATTTATTTTCAAAATATCAAGATGTTTGTTACTTTCAATATTTGATATTTATTTTCAAATTATCACTGTGCAAGATATTTTTGATATTTTAAGTCAAAACAAGTGTAAATGAAATTTTCAACTAATATTGATTGCTCCATTCTGTAGATAAAGAACATTTGTGACACAATGACTTTTCTAGATAAAAGAAAATAAAAAAAACAATCTTATCCAAGCTTTGTTTGAAGTTTTTATTTTTAAATGTAGATTATATGGGACTCATAATTATGTGGGATATAACTAATTCAGGACAGATATAGAAAGATAAACTGTCTAATTTAGATAATCAGTTCTATACAGCTTCATTAGAAAATAATCAATTTCTGGTTTTGGTGTTGTTGAGTTTAAATTGTACAACATGTTAGGGATTTTTTTAAAAAAAAAAGCTTACATTTATGTTTAAATTTTTCAATAAAAAAAAAACTATTTTGTATTTAATTTTTTGTTTTATAAATTTCCAATTTCTTGATAGTTGATACTGAATCTTATAGTTGTTTTTTTATAAGTGTATAAAGCAAATTGTTTCTATTTTGTTAATTAGTTGATCTTCAATTTTGTTCAAAGTGAAAAATTAAAGAAAAAAAGGGAAAAAAAGTTTTAGTATATTGTTTGAGTTTTCATGTTAAGTGCAATATATTTTAGTTTCTGATCTATACTATGCTTGAAAATATGATATTTATAAATCCTGGTTAAAAATTTTGTATGACAATGGTGACTGCATTTGTCTAATCTGCACCTGTCACAAAAGAATCAAGTATCAAAGTCACCAAAAAATCTATTATCTAGCTATAAATAAATAAATTTATATATATACATGCAAATCTTGTTAAAAATGTCTAAACTGTGAAAATTCAAGATTCTGTGGTAGCGTGAACACATGTATATATAATTAATGAAATCCATTTATCGTTTGAAACGAAAAAAACTTTATTTTAAATTAACATTTAAAAAAATATAAGTAAAAAAATCCGATGAACATATCCACGTTGTATAAGCATCATTTCAGAAACAAACCTTTCTGACCTCCGCTCAAAGCGAACCTCTCTCTAACCCATTCAACATCCAACTGCCGTCTGCAATTTCACTTCCTAGGGGCTTTCCTTGCATTCCAGGAATTTCTGCAGAAAGCATTCTTTCACTCCCACACCTGCACCAGTCTCTTATCTCCCGTGGACAATGAAAGACCCCAATCTCTAGTTCTATTTTTCATTCTTAGGAGATTATCCCATTTCTCCAAGTAAGTGTTTATCCGATTCACGTCCACCTGTCAACCTTCTGTATAGTACTCTTACTTGAATAGTGACAATTCACAAAAGGCCTTTCATTCGTAAGGGATTATCTTTATCTTCCAAGCATGTGAGCATGTGAAATTTTCAACATGTCACAACTCCTCCCCCCTAAGGAAAAATTTCTGCAGGAAATTTGGCATATACATGAATACAATAAGCTCCTTCAATCAACTTCTAAAGAGGTCAAAGTATAAAGGAATTTAAAATAATACACGAAATCCCTATAGAATACAAACACATTCCTATACTCAGTATTTGATAGACCACACTGTCAATAGGATTTACTATACTCCCTCACCTACAATACCTAAGTATAATTCCAGGAATAATTTATACAATTGATGACCTAAGAAACAATTTTGAAATACTTCACATACATATAATACCAAACACAGATTACACTTTACATGACTCTAACAAAAAAAAGTAATAATAAAAAAAAATCTATATACAACACAATGCCTAAAACGATTCTCTTAAAAACTTGCTTAAAAGGCTAAATTTAGACATTTCTACAAACAAAAAGAAAGCATACTAAATTATACAATTATTAAATTAATGAAGTTTTACTATTACGAAAATAATATTAAGCATTAAATGATAAATAAACACAATACAGATATTACAATAATGAGTACTCCCAAATTTAGAATAAACTTAATTTAGATAATTCTCCCGAAAACCAATATCTATATTACTTCTATCAGAAAATCTTTTTGACAATAATTTTCGCCTCACAACTTCATAATCATGATTTTTCCTTTCAAAATCTTGTTTGATTTCAATAAATCTTTCTTTGTGATCCGTTTTAAAAGAAGAATGCTCCATTCTTTTTAACTTTGATTTCTTATTCACATCTTCTTGACATTTAGCCCCCCAATTTACTCTATTATTTTCCTTCATCCTAGAGTTAAATTTACTGGCCACAGTCATAGATGAACTCAATTTCTTTCTAATTCTATTTCTAACATGTATAAATCCCATACTACCGACAAAATACCTGGGTATATTTACATCATGCTCAGAATTCTTTTCCCGAAATTGACCTCCAATACCTGACCTTTTATCACCATCCTTTTTAGACGCACCCTCTTTTGTATCGATCAATTTAGACCCTTTTTCCAAATACCTATCAGTCACGTCTTCCAGTGAATTTACCTCTATCTCATTAACAGACTTATTATCCCTTTCACAGATTTCATTCACAACCATTTTTCTAACAACCCTTTGCTCATGATCGCTAGATAATCTGAGGGTTCCCTGCCCATTTAATTCTCTTTGATTCCCCACTTGTTTATACACCGAATTTTGCTTTTCCATATTTCCTAACTTTAATAAGTCATAAACAGCTGGTGTTATAAGGGGCGGAGAATTTAGTTTTCTCACAACTGCAACCACCACATTTTTTTCAACATACTCTTTTTCATCTTCTATCAAAGCAATCGGCACGGTCACCAAATCCGCTTTTTGTCTATTTCCGAGGGCCGGTATAAGAAAAACATTTCCCACTTTCTTAGCACTCCACGGAATGTCTTTAGCATCAAAAACCGCAATTTGCGCACCTGTGTCCTTAATCGCTTTTACTTTCTTACCATTCACGCATAAATCAACCATAGGTAATTCGGTTTCCACACCTTCCTTATTATTTACACTTTTCCCATCACTAGTAACAATCCAAGCTATGCTTTTATCCTCATAATTAGATTTACTTTTTAACAATTCAGGACAATTTGGTCTGATGTGACCCACGGCCAAACAATTATAACAATGGACTTGTCTTTGCTTTTCAAAAGCATTGTCCTTCTTAAATTGATCAAATTTCCCACACTCTTTCGTATTCTCAAATTCCAATTTTGGTTTAATTTCCTTTCTACTTTTAGAATTAAAGCTGTCTTTTTGCTTATCCTGAAAAGATTTATTTTCCCACGGTTTTCTATCCGACCTGTTAAATTCTCTTCTTATACTCTCAAATTTATCCGATTTTTCCGCAAGTTTAGAAGCAATCTTTATTTCCTCCCACTCATCCATAAATTTTTCTTTTATTTCAAAAGGGACACGTTTTTTCAACTGTTCCGTGAGCATTAGTTCTTTTAAGGATTCAAAATCCCTCACTTCTAATGACTCTAACCAATTATCTAGATAACCTCTTAACTCATAAATCAGATCCACCCATAATTCACCAGATTTTCTTTGATGAGTTTCAAATTTTTGTTTTAAGGCGCCTGTACTTAGCCTAAACCTATCTAACAAAACTTTCTTTACATGTTGAAAATCATCACATTTATCTGCTGGTTGTTTTACAATAATTTCGGCAATATCAGAAGGTAACAAAGGAATTAATTGACTGACCAAATCTTCCTGAGAAATTTTAGCTTTCTCGGCTTGCCTTTCAAAAATCATAAAGAAAAGAGTTATATCAATTAATTTAGAATCAAAGCGCGGAACTAAATCCTTTAAATTTACCTTAGGAGTTCTATGAAAATCTACATTTGATTCATTAGATGAAACACTAACAATATCCGCAGAATTTTGAATACGCAATTTTTCTAATTCAAATTGCTGTTCTTTTTCAAGCTTTTGTAATTCAAGTTGTTGCTGTTTTTCGAGTTTATCTGCCTCAAGTTGTTTTTCAAGTTTTTGTAATTCCAGTTGTTGCTGTTTTTCGAGTTTATCTGCCTCAAGTTGTTTTTCAAGTTTATCTAACTCAAATTTCCTAAGTTTATCTTTTTCCTCTTGCTCAATCCTATCTAATTCAATTTGCCTCTCTCTTTCTTTACGATCTTTTTCGATTTGTTTTTCCTGCTCTTTCCGCTCCGCCTCCTGTTCACTAAAATATTGCAATCGAATTTTAGCGAAACTTTCATCATAATCCTCTGCATCTACGATAGCCTGAATTATAGCTTTATTTCTACACGTTTTTGACACACTGGTCTCAAATTCCTCTGCTAATAACAGCAAGACACTTTTATTATATTTTCCTAAATATTCTGCCATATTTTCCTCCAAAATATAATAAATTTCAAAATATCAGATATATTCAATTTACAATAATACAATAAACACAGAAATAGAATTTTCTTCACTATACGTATAATAATGTATTCAAAAACGACACAATTTTAATATAGCAAATTCTCATGCAACAGTGACGTCTTTCAAACTGAGTATATCCCCCAAAATAAATTTTATACCCAACAGTACAGTATAACATCAATTTATTTTGTAACATTAATCATAATCATCCACAGTATACCCATAAAATTAAGCTATAACTTTGTTACTGTAATAACTAAAATGCTTATAAACAAAACTCTTAATTCCAAAAGTTTTATACAAAATTATGATTAAAATACCCTGATTAATAATCTCAATTAATCAATAACAATTTACTATACCCCAAGTAAATTTTAACATATACATAAGTATATAATTTTCTTAACCCAATATTATACCAAACAGATACCAGAAAATCAACAAACATAAAAATTCTAACTAAAAATTTAAGTACCAAATTAATAGCTTCCCTAGAATTCTTAAATTTCTCATAGAGTTTTGTTCCCCAAAATTAAAATTTATACACAAAATTTAATTTAAAACAGACCTCTATAGAAGATTTCATAAAAGAGCTTACCTTCAGATGCAGATATTTCCTCCACACTGATACCAGGCTTCCAAGCACTTTTAAAGATGGCACACACAGATGTTTGAAGATTTGAAGACACTAAATTTTGCTGATGAGGCACTAATTGCACCTTAGATCCGTATGTAGACAACTTAGACGGTACGCCGCATATCTTCATTCCACTGGATATATTAAGAAGCACAAACACGTATCACCAAATCTATAGTTGACTGTCCATACACTACACAGCTTTTGTCGATAAAGTTTTTTTTTTTTTTTTTTTTACTCGTTCTCTGCTTGCTAGAACTCCGAGAAAAAACCACGACTCCAATTATACTTCAAAACTCCACAATTCTGCTTATCCGTTTTCCACTGGCTCATCATCTGTTTAATCAGGTTAACGCATAGATCCGTAATCTAATTTACTTTAGATCACATATCCCATTTGCTGCCACCAATTATTTATATATACTATACTATAGCTGTGGTAGCGTGAACACATGTATATATAATTAATGAAATCCATTTATCGTTTGAAACGAAAAAAACTTTATTTTAAATTAACATTTAAAAAAATATAAGTAAAAAAATCCGATGAACATATCCACGTTGTATAAGCATCATTTCAGAAACAAACCTTTCTGACCTCCGCTCAAAGCGAACCTCTCTCTAACCCATTCAACATCCAACTGCCGTCTGCAATTTCACTTCCTAGGGGCTTTCCTTGCATTCCAGGAATTTCTGCAGAAAGCATTCTTTCACTCCCACACCTGCACCAGTCTCTTATCTCCCGTGGACAATGAAAGACCCCAATCTCTAGTTCTATTTTTCATTCTTAGGAGATTATCCCATTTCTCCAAGTAAGTGTTTATCCGATTCACGTCCACCTGTCAACCTTCTGTATAGTACTCTTACTTGAATAGTGACAATTCACAAAAGGCCTTTCATTCGTAAGGGATTATCTTTATCTTCCAAGCATGTGAGCATGTGAAATTTTCAACATGTCACAATTCTCAAAATTTTTATTATATTCTCTACACATAATAAAAACTCTTCACAATTTAACAAAAGCTGTGGATCCTGTGAGAAAAGTCAGGCCAGGCTCCTGGTTTGTTTTGATTTACCATTAGATAAAAAGAAATTACAATTCAAGTGATATAGAAATAAAAGTGTGTTTTATATTTTTTCTATTGTGAAAAATTTATTCAAAACCACAGAAATTAATATTTGTTTTATAAAAATAAACACCTGTCACAACTTAATAAAAAGCTTCAATGACATTTAATTATATTAAATTCATACTTACCATTGTTAATTTTCCGAGACCTTCAACCCAAAAACTCTCAGGGTTAGGGTCATTTGGATAAAGATTGATAGGTGCACGATCTCCATGTCTCCAAAGCTAAAAATAAAACAAAATTTAACTAGAAGTCTTTCACATTAAATTAAGAAATAGTGGTAATTTATATGCGATAGTAACTTATATTTAATACAAGATAGGCTCAGCCCGAGCCCGTGCCAGAAACAGGCTCAGGCTCAATTCATTTATAACAGTCTTCAGGCTCAGGCTCAATTCATTTATAACAGTCTTCAGGCTCAGGCTCAAAGTGAAAATGATTTATTCACAAACTGAAAAAAGAACTTGCCATTTGAGAAAGAAGAATGTATTCTAAGTTTGATAATTGTTTTTACAATCCTTTAAAAATCAGTTTGAAAGGGAATTGAATTGTTATTGATGGGATATAAGGAGAAATTTTTTTATCAGATTCTAAAGACTTTGCATTGTCAATGTTAACAACATAAAGAAGCCGTTGGATTTTCCAGAATTACTGGAAAACAGAAATGTTCGAAACACAAGCTGATCTTTCAAGAAAAAATAGATAGAAACAAACTCTAAAGGTTTGAGGTGACAAAATGTTTGAGACAGAGGGTGGGGAATTTTCAGAAAATCTTAGCAGCCATCAAGGTGCAACGTACAGTTGAAAATTTATGCAATTTCAAAAATAATTCAAATTCATTTTCACAATTTTTCATGCAATAAAATTAAGAAATACATTCAACAGAGGAAAGTTTTGTGTAGAATATAACTTAGTGCCATCTTAGCAATTGGGAGAGTTTCAAGATATGTCTAACAAATAAAAAAATATAAAAAACTTTTGGTATATTTTAAAACACTGCCTAAAAATTCACTCGCCCTGTCAGAGAATCTACTCGCCAGTGGCGAGTATAATGATGTATTTCCTCACCTTTGGTTTGAGACTTAAATTTCTCGGGTAACCCCCTCCCCCCCTCCCCTAATATGCAACAAATATTTTCTTTGCATCAATCCAGAAAATATACAAAATTGTTTGGGTACTTTTCGGTTAGCTGGGCGCCAGTGACATATGTACATGTATATATACACACACATACATATATACACCTATATCTACACGTACATATATATATATACACTTATATGTATGAATATATATATATATATATATATGTATTTATAAATGTACATATGTCACTGGCGCCCGGCTAACCGAAAAGTACCATTGTTTTTAAAAAGATGCATTTCCTCCTTTCATACCTGCAACAATAACCCATATTATAAAATTTGCAATGATAAAAATAAATAAATGCAAATAAATAAAAGCTGAATTTTCATTAGTTATTTTTTTATAAATTAAAAACTTTGGGGGTGTCCATTACTGGCACATATACCCTATACATATAATACTTGGTTTCAGCAATTACACGTAGAAAAGAATTAATATCAATGTATCATAAATAGGCAATTATAAAGGCCTGACATCTGATTAAACAGCAAGTCTATTGACTCTTAAAAAATATGAATGAAAATAATAAAAGCCAAATCAATCTATTATAATAAAACATAATAATAATATACAAAAAATTCTACAGTGCGTTGAAAATCAACATGACTTTTTAAAATTCCATTCCAATGTCAACATTAAGAATAATATTTACAAAGTTTTCTAATATTTTATAAGAAAAATTACACAAAATATGTTATCTTACAATTTGAACAAAAAGTAGTTTGCTGTCTTCTTTAGAATCTATTTGACGGAAACTGAACAGCAAAAGGCTTAGAACGCAAAATAAAATTTTATACATTATTCTGTTTTCCCAGCAAACATGCTGTTTATCACAAAACAGCTGTTAGAAAACTGGAAGAACCTTGGACTTGACGCTTCGTTCATCTGTATCATTCCATCCTTGTTGCTTTTTCTATATTATTCGTGCTTATGAAGCATTTAGTCGATCGAATAATCGATTGATAGATTAGTAAGTTGATCACTGATTTGTTCGATTAAACGATTCCTCTATTTTTGTAACTGTTCGATTACATAAAATTCATGGAAATAATTTTCTAAAAATGAAAATTATAGGATAATAATAAATAAATAGAATGTTACAAGATTACAATGAAAATGAAATGAAATTCGGGGCTAAATGGGTAGCATATATATGCCGAAAATTTCAGATTAATTTTGGTAGCATTAAAGTACTTTTAATTATCAGAGTAGCCTACTCCTTACTTTAACAAAACTTTAAGATTAATAGGGTAAAGTTGATGTCTAAATAAACAATATCAAGGTCAAACCGGGCGGGGAGGCCTACCTTTCGGCTTAAACTCAACTAGCTCCGCCCATATCTAAGCAAACAATTTGGAAAACGCATCAATTTGAAAATCAAATTTCAGCAATTACCACCAACATTCGAAAAACTATCCTAATTATTTTGTGCAGCCCTGTATATGATCTATAGGTCTGTATATATACTACTAGTCTGCTAAAATTTAGTTCAGTTAGGAAACGCATATCACAGTTAAAAATTCCTAATCAGTTATATCCGACAATAAACCGAAATGTATTCGATATCTTTTGTGCTGTCCTGTATGTGTATAAGATCTATAACATCTATACACACCAAGATATATGTAACAAATTAGTTAAATTTAAAGACGCGTACCACGTTTTAAAACGCACTGCCAGCAATTATTGTTCGTAGACAGTACTGTAACCGAATTCTTTTGTGTGTCCCTGTAAATGAACGATGAATACTATACCCGCTGCATTCTATAGTAAGCATCTTCTAGTGCACCTCAGGGATATATATACACTGCTCAAAACAATTAAAGGATATTGCAGTTTTAGGTGGATTTTGTATCTGGGAAACTTTTTAGCTGATTGATACATGGTCGACAGACATAGTAGGTTATGTGAGAATAAATTACACATGTTTGGCAGAAAAAAATGCATTTTATTGCGCATTTATGTACAAAAGGAAAAAAACACAATTTGTGCATATGAGAAAAAAAGAATAAGAAAAGGTGTTTTCTTCAAAGAAAATCATTTTCAGTAGTGGGTATGGTTTCCACGGGCGGCCAGCAACGTTGAACACCTTTGAGGCATGGACTCAATGAGGCTATTAATGACGAGTTGGGGGTATTCTGCCCCACTCTTCCAGAAGAGCTCTTTCCAGTTCTTGGAGAGTTTGTGGGGGTTGTTGGCGGCCAGAAACTCGTCTTCCTAGAGCGTCCCAAACGTGCTCGATTGGATTCATGTCTGGAGAACACGCTGGCCATTCCATTCGAACGATTCCTTCCTCGAAAAGGAAATCCTCCACCAGGTTTGCACGATGTGGCCTGCAGTTATCGTCCATTAAAATGAAGTTATCTCCGATTGCTGCAGCGTAAGGGACTACAATAGGTCTGAGGATCTCATCCCTATATCGGCGACCAGTCAGAGCTCCATCTCGAATGATATAGAGGTCAGTGCGCCCGTCAATGGAGATGCCACCATACACCAACACTCCTCCACCGCCAAATCTGACACTTTCGTGCACGAACGCAGGATTATTCCTACTGCCACGGTCCCTCCAGATGAAAATACGCCTATTATCCGGATGCACAGAAAAACGGGACTCGTCAGAAAACAGAATATTGCTCCATTCATTTCTCCTCCAGTTGACATGCTCGGTTGCCCACTCCCTGCGGTCGCGACGATGCCTTGATGTTAATCTAACACATACCATCGGTCGGCGAGCATACAGACCTACAGCATGGAGCCGGTTTCGGACAGTCTGAGTTGAAATCGTGGTGCCTGTAGGCGAGCGAAGGTGTTGTTGGAGAAGAGTAGTGTTCTTGTTCAGGTGTCTCCGAGCTGTTAACGCTAAATACCGATCTTCATTGGGCGTTGTTGCCCGTCTACGACCTTGCCCTGGTCTTCGGCCTGCACATCCACTCTCCAAAAAACGGTTCAGATCCTGGAAATGACACTTTGTGACACTCCAATGGATTGCGCTACTTCGGCTTGAGTTTGGACGCCTTCTAACCTAACAACAATTCTCCAAGCTTCTGAATCTGTCAAATGACTTCGCTGAGACATCGTACTCATCGAAACAAAGCAATCACTGAATGCCGATCATCCTTGTCTTCATTCTCTTTTATCCAGTTGAAAGTCAAATTTCATTCGCTGCCGCTGAAGCGACATTTTTGACGTCGAACTCAAAATTTGCATACTCCACAGTTTGAAAACCAGAAAAATTTGCATTTGTGATTCTCTTCTTCTATTTCCGGCAAAAAAAATTTCGTTTATATCTTTATTTTATATAAAACTTCAAATATCCTTTAATTGTTTTGAACAGTGTATATCAATTTCAACATGTTTGAAATAGTTTAACATCATTAAAATACACCACAAACAATTTTTCCCCATAGACTGTAATGTAACGAATTTTTTTTTAATGTCTCTGTAAATGAACTGGTACACACTTCATTTTCAATCCCATACTTGCCATAGTAAACCTCAATAACATATATCAATTGCATGGCAATCCGAGTATACTTACGCGAGTTAGAGCATGGACAAACAGACAGACAAATGGAATAAATAAACACTTTTCACCTATGTAGGAAAGTATTAGAAATGGAAAACGCTATTCTGTTTTATAGTTTCTGAATAAGAACACCGGCAAATTCCATGCGTCTAACATTAAAAACGACTTTGTGAATGTGACAGAAAGTAGCCATTTTCTATTTCAGTAAAACCTTGGCTATTCTCAAATCCAAGCTATCTATTTTCTGACTAATTCACGAAGCCATTTCTATTCGTAAGCTACGTGATACGCCCGACGTTGCCCGGACCCGTGATAATAACCTAAATATACATTACTTTATTTTTAAACGAAAATCTTTCAAAATGAACCTAATGTTGGTGGCTCCTCTGCCTTCGGTAGCTTACACCCTCGAAGCTGTATGATTTTATATTTTTAAATTAAAATCTATCTAAACAAACTAAGGGATCCTCGTTATAGTGATTGCCGATTTCATTTCTGGCGTTTAGATATATTAAACTTTCAATTCTGACCAAAAGTTCCTGAGAAAACCAGAATAATATGAACGTGCATACCTTCCTCTTTTAAAACTCAAAAAGATATCTCCCACTATTCAAAATGTAGAGATTTCCCAGCGCATGCGCTGAAATGAAATCCCCTTGAAAATGTTCTAAAGCAGCTGAGCTGACTGTCTGAAAAGACCCACAGAGATAGGGAGAAAGTCTGGCGAATTGTTGAATCGATGACTATATAAAACAAGAACGAAAAAACATGCGTCAAGCATAGATTATGTAACACTTTCCAACACTTCTAAAATAATTTTACAAATCTTTGCTGTCTAGTAGGGTGAAAGGGGATATCTAAGTAAACAATTTAGAAAACGCGTAACATATCTCAAAAACCAAATTTCAGGAATTACCAACACTATTCAGAAAAATATCCGAATTCTTTTGTGCAGCCCTGTATAGGATCTATAGATTTGTATATATAATACATAGAATGCTAAATTTTAGTTCAGTTAGGAAACGCGTAGCACAGTTTAAAATTCCCCTTCTGGAATTTTCGTCAGGAAATGGAAATGTACTCGAGAACTTTTGTGCTGTGCTGTATAGGATCTATAGAATTCATACAAACCAAGTAATAGACAAAAAGAAGTTACAATCTAAATATGTTTGAAATTGTGAAACATTATCAAAATAAAACGAAAACGATTTTCCCCCATAGAACGTAATGTAACGGAATTCTTTTGAGTGTCCCTGTAAAAGAGTGTCTGAGTAAAAGAGTGTTTGAGTGTCCCTGTGCGCTATGCACACCCTATTCTATAATAAGACTCTTGTAGTGCACCTCAGTGATATACTATATCAATTTCAATATGTTTGAAATTGTGAAACATCATTAAAATAAACCACAAATTATTTTCCTCATAGACCGTAATGTAACGGAATTCTTTTGAGTGTGCCTGTAAAAAACTATAAGTGCTACACATTTCATTTTCAATACCAAACATGCCATAGTAAACCTCAATAACATATATCAATTGCATGACAATCTAAATATATTTACGTGAGTTAGAGCACGGAAGACGACAGACAGGCAAACCGAATTCATAAACACTTTTCAACTATGTTGGAAAGTGTTAACAACTTGGAAATTGTATGTTAATCCTGACAAATGAGGTGCGTTCTTTTTATAAATAGTTTCACAATCTAAAAAAAATCAGCCTTATTATTTCAGTGAAATGAATTATATCGTCTGCTATGAACGAAATGACCCATTGAACTTTTTTTTTTCTTATTATGTATGCCACGTTTACAAATGCGAATTTTTTTTTCTACAGAGAGAGCTGCAAAATTCACCATGGAGATCTTGCTTTGCGAAGGATTACTTCCATGGTTTAATATTTTTATGACTCATAATGAACGAATCTCCCGTGTTTATTGACTCTAATGGATTGAGATATTCGGCTGTTAACCTAATTTCCACTGAAGTTATCTCAGAATCTATACATTTTTTAATGTAACTCATTTCTCAAGCAAACAATATTTTTTTGAACGATCTTTCTGAAAATGTAACTTTTGTGCAATTTTATTCGAAAAAATAATTTTGAATAAAAATGGCCGTCTGGCATATGAAAAGAGAAGTGGTTTGTCCGTATTTGTTTTCCTCAGTCACATGACTTGAGCTTTTATTATATAGATTACGTACGATAGGATTTAATAGAATGAAGAAAACTTTTATTAATATCTTTTTAAGTTTTGATTAGATTTTCTTAAAATTTGAAATGTCTCGCCAAAATTCTGTGCAACGATAATATATATAAATTTCAAACCGTTCGGTTGGATAGTTTTTGCGCTGTTACATGCGGACGGACGGACAGACAGACAAACGGACCAGACAACGACTTAGGTGCTACGTATTTATATAATTACGAACGCACCTAAAAACGGAGTTAAAAATACTCATATTTAGTGATAAAAGAGCTTGGAAGAAGTGACTATATATTTCCCATTCCCCATCGAAAGTAGACTGAAACATGAAATTGTCGGCAATGCATTCTGAGAATAATTTTATTTTCACCGAAAAAAAGAGAAAGTTGGGAAGTGAGTTCCAGAAACTAATTTTTTTGAAAGGCTTAATATTAATTATATTATTAAATCGAAGAGGTCGTTTTAAAGGTACATGTACGCAAATTAAGTGAGTATTTTAATTTGCGTATTTCGAACAGGAAAATGGATGTCGATATTTAAATATGCAGAAAAAAAGAAAAACGTGAAAGTGACTCTTGAACAGGAATTTTTTTAAAGGATTAATATTAATATTTTTTAAAGCGAATTACACCGTTCGAAAGGAAAATAAACGTAGATATGGTTTGGTATTTTTTTTTTTTTTTTTTTTTTTTTTTTGGTATTTCAATTTACAGGGCATATCCAAAATTTCAAAAAATGCAGAAAAAACGAAACCCACCCCAAAACGTCGTTCAGAAACAATTTTTTTTTCTTTTAAGATTAATATTAATATTAATATTTTTAAAACCGAAAACGTCGTTTTAAAGAAAAATGTACGGTGGTTAAATGGATATTTTTCGTTTTTCCGTATTTCGAATAGTTAAGCCGATGTCCACTTCGAAATACGCGGAAAAAGACGTTCCGAAAATATATTTTCTTAAAGGGCTAATATTCATATTTTTTAATGGATTACACCGTTAGAAAAGTACGATAGTCAAGTGCATATTTTTTTGTTTTTCTGTATTTCAAATAGTTAAGCATATGAGAACTTGAAAAAAGTTAGAGCCGTTTTCGACCATCATATCTTCTCTGCTTTGAGATGTCTGGAATGGCCGCCGCGCGCCATTTTGAGAAAAACACTGTCTTTTTTATGAGAATTCATTGTGGTTTTAAATTAATATATTGGCTAATTATCAAAAACTGAAAAACCTGAGCCTCAGGTGCATTCGGTCCAGCTTTGGACTATCCTAGCCATCACACACACACGCATGCAAACATATTTGAAGACCCAGAAAACCAAGGGATAAGTGACAAAATTGAAAAAACTGAGATAAGTGCACATGCGATCTGGAAATAAGGCTATTTGTTTGTACGCAAAAAAAAATTATAAGTGATTTTTTTTAATTATGTGCTGCGTTTTGGAGGTCAACTACTTAAGCATTCAAAACTTGTACCCCTTGTTATCAATATTGATTAACTATAAATTAAAAAAAAAGATTGTACTCCATTTTCTTTACGCAGTTATTGCAATAAGAGTTTAAAAACCACTATGAAATAAGCAACAGTTTCATAATTATTTTAGTCAATTCCTATTGACTCAAAACTTTGAACTGAATTTACTCCAAATCGAAATTTTGTCACTTGCATCCCTTGGGTTCTAGGGTTCTTATTTCTTTTATTAGTATAGTACAGACATGTCAAACACGTGGCCCGCGGGTCACAACTGGCCAGCCGACAACTTATCAGTGGCCCGCGAAGTCTTTGTCATTTTACCTGTGTTTAATTTGCTGGAAGTACAATTTGCACGAACACACTTGCACCAACCATGGCCTTAGAGATGGCAAACATCCGAAAGATATGTATATCAGTGTTACCAGTTTGCCAGACCTTTTTTCATTCATAATTCTACCCCTATTTTCGAATAATAATATTTATCGTATTAAATTCTGTCATTAAATAAGGTGAATATTTCTGTTCAGAATGTGGTAGCATTTCCATATAGAGATATAATTCCATTTTACATTTTTCACAAGAAAATGTGGATACAAATATATAACCATTCGGAGCGTAGAAAAGCCGATGTCGTGTGTCAGAAAATGTAAAGGTTCTTAAAATTTGTACAGTATTCTACTTATAATTTTTACAGTATTCTACTTATAATTTTTATTTGTTATATGTCAAAACTAATACTTTATTTTACTACTCCCATCGATTTTACACAACTTTACAAAATAATATACTGTATTTAATAAATATTAATAAATGTATTGTGAAATAAATAAAATTCGGCGCTAATTAAGAACAGTTTAAAATTTTAAAACTCAAAATATAAAATTAAATAGCTTTCAATGAGTCGCTTTGAAAGTGACACAAATTATTACTTTTGTGCTAAAATATTTTAATCCTTAATATTAAAAACCTCGAATATGTTATCCAGGTTCTTCATTTGGTCTTTAGTCGAACATATGGATTTTGGATTTAAGTCCTTTTAATAATTTTCACTGCTTATACTAGTAATTGTGTCATTGACCGATTTTTGTATCATCTTTCTTTCCCTTTTTATTGATATACAAGCATTTTATTGACATACTCTCATACATCCCGAGATTTATAAAAAAAAAATTGTTAATGCTCTTTACTATTATGAATAAATATGATAAACAGAAGATGAATATCGTAGATTCTTTTAAAAGTGATTTACAATACAATTATATTCAAAGGAAAACTGGAATTTTATGTTTGATATGTAGACATTGTTGTAATTTGAAAAGAATATAATATTGAGAGATGTTAACATCACAAAGTATAAAGAAAACTCACAAAAATCTGGTTAAACATCGAAAAGGTAAACTGTTAGAATTGAAACTGATACTTCTTAAAAGAGAATCAAAATGCTTTTACCAAGACTATCGAAGAAAATGCACGTGTTTTGAAAAACTACGTATTGTTTTTGTTACATTAAATATCCCGCGAGTCGAAATCATTCATTACGGAATTAAAGAAATGATGTCTAAAGAAGTTAAAGAAATTTGAAAATACTACAAACATAAGTACCATTTCTAGAAATCCACTAGATAGATATAACTAGATAGATTTATTAAAGCCGGATATGTGCTTAAAAACTTATATTCGTGCGCACTTGCTTAATCATCGTCAATCTAGAAAATACCTTGAAAATATGGATTGTGAAGTTAAACAGATCTACCTTCTTATACAGATATTTAACGGCTTTCCATTATAAAGTTTTAACTGTTAATTTCGAACTGTTAAACAAGGTTACAAGTTTCATTTTATAAATTGACAAATTATGAATTTGCATTATTAAAAGATTACCAATAGACAAATTATTTGGAGTTTTCTTTGTAAATTACAAAGCACCTGAGTAACTTCAACTTCAAAGCAAATTTCTTAAAGCTATGGACAATATTAGCGTTTTCAAATAGAAAAAGGAAATCATCGGAGTGGATTTGATTTTAAATATATTTAAAAATGAATTCAAAAGATTTTTTAATTTCGACAACTATGATAATCAGATTAATCCGTTTACTTGTTACTTCACTTTTAATGATTCATGTTGAAATTATTGTTCAGAATTTATTGTTACAGTTAATCAAACTTCAGTGCTATTTCATATTAAAGCGAAAATATATGGATATGGTGTTTCCAGATTTCTGTAATTATTCATCAATTTATTAAGTGTGCAAAATTTTGTTATTTTTCAACATAATTCGAACTTTTGAGTATTTTTTCGATAAATAAGATATAAAAACTGTGTATAATAATTAAGTTGGAACTTTGTGTGAAAATTGTTTTAAATTTAAACTTATTAATTTAAATTTATTTTTTTTAAATGGCTGTATTTTGACGATTTTTTTTTTTTTTTTTTTTTTTTTCTGTGCAATGGCAATATAATTATCGATTTTTTTTTTTTCATGTGGCCCGCGGGTTTGTATACAATGCTTAATTTGGCCCGCGTCGTCGGTAAACGAGTTTGACATCCCTGGTATAGTAGATGCACCATGAAATTTACAGGTGTTCTTGTTCAGAAATTTAAAAATCAAATAGCGTTTTTCCCTTTTCGACAAAGGCAAAGTATCTTTCAGCAAATATATCTAAAGTTGACGTTTTAAGCCATTTTAATAACGTTTTTAGTCAGGACGCGATAGCCCGGTAAAAATTGTCATGAGACAGCAATATATCATTATAACTCATGACATTTAACGAAAAATGGAAAATGCGCTATCCGATTTCAAATCATTTCAATAGTCATGTTGTCAATTAGGTATAAAAACGAATCCGCGGATAATAAAGTTGGGAATATGTAAGAAAATTTAACGCTGTTGAGCGGGAATTTTTTTTTTTTTTTTTTTTTTTTTTTTTTTTTTTCAACAGCCTTGACAAAATGGTCCCAATAAGCGAGTGCGGTTATAACTTGAAAATCGAAGATTTCGGACAAAAGAAATGCTTGAAAAAGTACTCAATTCAAAAGCCCAATTACTTAATGCTTGACGTTTTGAAAAACACCTTTATCATTTTATTTATTTATTTTTATTTTTTCCAACCATGTTTTTCGCTGCTCATAATAGACCTTTGGTATCCCGTGTTCTATTTGTTGTAAACATTTATCCTAGGATTAAAATATAATAAAATTCTAGATTTTTTTTTTTTCCCTTCTAAGACCCACACAACTAGAAGATCAAGTTTTGAAATATCTGTTTCTTTCGATAACCGAGTTTGTTTATGAGTAAGCCGTAAGCCTTTTTATTTGTTTTGTGAAGAATGCGTACTTCAAAAGCGGAATGTTCTAGTGTCGCCCTCTAGGTTTTATCACCGGCATCACTCAGATGTATCAGATGGGGATTTGTGAATAAAGATAAGAGGAATTTTTTCATTGTGTCACGGTTTTTAGTCAGAGCTGAAAAGTGTTGATAAACCCCTGATTAATTCGGCATTCCGAACATACTTTTCCTGATTAGCGCATCATTACGGCCTGGAACTAGGTTGCAAGGCCTACTGATTTAAAGTATACTTATTTATACTTAACCCTTTATGTACCAAACTATTAATTAATGGAAATTTCGCCTTCCAAAGCATTTTTTTCTGAAAAAACTAGTTATAGTACGAACGCACCTCATTTGTCACGTTTGAAGTACAATTTCCAACGTTTATAATTCTTGCCAAACCAGGAAGCGAGTGAAAAATCGATTACAAAATTTTAATCTTTACATACTTTTTAAGTTAAGTTAAATGAAAGAGTATAAAAAAAAGAAACTTGTTGAATAGTTACTTTTTATAAAATGATACATTTGCTTAAATATCACGGTATAACCAAAATATAGAGAAACAAATAGCGTTCGCAGGTAAAAGTTAGTACATATTTTTAACTCCAATTAGGCTATCTGCATCAGCTGAGGGGCTCCGTCGTTTTGAGGGCTGTCTACAGTTGTATCATTTATCATGATTTATTAGAGCAAAAATGTTTTTAATTGTTTTTTTTTCTTAGCTCTGTGTAAAAACCAGGATCAAAACTAGTTTTTTTTTTTTTTTTTTTTTTTTTTTTTTTTTACGGGGGGCAAGCATGTATTTTGGCACCCGCCCCCTCCCTCCTTCCTCCACAAAGTAAATTTACAAAGAGAATTTTACTAAGTTTCCAATAGCCGACTTATTTTTAAATTAAAAATATGTAATCATAAAATACGTAATATTGGACTACGTAATCAGCTTTGCCCAATATGAATTCAATAAAACCAGTGAAACTGGAATTGAAAGGAACAGGAAAAAATTCCGCTTTCTAAAGACGAGCAGGGAAGACCGAGCTATGCTCGGTCAAAATTAGCTTTGAGTTCAAATATCATGACGCATGACCAAAATGACCCACTAATCAAATTTTCTCGAACATGTGACCTTGCCCAACAGTCTTCTCGTGCCCAAAAACCATAGGAGGCAAAATTTAATCTAAATAGTCTGAGCCGTTTTTAAGATAAAATAGCTTGATCCATAATGACCCACGACCAAAATAACCCACTAATCGAATTTTCTAGAACATGTGACCTAGACCAACAGTCTTATTGTGCCCAAAAGCCATAGGAGGCAAAATTTAGTCTAAATAGTCTGAGCCATTTTCAAGATAAAATATCTTGACCCATAATGACCCATGACCAGAATGACCCACTAATCGAAATCTTTCGAACATGTGACCTAGCCCAATAGTCTTCTCGTTCCCTTAAACTTTAGGACAGTAAATTTAGTTCAAATCCTCTGAGCCGTTTTTAAGATAAAATAGTTTGACCCATAATGACACATGACCAAAATGACTCACTAATTGAATTTTCTCGAACATGTGACCTAGTCCAACAGTCTTATTGTGCCCAAAAGCCATAGGAGGCAAAATTTAGTCTAAATAGTCTGAGCCATTTTCAAGATAAAATAGCTTGACCCATAATGACCCATGACCAGAATGACCCACTAATCGAAATCTTTCGAACATGTGACCTAGCAAAATAGTCTTCTCGTTCCCTTAAACTTTAGGACAGTAAATTTAGTTCAAATCCTCTGAACCGTTTTTAAGATAAAATAGTTTGACCCATAATGACCCATGACCAAAATGACCCACTAATTAAATTTTCTCGAAAATGAGACCTAACCCAACAGTCTTCTCGTGCACAAAAACCATAGAGGCAAAATTTAGTCTAAATAGTCTGAGCCGTTTTCAAGATAAAATAGCTTGACCCATAATGACCCATGACCAAAATGACCCACTAATCGAATTTTTTCGAACACGTGACCTAGTCCAACAGTCTTCTCGTGTCCGAAAACCATAGGATGCAAAATTTAGTGTAATTAGGCTGAGCCGTTTTTAAGATAAAATAGCTTGACCCATAATGACAGATGACCAAAATGACCCACTAATCGAATTATCTCGAAAACGTGACTTAGCCCAACAGTCTTCTCGTGCCTGAAAACCATAGGATGCAAAATTTAGTGTAAATAGTCTGAGCCGTTTTTTAGATAAATTTAGCTTGACCCATAGTGACCCAAAAATGACCCACTAATTGAATTTTCTCGGACATGTGACCTAGCCCAATGATTTTATTGTGCCCGAAACTCGTAGGATACAAAATTTAATCAAAATTGTTTGAGCCGTTTTTTAGATGAAATTAACTTGACCCGGGTTGACTCAAGAATGACCCACTAATCGAAAGTTCTCGAACATGTGACCCAGACCAATAGTCTTCTCGTGCCCGAAAATGGTAAGATACAAAATTTAGTCAAAATCGTTTGAACTGTTTTTTAGATAGAATTAGCTTGACCCTGACCCTTGATGACCCTTGATGACCTACTAATCGAATTTTCTCGAACACAGGACCTAGCCCAATAGTTTTCTGGTGCCCCAAAATGGTAGGGTACAAAATTTCGTCAAAATCGTTAGAGCCGTTTATAAGATAAAATTTGCATATATATATATATATATATAATATATAACAAGATTTGCTCGTATTAGAATATATGATTTCTGTCTTAGCTTGTATATAATTGCTGATATTGTTTCTGTTGGGAATACCATGTAATTTTTTCATTTCAAATCAGACAGGATTCCGTTATAGACAGATTTCATTTTCACATATTTTATTGTAGTTGATGTGCAGGCGTTTAAAGTCATAGTGATATGTCACAATATCTTACGAACTGAAAAATCAGGATTTTCTGTAGGTTTAACATTTACCGTAAAATATTTTTGTTTGCTATCTTATAGCCAGTTTCATGGAACTATCTTATACCGCTCTTCCTATTAATAAGCTGACATGTGTCGATTCTTTCCTGAACCTAACATTAATTTTCAAAATTATAATAATGACTTAGAACAACAAAAAAAAAAAAAAAATAAGTGGGTAAGTGTGATCGAAGATCGCACAAAGGGTTTTGTTTAATATTCCTTTCAAAACACTTTATCTTTTCTTTAATAAATCCAAATAAATTTCATTTTCAAAAAAAAAAAAAAAAAAAAAAAAAAAAAAAGTCATGTTTTTTATAAAGTAAAAATTAAATTTACCGGTCTATTTTTCTCGTTTTTTTGAATATCTGAACTGGCCCGCTATTATACTCTATCATATAATAATATCTGTCATGTGAAGTAAATGCACTATTTTTTTTAATTAAAAAAAATTAATTTTTAAATTAAACATGTTGTACACCTTGAAAATGTTAAAATATGCGAATATTTCCATAATCGGGTTTTTATCATGATTCAATACGTTCCTCGAACTCATATATTTACTATTCTCTATTACTCATATTGATACTCGCTTTATATTATTCTCAAACATTTGAAAAATCCGTTAAACTTCAAATAGGACGTCAAATAATTTTCTTTTTAATTCTCTAATGACATGATATTAATCTGCTTTCTGTACATACTCATACTCCTTGTATTATTGAGAAATCTTTGAAAATTTCCGTTTTATTACCAATAGGACGTCCTATTAATCTTTTTTTCAATGGGTGAAACTTCTTATTTCATTTTCATGTTCCACGTGGAAATCTTTCAATAGAAAATTAATTATTGTAGAAAGAATTTTATTGTGGATTTTTAATTGTTGGCCACTGCTATAACGAAAAATGTTTAAATTTAATAGGAAAAGGCTGTTAAAATTTTGGTTTTTTATCTCTCTATATTAAAAGAATACGATTTTTTCAAATTTTAATATTTTGAGCTTCCTAGTAGATATTTAGCTATAAGTACACAAATTTTCATGCCTGTAAGTTATATAGTTTCTGAGAACGGCTCTGTGACGCACAGACAACGGAGCGGGAGTAATAGGGTTTCGTGAAATGAACGAAAACCTAAAAACTATTAAGTTTATACCAAGTATTTTATTTTGTGAATTTTCCACATTTTAGTGTTTAGTGTCCCGGGCAGTCCACCCGACCTCCCCAAACTTTTTATCTATTTGCTCATTTTAATGCACTTGGTTCAGTTTTACTTTTGGATTTTCTAGCTGTAAAACATTTTTACCCAAATTTCATATATATTTTTTTTGTATCAAACGACAAACCAAATCTTCATTTGGTTCTCCCCTCCGCCTTTCGTTCTTGCGCCTGGGACACATATCTCTGCCCCCCCCCCCCTTACTTTCGGCCCTGGTAGAAGCATAAACTTTCACAAGTTGTATGATTCAAGTTGTGACATTTTATTTTTTTTACTTATTAGTTTTTTTAACTTGACACTTTTACGTATTAGAAAAAGTGCTCGAAATTACGTTTTTGCTATTTCATTTAAAAAAACGGGACTTGTGACGGACCTTTTCACACAACCAGCTCACAGTAATTTGTACCGGCTCTATTCTCTCTGTGACGCTGCTGCCCTCAACCCCCTCCACACCACACACACACTTAACGAAGCAAAACGTTCTGTCACATTATCGCAATCTTTTTGCATGTATATACGTGTAATTTACATACATGACCTATGACTAGGGATGCACCGAATAGTGATAGTAACTGTTAGGCGGAAAACCGAATATTCGGCCAGCCTTCAGATTTTAAACAGCGCACGTGACTTCAAAAAGATAAAAAAAAAAAAGGTCTTCATTTGAATGAAGCAGGCTTGAGCACCATGAGGACCTCTCTTTTGTACGTCCCTTGTTGAAAATAAAAACTTCGGCGTGATCTTCGTGTTACCTGACCAGGAAGTCTGAACGTGATTAACAGGTTGTTAACCAAACCATATGACATCCTAAATAATTTAAATTTTGACACATTTTGAAATAACGTGAAAGTTTTTGCTTCCAAAATGATAAATTTTGATAAATGATTTTGTTGTTATAATTGTAAGCATTTATTTTGAAGCTCATTTTCAATTTTAAAGTTCTATAATTTGTCACAGTTTTGATCGAAAATTAGTTTTAATATTTGTACTATACATATTATTAGCAGAACAGTATTTTGGATATGAATAAAAAAAAAGAAGGGTATATACTTTAAGACTTTAAGGTATCCTTGTTAGAAGAGAATTAGAAACCACGTTTAAACCCGATGACGTTGGGCTGTACGATGTTTTGAAGACAAGATGCTACATTTTGACCCGATGACAGTGGGTCGTATTATGTTTAGACGAGAAGGCAGAAACCACATTTTTACCCGATGACATTGGGCTGTACGACGTTTTGAAGACAAGAGGCTATATTTTGACCCGATGACAGTGGGTCGTATGATGTTTAGAAGAGTAGGCTGGAACCACATTTTAACCCGATGGTATTGGGCTGTACGATGTTTTGAAGACAAGAGGCTACATTTTGACCCGATGACAGTGAGTCGTTTATTATTTAGCTGAGAAGGAAGAAACCACATTTTAACCCGATGACGTTGGACTGTACGATGTTTGGTAAACAAGATGCTACATTTTGGACCCGATGACAGTGGATCGTATGATGCTTAGAAGAGAAGGAAGAAACGACGTTTTAACCCACTAACGTTGGGCTGTACGATGTTTTGAATACCAGATGCTACATTTTTACCTGATGACAGTGGGTCGTATGAGGATTAGCCGAGAAGGAAGAAACCACGTTTTAACCTTATGACGTTGGGCTGCACGACTTTTGAAGACAAGATGCTACATTTTTACCCGATGACAGTGGATCGTATGATGTTTAGAAGGGAAGGAAGAAACCACATTTTTACCCGATGACGTTGGACTGTAAGATGTTTGGAAGACAAGTTGCTACATTTTTACCCGATGACAGTGGGTCGTATGATGTTTAGAAGGGAAGGAAGAAACCACATTTAAACCCGATGACGTTGTCTGTACGATTTTTGAAGACCAGATGCTACATTTTGACGCGATGATAGTGGGTCGTATGACGTTTAGTAGAGAAGGAAGAAACCACGTTTTAACCCGATGACGTTGGGCTGTGCGATGTTTTGAAAACAAGATGCTACATTTTGACCCGATGACAGTGGGTCATATAATGCTTAGAAGAGAATTAAAAAACCACGTTTTAACCCAATGACATTGGGCTGTACGATGTTTTGAAGACACGATGCTACATTTTGACCCGATGACAGTGGATCGTATGATGTTTAGACGAGAAGGAAGAAACCACATTTTAACCAGGTGACATTGGGATTTACGATGTTTTGCAAACAAGATGATACATTTTGACCCGATGACAGTGGGTCGTATGATGCTTAGAGGAGAAGGAAAAAACCACGTTTTAACCCGATGACGTTGGACTGTACGATGTTTTGAAAACCAGATGCTACACTTTTACCAAATGCTACGTTTTAACCCGATGACGTTGGGCTGTACGATGTTTTGAAGACACAATGCTACATTTTGACCCAATGACAGTGGGTCGTATGATGCTTAAAAGAGAAGGGAGAAACCACGTTTTCACCCGATGACGTTGGGAAGTACGATGTTTTGCAAACAAGATGCTACATTTTGACTCGATGACAATGGGTCGTATGATGTTTAGCCGAGAAGGAAAAACAACATTTTAACCCGATGACATTGGGCTGTACGATGTTTTGAAAAGAAGATGTTACATTTTGACCCGATGACTGTGGGTCGTATGATGCTTAGAAGAGAAGGAAGAAATCACGTTCTAATCCGATGACGTTGGGCTGTACGATATTTTGAAGACAAGATGCTACATTTTGGCCCGATGACAGCGTGTCGTATGATGTTTATAAGAGAAAGCAGAAACCACATTTTAACCCGATGGCAATTGGCTGTACGATGTTTTGAAGACAATATGTTACATTTTGACCCGATGACAGTCGGTCGTTTGATGTTTAGAAGAGAAAGAAGAAACCACATTTTAACCCGATGATATTGGGATGTACGATGTTTTGCAAAAAGACGCTACATTTTGACCCGATCGGGGCCGTACAGAAAGACCATGGCCCCCGGTAATAACTCCAATGTGTGCCCCCTACCATAAATCTGATACAGTAAATCCTGCGCAGGCCAAAACGCAAACGACAGAAAAAAATCCGTTGTAGACAGGTTTTTTTGAAGTGAAAACTTCTTTAGGCGCGTTGGGCATTTTTTGAGATGGGAAAAAAACATTGAACTCGCGACACTGTTACTGTAACCGACACTGTTACCGACACCTTTGTATATTTGAAGTGAAAACTTCTTTAAGCGCGTTGGGCATTTTTTGAGATGGGAAAAAAACATTGAACTCGCGACACTGTTACTGTAACCGACACTGTTACCGACACCTCTGTATATTTGAAGTGAAAACTTCTTTAGGCGAGCTGGGCATTTTTTGATGGGAAAAAACCATTGAACTCGCGACACTGTTACCGACACCTTTTTATATTTGAAGTGAAAACTTCTTGAGGCGCGTTGGGCATTTTTTGAGATGGAAAAAAACCATTGAACTCGCGACACTGTTACTGTAATCGGCACCTCTGTATATAAGTATGTACATGTATTGAGTATAGTTCGGTATGAGGAAGGACGGGGCGGGCGCGTCGCGCGCCCCATGCTTGCCTGTGCGCTATTGTTTTTTATGAAAATTATTTATATATTATATTTAATATATATTTATATACTATTTTTATGTAAATTAAACAGCAGTATTATATTATATTATATTATATTATATTATATTATATTATATTATATTATATTATATTATATAATGATTCTATATAAGTGATTTTTCGTTAGTATTTTGTGTTTGGTTATATTCGTATTATAGTTTTAATTGGATATATTTTAGTGTTCAGTTGATATAATGTTATTTGTTTTTGGCTGTATAGTGTGGATAGTGTAAATTTATAATTGTATTTTAGTATATATATTATAATGTATATATATATTAAATATTTATATAATTATATATTAATATATAATTATATATATATATATATATATGTTAGAGATTGAGACGGTGTGTCTCAAGAGAATTATATACTAGGTTAACTAAATCTATTAAAGAGCTTCAGAGTAATTTTATAATTAGATATGTCGATAAAGCTAACACAAGTTATGCATTAATCTATAATAAAATTTATGGTGAAATATTAAATGAAAGTTAAAGTTATAATAAGAGCGATAACTATGAGCTATCGAAATCGAAAATTTCAATGATGGAAAACAGGGTTAAGGCACTATATAAAAAAGTTCATTTGAAGCAGAAAAGTCAGTTTCCCATATCTTGTTCTAGTGCCAAAGTTTCACACAAAAACAGTGAAATTTAGAATTGCAACTTGTGGGTATGGTTCATACCTAGAGTCTGCTAATAAGAAATTTTTGGGAGTTTTGAGTAGTGTGTTTGATAGAGTGTTGAGTACGGAGTCCACATTTATTATAAATAACAGTTACATTTTATTAGATAAATTAAAAAAACATCAAAACATAAAGAGTTTGTTTGCATATGATTTTGCAGACCTATACAATACAATTAACTTACTGGATTTAAAGGACAAATTTATAGATTTTTATAACAAAAACAGCAATGTAGATAGCGATAAAGATTGGTTTTCTAACTTGTTTCAGTTGGTAGTGCAAGAGAATTCCTTGTATGAGGGGCGTAGAGTATTTTAACAGATTCGTGGGATCCCAATGGCGGGCAGTTGCAGTTCAATTTTAGCTGACATCTACTTACATATATATGAGAATAACAATATTTTAAATAGAGAAATATTGAGTTATAGGTATATTGATGATGTTTTAATAGTTGGATTAAATAATGAAAATGTAAACCTAGATTTTAAATACTATCCAAATACTTTAAAACTGGAACTCTCCTCCCGGAATATTAAAAACATCAATTATCTGGATGTGAATTTAGAGTTGGAGAATGACAATTTGATAACAAGGGTTTATGACAAGAGAAATGATTTCGATTTTAAAACTTTAAAGATCTTAAATTTTGAATCGAACATGCATATTTCAGTATTTAGAAATGTGTTTACAAACGGTTTAGTTCGTATTGAGATATTATGTTCAAGATTTGGCGATGCAGTTGGCGAATTCATAAAGTGGATTAACATGGCATTGATGCAGGGTTACCCTGTGAACTTTGTACGGAGAAATATGATTAATTTTATAGGTATAAGTAAATATAGAATTGAACTGAATTCATTTTTGAATGCTAAGGGTGGTCTAAATCAGTTGTTTGATGAGATCAGATAGGATAGGTTACTGCTGTTTGTAGCTTAGTGTTTTGGTTGATAGTTTGAATTAATTTGGCCTCGGCAGAAGAAGGGGGACGTTGCTTGCGTTGCTTGAGTAGAAACCGGTTTTAACTCTGCAGTGCATGTTGTTAGCCATGCCCTCCTGCCTTCATGTTTAATTTTCTTGATATTGATTTTTCGTTAGTATTTTGTGTTTGGTTATATTCGTATTATAGTTTTAATTGGTTATATTTTAGTGTTCAGTTGATATAATGTTATTTGTTTTTGGCTATATAGTGTGGTTAGTGTAAATTTATAATTGTATTTTAGTATATATATTATAATATATATATATATATATATATATATTCCCGATTATATTGCCAATGATTTTGAGTAGGGATTTCAACATCAACTTTGCGGATGATAAAAATCTACCATTAATTGAATTTTTACATAGAGAATTTCATTTAACGATGACAAATGATCGCAATCTTAGCACAACGAGGTATAAAACTACAATTGATGCAGTCTTTATAAGATATTTAAGTAGATTCGAATCCCAATTGTTTGTTTCCTATTTTAGTTACCATAAACCTATAGTATCAGTTCTAGAATATAATGATAATAATGATGATGGAAGAGTTGTTGAAATTGTGGATGAAAATTCATAAGTTTCATTGGTAATCATTTCAAAGAATACCAATTAATTAAATTTCATATTTCATGCATTTGTAAATTTACGTTTTAAGCAATAGATTGCAATTTTTGTATGTAAAATAATATGCATTATTTTTCATGTACAATAGCGCATTAAATGAAAATTGTAATATAATTTTTGTAGTAGTAGTTTATAATAATGAATTAAAAAAAAACACTTCATTTAAAAGTACTTCCTGCACAATAAAACATTTCCTAAGGATTAAAAAAATACAGACGTAATTGTTCCAGTTTTCACTTCTGTCGGTACTCCCGGAGTGCCATTGTTTTTTTTTTTTTTTTTTTTTTTTTTTTTTAGAACGTATAAACGCATGGTATTTTTGGGTCGGACCCTGATTTTTTTTCCGTTACAGTGAAACTTTACTGTATTAGAAAATAAATTTTCTGAATAGTACTTTTTTTAGTATATATGGTATTTGCTTACAATTTTATTATTTTTCTTTTACAGTATTACGGTTTAATAGAAACCTAAAATATCGAAAATATTAAATTTTAATTGAATTCATCAATTAATTTTGACTGAAAAGGTTTAAGAGTATGAAAGAAATAAACTGCGAAACCGCGATATTTCCGGTCAAACTGCGATATTACTTTATTCAACTTTCCACCTGATTCCTGTCCGCGCATATGAAATCATCCACTTCATTAAAACAGAGGCGCCATTTTAAAATATTTTTGAGGGTAGAGGGTTGGCGAACATTTTTTTATCTTTTGCGCACAGTTGATAAACAATAGATACAGTTTTATTATCACAGTTGTTTATAAAATTAGTTAAGGTACTCATTATATTGATAAATATGATCCACTTTGAGAAAGTTGCAATAACAAGGCTATAGGAAACATTATTGATATTTGTTAATTTATGTGCTTCAAGATTTTATTTAATACTAACGTTTCTATTTTAATCAAATAGGACATACTATTTTGGCTGAAAAAAAAAAAAAAACAGATCTGTGTCAATTGATACACTATAAAATATCAAATACGTTGGGAGGAAGGGGGAGGGGCAATTACTCCCCCTCCCCCTTAGCCACCCCCAAATGGCGCTCCTGCAAAAAAAGTAACTTTCCTTTTCGAACTGTTAATATTAGTGGTAGATGACTTAATGATATGACATAAATGATACTAGGAAGTACCATCGTAGAAAAAATATATTCATTATTCGATTTCCAGACAGTAAAATTTAATATCTAAAAATGCATTTAAGCACGTCCCAGATAACATTTTGACTTAAAATAAAGCTTTCTTATGCTGCTATAAGTCTAAAAATGTACTAAGACAAAATTTATAGAAGGCTAACTTCCATCTAGTTTTTTAACATTTTCCAACCTAGTTGAAAAGTGTTTATGACTTCGGTTTGTTTGGCCGTATGGACGTCTGCCGTCTGGCCGTCTGTCCGTGCTCTAATTCCCGTAAATATGCTCGGATTGCTCTGCAATTTTATATGTTATTGTCGCTATCTATACCATGCTCCCTATTTCAACGAAAGCGCGTAGCACTTATAGTTTTTTTACAGAGACACTCAAAAGAATTCCGTTACATTGCGGTCTATGGGGAAAAATCATTTGCAGTTTATTTAAATAATGTTTCCCTATTTTAAACGCATTCATATTTATATATATATCACTAAGGTGCATTACAAGAAGCTTAATGTGGAATACGGTGTGCATAGAACTTATAGTTACTTTTCAAGGACAGTCAAAAGAATTCCGTTACATTACGTCTATGGAGAAAAATCGTTTGCGGTTTAATTAAATAATGTTTCACTATTTTAAACGCATTGAAATTTATATATATCACTAAGGTGCATTACAAGAGGCTTACTGCAGAATATTGTGAGTATAGCAGTCATCGTTCATTTACAGGGACACACAAAAGAATTCTCTACTGTCTGTTAACAATAATTCCTGGAAGTTACTGAACGCGATTTTAAATTTAACTCGCTTTTTGTCTATTACGTGGTGTGTATAAATTCTGTAGATCCTATACAGGGAAGCAAAAAAGTTCGCGAACACATTTCCGTTTATGGACAGAAACTCCAGAAGGAGAATTTTAAACTGTGCTACGCGTTTCCTAACTGAACTAAAATTTAGCATCCTATGTAGTATATATACAAATCTATAGATCATATACAGGGCTGAATAAAAGTATCCGGATATTTTTCCGAATATTGTATATGTAGGAAATTCCTTAAATTATGTTTTTAAATATGTTATGCGTTTTCCAAATTGTTTACTTACATGTTATCTTTCAGCTTATTAAACGGTATGATTTGTAAAATTACTTTGGAAGCGTTGGAATGTGTTACATAATCTATGCTTGATGCATGACTTTTCGTTCTTGTTTTATTTAATGTTCAGAAGTTATAAACGTTTTGAAGGAAAAGAAATACATATATTCATTTACTAATTATTTTTAATAATACCACCGAAACTATTTTTGTCGCAAAAGACATTTTAGATATATATATAAATCATTCAATATTTTGCAACGATCTGAGCATTTTTCCGAAAGTTATAGAAATAGTAATAATAATTGTCATACAGACAAATTACAATCATGTGGAACGTTTTCTATAAAAGCTGACCAAAGTATCATCTAATAAATAAAAATGAAAATTTGTCTGCATGTCTTTCTATAAAAATCTACACTTTAGAAGCAAGAATCGTGCAATTATAGGCACAGGTGTCGAGCCAAGTCAAACTCGGCAACTAAAGTAATCCGGAATCAAAATAAAGTACAGTTAATTTTTAATTAATAAAAAACCAACAATGTAACAGCCATTTCCTATCAAATTTAAACATTTTTCATTATAGCAGTTGCCCACAACATCAATTGCACTGGAATATTTGATTTAAATCTGATTTAGTACTATAACCGCTGAGCGTTTTGAAAAAGGGTAAAATTGTAATGTTTTTTTCTCTGTATTTTGTTTTAAATGCTAAAAAAATAGGATTATTTCAGCATTATAAATAAAACTTAATTACAGATATGAAAATAACCCTTGAGAGTATTAATCATTCTTCAATGTTTTGAAAATTCATTAAATCTATAGAATTATAGTATCTTAAACATTGCATATATTGCAGTGAAACCTGGAGCTTAGTGGACGGAATATTACGTTCCACACGCTTAGAGGGATAATATTTATGTGCTTAAGACTATTTGACTTAAAAGAAATAAATATTTAAAATATTCCTTAAAAGTTTCGCACAAGTGAGTCAAATAGTTTAAATTAACAATCTTTAAACACTGATTGACTTATGACATTTTAAAGGTAATTGACTCCTTAAATTCAAATACAGTGAAATCTGTCTAAGGCGGAATTGCTTGGGACTGAAGTAAAATTCCGCCTTAGACAGATTTTCGGCTTAGACAGAGAAACTTTATAGACAGAGTATTAAACATTTCTTTGGCTAAAAAGTAAAACTAACGTATCTTTTAACTTTTTTAATTAAATAAACATGAAATCTCAGTATATATTTATAGTAATATTAATGTACACTACAAATTGATAGTACACAAACACACTGGTATATAAATCAAAACTACAGATTTTGGTGAAAAAAACAGTTATATTTTTCCTTAATAAATGCCTTAAAATTCTGTTACCTGAAACTTATTTAGAAAAAAAATCGAATATTGTTGTTTGTTTATTTTTTTTTCTTAATCGCTTCTTTTTCGGTAGCACATTGTATTTCAGTTAACATTGGTATTATTTCATAATTATTTCGCTCTACATATATGTAAAAATTTTGTAAAAGCGTTAAATTCTTAAGAGCTTCTTCACATAAGCTTTTAAGTGGGATATTTTGTTCTTCGAGTTTAATAATTTCAATTTTGTCTTTTAAGGATAAAGTATTCGACGAATTTGATTTATTAATTCATTTAGGAATAATGACTTAAATTATATAACGAATCTCGTCTTTATAATATAAGAGTGTATACGACAACGATATTGTCTTCCTAGTACTTCCTGGTTTAAACACAAACTAAAGTTGTGTACACTTTCACAGTCTGCATTTTCTTTACCTATTGAAAAGAGCTAGTAGATATTTCGGAAAGTTGTGGCAATATCCTTTTTGTCTGAAATTCAAGGAAGAAATCAGCCCTTTTTGTATATTATACCACAAACGAAAGTTAACAATTGACCAGGGGCGAAAATACTTCAGGAGATGTTGAAAGTGTGCTGAAATCCCCCATAAGGTGCAAATGTGGCAGCCCTTTCTTTTTAAACAGATCTTCTTACATTACAGAAAACGGAAGAATCAACTTGTCAGATATCCCGTGTCCCATTGTTCAACAATTCAGTCATATACAATAATAGAATCATGCTAATATCCTCAAACCACTGCAGCAATCAGTGAGGCCTTCTTTTGACCTCTGGGAGTGAAACTGGACAATAAATGTCATTATGAAAAGATAAGGTTTCTTTATATTTATATTTCACAGCGGAATTTTCTTCCGTCTTAAAAGGTAAATTTTCTACCTGCGGCCCCAGAATGAATGTCCGGTTCCGCGTTACACAGATTGTTTCCGTCTTAGGCAGATTTCTCGAAAATTTCTATGTTTAAAAGTGTGGGACTCTGAAATGTTTCCGGCTTAGACAGATTTCCGGCTTAGACAGATTCCGGTTTAGACAGATTCCACTGTATATTAGATAGAAAGTTTTATATACCTGCAATAGCAAATTTTATCTTTCTCTTTCTTGTAGGCTCATTACTTAACTTATGTTACAACTGAATGAAAAAGGAGCATTTAACCACTGAGTCTTTTGGATAATAACAACTACAGCAATAATGTACTAAAAAGCTTGATAGTACTGGGGATATTTATTATAAAACATTAATTACTTGAGAAATGGTTGTTTAAATTTCAGCGGAACCGATTGCATAACGCCTGCATCTTTGCTACTTGCGCTCTACTGCTTTTTAGCAAAAAATGGACTGTTTTTTGAACATAAAACGCTTGACTGCCAAAAATGTCATGCATGTATAGGAGTACAGGCTCTTATCCCAGCCCCCCTGGCCGGCCTATAAGAATGTTCTAGCAGCAAATTCGGACTTTTGAACTTTAATATTTGTTAGTTATTTTCATTTAACATTTTACCGTAAAAAATAAGAGTCTGAATTTGTGGTGATTTATTTAAAAATCAGGACCGAACTCAGGACCAACAAGAGAGCCGGGGCCCAGTAATTTGTACCTGCTCTACCCCCCACCCCTCTGTACGGGACTGGACCCGATGACAGTGGGTCGTATGATGCTTAGAAGAGAAAGCAGAAACCACGTTTTAACCCGAAGACGTTGGGCTGTACGATGCTTTGAAAACAAGATGCTACATTTTGAACCCGATGACAGTAGGTCTTATGATGCTTAGAAGAGAAGGAAGAAACCATGTTTTAACCCGATGATGTTGGGCTGTACAATGTTTTGAAGACCACATGCCACATTTTTACCTGATGACAGTGGGTCGTATGATGTTTAGCCGAGAAGGAAGAAACCACATTTTAACCCGATGACGTTGGGCGGTACGATGTTTGGAAAACAAGATGCTACATTTTGAGCCCGATGACAGTGGGTCGTACGATGCTTAGAAGAGAAGGAAGAAACCACGTTTTAACCCGATGACGTTGGTCTGTACAATTTTTTGAAGACAAGATGCTACATTTTGACCCGATGACACTGGGTCGTAGAAGGAAGAATCCACATTTTAACCCGATGACGTTGGGCTGTACGATTTTTGGAAGACTAGATGCTACATTTTAACTGATGACAGTGGGTCGTATGACGTTTAGTAGAGAAGGAAGAAACCACGTTTTAACCCGATGACGCTGGGCTGTGCGATATTTTAAAGACCAGATGCTGCATTTTGACCCGATGACAGTGGGTCGTATGATGCTTAGAAGAGAATAAAAAAAAACACGTTTTAACCCGATGACGTTGGGCTGTACGATGTTTTAAGACACGATGCTACATTTTGACCCGATGTCAGTGGGTCATATGATGTTTAGACGAGAAGGAAGAAACCACATTTTAACCCGATGACATTAGGATGTACAATGTTTGCAAACAAGATGCTACATTTTGACCCGATGACAGTGGGTCGTATGATGCTTAGAAGAGAAGGAAGAAACCATGTTTTAACCCGAAGATGTTGGGCTGTACGATATTTTGAAGACAAGAAGCTACATTTTGACCCGATGACAGTGGTTCGTATGATCTTTAGAAGAGAAGGAAGAAACCATGTTTTAACCCGATGACGATGGGCTGTAGGATGATTGGAAGAAAAGATGCTACATTGACCAATGTGGTCCCCTACCATAAATCTGATACAGTAAAACCTACGCAGGCCAAAACGCAAACGACAGAAAAAAAAATCCGTTTTAGACAGGTTTTTTCATTTTAGAAACGCATGGTATTTTTTGGGTCGGACCATGATTTTTTACCCGTTATAGTCAAACTGAACTGTATTAGAAAATAAATTTTCGGAATAATACTTTTTTAGAAAATCTATATGGTATTTGCTTACAATTTTATTATTTTTCTTTTACATTATTACAGCTTATTAGAAATCTAAAATATTGAAAATATTAAATTTTAATTGAATTCATCAATTAATTTTGACTGAAAAGGTTTAAGAGTATGAAAGTAATAAACTGCGAAACCATAACATATTGCTTTATTCAACTTTCCACCTGATTCCTGTCCGCGCGTTTGAAATCATCCACTTCATTAAAACAGAGGCGCCATTTTAAAACATTTTTGAGGGTAGGGGGTTGGCAAACATTTTTTATCTTTTTGCGCACAGTTGAGAAGCAATAGATACATTTTTATTATCACAGTTGTTTATAAAGTTAGTTAAGGTACTCATTATTGATAAATATGCTTCTCTTTGAGAAAGTTGCAATAACAGGGCTTTAGGAAACATTATGGATATTTGTTAATTTATGTTCTTCAAGAGTTTATTTAATGCTAAAGTTTCTATTTTAATCAAATAGGACATACAATTTCGGCTAAAAAAAACTGATCTGTGTTAATTGATACACTTTAAAATATCAAATTCGTAGGGAGGGGGGGGGAATTGCTCCCCTCCCCCTTAGCATCCCCCAAATGGCGCTCCTGCAAAAAAGTAACTTTCCTTTTCGAACTGTTAATATTAGTGGTAGATAACTTAATGATATGACATAAATGATACTAGGAAGTACCATCGTAGAAAAAATATATTCATTATTCGATTTCCAGACAGTAAAATTTAATATCTAAAAATGCATTTAAGCACGTCCCAGATAACATTTTGACTTAAAATAAAGCTTTCTAATGCTGCTATAAGGCTAAAAATGTACTAAGACAAAATTTATAGAAGGCTAACTTCCATCTAGTTTTTTAACATTTTCCAACCTAGTTGAAGAGTGTTTATGACTTCGGTTTGTTTGGCCGTATGGACGTCTGCCGTCTGGCCGTCTGTCCGTGCTCTAATTCCCGTAAATATGCTCGGATTGCTCTGCAATTTTATATGTTATTGTCGCTATCTATACCATGCTCCCTATTTCAACGAAAGCGCGTAGCACTTATAGTTTTTTTACAGAGACACTCAAAAGAATTCCGTTACATTGCGGTCTATGGGGAAAAATCATTTGCGGTTTATTTAAATAATGTTTCCCTATTTTAAACGCATTCATATTTATATATATATCACTAAGGTGCATTACAAGAAGCTTAATGTGGAATACGGTGTGCATAGAACTTATAGTTACTTTTCAAGGACAGTCAAAAGAATTCCGTTACATTACGTCTATGGAGAAAAATCGTTTGCGGTTTAATTAAATAATGTTTCACTATTTTAAACGCATTGAAATTTATATATATCACTAAGGTGCATTACAAGAGGCTTACTGCAGAATATTGTGAGTATAGTATACTTCCATCTAGCTTTTTTACTTTAATATTCAGAAGTTATAATCGTTTTGAAGGGGAAAAATATATATTCATTTACTAATTATTCTTAATAATACCACCGAAACTATTTTTTCGCAAAAGACATTTTACATATATATATCAATCATTCAATATTTTGCAACGATCTGAGCATTTTTCCAAAAGTTAGAGAAATAGTAATAATAATTGTCATACAGACAAATTACAATCATGTGGAACGTTTTCTACAAAATCTGACCAAAGTATCATCTAATATATAAAAATGAAAAGTTGTCTGCATGTCTTTCTATACAAATCTACACTTTAGAAGCAAGAATCGTGCAATTATAGGCACAGGTGTCGAGCCAAGTTAAACTCGGCAACTAAAGGAATCCGGAATCAAAATAAAGTACAGTTAATTTTAATTAATAAAAAACCAACAATGTAACAGCCATTTCCTATCAAATTTAAACATTTTTCATTATAGCAGTTGCCAACAAAATCAATTGCTGTGGAATATTTGACTTAAATCTGATTTAGTACTATAATATTTATGTTCTTAAGACTATTTGACTTAAAAGAAATAAATATTTAAAATATTCCTTTAAAGTTTCGCACACGTGAGTCAAATAGTTTAAATTAACAATCTTTAAACACTGATTGACTTATGACATTTTAAAGGTAATTGACTCCTTAAATTCCAATGTATTAGATAGAAAGTATTATATACCTGCAATAGCAAATTTTATCTTTCTCTTTCTTGTAGACTCATTACTTAACTTATGTTACAATTGAATGAAAAAGGAGCATTTAACCACTGAGTCTTTTGGATAATAAAAACTACAGCGATAATGTACTAAAAAGCTTGATAGTACTGGGGATATTTATTATAGAACATTAATTACTTGAGAAATGGTTGTTTAAATTTCAGCGGAACCGATTGCGTAACGCCTGCATCTTTGCTACTTGCGCTCTACTGCTTTTTATCAAAAATGGACTGTTTTTTGAACATAAAACGCCTGACTGCCAAAAATGTCATGCATGTATAGGAGTACAGGCTCTTACCCCAGCCCCCCTGGCCGGCCTATAAGAATGTTCTAGTAGCAAATTCGGACTTTTGAACTTCAATATTTTTTAGTTATTTTCATTTAACATTTTACCGTAAAAAATAAGAGTCTGAATTTGTGGTGATTTATTTAAAAATCAGGACCGAACTCGGCCCCAACAGGAGAGCCGGGGCCCGGTAATTTGCTCTACCCCCCCTCCCTCTGTACGGGACTGGACCCGATGACAGTGGGTCGTATGATGCTTAGAAGGGAAGGAAGAAACCATGTTTTAACCCGATGACGTTGGGCTGTACAATGTTTTGAAGACCAGATGCCACATTTTTACCTGATGACAGTGGGTCGTATGATGTTTAGCCGAGAAGGAAGAAACCACATTTTAACCCGATGACGTTGGGCGGTACGATGTTTTGAAAACAAGATGCTACATTTTGAGCCCGATGACAGTGAGTCGTACGATGCTTAGAAGAGAAGGAAGAAACCACGTTTTAACCCGATGACGTTGGTCTGTACAATTTTTTGAAGACAAGAAGCTACATTTTGACCCGATGACAGTGGTTCGTATGATCTTTAGAAGAGAAGGAAGAAACCATGTTTTAACCCGATGACGATGGGCTGTAGGATGATTGGAAGAAAAGATGCTACAATGACCAATGTGGTCCCCTACCATAAATCTGATACAGTAAAACCTACGCAGGCCAAAACGCAAACGACAGAAAAAAAAATTCCGTTTTAGACAGGTTTTTTCATTTTAGAAACGCATGGTATTTTTTGGGTCGGACCATGATTTTTTCCCCGTTATAGTCAAACTGAACTGTATTAGAAAATAAATTTTCGGAATAATACTTTTTTAGAAAATCTATATGGTATTTGCTTACAATTTTATTATTTTTCTTTTACATTATTACAGCTTATTAGAAATCTAAAATATTGAAAATATTAAATTTTAATTGAATTCATCAATTAATTTTGACTGAAAAGGTTTAAGAGTATGAAAGAAATAAACTGCGAAACCATAACATATTGCTTTATTCAACTTTCCACCTGATTCCTGTCCGCGCGTTTGAAATCATCCACTTCATTAAAACAGAGGCGCCATTTTAAAACATTTTTGAGGGTAGGGGGTTGGCAAACATTTTTTATCTTTTTGCGCACAGTTGAGAAGCAATAGATACATTTTTATTATCACAGTTGTTTATAAAATTAGTTAAGGTACTCATTATTGATAAATATGCTTCTCTTTGAGAAAGTTGCAATAACAGGACTTTAGGAAACATTATGGATATTTGTTAATTTATGTTCTTCAAGAGTTTATTTAATGCTAAAGTTTCTATTTTAATCAAATAGGACATACTATTTCGGCTAAAAAAAATGATCTGTGTTAATTGATACACTTTAAAATATCAAATTCGTAGGGAGGGGGGGGGGAATTTCTCCCCTCCCCCTTACCATCCCGCAAATGGCGCTCCTGCAAAAAAGTAACTTTCTTTTTCGAACTGTTAATATTAGTGGTAGATAGATGACTTAATGATATGACATAAATGATACTAAGAAGTACCATCGTAGAAAAAGTATATTCATTATTCGATTTCCAGACAGTAAAATTTAATATCTAAAAATGCATTTAAGGACGTCCCAGATAACATTTTGATTTAAAATAAAGCTTTCTAATGCTGCTATAAGGCTAAAAATGTACTAAGACAAAATTTATACAAGGCTAACTTCCATCTAGCTTTTTTACTTTAATATTCAGAAGTTATAATCGTTTTGAAGGGGAAAAATATATATTCATTTACTAATTATTCTTAATAATACCACCGAAACTATTTTTTCGCAAAAGACATTTTACATATATATATAAATCATTCAATATTTTGCAACGATCTGAGCATTTTTCCAAAAGTTAGAGAAATAGTAATAATAATTGTCATACAGACAAATTACAATCATGTGGAACGTTTTCTATAAAATCTGACCAAAGTATCATCTAATATATAAAAATGAAAAGTTGTCTGCATGTCTTTCTATACAAATCTACACTTTAGAAGCAAGAATCGTGCAATTATAGGCACAGGTGTCGAGCCAAGTTAAACTCGGCAACTAAAGTAATCCGGAATCAAAATAAAGTACAGTTAATTTTTAATTAATAAAAAACCAACAATGTAACAGCCATTTCCTATCAAATTTAAACATTTTTCATTATAGCAGTTGCCAACAAAATCAATTGCACTGGAATATTTGACTTAAATCTGATTTAGTACTATAATATTTATGTTCTTAAGACTATTTGACTTAAAAGAAATAAATATTTAAAATATTCCTTTAAAGTTTCGCACACGTGAGTCAAATAGTTTAAATTAACAATCTTTAAACACTGATTGACTTATGACATTTTAAAGGTAATTGACTCCTTAAATTCCAATGTATTAGATAGAAAGTATTATATACCTGCAATAGCAAATTTATCTTTCTCTTTCTTGTAGGCTCATTACTTAACTTATGTTACAATTGAATGAAAAAGGAGCATTTAACCACTGAGTCTTTTGGATAATAAAAACTACAGCAATAATGTACTAAAAAGCTTGATAGTACTGGGGATATTTATTATAGAACATTAATTACTTGAGAAATGGTTGTTTAAATTTCAGCGGAAACGATTGCCTAACGCCTGCATCTTTGCTACTTGCGCTCTACTGTTTTTTATCAAAAATGGACTGTTTTTTGAACATAAAACGCCTGACTGCCAAAAATGTCATGCATGTATAGGAGTACAGGCTCTTACGCCAGCCCCCCTGGCCGGCCTATAAGAATGTTCTAGTAGGAAATTCGGACTTTTGAACTTTTATATTTTTTAGTTATTTTCATTTAACATTTTACCGTAAAAAATAAGAGTCTGAATTTGTGGTGATTTATTTAAAAATCAGGACCGAACTCGGGCCCAACAGGAGAGCCGGGGCCCGGTAATTTGCTCTACCCCCCCTCCCTCTGTACGGGACTGGACCCGATGACAGTGGGTTGTATGATGCTTAGAAGGCAAGGAAGAAACCATGTTTTAACCCGATGACGTTGGGCTGTACAATGTTTTGAAGACCAGATGCCACATTTTTACCTGATGACAGTGGGTCGTATGATGTTTAGCTGAGAAGGAAGAAACCACATTTTAACCCGATGACGTTGGGCGGTACAATGTTTTGAAAACAAGATGCTACATTTTGAGCCCGATGACAGTGAGTCGTACGATGCTTAGAAGAGAAGGAAGAAACCACGTTTTAACCCGATGACGTTGGTCTGTACAATTTTTTGAAGACAAGAAGCTACATTTTGACCCGATGACAGTGGGTCGTATGATGTTTAGACGAGAAGGAAGAAACCACATTTTAACCCGATGACATTAGGATGTACGATGTTCTGCAAACAAGATGCTACATTTTGACCCGATGACAGTGGGTCGTATGATGCTTAGAAGAGAAGGAAGAAACCATGTTTAAACCCGATGACGTTGGGCTGTACAATATTTTGAAGACAAGATGCTACATTTTAACCCGATGATATTAGGATGTACGATGTTTTGCAAACAAGATGCTACATTTTGACCCGATGACAGTGGGTCGTATGATGCTTAGAAGAGAAGGAAGAAACCATGTTTAAACCCGATGACGTTGGGCTGTACGATATTTTGAAGACAAGATGCTACATTTTGACCCGATGACAGTGGGTCGTATGATGCTTAGAAGAGAAGGAAGAAACCACGTTTTAAACCTATGACGTTGGTCCGTACAATTTTTTGAAGACAAGATGCTACATTTTAACCCGATGACAGTGGGTCGTATGACGTTTAGAAGAGAAGGAAGAAACCATGTTTTAACCCGATGACAGTGGGTCATATGATCTTTAGAAGAGAAGGAAGAAACCACGTTTTAACCCGATGACGATGGGCTGTACGATGATTGTAAGAAAAGATGCTACAATGCACAATGTGGGCCCCCTACCATAAATCTGATACAGTAAAACCTGAGCAGGCCAAAACGCAAACGACAGAAAAAAAATTCCGTTTTAGATAGGTTTTTTCATTTTAGAAACGCATGGTATTTTTTGGGTCGGACCATGATTTTTTACCCGTTATAGTCAAACTGAACTGTATTAGAAAATAAATTTTCGGAATAATACTTTTTTAGAAAATGTATATGGTATTTGCTTACAATTTTATTATTTTTCTTTTACATTATTACAGCTTATTAGAAATCTAATATTAAATTTTAATTGAATACATCAATTAATTTTGACTGAAAACGTTTAAGAGTATGAAAGATATAAACTGCGAAACCTTAACATATTGCTTTATTCAACTTTCCACCTGATTCTGTCCGCGCGTTTGAAATCATCCACTTCATTAAAACAGAGGCGCCATTTTAAAACATTTTTGACGGTAGAGGGTTGGCAAACTTTTTTTATCTTTTTGCGCACAGTTGAGAAGCAATAGGTACAGTTTTATTATCACAGTTGTTTATAAAATTAGTTAAGGTACTCCTTATTGATAAATATGCTTCTCTTTGAGAAAGTTGCAATAACAGGACTTTAGGAAACATTATTGATATTTGTTAATTTATGTTCTTCAAGAGTTTATTTAATGCTAAAATTTCTATTTTAATCAAATAGGACATACTATTTCGGCTAAAAAAAAAACTGATCTGTGTCAATTGATACACTTTAAAATATCAAATTCGTAGGGAGGGGAGGGGGACAATTGCTCCCCCTCCCCCTTAGCATCCCCCAAATGGCGCTCCTGCAAAAAAGTAACTTTCCTTTTCGAACTGTTAATATTAGTGGTAGATGACTTAATGATATGACATAAATGATACTAGGAAGTACCATCGTAGAAAAAAATATATTCATTATTCGATTGCCAGACAGTAAAATTTAATATCTAAAAATGCATTTAAGCACGTCCCAGATAACATTTTGATTTAAATAAAGCTTTCTAATGCTGCTATAAGGCTAAAAATGTACTAAGACAAGATTTATACAAGGCTAACTTCCATCTAGCTTTTTTACTTTTTATTCAGAAGTTATAATCGTTTTGAAGGGGAAAAAATTTATATTCATTTAAAAATTATTTTTAATAATACCACCGAAACTATTTTTGTCGCAAAATACATTTTAGATATATCATTAGATAAATCATTCAATATTTTGCAACGATCTGAGCATTTTTCCAAAAGTTAGAGAAATAGTAATAATAATTGTCATACAGACAAATTACAATCATGTGGAACGTTTTCTATAAAATCTGACCAAAGTATCATGTAATATATAAAAATGAAAATTTGTCTGCATGTCTTTCTATACAAATCTACACTTTAGAAGCAAGAATCGTGGAATTATAGGCACAGGTGTCGAGCCAAGTCAAACTCGGCAACTAAAGTAATCTGGAATCAAAATAAAGTACAGTTAATTTTTAATTAATAAAAAACCAACAATGTAACAGCCATTTCCTATCAAATTTAAACATTTTCCATTATAGCAGTTGCCAACAACATTAATTGCACTGGAATATTTGACTTAAATCTGATTTAGTACTATAATATTTATGTGCTTATGACTATTTGACATAAAAGAAATAAATATTTAAAATATTCCTTTAAAGTTTCGAACACGTGAGTCAAATAGTTTAAATTAACATTTTTTAAACACTGATTGACTTATGACATTTTAAAGGTAATTGACTCCTTAAATTCAAATATATTAGATAGAAAGTATTATATACCTGCAATAGCAAATTTTATCTTTCTCTTTCTTGTAGGCTCATTACTTAACTTATGTTACAATTGAATGAAAAAGAAGCATTTAACCACTGAGTCTTTTTTATAATAAAAACTACAGCAATAATGTACTAAAAAGCTTGATAGTACTGGGGATATTTATTAGAGAACATTAATTACTTGAAAAATGGTTGTTTAAATTTCAGGGGCGCCGGTTGCGTAACGCCTGCATCTTTGGTACGTGCGTTCTACTGCTTTTTAGCAAAAGGTGGACTGTTTTTCGAACATAAAACGCCTGACTGCCAAAAATGTCATGCATGTACACTGTAAAAAATGACCAATGTTTCTTATTTTATGAAAATATACTATAACCACGAACGAAAATATAATATAATCTTCTGAGTTATCCGAAATTCTAAAGAGTGTGTTCCATTGTCTTTTGAATCCCCAGAAATTAATACATTTCCAAAATTTAAAGAATTATTTATAAAAAGAAAGTATTTTTCGCTGCCCGTATTTTTCAGAAACGTTTCCGAAAGGTTTTTATAGTGTATTAATAAGTGTCCTCAGGATGGAATACCTGTTTTTTGAATGTCATCCATTCTCAAGTAAACATTTTCCGCCGCATAAGTTAAAAATAATCTTAATTTTAATGTTATTATTAACGCTGTTAATTTTGCATGTTTGTCTGTGAAACGTATTTTTTGAGCATGAAAATGTTTACTTGAGAATGGGTAGCATTCGAAAAACAGGTATTCCAGGCTGAGGACACTAATTAATACATTGTAAAAGCTCTTCGGACACGTTTCTGAAAAATACGGGCAGCAAAAAATACTTTGTTTTTATAAATAATTATTTAAATTTTGGAAATGTATTGGTTTCAGAGGATTCAAGTGACAATGGAACGCGCTATTCGGAATTTCGGATAACTCAGAAGATTATATTATATTTTCGTTCGTGGTTATATTATATTTTCATAAAATAAGAAACATTGGTCATTTTTTACAGTGTATAGGAGTACATGCTCTTACCCCAGCCCACCTGGCCGGCCTATAAGAACGTTCTAGCAGTAAATTCGACATTTTGAACTTTAATATTTGTTAGTTATTTTCATTTAATATTTTACCGTAAAAAATAAGAGTCTGAATTGGTGGTGATTTATTTAAAAATCAGGACCGAACTCGAGCCCAACAGGAGAGCCCGGACCGGTAATTTTTACCGGCTCAACCCCCCCTCTGTCCGGGACTGGACCCGATGACAGTGGGTCGTATGATGCTTAGAAGAGAAAGCAGAAACCACGTTTTAACCCGATGACGTTGGGCTGTACGATGCTTTGAAAACAAGATGCTACATTTTGAACCCGATGACAGTGGGTCGTATGATGTTTAGCCGAGAAGAAAGAAACCACATTTTAACCCGATGACGTTGGGCGGTACGATGTTTTCAAAACAAGATGCTTCATTATGAGCCTGGTGACAGTGGGTCGTATGATGCTTAGAAGAGAAGGAAGAAACCACGTTTTAACCCGATGACGTTGGTCTGTACAATTTTTTGAAGACAAGATGCTACATTTTGACCCGATGACAGTGGGTCGTATGACGTTCAGAAGAGAAGGAAGAAACCACGATTTAACCCGATGACGATGAGCTGTACGATGTTTGAAGACAAGATGCTACATTTTGACCCGATGACAGTGGGTCGTAGAAGGAAGAATCCACATTTTAACCCGATGATGTTGGGCTGTACGATTTTTGGAAGACAAGATGCTACATTTTAACCGATGACAGTAGGTCGTATGACGTTTAGTAGAGAAGGAAGAAACCACGTTTTAACCCGATGACGCTGGGCTGTGCGATGTTTTAAGACACGATGCTACATTTTGACCCGATGACAGTGTTTCGTATGATGTTTAGACGAGAAGGAAGAAACCACATTTTAACCCGATGACATTAGGATGTACGATTTTTTGCAAACAAGATGCTACATTTTGACCCGATGACAGTGGGTCGTGTGATGCTTTGAAGAGAAGAAAGAAACTATGTTTTAACCCGATGACATTGGGCTGTACGATGCTTTGTAAACAAGATGCTACATTTTGAACCCGATGACAGTGGGTCGTATGATGTTTAGCCGAGAAAGAAGAAACCACATTTTAACCCGATGACGTTGGGCGGTACGATGTTTTCAAAACAAGATGCTTCATTATGAGCCTGGTGACAATGGGTCGTATGATGCTTAGAAGAGAAGGAAGAAACCACGTTTTAACCCGATGATGTTGGTCTGTACAATTTTTTGAAGACAAGATGCTACATTTTGACCTGATGACAGTGGGTCGTATGACGTTTAGAAGAGAAGGAAGAAACCACCTTTTAACCCGATGACGATGAGCTGTACGATGTTTGAAGACAAGATGCTACATTTTGACCCGATGACAGTGGGTCGTAGAAGGAAGAATCCACATTTTAACCCGATGATGTTGGGCTGTACGATTTTTGGAAGACAAGATGCTACATTTTAACCGATGACAGTGGGTCGTATGACGTTTAGTAGAGAAGGAAGAAACCACGTTTTAACCCGATGACGCTGGGCTGTGCGATGTTTTAAGACACGATGCTACATTTTGACCCGATGACAGTGTTTCGTATGATGTTTAGACGAGAAGGAAGAAACCACATTTTAACCCGATGACATTAGGATGTACGATTTTTTGCAAACAAGATGCTACATTTTGACCCGATGACAGTGGGTCGTGTGATGCTTTGAAGAGATGGAAGAAACTATGTTTAAACCCGATGACGTTGTGCTGTACGATATTTTGAATACAAGATGCTACATTTTGACCCGATGACAGTGGGTCGTATTATGCTTAGAAGAGAAGGAAGAAACCACGTTTTAACCCGATGATGTTGGGCTGTACGATGTTTTCAAAGCAAGATGCTACATTTTGGACCCGATGACAGTGGGTCGTGTGATGCTTTGAATAGAAGGAAGAAACCATGTTTTAACCCGATGACGTTGGGCTGTACGATATTTTGAAGACAAGATGCTACATTTTGACCCGATGACAGTGGGTCATATGATCTTTAGAAGAGAAGGAAAAAACCACGTTTTAACCCGATGACGATGGGCTGTACGATGATTGTAAGAAAAGATGCTACAATGCACAATGTGGGCCCCCTACCATAAATCTGATACAGTAAAACCTGCGCAGGCCAAAACGCAAACGACAGAAAAAAATTCCGTTTTAGACAGGTTTTATCATTTTAGAAACGCATGGTATTTTTTGGGTCGGACCATGATTTTTTCCCCGTTATAGTCAAACTGAACTGTTTTAGAAAATAAATTTTCGGAATAATACTTTTTTAGAAAATCTATATGGTATTTGCTTACAATTTTATTATTTTTCTTTTACATTATTACAGCTTATTAGAAATCTAATATTAAATTTTAATTGAATACATCAATTAATTTTGACTGAAAACGTTTAAGAGTATGAAAGATATAAACTGCGAAACCTTAACATATTGCTTTATTCAACTTTCCACCTGATTCTGTCCGCGCGTTTGAAATCATCCACTTCATTAAAACAGAGTCGCCATTTTAAAACATTTTTCAGGGTAGGGGGTTGGCAAACATTTTTTTATCTTTTTGCGCACAGTTGAGAAGCAATAGGTACAGTTTTATTATCACAGTTGTTTATAAAATTAGTTAAGGTACTCCTTATTGATAAATATGCTTCTCTTTGAGAAAGTTGCAATAACAGGGCTTTAGGAAACATTATTGATATTTTTTAATTTATGTTCTTCAAGAGTTTATTTAATACTAAAGTTTCTATTTTAATCAAATAGGACATACGATTTCGGCTAAAAAAAAAACTGATCTGTGTCAATTGATACACTTTAAAATATCAAATTCGTGAGGAGGGGGGGGGACAATTGCTCCCCCTCCCCCTTAGCATTCCCCAAATGGTGCTCCTGCAAAAAAAAGTAACTTTCCTTTTCGTTCTGTTAATATTTAGTGGTAGATGACTTAAAGATATGACATAAATGGTTCTAGGAAGTACCATCGTAGAAAAAATATATTGTTTATTCGATTTCCTGACCGTAAAATTTAATATCTAAAAACGCATTTAAGCACGTCCCAGATAACATTTTGACTTAAAATAAAGCTTTATAATGCTGCTATAAGGCTAAAAATGTACTAAGAGAAGATTTATACAAGGCTAACTTCCATCTAGCTTTTTTTTCTTTAATGTTCAGAAGTTATAATCGTTTTGAAGGGGAAGAAATTTATATTCATTTAAAAATTATTTTTAATAATACCACCGAAACTATTTTTGTCGCAAAATACATTTTAGATATATCATTAGATAAATCATTCAATATTTTGCAGCGATCTGAGCATTTTTCCAAAAGTTAGAGAAATAGTAATATTAATTGCCATACAAACAGATTACGATCATGTGGAACGTTTTCTATAAAAGCTGACCAAAATATCATCTAATATATAAAAATGAAAATTTGTCTGCAGGTCTTTCTATACAAATCTGCAGTTTGAAAGCGAGAACCGTGCAACTATAGCACAGGTGTCGAGCCAAGACAAACTTGGCAGCTAAAGTAATCCGGTATCAAAATAAATTACTGTTAATTTTTAATTAAGAAAAAACCAACAATGTGACAGACATTTCCCATCAAATTTAAACATTTTCCATTATAGCAGTTGCCAACAACATCAATTGCACTGGAATAGTTGATTTAAAACTGATTTAGTACTATAATAATTATGTAATTTAGACTATTTGACTTAAAAGAAATAAATATTTAAAACATTCCTTTAAAGTTGAGCACACGTGAGTCAAATAGTTTAAATTAACAATCTTTAAACACTGATTGACTTATGACATTCTAAAGGTAATTGACTCCTTAAATTCAAATATATTAGATAGAAAGTATTGTTTACCTGAAATAACAAATTTTATCTTTTTCTTTCTTGTAGGCTCATTAGTTAACTTCTGTTACAATTGAATAAAAAAGGAGCATCTAACCACTGAGTGTTTTGGATAATAAAAAATACTGCAATAATGAACTAAAAAGCTTGATAGTACTGGGGATATTTATTATAGAACATTAATTACTTGAGAAATGGTTGTTTAAATTTCAGTAGCGACGATTGCATAACGCCTGCATCTTTGCTACATGCGTTCTACTGCTTTTTAGCAAAAGGTGGACTGTTTTTCGAACACAAACACCTGATTGCCAAAAATGTTCTACATGTATAGGAGTACAGGCTCTTACCCCACCCACCCTAACCGGCCTATAAGAACGTTCTAGCAGAAAATTCGGACTTTTGAATTTTATTATTTGTTAGTTATTTTCATTTAACATTTTAACGTAAAAAATAAGAGTCTGAATTTGTGGTGATTTATTTAAAATTCAGGACCGAATTCGGGCTCTACAGGAGAGCCGGGCCCCGGTAAATTGTACCAGCTCTACCCCCCTCTGCACGGGACAGGACCCGATTACAGTGGGTCATATGACGCTTAGAAGAGAAGGCAGAAACCACATTTTAACCCGATGGCATTGGGTTGTATGATGTTTTGAAAACAACATGCTAAATTTTGACCCGATGACAGTGCGTCGTATGATGTTTTGTAGAGATGGAAGTAATCACGTTTTAACCCGATGACGGCAGGCTCTACGATGTTTTGAAGACAAGATGCTACATTTTGACCCTATGACAGTGGGTCGTATGATGTTTAGACGAGAAGCAAGAAACCACATTTTAAGCGGATGACATTGCGTTTTACGATGTTTTGAAAAGAAGATGCTACATTTTGACCCGATGACAGTGGGTCGTATGATACTTAGAACAGAAGGAAGAAACCACGTTTCAACCCGATGGCATTGCGCTGTACGATGTTTTGAAGACAAGATGCTACATTTTGACCCGATGACAGTGGGTCATTTGATGTTTAGAAGAGAAAGAAGAAACCACATTTTAACCCGATGACGTTGGTCTGTACGATGTTTCGAAGACAAGATCCTACATTTTGACCCGATGACAGTGGGTTATATGATGTTTTGAAGAGAAGGAAGAAACCACATTTTAACCCGATGACGTTGGGAAATATGATATTTTGAAGATAAGATGCTACATTTTGACCCGATGACAGTGGGTCGTATGATTTTTAGAAGAGAAGGAAGAATCCACATTTTAACCCGTTGACATTGTGCTGTACGATTTTTGGAAGACAAGATGCTACATTTTACCCGATGACAGTGGATCGTATGATGTTTTGTAGAGAAGGAAGAAACCACGTTTTAACACGATGACATTGGGCTATACAATGTTTTTAAGACAGGATGCTACATATTGACCCGATACCAGTGGTTCGTATGATCTTTAGAAGAGAAGGAAGAAACCACATTTTAACCCGATGACGGTGGGCTATACAATGTTTTTTAGACAGGATGCTACATATTGACCCGATGCCAGTGGTTCGTATGATCTTTAGAAGAGAAGGAAGAAACCACATTTTAACCCGATGACGGTGGGCTCTACGATGTTTTGAAGACAAGATGCTACATTTTGTCCCGTTGACAGTGGGTCGTATGATGTTTAGAAGAGAAGGAAGAATCCACATTTTAACCCGATGATGTTGGGCTGTACGATTTTTGGAAGACAAGATGCTACATTTTACCTGTTGGCAGTGGATCGTATTATGTTTTGTAGAGACTAAAGAAACCACATTTTAACCCGATGACGTTGGGCTGTACGATGCTTTGAAGACAAGATGCTACATATTGAACCGATGATAGTGGGTCGTATGATCTTTAGAAGAGAAGGAAGAAACCACATTTTAACCCGATGACGGTAGGCTCTACGATGTTTTGAAATCAAGATGTTACATTTTGTCCCGATGACAGTGGGTCGTATGATGTTTAGAAGAGAAGGAAGAATCCACATTTTAACCCGTTGACGTTGGGCTGTACGATTTTTAGAAGACAAGATGCTACATTTTACACGATGATAGTGGGTAGTATCATGTTTAGTAGAGAAGGAAGAAACCACGTTTTAACCCGTTGACGTTGGGCTGTACGATTTTTAGAAGACAAGATGCTACATTTTACACGATGATAGTGGGTAGTATCATGTTTAGTAGAGAAGGAAGAAACCACGTTTTAACCCGTTGACATTGTGCTGTACGATTTTTGGAAGACAAGATGCTACATTTTACCCGATGACAGTGGATCGTATGATGTTTTGTAGAGAAGGAAGAAACCACGTTTTAACACGATGACATTGGGCTATACAATGTTTTTAAGACAGGATGCTACATATTGACCCGATGCCAGTGGTTCGTATGATCTTTAGAAGAGAAGGAAGAAACCACATTTTAACCCGATGACGGTGGGCTCTACGATGTTTTGAAGACAAGATGCTACATTTTGTCCCGTTGACAGTGGGTCGTATGATGTTTAGAAGAGAAGGAAGAATCCACATTTTAACCCGATGATGTTGGGCTGTACGATTTTTGGAAGACAAGATGCTACATTTTACCTGTTGGCAGTGGATCGTATGATGTTTTGTAGAGACTAAAGAAACCACATTTTAACCCGATGACGTTGGGCTGTACGATGCTTTGAAGACAAGATGCTACATATTGAACCGATGATAGTGGGTCGTATGATCTTTAGAAGAGAAGGAAGAAACCACATTTTAACCCGATGACGGTAGGCTCTACGATGTTTTGAAGTCAAGATGTTACATTTTGTCCCGATGACAGTGGGTCGTATGATGTTTAGAAGAGAAGGAAGAAACCACATTTTAACCCGTTGACGTTGGGCTGTACGATTTTTAGAAGACAAGATGCTACATTTTACACGATGATAGTGGGTAGTATCATGTTTAGTAGAGAAGGAAGAAACCACGTTTTAACCCGTTGACGTTGGGCTGTACGATTTTTAGAAGACAAGATGCTACATTTTACACGATGATAGTGGGTAGTATCATGTTTAGTAGAGAAGGAAGAAACCACGTTTTAACCCGTTGACGTTGGGCTGTACGATTTTTAGAAGACAAGATGCTACATTTTACACGATGATAGTGGGTAGTATCATGTTTAGTAGAGAAGGAAGAAACCACGTTTTAACCCGTTGACGTTGGGCTGTACGATTTTTAGAAGACAAGATGCTCCATTTTACACGATGATAGTGGGTAGTATCATGTTTAGTAGAGAAGGAAGAAACCACGTTTTAACCCGTTGACGTTGGGCTGTACGATTTTTAGAAGACAAGATGCTACATTTTACACGATGATAGTGGGTAGTATCATGTTTAGTAGAGAAGGAAGAAACCACGTTTTAACCCGTTGACGTTGGGCTGTACGATTTTTAGAAGACAAGATGCTACATTTTACACGATGATAGTGGGTAGTATCATGCTTAGTAGAGAAGGAAGAAACCACGTTTTAACCCGTTGACGTTGGGCTGTACGATTTTTAGAAGACAAGATGCTACATTTTACACGATGACAGTGGGTCGTATCATGTTTAGTAGAGAAGGAAGAAACCACGTTTTAACCCGTTGACGTTGGGCTGTACGATTTTTAGAAGACAAGATGCTACATTTTACACGATGACAGTGGGTCGTATCATGTTTAGTAGAGAAGGAAGAAACCACATTTTAACCCGTTGACGTTGGGCTGTACGATTTTTAGAAGACAAGATGCTACATTTTACACGATGATAGTGGGTAGTATCATGTTTAGTAGAGAAGGAAGAAACCACGTTTTAACCCGTTGACGTTGGGCTGTACGATTTTTAGAAGACAAGATGCTACATTTTACACGATGATAGTGGGTAGTATCATGTTTAGTAGAGAAGGAAGAAACCACGTTTTAACCCGTTGACGTTGGGCTGTACGATTTTTAGAAGACAAGATGCTACATTTTACACGATGATAGTGGGTAGTATCATGTTTAGTAAAGAAGGAAGAAACCACGTTTTAACCCGTTGACGTTGGGCTGTACGATTTTTAGAAGACAAGATGCTACATTTTACACGATGATAGTGGGTAGTATCATGTTTAGTAGAGAAGGAAGAAACCACGTTTTAACCCGTTGACGTTGGGCTGTACGATTTTTAGAAGACAAGATGCTACATTTTACACGATGATAGTGGGTAGTATCATGTTTAGTAGAGAAGGAAGAAACCACGTTTTAACCCGTTGACGTTGGGCTGTACGATTTTTAGAAGACAAGATGCTACATTTTACACGATGATAGTGTGTAGTATCATGTTTAGTAGAGAAGGAAGAAACCACGTTTTAACCCGTTGACGTTGGGCTGTACGATTTTTAGAAGACAAGATGCTACATTTTACACGATGATAGTGGGTAGTATCATGTTTAGTAGAGAAGGAAGAAACCACGTTTTAACCCGTTGACGTTGGGCTGTACGATTTTTAGAAGACAAGATGCTACATTTTACACGATGATAGTGGGTAGTATCATGTTTAGTAGAGAAGGAAGAAACCACGTTTTAACCCGTTGACGTTGGGCTGTACGATTTTTAGAAGACAAGATGCTACATTTTACACGATGATAGTGGGTAGTATCATGTTTAGTAGAGAAGGAAGAAACCACGTTTTAACCCGTTGACGTTGGGCTGTACGATTTTTAGAAGACAAGATGCTACATTTTACACGATGATAGTGGGTAGTATCATGTTTAGTAGAGAAGGAAGAAACCACGTTTTAACCCGTTGACGTTGGGCTGTACGATTTTTAGAAGACAAGATGCTACATTTTACACGATGATAGTGGGTAGTATCATGTTTAGTAGAGAAGGAAGAAACCACGTTTTAACCCGTTGACGTTGGGCTGTACGATTTTTAGAAGACAAGATGCTACATTTTACACGATGATAGTGGGTAGTATCATGTTTAGTAGAGAAGGAAGAAACCACGTTTTAACCCGTTGACGTTGGGCTGTACGATTTTTAGAAGACAAGATGCTACATTTTACACGATGATAGTGGGTAGTATCATGTTTAGTAGAGAAGGAAGAAACCACGTTTTAACCCGTTGACGTTGGGCTGTACGATTTTTAGAAGACAAGATGCTACATTTTACACGATGATAGTGGGTAGTATCATGTTTAGTAGAGAAGGAAGAAACCACGTTTTAACCCGTTGACGTTGGGCTGTACGATTTTTAGAAGACAAGATGCTACATTTTACACGATGATAGTGGGTAGTATCATGTTTAGTAGAGAAGGAAGAAACCACGTTTTAACCCGTTGACGTTGGGCTGTACGATTTTTAGAAGACAAGATGCTACATTTTACACGATGATAGTGGGTAGTATCATGTTTAGTAGAGAAGGAAGAAACCACGTTTTAACCCGTTGACGTTGGGCTGTACGATTTTTAGAAGACAAGATGCTACATTTTACACGATGATAGTGGGTAGTATCATGTTTAGTAGAGAAGGAAGAAACCACGTTTTAAACCGATGATGTTGGGCTGTGTGATGTTTTGAAGACCAGATGCTACATTTTGACCCGTTGATAGTGGTTCGCTGTTGAGTGAGTCAATGTTGAGCTAGATTTAAAAGATTTTATGCTCGAAAATTATTTTAAAAGTCGCTAATTGCGCTACAGCTTTCAAACACATTTCCTTCGAAAGTACATTTCCCCCCTTATTCGATGATGTGAAACTTGAATGATGCAACATTTAGAAGTTGTGTATGACCAATAAAAGCAAAAGTGAAAGTGCAGGTCATTACCATCGATATTACATTTCTAAAACTGGCAACCGTATTTGATAGACGCTTTTAAAAGTGGACTTTGAAGACGACAGAAAAGATCTGTAGTGAAAGAAATAGGACTTCGTCGCCAAGAAACAAATGACCTAGAATACTCATTAATGAAGAGAGTCAAAAGCAAAATAAGAAAGAAAAAGTTGGAAATTGTACGTCAAACGTGACAAACGAGGTGCGTTCGTACTATAGCTAGTTATATAAATATTCCGATCGTGATGATTTTTAACACTTTCCAACCTAGTTGAAAAGTGTTTATGACTTCGGTTTGTCTGGCCGTCTGCCGTCTGTCCATGCTCTATCTCCTGTAAATATGCTCGGATTGCCCTGCAATTTTTATATGTTATTGTCGTTATCTATAGCATGTTCCCTATTTAAACTGAAGTGTGTAGCCCTTATAGTTTTTTACAGGGACACTCAAAAGAATTCCGTTACATTACGGTCTATGGGGAAAAATCATTTGCAGTTTATTTTAATGATGTTACACAATTTCAAACACATCGTAATTGATATATATCACTAAGGTGCATTGCAAGAAGATTAATATGGAATAGGGTGCGCATAGCACTTAGAGTTGCTTTACAGGGACAGTCAAAATAATTCCGTTACATTAAGTCTATGGAGAAAAATCATTTGCGGTTTAATTAAATAATGTTTCACTATTTTAAACGTATTGAAATTTACATATATCACTAAGGTGCATTACAAGAGGCTTACTACAGAATATTGTGTGTATAGCAGTCATCATTCATTTACAGGGACACACAAAAGACTTCTCTACTGTCTGTTAACAATAATTCCTGGAAGTGCGTTTTAAGTTGCTGAACGCGATTTTAAATTTGACTCACTTTTAGTCTATTACTTGGTGTGTATAAATTATGTAGTTCCTATACAGGGCAGCTCAAAAGTTCTCAAACACATTTCCGTTTATTGACAGAAACTCAAGAAGGAGAATTATAAACTGTGCTACGCGTTTCCTAACTAAACTAAAATTTAGCACCCTATGTAGTATATATACAAATCTATAGAACATGTACAGGGCTGAATAAAAATATTCGGATATTTTTCCGTATATTCCATATGTTGGAAATATATGTTGGGAATTCCTGAAATTACGTTTTTAAATATATGTTATGCATTTTCCAAATTGTTTACTTAGATGTTATCTTTCAGCTTATTAAACGGTAATAATTTGTAAAATTATTTTGGAAGCGTTGGAAAGTGTTACATAATCTATACTTGACGCATGATTTTTCGTTCTTGTTAATTCTGTGAAACGAATTATATCGTCTGCAGATTAATTCCTGTAATAAAATAAGTATCTTGGTCGCTTGACGGTTAAACCGCGGAAGCTCCTATAACAAAAAAGCACCGATTTTTTTAAAAACTACTCAAATTTCTTAATGTTTTTATTAATATCTTCTAAAGTTTTGATTCGATTTTCATAGAATTTAAAATGTTTCGACAAAATTCTGCAAAGATAATATATCTTAAATTTCAAACCATTCGGTTGTATAGTTTTTGCGTTGTTATATGCGGGCGGACGGACGGACGGACAGACAGACTGACGGGACAGACGACGACAACAGGTGCTATGTATTTATATAAATACAAACGCACCAAAAATCAGGCATAGATTATGAAACACTTTCCAACACTTACATGACATTATTAAGAAATTTTATTTTTTTTGCTACACTGTAAAAAAAATTGCAGTAAAATTACGGGCAGAGGCCGGCAGCAGAGATTCCAGTCATACCCCGTACAAAACGAAAATTCATGCCCATCATTTTGTGCAGCCGTAATTTTACGGGGCAAAGTAATATAGCATTATAATGCACAGGATATAATGCACTTTAAAACACAATAACACTTTGCTTACTGTTCCGTAGCACGTAGCACGTTAGATAATCATCACAGAATCGCTGTTTTGGCGGGTTAAAATTTTCGAAATACGAGTAAAATGAAGGGTTACACCCTAGCGGAGGACAATGTTTGGGGTCGTACTGTATTTTTGCTAACATATGGGCTAGAACTGTAAGAATGTGTGGATTGCTCTTAATTTTCTAAGTATCTAAGAGATAAGTCTGCTTATTTAGTGGATCAGACCGTTTTTCATCAAATAAGGCTGTTGTCCGTGAAAATTGAAGGGCAAACGCTCATAAATTTACAGTGTTTTCTGAGAGTGTAGAATGAAATGAGATAAGCGACTTAATTCACATAACTCAATAAAAATCCATTTTCACCAATTACAATCCATATCCGGCAACTTGTGTGAAATCTTTCATTTAGCCCTGTATGCGATCTATAGAATATATATAACAGACCAATAATTAGTTCAGTTTCAAGATGCATATTACAGAAAAAAACGCACTTCCAGCAACTATTGATCTTAGTCAGTCAATTATTTAACCAAATTCTTTAGTGTGTCTCTGTAAATGAACGATAAATGCTATACACTATATTATTTTTTTTAAACATCCAGTGCACTTCAGTGATTTTGTTATTTTTGGAAGTATTATGATATCATTAAAATGAAACGATTTTTTCCCATAGATCATAATGTAATGGAAACATTTTGTGTGTCCCTCTAAACAAACTATAAGCGCTACTTATTCCATACTCTTGGGAAAGCATGTTTTAGTCCAAATCAATAATGTATATCAATCTTATTATGTTTCAAATATCGTCACATCAATAACTAGTCGTTGGGGGCCACCGTAGTACTTACCCATCATGGATATGCATAATATAAAATATTAAAATAAAAATTGTGTAAACTACTTATAAAATGCATTGGAATTCGAATAAAATCGTGGCTTGACGTCATAAACTTTAAGGGCTCGATTACTGAATTGTTTAAAAGAAACATCCTTATAACTCCAAAAACAATAATCCTATTAACTAGCGGTTTATTGCATCTGATTAAGCTTCTCATTTCCAATTAAAATATATCTTTGAATTGAAATTTGGATGAAATACAGGGTAATGAAAAATCGAAGAGTGCAGGAAATAAGATTACAAATATCATGCAAAATTTATGTTTTTTTTTTATTTTCTTTTACATTCACTCCTTAAAATAAACAATTTCAAAAATTTTAATGTACCTTTTATCAGAACGAATATTTCGAGAGTCCGATAAAAATAGTATCGAGGTTACTGAAATTCAATAAGCTTCTTCCCATTATTACATACAACGTACATACCAAATTTCAAGTCTCTACACACACACACACACACAGACACACTCAAGACACACACACAGACAGACGGACGGCAATTTTTTTTTTCTAAAAATATGTTTTTCGGAATCTCCAGTGTCTGAAACGTGTAAATCCGTCCAAAATTTTTTTTCGATTTTCAAAACGATTACAAGACTTACCCTTACGTATAATGGGTAAGTAAAATACACAACATGGGATTTTTCTCCATAGACCATAATATAAGGGAATTCGTGTGTGTCTCCCAGTAAATAAACTATAAATTCTACACACTTCATTTTCAATACTGAGCATTCTATTGTAAACCTCAATAACATATAAAAATTTCATGGCCATCCCAGTATGTTTACAGGAGTTAGAGCACGGAGAGACTGAAAGCCAGACAAACAGAATGCATAATACTTTTCAACTATGTTGGAAAATGTTAAAAATGTAAGATAAGTTTCTGTAGAACAAAAACTGACAGTTTCTTCATTTTTAATTAACACTCCATAATTATCCTCAAAATCTTTGACAGTTACTACTGCTGTTGTATCAGTGATATCACGTGATTTCGATATTTCAGGGAAAGGTAGTAAATAACTAGAAATGTATGTTATTTTGCCTTTAATCACAAAACCTAAAAGCAATATACCAAGTTGGCTTCTCCAAAGATGCCTTTGTTGTCCGAAAAAATGTCAAGAATCAGGGCTATACAGTAGAGTAAAATTGTCGCAAAGGTTAGGGCATATATGTTCAGAAATTAACTGTAAAAATCGTTTCCATAAAGTGCGAATGACCTTCTGTAAAACTGAGTTAGACACTCCACATTTTGATAGTACAGATTGTGTCACTTACTATTTTTACTGTCCACTTGTAACGCTACTGGTGATGTCATCACATTTTAAATAAAAACAAGGAAAGTCTATTAAAAATCTCATTACAATATCTTCATTAAATTAAAAGTATAAGAAAACTCTAGCCTGAATTTTTGTGAGGGATTTTTATATTTAGAAAATATTTAGCAATAACGTAAATTTTAGCTAAATGCTTTGTAATTGTAAACATCCCTAATACTGCCTCCATATTTTGTCAATAATGCGCTATTGTTTGGTATACTATTAGGTTAAACAACGAAATCAATTTTCAAACAATCAATTTTTAACAATGATCGATATATATATTTTTATTATTATAACACTAAATACAATTCAACAAATGGAACAACAATGATATTCTGAACAATATAAACTCAAAGTAAGAAAATATTGTTAATTATTTGTTACAAATAACATTTTGTCGTTTATGGTGTTAGTGATACTATTCTGTGAGTCAATTTAATTTGATATTTTGAGCGATTTATAAAAAGTGATTTGTAGTTTTTATTTGTAAAACTGACTTTTGTACGTCATGGATGCCTCGGACACATCTGTTCGTGATGTTGTGAGATTTCTTTATAATAATGGATACCGCCATATAAAACATCTTGGTAAGGGCGGATTTGCAAGTGTTTTGTCGGCAAAAATGTTCAATGAAAAAGATGTTGCAATTAAGATTGTGAAAAATGAAAAATGCTGGGATTTAGAGGAAAGTGTTTGGCCCCTCTTACATCACAAAAATGTCCTCCCGATATTGGAAATTATTGAAGTTAAAGAGCTTAACCTCAAACTATTTGTTATGCCTATCCAGCCCTACGTGTTGCATAAAGTGCTTTCAAGTGAAAATTTCCTGTCTGACAAGAATGGTCTTCAAAGAGTGAAACGTTGGTTGATCGATATCTTGAACGGTATGAATTATTTACATTCATCTGGATATGCACATTTAGATCTAAAAAATGACAATATATTGATTAGTGCTGATGATACAGCTATAATTTGTGATTTTTCAGGCCTTCATGAGGTAAACGTCCCACTTAGAAGATTATGTTCTCCGAAGTTATTTAGGCCACCTGAGTGTTACGATGTGCACCTGTATAAAAGTGTTGAAGGTGCCAGTTGTGATATATGGCTGTTCGGTATAATGACACTTAATATCTTAACAAGGAATTGGCCAACATTAACAATGGGTGTTGTGAAAAATGTGGCAGATTGGAAAGTTAAAGCAGAGCCAGTTTTGAAAGAAGTTCTTAAGAAGCCTGCATTTTTCCATCTTATGAGAAAGTCCTTTCCATGCATTGCTATTCCAGATGAAGAGCTTCTACTTGCTCATGAATTTGTGTCATCGATTATGCAGTGGGACCAGTCGAAAAGACCACCTGTTGAACAAATTCTAGGTCATCCTTTCCTAAGAGATTTGGTAATTGGAGACAATTTATACGAATTAAATACCAAGCCTGAGTTGACTAGCTCTGTCTTGACTAGTCCATCCACAGAGATCTTGATTGAGACGAAGGCTACATGTGGATCATCCTCTATGGAAGAATTAAAAACAGAAAGTAATGAAAGTGTGGCCATCTTAAATGACCTGAATAACCAGCATTCTGAAAGCAAAGAACTGGTTCACGAAAAAGATGACAATTTGTCAGATATTAAAAAGTCGAATGAAAAAGTGACTTTCTTAATTGACCGTGGTCATCAGTATTTTGATAATAAAGCATTTGTGCATAAGAAAGATGATATTTCACCAGTAATTGAAAAGTCGAATAATACTGCGGTTTCTAATATTCAAGAGTTTGATGTAGGCGAAACATCTACCACGGGAAATGGTAAGTGTAAAAGGAATATTTTAATTTTAAGTCAAGTTTCATGTATTGGGATTTAATACTAATTTTAGAAAAGTATATTTTATAGGAAACTTTATGTGCATGCTTTTATTTATTTTGTTTGCTTCGTGCGTTCATAGTATTAACTACTATTAGACAAAAATCTGGTTACAACTTACAAGTAGTAATTGATGTCATCTCTAGTGTAACTCTATAAGAGAGTAGTGTCAGTAAATTGTGATTGATCGAGCAGACATTGGTCAAAAACAAATTTCACAAATAATAAAAAAGGAATTAATCTCATCATTATCGTCAAGCTAATACATGAAATATCTTTCACAGTGTATTTGCATCTACGAATCCGAACATACTCCTTAAATGTATGTCACTATACTCTCTTAAAGGGGTACCTCAAGTAGCCATAAACCTTTCATAATTTTTTTTTTTTTTTTTGAAAAGGAATGTAAGACTGCAGTTTCTGAGAAAATTTTAATCTAATATCCAGGAGAAAGTGGAGGCCCTGATATTTCAAACAACAGTAACACATGAAGGGGTTGAATTCTTTACAGTTGATAAAAGTATAAAGAAACTTAAATATTAGAAACATCAGATTTTTTTCTTTTACATTTTTAATTTAAGATACTTTTATTTCAACATAAGAGAATGGCCTTAGCTTTTGCACATGGAAGGGGTTAGAACAAAATCCTAAAAAAATTGAAAAATGCCAAATAAAGAATTCTAAATAAAATTTATTGAAAAAAGGAAAACATTTACTACAATATAGGTACAAAGATTGAAATCAGGTCGTTTTATTGACAGTCGTTACCTCGTTGAAAAAAGGGGGAAATTAGTGTGGGGGGGGGGAACCCATATAAATCAATAAAACAATTATCCAAAAATTTGAAAATAGAATTCAAACTACAAACAGATATGTCCTTCTAGAAAAACAATTTCAGCCTCTACGTGCGATAGATTGTTCTGGCGATTGCATCCGCCAGCAAAATATGAGTTCACACATGCTTGAAAAAAAAGAAGAAATTCTTTTATGCAAAATTTGAGTTTCGCGCATACTTTCAGGCATTTTTTCCATTTCTTACTCTGATGCTATATATACATTTATTTCGTAATTTATTTGAATCGCCAAAGATACAGTATTAGCGAGTAAATCTTATATTAACACTTTGCTGTCCGGCGACACCACAGTGATGTGGTAGATAAGTAACTTAATTTTAATCCTTTGATGCTACTTTGGCACCAGAATTTTGGAATGAAAAATTCCCTTTTATCAAGTACTCGAAGAAAAGATTTTACTTATTTTTGAATAATTTTTTTTCTAAAGTCTGGTATCAATCAATCATTTCAACATTTTACGAATAGAAGATTTTTACGAGACATGCGGACGGCAAAGTGTTAAACATTTTAGAACATAATTTCAACATTTTGAAACATAATTGAAAATTTTTAAAATATAGTTATCAACTTTAAGCATAATGATGACAAACATATTCCTCCAATATTTAAGAGATTAATTTTTCTAATGTTCGTTCTTCTTAAGGTACATGAGTGCATGTCAATGATTAAATGATAAAAATTTGTATGAATCACCCTAAAAACAAATGTACACGCTGGACGCATTTCGAACTGGAAATTTTTAACTACCCGTCATCGGCCAAAGTAAACACGTGTCCGTAAGAGGATAAGGTCACAAATGAACAGAAGGGCAGGGACGAGAGCTTACAAGGTACGCGACAGGTGGCGCAAGCTGAAAAGAAAACACCAATTCCAGAGGAATTAGTGTTTGTAAGGTGTTTATAAGGTGTTTTGTATTAAAAATTACAAAAGTAATTTCCAAACTGAAGAGATAAAAAGAGATGATGAGAGATTATTGAAAAGATTATCAAAATTTTTTTAAATAAAAAATGCTTCTTGAAAATCCAAGTTAGTGGGAGCCAACTTCCAAAGAAAACACCAATTCCAGAGGAGCATATGTGGAAGAGGAAAATGCAGCCAAAATGAGGGGGAAAAAAAGGACGCATATATAAAACAGAAGAAGTAAATAAATAAAATAAGAAAAATAAAATAATAAATAAATAACATAAAGTAAATAAATAAATAACATAAAGTAAATAAATAAATAACATAAAGTAAATAAATAAAAAAATGAATAATAAATAAATAAAAAATGAATAATAAATAAATAAATAAATAAAAGTCAAATAAAAGAGACAAGAAGAAAGAAGAGGAAAAAAATTACAAAAGTAATTTCCAAGCTGAAGAGACTTTAAGTCCAAAAGAGAGAGGCAATCGAAGATTTGGAAAATTCTTGATTTGAATTTGATATGTATCTCTGATGCTCGTTTAATCTAAACTTTAATAATCTCTTAGTTTGACCAATATAACCTAAATTACAAGAACAAGGAATAAAATAAACGCCCCACAGGTTCTCGGTAGGACTAGGATCTTTCAGAGAAGAGAATTTTATTTTATTAATAGATTTGAAGATAACTTTAAAATTGGAACGAGAAAGGATTTTAGAACTTTTCAAACAGAGAGAAGAATAAAATGGCAGAATTATAGAACTAAAATTAGGAAGATTATTGAACTTTCTTCAGCTTGGAAATTACTTTTGTAATTTTTTTTCTCTTTTATTTCTTGTCTATTTTATTTTATTTATTATTTATTTATTTACACATTTATTTATTATATAATTTTATTTATTTATTTATTTTTTAATTAATTAATAAATTTATTTAATTATTTTTGTAATCAATTAATTTAATTATTTATTTTTTAATTTACTTATTGTGTTTTATTGATTCATTCCCCCCCCCCCCCCCCCCAATCATTTTGGTTACACTTTCAACTTCCGCATGTGCTCCTCTATGATTGGTGTTTTCCTTTCAGCTTGCGCCACCTGTGTCATTCTTTATAAGATCTCCTCTGTGCCCTTATTATGCTCATTTTTGACCTCGTCCCCTTAGGGTCACTTGGTAATTCTGTTGATGACTTGCTATTAAAAATTTCCAGCCCGAAACGCGTCCTGTGTGTTCTTTTGCTTTTATGGTGATTCATGCAAAGTTTTATCATTTAATCGGGATTTATCGTCAGTTCTTCGGTACTGTTTCACATGTTAATGATGTTTGTGAAGGGTGTGGTACATTTCTGCATATAAATTTCATTCTTTCTCAAACAAATAGGCCGTGCAAAATTCTTTTGGTGCTTCGGTATTATGATTTAAAAATTTTATTATACCGATATCATCATAAAAATGTTCTAAAAATTTTATTGATTTATCTCCATATTTTTACAGCTTTCCCAAAAAATAAAAAGAAACGTACAAAAAGAATAAAAGAATGGATTATAAAGAAATGGAATCGAATTTTCGAAAAGAAAAAAAAGCATGTGAGTATTTCTTATTTTTCTCTTTCAGTTAAGTATTGTTATTATTATTTTAAAATGACAAGGTCAAATTTATGAAGTAATTTTAAGAATTAAAGCACTTGACGTTACAATTAAACTTACTATTTATTAATGTGGGCTAGGTTTTTGAAAAATTAATATAATTGAAAAAATAAAATAAAAATAAACATTTAACATCGTCGAAAACTTTTTTTTTCGCTTATTATGTTTGTGGATCAGTGGCGTAGCGAGGGTGGGGGGTCCAGATTTTCTGGATACCACTAATTTTGTAAAGTTTTCTTTGACTTACCTAACTGGAGAACTTTCTGCGATAATCAATGCGAAGAAAACTTTACATTATTACTGGAATACAGAGCATTTGGACCCCCTTCCTGACTACGCCGCTGTCGTGGATCTTTTTCTAAAATGAAATCAATCATTTCGAAAACATTCGGTCTGTTGCATATTGCATATAGACTAAGTTTTCTAATTTTATAGCGATTCAAATTTATTTCCTAATATTTTATATCTACCAAGGGTTGTTCTTTTTTTCTTCAGAAGCCTTTCCAGATTTTGAACACATTTTGTTTAGTGCATATTGCAAACGGATCTGTTAGATTTTGTCACTTAGCTTCGTAACTATTTTTTCACGAAATGGAAATAATTTTTTCGAAAACATTGCATATTAGATACTGACTACGTTAACTAATTTTATTACACATTAAATTTATTTCTTAATACTTGAAATCTACCAGGATTTTGTGTGTGTGTGTTGGGGAGGGCGGGGGGTAGTGGTTGTAACTTATTAGATTCATAATTATTTTGCAATTCCATAAACCTTTTGAGAAATTTACCTTTTTTTTTTTTTTTTTTTTTTTCCCCAGATGTATAAAGGAAGAGGAAAAAAATTGTTTTTTGAGTATTAAAAACTTCTTAGTAACAGATTACTATTGCTTTCAAACAAGGGTTAAAGCTTTGTCATAAAAAAATTATGGTCCATTCACTGTTACGGCACCGTTTTAAGTTTCTGATCAGTTATGCAGAATTTAATTTAAGATTTTTTTTATTTGTTATAAAGTACTTAAAAAGTCTTTCTCATTTTGCATATGTTATTTGCACCCCATAGTTCTAAAATAGATATTTTTTAAATGCAAAAGAAAAAGTAATTTTTTAATCACGTCTCTGGTGCAGGGGTCGGAAAAACTACTTTTTTATTGTAGCGAACTACAACTACAACTACTTTATAGAAAATGTAGTTAACTACAACTACTTGTTTTAAATAGTAGCGACTACAAACTACTTTTCGAAAATAGTCACTACTTCGCTACTTTCAGACTTTGTCAATGGGTTCAATTTACACTATGGAAATTGAAGACACGGATTAAATAATAAAGCGATCCCCCGTTATATCGCATCTGCTGGGATGCAATGAAATAAATGAGACAGTACCGAGGGCATTAAAAAAATTAAGAAAGAAAATGTTTACAAAAACATACAAGAATATATTTTGAGTTTATACACACATTACAAACTGCGTAGCAAAATTAAGACAGATGTTATAACCAAGAAAATTACAGAAAAACAAATCTAAATACAAACAAGAAATAAGTATGTAAATAAAGAAATTCCGAATAATAAGAAAAACAGCGTTAAAACATGAAGACCTAATAACGAGTAAGTAGAGAAGTGTTGCCAGCAAGAAATATAATTATTTTGGTCGGTTAGTTCTTGAATTTAGTAGCAAGTATCAATGGAAAAAATCTATAATTTCATTAGATGCGTTGCTATAGACTGCAGTTGACATTAGAAAATTGTTGAGCAGAACAAATTTTGCACACAAAAGAAGCAAGTTTCGGCCACGTGATTTGCAGAATGGCACATTTTTTTTCCATGAAGTAACGTCAAAAGTAGCGCAGGTTTTCGCTACAAACTACTGATTTTTTGTATCGCGCTAACTCTCTACAGTACATTGTTTAAAATATAGCGCGCTACATTTCAAACTACTGTAAAATGTAGCAACTACTGTAGTTTAGCTACTTGTAGCGCGCTACCTCCGACCCCTGCTCTGGTGCATAATAAAATCTTCCTACGAAGTATTTTTGTGGATTTTAATTTCTTTATTATTGATGTCGATCTTTTAGATGAGTGAAGAAATTCATATCAATTCTCTTTTTCACTTTATTTTAGGTACACTTATCTGAAGAATCGGAATAATGTATGATGATTTTGATTAGTAAGTCTCCTGATTGTGTCTCCTAATTATGTCCTATTCCCGATTGTGACCTGCACACCAGCCATCAGTTCTCTTTGCCTTTGAAGTAAAGAAGAGTACTTTTGTCTGACTATTGCTATACCACTCCTAGGATAGCTGCTCCTTATTGGATTGTCTTCGCTGCTTGTTAAAATCCCTGATTTTTGCTCCATGTTTAAATAATTTGTATGTCTTGATGCTTCTCCGACGCCATTGATTCTTTTCTGCTGAGCACCTCAACTGATTTTTTTGTATAGAATTCCTTCAATAGTTATTTCACACACACATTGTAAATAAATACACGCGTTTTCAAATTTTGTGGATGTTATTCTTTCTTTATTACCATCATTTTCATGTTCATTACATTTAATTTTTTTTAACTACCAGGGACATTGCACAATTTCTAGAATAACACCATAAAAATTCAAGAAATATTACTGCAAACAAACAAAAAATTAAAATCAAAATATTTTTCTTCCGGTGACATGCTCAGATGACCCATCATTCAATACGCATCCCAAAGCAATGGCGAGTATTTTGTAGATTCTAGTACTTCCTCCCACCATATTCAAACTTGCCCAACTACTGAAATAGATCAGTTTCAACAACGTGACGACAAGACTCCAATTTTCACTAACCAACCAAAATCAAAGATTTATGAGCCAATATTATCACTCAACCAATCAATGTCGAGAAAAATCGGTCGACAAACAAAATGCCTACGAAGTTGTCAAGTTAGTTGTTAGGGTAGGGCTCCTTTAATATTACAAAAGCAGAAGCCCTATGCTAGGGTGTGACGTCATTTGAAACTGATCTATAACGTGATCGTCTGACCTCAGTTTTATGCCACAGAGCTTTTTCTTCACTATGCGATTCAAAAATCTTCAATTCACCAAGAATTTTTAATAATTCTTTCTTGCAGTATTTCATAAGGAATTTTCCTTATTTAATGGCTGATAAAACAACAAAGGCGAATATTACCGTTAGATTATTGCGATAGAGTTTTGAATTACAAAATCTGCTCTATTGGCCACACTGACCCAGTCACATTTTGAAAATGTGTTTCCAATTTGGCGGTATTCTTATGTTTCCTGCTCAAATCTCCAATAAATTATAGTTACACTTTATTTTCCAATTTATTGGTGATAATTTATATAATTGTAATTAAAAATTGTAGAATAAGTATTTGTGTATGATTAATAACATTTTTTTTAAATGACACGCTTTCATTGTTCGGATACTACTTTCAAAAGTGTTAGTTTTCTATAAAAATTTGAATTAAAAAAAATTTAGAATTTTACTTTTTATTTCAAGAATACATTTTGATAAATAACCAAATAAATTAAAAATAAATAAAACATAACAATCCGAAAATGTAAAATACAAAAGGAAGAAAAATCACTGGAAATATAAACCCTAATAATCCATGGCAAATAAAAGATAATACACTGTTAAAAATTTACAGCAAACTGTCCAGTCATTTGGCCGTTTTTATAGAAAACGGTTACATAACCGTAGTTTAGCGCTATTCTGACCATATTATTCCCCATATTATGGTCAGAATAATGTTAAATCACGGTTATGTAACCGTTTTCTACAAAAATGGTCAAATGACTGTACAGTTTGCTGCAAATTTTTAACAGTGTAGATTCTCCGAAGTATTGCCTTATCTCTTGAATACCTTACATTAGTTCTAAATATTTTTTTCCATAGTCCAATTAAGTATCTCTATGGTTGTTTCCCCTTTAAAAATTTACATGATCAACAACAGTTATCCTTTAAAATTAAAACAAGAAGGGAAAATCAACGCGTCAAGCATAGATTATGAAACACTTTTTAATTCTTTCAGAATATTTATAATAAAAGTTCACCGTTTGATGAAGGTGAAAGGTGAAATCTTAAACAATTTAGAAAACGCATAACACATTAGAAAACTCAATTTCAGCACTTACCGCCCATATAGTCGGAAAGGTACTTGAATTCTTTAGCGCAACTCTGTATATTATCAATAGATTTGAATATAAACTATATAATTCAGTCCAATTAAAATACGCATAACACTGTTGAAAAGTCACTTTCAGCAATTTTCGCTGATAGACAGAAATGCACTCGTTTTTTTTGTACAGCCTAAAAGTTATATACTGATTTTTATGCGCACCACATATTCAGCTAAAATTTAATTCGCGTAACGAACGCATAATACAACTAAAAATGTACACCCAACAATTACCAAATTACCATCTATAGATGGCAAGTACCTAGTTCTTTGCGTAGCTCTGTATATGAATTTATTTTTGTCTGCAACCACCTTTAGTGTACTAAATATAATTCAGCTGAAAAATGCATTACACAATTAAAAATCACCCTTAAGCAATTTACGTTCATAGACAGTAATGCATTCGAATTATTTTGTCTACCTCTGTACATGATTTATCCGCACCATATAAAAAAATTTAAACATTTAGTTAAACGTAAACCAAAGTTGCAAACATACTTCCAGTAATTATCTCTCATAGACAGTTTTACAATAGAATTCTTTTGTGAGTCCCTGTAAATGAACGATAGATACTACTCACTCTATATTCTACAGTAAGAATGTTGTAATGCACTTCAGTAATGTATCTATATAGGTTTCATTATGTTTAAAATAGTGTAACATCATTAAAATACGCTGCAAACGATTTTTTCCACGTAGCCCATTATGTAATTGATTTTTTTGTGTGTCACTGTGTAAATGAATGATAAATGCTTTGCGCAACATATTCTACAGAAAGAACGTTTTAGTGCACCTCATAAATGCATATCAATTTCATTATGTTTAAAATGGTGGAACATCATTAAAATACACTGCAAATGATTTTTTCCCCATAGACCGTAATGTAACGGAATTATTTTGATTGTAAATGAACTATAAATGCAACATACTTCGTCGGGAAGTTGACATGATAAATCTCAATAACATTAACATATATCAATAACGTATGAAACTGAAGTTTAATTATGAGAGTTAGAGCGTGGACAAACAGACAAGCGAACCAAATTGATAAATACTTTACAACTATGGTGGAAAATGTTAACCCCTTCGTGGTGTGCGTCACGTATCCGTAATGCATAAGGAGCCCAGAATTCTTGATTATTTCCACCAATAATTTTTTATTGTAAATTTTGCCTTATCCAATCGGAGCATTTCTGCGATTTACTTAGACAAACATTTTTATTTTGAAAAACCAGTGATAAAAGATTAAAAATTCTGTAAAAACGCTCGTCGCGAAGGGATTAAGATAAGCTTTTAAAAATGCTACAGGAAATGATCTAAGTACTATCTATCGTCACTAGATGACAGCACCATTTAATCTAAACACGACGATTTTTGTTTTAAACTTAAAAATAAATTACATAAAAATCCAATAAGATAATAAAAAAATTCGGTACTTTCGTGTTATAGCGGCTCCCCACAATTACGATTATGCCAAGATTTCAGCTATGATTTCGCCAAGATCCTTGCAAAGCTTATATATGCATCATATATACGAATATATATATATATATATATATATATATATATATATACTCCAAACACTCATATATGTAACGTATACGTCATTATATGAATATAATTTACGTCAAATATTTCAAATATACATCATATACGTCTTCTACGCATGTCATATATGTGCATCATATATGCGTTATATATGGCTATAAATTGGCCATATATACGTCACGAAAGTTATATACATCATGTACTATTATAATGCCATATAATGCTATAATTTGGCAATAAATCTAGCTCGCTTGGCGATTCGTTCTTGGAGACCGCTATAACACAAAAGTACCAGAATGTATTAAACATATTACAAACTTCTACTTCACTGAAGAGAATGACCCCTGATCATTTCATGAAATTCTGAAATTTGCATGTTGACTGACAGGTTGATTTGGCATGGTATGATCCTCTACTGTAATTCAGTCGGTTGTGAATCGAAATGATTTTATGAAACATCCTTAAAAACGAAAACTGATGTTTAAGTATTTTATTATTTTATAGTCTCGAGTCTCAACATATTTTTCTCCTTTAAAAATTAAAATAAAAAAGTTGTCATTCAAACTAATATAAACAAAAATACTACAGAAAAGGATACTATCAAATGGTAGTACATATCGTCAGTAGATGGCAGCACCAGAATAGTTTAGGAAAGAAGTATCAATATAAAAGCAAATTAATATTTAAGAAAATTCAGTCTATTTCTCTTTTTCTTTTCTTTTTCCTTTTCTTTTTCTTTTTTTGGTAATATTTTTGTATACTCAAATTTTATTCGTAAACGGCGAAATATAAATTTTTAAATTTCAATCAGAAATGTCTACAATTTTGTTTATTTTAATACATTAGATTAAAATCATTTAAAAAAATACATACTCTTAAGAATCAATCATAAAAATATACACACCACATTTTAGTTTCCTTGATAAAAACTAGGGATGTGCCGATTAATCGATCAATGCTTAGTCTCGATCAATGTTTTAATCGAATTAAGGATTCGAATGCCTTTTAAAGTACTTTTTCAAAGAATAAATTCTTTTTCAATAGCTTGTATTAAAATTTGATCTTTTGGAACGTTTTAAAATAAACACCGTGCCAAAATTCTCTTTAAATAGTAAGTTATGTCCAAAACAGTTCCTTTTATATGATCAAGAGGTAATTTTATCTTTAAAGTCGATTTTCTCAGAACGGTGATTTTGGTCATTGCGCGGATGATTTCTAAAAAATGACTGAATAGAATTTCGTGAAATTTTGACTGAAGGTATAAACTTTACAAATGCACAAAATGACCTAATATTAAGTTCATCAAGTAAAAAATTCAGAAATTATGACTATATTTATTTTTTTAAATGCAGTTTTTTCTTTCCAGAATAAATAAATATTATTTTAATAATAATAATTTAAAAAAAATTGACTCACTGTGACAATTCAATTATGAGAAATCCTGTGCGCAAGGCACATAAGGTGAATCCCCTTATTAAACAAGAACGAAAAATCATGCGTCCAGAATAAATTATGAAACACATTCAGAATACCGTAACAAAACTTCACAGTTTACTATGTAAACAAGGGATGACCGCCCCGAGAAAACGCATAACACATTTTAAAACCCAGTTTCAGCAATTACTACCAATAATCGAACAAAATATCGGAATTATTTTGTGCAGCCCTGTATATGACCTATAGATTTGGATGTATACTACTAGTATGACAACATGTACTTCAGTTAGAAATTACATAGCACAATTAAAAATGCCTTTCAGCAATTTCCGCCAATAAACGGAAATGTACGTGAGATCTTTTGAGCAACCCTGTATAGGATCTTTATATATGCCAACTGATATGCAAAAAATTAGTTACATTTAAAAACGCGTACCTCTAATGAAAATGAGTTTCCGGGAATTATTATTCATAGACTGTAACTGTAACCAAATTCTTTTGCCTGTAAATAAACGATACATTTTATGCAAAGCATATTCTGTAATAAGCCTCTTGTAGTACACGTCGGTGATATATATCAATTTGAATGTGTTTAAAATAGTGAAACATCCTTAAGATACGTTGCAAACGATTTTCCCCACAGACCATATAATGTAATGGAATTCTTCAGAGTGTCCCTGCAAAAAAACTATAAATGGTACACACTTCATTTTTAATACCAAACATGCCATAGTAAATATCAATAACTTATATCAATTACAAGACAATCCGAGTATATTTACGTGAGTTAGAGCACGGACAGACAGACAGACAGACAAACCGAATTCATAAACACTATGTTGGAAAGTGTAAAAAACATTAAATTTAAAATTAAATTTAAAACAATTACTGTATGCATCTAGACTCATTTTCAGAACGTTAACTGTTAGAATATATTTTTTTATACAATGTGTTACAATTTCATATCCAAAATTTAATTAGATGACCAGTTATTGCATTGCAATATTACGGTAGCTTTTACATGTAATTTGTCCGTTTAAAAGGTACTTGGTGTCGCGTCAATTCGTCGCGCACAATTCATCGCAGCGGCAATTCGTCGCGGCGATAACTCATCGCAGCGTCAATTCATCGTGGTGGCAATTCATCGCGACGTCAATTCGTCGCAACGAAAATGTCTTTGAAGGCTCTGATGAAAAAATTAAAAATAATTTAGTAAAATTATTTAATGATAATTTGCTTTTCAATTAATATAGATAATTATAACTAATAATTTACATCATTAAATAATTTTACTAAATTATCTTTACTTTTATCATCATAGCCTTCAAATATATTTTCGTTGCGACGAATTGACGCTGCGATGAGTTGTAGCCCCGACGAATTGACGCTGCGATGAACTGTGCGCAAAGAATTGTTCCGCGATGAATTGACGTAGAACCGAAAAAGGAACCTACATATAGATATTCCTAGTTCCATGAAAGTGCCCATGTAAAGGCTTCTATTAATGATTATGGCTCAAGAAATAATGCAGCTTTTTAATGCGTTTTTTTTTGGCATACAAAAACATAATAAACGGAAAATTTTATACCAAAATTCTGGTGCCATTGGGGTATTTGGGAAATTAAAATTAAATGGTTTCATAAACATACCAACGCCATTGAAATGGTTAAAAAGCCTGTGCCCGCCTAATTGCTATGACAGGTTGCTATATTAAAGGCTGCGGGAAAGTGGAATTACCAAATAGCTTCTCTGTCACCAATTTTAAAATAGGATTTTCGGATACTGGCTCATTGACAGGTGTTTCAGGAAGGAAGAGAGAGAATATCTCATTTAACTAAATTTAAGTAAGCTACATTTTTTATTTTACCGTATGTATTAAAAGAGAGTGAGCGTGATGGGTACATTTGATTCCATGCTTGTACGATTTTGCGGCAAACATATTTAATTTATAACATGCCTTTTATTTTCTTTTAATTTAAAATATCGGTAGGAGTGGAATCTGGCCGTTTCATCTTTTTATAGAGAGCTGAAATTTTATTTCTCTATATTCTCAGTTCATGTGTCCACCAAACTACTTTCGGTTTAAAAGTGTTCTTATTTTTATTTTTTTAAATTTTGCAGTTTTCTATTAAAAAGTTTACGAATTGTTTGTACATGGGTTCAAAGTCAGGTTTATTATTTATTAAATTGAAGTTTATTTGTGGTAGGTTTAGGTCAATAAATAAGTTGTTCCTGAGTTTATTCGTTGATACATTTTTTGTTCTATACCGAAATTCTGTTTCCGAAATTCTTTTGTTTTTTCATCGAATTCTATTGCTATAAGACTGTGGTCAGTGAAATGGAGATCTGAGAGAATTGACCAGGACTTGATATTGGGGAATAATGAAAATGATGACAGAGAAATATCTGGCCAGCTATAAATAGGAGGAAGTACAAAAGTTGGCAGACAGCATGGATCCTTTAAAACAATACGACGACATTTTGAGGCATGAGAAAATATAGATTTCTTCCTCTGGCATCTTTAATGCGGTAGCCCCATAATGGACCATGGACGTTAAGATCTCCCAGTAGAAGTAAGTCTTTGTTCATTTGGAGTAAATTTCGCCATTTTTAGTGCGTTCATAATTATATCCATACGTAGCACATACAGTCGTCGTCTGGTCCATCTGTGTGTCCGCATATAACAGCGCAAAAACTACCAAACTGAAACTTAAGTCGGTCTTTGATTGAGAGCTTTCACGAAGATAATGCAATGAAATTTTCAGCAGACTTACTTTGTTTTGTGAAAAATATGGAGACATCGGAATTGCTGGAAGTAGTCCTTATCTGCTACCAAATACAGAAGGTCGTTCGCACTTTATGGAAACGATTTTTAAAGTTAATTTCTACACATAAATGACATATTCTTTCCAACAATTTGACTTTGTTGGAGATCCTTGACTTTTGGCTATAGCTCTGGCTTGAAATTTCTATGATAATAGAATTTCCTTGTTACAGTCATGTCCGTTTTTTCCGACACCTCTTGTAAAAACTTTCCAAAGTCTTTTCAATATTCTTGAATTCATTTAAACAGTCCAAATGCAGAAAAAGGCCATTAACCAGGTGATTTTACATCAATTTCTTCAATTGATACACAATTTATTTCCGTTTGGAATTCTTACTTTGCTAAATATGCGTCAGTTGAGTTATGGAAGAACGGCTGGGAGACTTTGTTCATATGAAGCTCAATTAATGTCTTTTTCCTATAAAGCTGGAATTTCTTCTTCAAAATTGGATTCTAAAATATTTTAATGATAATAAAGTGAAATCACCTTAGCTTTACTGCATTTTCAACCTTTAATTTAATTTCATAACAAAATCCAGCAGCAATCATGAATTCTTTTGGAAATTTTTCTTTGCATTCACAAATCTATTTCTTTCCTTTTTTTTCTATTAATTGATCAAAATTGCTCTTCTTTTGATAAACCCACTTAAATGAAGTCATGTTTCATCCAGTGTTACGATAGATTTTTATGTATCACCACCTATGTGTTTGTTAAAGCCTGCATAAGAAAACGCTATCCACAACACATTGGAAGACTTTGGAAAGTTTTCCAAGAGGTGTGGGAGAAAATTGTTATGATTGTACTAAGAAAAAAATCGACTATGATGAAAATTTTGATCCAGAGTTATAATTAAGAGTCGGGGCTATACAGTAGAGTAAAATTGTCGCAAAGATTAGGGCATATATGTTCAGAAATTAACTGTGAAAATCGTTTCTATAAAGTTCAAACGACCTTCTGTAACACTGAGTTAGACACTCTACATTTTGGAAGTACAGATTGTGTCACTTATCATTTTTATTGTTCACTTGTTACACTTCTATTGATGTCAAAACATTTTAAAGAAAGGCAAGGAAAGTCCATTAAAAATCTCATTACAATATCTTCATTAAATTAAAAGTATAAGAAAACTCTAGCCTGAATTTTTGTGAGAGATTTTTATGTTTAGAAAATATTTAGCCATAACATAAATTTTAGCTATATGCTTTGTAATTGTAAAAATCTCCAATAGTGCCTCCACATTTTGTCAATAATGCGCAATTGTTTGGTGTGCTATTAGGTTAAACAAAGAAATCAATTTTCAACAATGATCAAAATATGTATTTTTTCTTATTGTTACACTACAGACAATTCAACAATTTGAAGAACAATGATATTCTGAACAATATAAACTCAAAGTAAGAAAATATTGTTAATTATTTGTTACAAATAACATTTTGTCGTTTATGGTGTTAGTGATACTATTCTGTGAGTCAATTTAATTTGATATTTTGAGCGATTTATAAAAAGTGATTTGTAGTTTTTATTTATAAAACTGATTTTTGTACATCATGGATGCCACGGACACGTCTGTTCATGATGTTGTGAGATTTCTTTATAACAACGGATACCGCCAGATAAAACATCTTGGTAAGGGCGGATTTGCCAGTGTTTTGTCAGCAAAAATGTTCAATGAAAAAGATGTTGCGATTAAGATTGTGAAAAATGAAAAATGCTGGGACTTAGAGGAAAGTGTTTGGCCCCTCTTAAATCACAAAAATGTCCTCCCGATATTGGAAATTATTGAAGTTAAAGAGCTTAACCTCAAACTATTTGTTATGCCTATCCAGCCCTACGTGTTGCATAAAGTGCTTTCAAGTGAAAATTTCCTGACTGACAAGAATGGTCTTCAAAGAGTGAAATTTTGGTTGATCGATATCTTGAACGGTATGAACTATTTACATTCATCTGGATATGCACATTTAGATCTAAAAAATGACAATATATTGATTAGTGCTGATGATACAGCTATAATTTGTGATTTTTCAGGAATTCATGAGATTAACGTCCCACTTAGAAGATTATGTTCGCCGAAGTTATTTAGGCCTCCTGAGTGTTACGATGTGCACCTGTATAAAAATGTTGAAGGTGCCAGTTGTGATATTTGGCTGTTCGGTATAATGACACTTAATATCTTAACAAGGAATTGGCCAACATTAACAATGGGTGCTGTGAAAAATGTGGCAGATTGGAAAGTTAAAGCAGAGCCAGTTTTGAAAGAAGTTCTTAAGAAGCCTGCATTTTTCCATCTTATGAGAAAGTCCTTTCCATGCGTTGCTATTCCAGATGAAGAGCTTCTACTTGCTCATGAATTTGTGTCATCGATTATGCAGTGGGACCAGTCGAAAAGACCACCTGTTGAACAAATTCTAGGTCATCCTTTCCTAAGAGATTTGGTAATTGGAGACAATTTATACGAATTAAATACCAAGCCTGAGTTGGCTAGCTCTGTCTTGACTAGTCCATCCACAGAGATCTTGATTGAGACGAAGGCTACATGTGGATCATCCTCTATGGAAGAATTAAAAACAGAAAGTAATGAAAGTGTGGCCATCTTAAATGACCTGAATAACCAGCATTCTGAAAGCAAAGAACTGGTTCATGAAAAAGATGACAGTTTGTCAGATATTAAAAAGTCGAATGAAAAAGTGACTTTCTTAATTGACCGTGGTCATCAGTATTTTGATAATAAAGCATTTGTGCATAAGAAAGATGATATTTCACCAGTAATTGAAAAGTCGATTAATACTGCGGTTTCTAATATTCAAGAGTTTGATGTAGGCGAAACATCTACCACGGGAAATGGTAAGTGTAAAAGGAATATTTTAATTTTAAGTCAAGTTTCATGTATTGGGATTTAATACTAATTTTAGAAAAGTATATTTTATAGGAAACTTTATGTGCATGCTTTTATTTATTTTGTTTGCTTCGTGCGTTCATAGTATTAACTACTATTAGACAAAAATCTGGTTACAACTTACAAGTAGTAATTGATGTCATCTCTAGTGTAACTCTATAAGAGAGTAGTGTCAGTTAATTGTGATTGATCGAGCAGACATTGGTCAAAAACAAATTTCACAAATAATAAAAAAGGAATTAATCTCATCATTATCGTCAAGCTAATACATGAAATATCTTTCACAGTGTATTTGCATCTACGAATCCGAACATACTCCTTAAATGTATGTCACTATACTCTCTTAAAGGGGTACCTCAAGTAGCCATAAACCTTTCATGATTTTTTTTTTTTTTTTTTGAAAAGGAATATAAGACTGCAGTTTCTGAGAAAATTTTAATCTAATATCCAGGAGAAAGTGGAGGCCCTGATATTTCAAACAACAGTAATACATGAAGGGGTTGAATTCTTTACAGTTGATAAAAGTATAAAGAAACTTAAATATTAGAAACATCAGATTTTTTCTTTTACATTCTTAATTTAAGATACTTTTATTTCAACATAAGAGAATGGCCTTAGTTTTTGCACATGGAAGGGGTTAGAACAAAATCGTAAAAAAAATTAAAAAATGCCAAATAAAGAATTCCAAATAAAATTTATTGAAAAAAGGAAAACATTTACTATAATATAGGTACAAAGATTGAAATCAGGTCGTTCTATTGTCAGTCGTTACCTCGTTGAAAAAAGAGGGAAATTAGTGTGGGGGGGGGGGAACCCATATAAATCAATAGAACAATTATCCAAAAATTTGAAAATAGAATTCAAACTACAAACAGATATGTCCGTCTAGAAAAACAATTTCATCCTCTACGAGCGATAGATTGTTCTTGCGATTGCATCCGCCAGCAAAATATGAGTTCACACATGCATGAAAAAAAAAAAAAATCTTTTATGCAAAATTTGAGTTTCGCGCATACTTTCAGGCATTTTTTCCATTTCTTACTCTGATGCTATATATACATTTATTTCGTAATTTATTTGAATCGCCAAAGATACAGTGTTAGCGAATAAATCTTATATTAACACTTTGCTGTCCGGCGACACCACAGTGATGTGGTAGATAAGTAACTTAATTTTAATCCTTAGATGCTACTTTGGCACCAGAATTTTGGAATGAAAAATTCCCTTTTATCAAGTACTCGAAGAAAAGATTTTACTTATTTTTGAATAAATTTTTTTCTAAAGTCTGGTATCAATCAATCATTTCAACATTTTACGAATAGAAGATTTTTACGAGACATGCAGACGGCAAAGTGTTAAACATTTTAAAACATAATTTTAACATTTTGAAACATAATTGAAAATTTTTAAAATATAATTTTCAACTTTAAGCATAATGATGACAAACATATTCTTCCAATATTTAAGAGATTAATTTTTCTAATGTTCGTTCTTCTTAAGGTACATGAGTGCATGTCAATGATTAAATGATAAAAATTTGTATGAATCACCCTAAAAACAAATGTACACGCTGGACGCATTTCGAACTGGAAATTTTTAACTACCCGTCATCGGCCAAAGTAAACACGTGTCCGTAAGAGGATAAGGTTACAAATGAACAGAGGGGCAGGGACGAGAGCTTACAAGGTACGCGACAGGTGGCGCAAGCTGAAAAGAAAACACCAATTACAGAGGAATTGGTGTTTGTAAGGTGTTTATAAGGTGTTTTGTAATAAAAATTACAAAAGTAATTTCTAAGCTGAAGAGATAAAAAGAGATGATGAGAGATTATTGAAAAGATTATCAACATTTTCTAAAATAAAAAATGCTTCTTGAAAATCCAAGTTAGTGGGAGCCAACTTCCAAAGAAAACACCAATTCCAGAGGAGCATATGTGGAAGAGGAAAATGCAGCCAAAATGAGGGGGAAAAGGAACGGATATATAAAACAGAAGAAGTAAATAAATAAATAAATAAATAAATAAGTAAAATAAGATAAAATAAAATACATAAAATAATAAATAAATAAATAAATAACATAAAATAAACAAACAAATAAATAACGTAAAATAAATAAGTAAAATAAGATAAAATAAAATACATAAAATAATAAATAAATAAATAAATAACATAAAATAAATAAATAAATAAATAAATAATGTAAAATAAATAAATAAATAAATTACGTAAAATAAATAAATAAAAAATGAATGATAAATAAATAAATAAAAATAAAATAAAAGAGACAAGAACAAAAAATAGAGGAAAAAGATTACAAAAGTAATTTCCAAGCTGAAGAGACTTGAAGTTCAAAAGTGAGAGGCAATCGAAGATTTGGAAAATTCTTGATTTGAATAGATATGTATCTCTGATGCTCGCTTAGTCTGAACTTTAATACTCTCTTAGTTAGACCAATATAACCAAAATTACAAGAACAAGGAATAAAATTAACACCCCCACCGATTCTCGGTAGGAATAGGATCTTTCAGAGAAGAGAATTTTGAGGTTTGAAGATAACTTTAAAATTGGAACGAAAAAGGATTTTAGCAAAAAGAGAGAAGAATAAAATGACTGAATAATAGAACTAAAATTAGGAGGATTATTGAACTTTCTTTAGCTTGGAAGTTACTTTCCTAATTTGTTTCCTCTTTTTTTTCTTGTCTCTTTTATTTAATTATTATTTATTTTTTATATAATTTTATTTAATTATTTATTTTTTAATTTATTTATTTAATTATTTATTTTTTAATTTACTTCTTGTGTTTTATTTATTCTTTATTTTTTCCAATCATTTTGGTTACACTTTCAACTTCCGCATGTGCTCCTCTATGATTGGTGTTTTCCTTTCAGCTTGCGCCACCTGTGTCATTCTTTATAAGATCTCCTCTGTGCCCTTATTATGCTCATTTTTGACCTCGTCCCCTTACGGTCACTTGGTAATTCTGTTGATGACTTGCTATTAAAAATTTCAGCCCGAAACGCGTCCTGTGTGTTCTTTTACTTTTATGGTGACTCATACAAAGTTTTATCATTTAATCGTGATTTATCGTCAGTTCTTCGGCGCTGTTTCACATGTTAATGATGTTTGTGAAGGGTGTGGTACATTTCTGTATATAGATTTCATTCTTTCTCAAACAAATATGCCGTACAAAATTGTTTTGGCGCTTTGGTATTATGATTTAAAATTTTTATTATACTGATATCATCATAAAAATGTTCTAAAAATTTTATTGATTTTTCTCCATATTTTTACAGCTTTCCCAAAAAATAAAAAGAAACGTACAAAAAGAATAAAAGAATGGATTATAAAGAAATGGAATCGAATTTTCGAAAAGAAAAAAAAGCATGTGAGTATTTCTTATTTTTCTCTTTCAGTTAAGTATGGTTATTATTATTTTAAAATGACAACGTCAAATTTATGAAGTAATTTTAAGAATTAAAGCACTTGACGTTACAGTTAAGCTTACTACTTATTAATGTGGGCTAGGTTTTTGAAAAATTTATATAATTGAAAAGAAAAAAAAAATATATTAAACTTTTAACTTCATTTAAAACATTTTTTTTCGCTTTTTATGTTCGTACCTAACTGGAGAAATTTCTGCGATAATCAATGCGAAGAAAACTTTACATTATTATTGGTATTCAGAGCATTTCGACCCCCTCCCTGGTTACGCCGCTGTCGTGGATCTTTTCTGAAATGCAATCAATCATTTCGACAACATTCGGTTTGTTGCATATTGCATATAGACTATGTTTTTTTTTAATTTTATAGCGATCCAAATTTATTTCCTAATATTTTATATCTAGCAAGGTTTTTTTCCCCTCAGATGCCTTCACAGATTTTGAAACTATTTTGTTTAGTACATATTGCATACGAATCTGTTAGATTTTCCCACTTATTAGTTTCGGGATTCTATTTTAACGAAATGGAAGTAACTCTTTCGAAAACATTGCATATTAGATACTGACTACGTTACCTAATTTTATTACACATTAAATTTATTTCCTAATACTTGAAATCTACCAGGCTGTTTTTTTTCTTGTGTGTGGGTGGGTGGCTGGGGGGGGGGGGGGGGTTAGTAAATTATTAGATTCATAATTTTATTGCTATTTTATAAACCGTTTCACTTTTTTTTTGTTTTCAGATGTATAAAGGAAAAGGGAAAAAATTGTTTTTTGAGTATTAAAAATTCATTAGTAACAGAATACTATTTCTTTTAAACAAGGGTTAAAACTTTGTCATAGAAAAATTATGGGCCATTCATCGTTACGCCACTGTTTTAAGTTTCTGATCAGTTATGTAGAATTTAAATTAAGAGTTTTTTTATTTGTTAGAAAGTACTTAAAATATCTGCCTCATTTTGCAGATGCTATTTCCACCCCATAGTCCTAAAATAGATATTTTTTAGATGCAAAAGAAAGTATTTGTTTTAATCGCGTCTCCTCTGCATAATAAAATCTTTCAACGAAGTATTTTTGTGGATTTTAATTTCTTTAGTATTGATGTCGATCTTTTAGTTGAGTAAAGAAATTCATATATTTTTCTTTTTTTCACTTTATTTTAGATACCCTTATCTGAAGAATCGGAATAATGTATGCTGATTATGATTAGTAATTGATTAGTAAGTGTCGTGATTGTGTCTCCTTATTATGTCCTATTCCCGATTGTGACCTACACACCAGCCATCGGTTCTCTTTGCCTTTGAAGTAAAGAAGAGTACTTTTGTCTGACTATTGCTATACCACTCCTAGGATAGCTGCTCCTGATTGGATTGCCTTCGCTGCTTGTTAAAGTTCCCGATTTTTGCTCCTCGTTTGAATGATTTGGAAGTCTTGATGCTTCTTCACCGTATTGATTCTCTTCTGCTGAACTCTTCAATTAATTTTTTCGTGTAGAATTCCTCCAATAGTTATTTAATACACACATTGTAAATAAACAAACGCATTTGCAAATTTTGTGTATGTTATTCTTTCTTTATTACCATCATTTTCATATTCATTCCAAATTTTTTAAACTACCAGGGGTGCTCCCCATTTTCTAGAATAACCCCATAAAAATTCAAGAAATTATTAGTGCAGTAAGTTACAAAAAAAGAAGAAGAAGAAGAAAATCAAAATATTTTTCTTCCGGTAACATGCTTAGATGACCCATTGTCTAATCCGCATATCAAAACAATGGCGAAGTATTTTGTAGAAGCTACTTCCTTTAACCATTTTCAAACCTACCCAAACAAAGGCGTCGCCATGGGGGGGGAGGGTATGGGCTAGCCTCCCCCCCCAATATTTGTGAACTTGAGAAATATGAGATTAGAGTTGGAAAATTTTAGATTTTTGAAAGACTTTTTTTTTTTCAAAAATAATAATACACAAATATGAAATTTTTATTGTTTCCATCACTATGTTTCTAAGTGCAAAAACGGTAAACAAGAAAGCAGCCAGACTCAATCTGTTATTGTGTTTCTTGGTTCTACGAAAATATCATGCATCTTACCATACCTGAATTTCTCGACTCCTGTCCATCCACAACTAACTCTAATCCACCTCCTTAATTTCCTCCAAAACACTGATCCTTTCTGAAAATTTTCAAAATAACGTGAGTAATTCTTATTAAGAATCATTGACGTTATTTTCACATGAACGGCGATTATGATTCGTACACAATAGCAGACAAACAATATGCAAACCTTAAAATAATGCTGGTTGACTAAGAACAAAATAATATATTCCTTTCACATTAGATCTCTAAAAAAATAAATAATACCATTGAAATATATCCAACTGTCAGAAACGAAAATTGAACAACAAATTATTCGTATCTCTTCCGATTGGCGCCATATCAACAGGTCGTCGCTCCATCTGCAAATATCACAAATTTTCTTTTAAAAAAAAAGCATTCTATTCTAATACTAGAAGAAAAACCCGATTTCAGTTTCTACTTCATTGTAATCTCAAATACTTAGCATTAAATTAACTTGAAATGGAATAAGTATTTTTTTTAGAAAAAAATGTTCTTTTTGTTTATTTCTTTGGGTGAATAAATAAAATTTTCAGTTTCAGAAAGAATGAGACAGAGTCCGTCTCATTTCTAGTAGCCACTTGCTTTGAAATGTAGCTGGGGAACAAGATTTGACAAGTTTTTGACAGAGAAAATTTTGTAACCTGGTACTGTCAAGAAAAAAACGTTATATGAGGAAATGTGAATACAAAAGTCGTTGGTTCCTTTACTTTTTGTGCGAAAATATATCTTAGTTCTGTTCGTGTATTGTACTGTTCTCTAAAAGAAATCCCAGAGTAAAATGTTTCCTAATAATAATAATAATAATAATAATAATAATAATAAATAAAAAAAAAAAAACACCCTAGTATTTCATCAAATATTTCGCTAAAGTCAAATTTTTTGTTTTGTTCTGTTTTTATACACCATTTAGAATAATGAAAATAGTTAAACATACCTAAGGAGTGCTAATTTAATTTTAATATAATTTAAATTAACAATTGCAGAATTCTGGCAAGACATAAGCTTCATTTGTACAGATTTTCTTGTTATAATAGAATTTTAGAATAATTTACATAAATTTTAATCATTTTTATTTTAAAACTTTAGATCTAATAAAATGATTCGTTCTCGGCTGATTATGTCAGCTGTGGGCTTTTTTCAGGTATCATGGGTTATTTTTTGGAAAAGAGGTTTTTTTTAAAATTCTCGCTTAATCGGCTACCACTTTGTAATAAAGTGATAAAATTAGAAAGGCTTAACATTAAAATCTTAGTCAGAACAAGCCTTAAATATTTAGCCAGGTTTAATTTTTTTGCATTTTTTGTTAGACTTTATATGGGAAAAATTTCAAAAAATGTTTTTTTTTAATTTAGAGGACAGCACATTATATTTACATGTTTATGAAATATGAAACCAAAAAGGTATAACGTTCAGTGTTGTGCCTATATAGTTGTATGATTATAATGATTATAAATCTTAGCAGGAAAGAATCCTTCACAATGAGAATAGAGTTTTTGTGCAGGAATTTGGAGCACCTAAAGCTCCATTCGAGACTTCAGCTCGAAAAAAGAACCTTTAGTCAGCTAAAAATCATAAAAAAATGTATTACGAACTACTATGAGCGATGACAGACTTGACAGCCTAATGCTTTTAAAATGTGAAAGTGAAATAGTGGATTTTATCAAACTGGATGATGTTATCATTAGGTTGACTTCTTTGAAAACCGCAAGAAATAATGTTAAGTAAAAAAAAAAGGCAAAATGTAAATTCACTAGCATTATTTTCTCTATGTTACATTTTGCTTTGTCTTATTTCATATATTTATATTTTTCTGTAAATATATGCAATGTTTCTAGCTTAAAATCTTACATTTATTGTACTGTTTGAAATTTCTTTCTTAACTATTCATTTTGTAAATAGGTATTTTATCTTTTTACGAGGGTATATCAATAAATAACGCACATAATGTAAAAAAAAAAGAAAAAAAAACAATTAATGACAGTATGAAACAGAAATTAAAGTATTACACATTTATTACTTTCCCACATAACTTCCATGCATGCCCAGCTAGTAATAAATGGGTAATGCTTTCGTATTGCCCTTAATTTATTTAATTTATTATTATTATTATTATTATTATTTTACATTATGTGCGTTACTTATTGATATCCTCTCGCATCACTATTTTCATACTGGATGATGTCAAGATCAAGACGTGACGACAAGCCTCCAATTTTCACCTAACCAACCAAAACCAAAGATTTATTAACCAATATTATTACTCAACCAATCAAAGTCGAGAAATATCGGTCGGCAAACAAAATTCCCACGAAGTTGTCAAGTTAGCTGTTAGGGAAGGGCTCTATTTCAGAAGCCCTATGCTAGGATGTGACGTCAGTTGACACTGATCCACCGCCCCCTGAATACTAGGCCTGCGCGCTGAAAAAAATGCGGCTGTCGCAGGCGGAATCGTTTGTACAGTCCCTCAAACTTCAACACCATAATATCTAAAAGTTATCTTTGACTTATTTGATCTCCGAAAAACAAGGCGAAGAAAACTTTTAGAAATTATTGGTGTGGAATTTCGAGGGACCGTTCAAACGCTGAAAAAAAAAATCGGCCTGCGACAACCGCCATTGTTGTCAGCGCTCAGGCCTAGTATTCAGGGGGCGGTGACTGATCGATCTATAACGTGATCGTCTGACCTCAGTTTTATGTAATAGAGCTTTTTCTTCACGATGCGATATATAAATCGTCAATTCACCAAGATATTTTCATTTTTAAACCTTTATTATATACTTATATTTAAATATACTAGCTTATGAAAGTTGACATAATAAGAATGAAGTGTATCTCATTCTATATTTGATACAACCCCTCATCTTTTTACTTCCTTTTGGGAACAGCGAATTTCGAGCTTATTCTATCGACGATTATTATCAGAATTTTCAAGCTATGTTTTTGAGACTTTCATAAAAGTTGGTCTATACATTTAGCTAATATATTATGCACAGTATATTTTGATTGAATTCGCGCATGCGCAGTGAAACAATATTTAGTGAACCTGCTCATTTTTCATACAATTTTTATTATTTTTTAATTCTGATTGCAGGGTATTGTGTACAATTTTGTTTGTCATATTTCCTGAAAATAACTTGTTTTTATATTAAAAACTCTGTAAATTATAAGCAAAAAATTTGGTAAAATTTGGGACTGTTTTTGTAAAAACCTGAATTTCTCTTCGTGCTATCTTCTATTACATGCTATCTATTACATGCTATCTTCATAAAAATGAACCCAAATTATTACAATAAGCCACTTAATCATAATCTACAGTTTGAATGCTTTTGCAATATTAGTTTTTACAGTGTTATCCAAAAGATATTCGTTTTTCTTCAATTTGTTGACGGCCCCTTATGGGGTTTCGGGGAAAAATCTTCGCGGAAATATATGACGTCTATCACGTTGTTTACACCCCTGAAGTTTCAGAATAATTCCTCATGTATCTTTCCAGATATTTAACAAAACGTCTAAAATCGCAAGTGACCGGTCATCATTGGAAATATAGTGTATATATATAATTCTTTCTGGCGGTATTTTCTTAAGGAATGTGCCTTATTTAATGGCTGATAAAACAACAAAGGCAAATATTACCCTTCAATAATTGTGATAGATTTTTGAATTTAAAAAAACTGGTCTATTAGCCCCACTGACCCAATCACATTTTGAAAATGTGTTTCCAATTTGGCGGTATTCTCATGTTTCCTGCTCAAATTTCCAATAAATTACATTTACACTTCCTTTTCCAATATAGAGGTGATAATTTTTAATTATAGTTAAAAAATTGTTGAATAAGTAATTGAATATGATAAATAACATTTTTTTTTAATGACTCGTTTTCCTTTTTTGGATATTACTGTCAAAGGTGTTAGTTTTATCTAAAAATATCAATTAAAAAAAAAAAAACTTTGGAATTTTACTTTTTATTTCTAGAATACATTTTGATAAATAACGAAAGAAAATAAATATAAATGAAACATAACAATCCGAAAATGTAAAATACAAAAGGAAGAAAAATCACTTGAAATACAAACCCAATAATCTTATCCATGGAAACTGTAGCATAGAAGATAATAGATTCTCCGCAGTATTGCCTATCTCTTGAATACCTTACATTAGTTCTAAGCCTTTTTTTCCAAGGTATCTCTATGATTTATTTCCCCTTTAAAAATTTACATGATCAACAACAGTTATAATTTAAAATTGAAACAAGAAAGAAAAATCCCGTGTCAAGCATAGATTATGAAACACTTTCCAATATTTTCAGTATACTGTAACGAAACTTCACCGTTTGATAAAGTGAAAGATGAAATCTTAAGTAAACAAGGGGATGACAAGGGATGACCACCCCGGGAACCCAGCTTTCGCTTCAGAGTATAAATGCAATCCCGGGGCGAAGACACAAAGCCACTGTTTACTTTAAGATTCCGTACCATATAAAAAAATTCAAACATTTAGTTAAACGTAAAAAACGTAAACCAAAGTTGAAAACATACTTCCAGTAATATTCCAGCTCATAGACAGTTTTACAACAGAATTATTTTGTGTGAACTCATTTTGAATGGGGGAACATACCATCATAAATCTCAATAACATAGAAACTGAAGTATAATTACGAGAGTTAGAACGAGGACAAATAGACAAGCTAACCGAATTAAAAAACACTTTGCAACTATGTTGGAAAATGGTAACTTCCTCGCGACGTGCGTCACGTATGCGTGACCAATAAGGTGCTCAGAATCCTTGATTATTCATTACTGGCAATAATTTTTTATTGGAAAATTTACCTTATTCACTAAGAGCAATTCTGAGATTTAATTAAACAAAAATTTATGTTTCGAAAAACCAGTGATAAAAAATTAGAATATCTGTAAGAAAAAAAAAAAAACGCTCGTCGCGAAGGGGTTATCAAAAACTTTTTAAAATGCTACGGAAAATGATTTAAGAAGTATCTATTGTCACTAGATGACAGCATCATACAATATAAACATGACGATTTGTATTTTAAATTAAAAAATAAATTACATCAATATACAAGAAGATAATAAAAAATAAAAAAAATCTATTTTTTTTTTTTTTTTTTTTTTTTTTTTTATTTAATGCATAGTGTTGTGACTGGATTAGAATGCGTTAGGGAAAACCTCTTCTAAACATTTTTCTAAACATTTTTTTTTATTTTACTTTACTGCATAGAATGATCCGTGATCATTTAATGAAATTCTGAAATTTTCACGTTGGCTTTCAGGTTGATTTGGCATGAAACACTGAACTCCTAGAAGGAGCTTACATCAGTGGCATATTATAACCCTCTACTGTAATTCTGTCGGTTGTGAATCGAAATGATTTTATAAATCATCCTTAGAAACGAAAACTGATGTTTATGTACTTCAATATTTTATGGTCTAAAGTCTCAACATATTTTTCTACTTTAAAAATTAAAATAAAAAAGCTATCATTCAAATTCAAACTATAAACAAGAATGCTACAGAAAAGTATAGTGTCAAATGGTAGTATGTATCGTCAGTAGATGGCAGCACCACGATGTTTTAAGAAAGAAGTTAAGAAAAATTTTAAAAGGGAAATTAATATTTAAAAAAGTCCAGTTTCTTTCTTTCTTTCTGTTTAGTTTTTTTTTTTTTTTTTTTTAAATACGTTAGTGTACACAATTTTTATTCCTAAATAGAGAAATACGTATATATACGTATATATATTTATTTCAATTAGCGATATCTACAATTTTGTTTATTTTAATACATTAGATTAAAATTATATATATCTATATAATACATACTTTTAAGAAACAATCATAAAAATATACATATACACACCACATTTTAGTTTCATCAAAAATATTGGAATATGCCGATTAATCGATCAATGCTTAGTCTCTATCAACGTGGTGGCTGAGAGGTTCTGCTCTCGAAGCTGGTAGACGGGAGGTGCTGGGTTCGATCCCAATCGCGCCCGTCGGCCTAATCGTTCGGAGTTTTCGTGGTTTTCTTCGAGCCGTGGATTTATCCATGCGTAAATACGGGTTAGGTTCCCTTAGAAAGACCCCCCACGAAGGGCACTCCCCCCGGGCCTATATCCCAAGTGTAGATAATTGGCCGTCAATAATCAACTCTATCAACGTGTTAATCGAGTTAAGGGTTCGAGTATCTTTTAAAGTGTCAAAGAATAATTTATTTTACAATAGTTAAACTTAAAACAGTTATTAAAATTTGATTCTTTCGGAACATTTTAAAAGAAACACCAGGGAAAAATTCACTTTAGAAGGGAAGTTATGTCCAAAAAATCTTGATCTCTTTTTATATGATCAAGGAGTAATTTTATCTTTAAAGTCAATTTTCCAAAACGGCGATTTTGGTCATTGGGCGCATGGTTTCTAAAAAAATGGCTAAACAGAATTTCATGAAAATTTGACGGAAGGTATAAACCTTATAAATGCACAAAATGACCTATGTTTATCAAGTAAGAAACTTAGAAATTATGATTTTTTTTTTTTCAAAAAGGCAATTTTTTTCCCTCAAGCAATAATTATTAGTACATATTTTTCTCGGTGTAGGTCATTTTAAACACATATTATATATCTCCTTAATGAAAAAGAAATTGGCTCACTATGGAAATTAAATTATGAGAAATCCTGCGCGAAAGGCATACAAGGTGAATTCATTTATTAAAAAAGCATTAAAACTTCAAATTAATTTAAAACACTTTATATGCATGTAGAAATATTTTTCGGAAAATTAACTGTTAGAATATATCTTTTAAAAATATGTGTTTACATTTCATATCCAAAAATTAATCAGATGTCGAGATATTGAAATCCATATTAGGTTGGTTGGTTATTTGTTACGGCTGATTATCTGCACTAGAAATATAGACCGACAAGGGGAGTGCCCTCCGTGGGGGACTTTCTAAAGGTTCCTAACCCGTATTCACACAAGGTTCGTAGAAAACCACGAAAAACTCCGAATTGTTAGGTCGACGAGCGCGACAGATGTTGGAACCCAAGTACTTCTCGTGTACTAGCTTTGAGAACAGAACCTCACAGCCACTGGTGGGCCCAATCCATATTAGGATCACTATAACTTGTAATTTGTCAGTTTAAAAGGTATCTGATCGATATCGATTAATTCGATAAAAAAATTTTAATTATCAAATTACGTAAAAAATATAAAATATAAAATTCTGACTACAAAATAATTGTTCAATAATATTTCTCTAAAATCCATTAAAAGGGGTCACAGGACCACTGAGTGTGTCGAAATGATCAAAAACATCAACATTTTCATATTATATCAAAACTCACATAATATGTAAATAAGTTTTTTTTTTTTTTTTTTTTTTTTTTTTTTTTTTTTTTTTAACTTTCTGTCAAAAGTATACATTATTAAGTATATTATACAGAAAAATAAATGTTGTATGTTCAAAAATAGTATTTTAATTTCAATTTCAAAAATTCATATCACTAATACGTGAACGAAAATCATTAAGTTCTGCGCGCATGATAAAAGATAAAGAATATGCATATAAAAACAATTCTTGACCAAAAGAGTTTTATTACATGCTCATATAGAGCTTAAAAGCAAAGTATACACAAAATGTATTGTTTAAAATTTAATTTTAACACAAAATTTTAAAAAATTCATATTTTTCCAAACGAAAAAAAAAATTGTTTTAGCATAAAAACTACAAAGTAACGCACATTTTTTTTTTTTTTTTTTTTTTTTTTTTTTTTTTAACTTATATAGCTTGTAAGTAACACAGCTAGCAAACTCAAAATTTATCAGTCTTAGAAATCGCATCTTAAAATTTCAATATCTCCTTAAAGTGCCCATGGAAAAAGGAACCTTACATACAGATATTCCTAATTCCATGAAAGTGCCCATGCAAAGGCTTCTATTAATGATTATAGCTCAAGAAATAATGTAGCTTTTTTAATGTTTTTTTTTTCAATACACTCAGAAAAAGGAATTGATTAAAACTACCAAACAATTTTGTTGAGTACATTTTGGTTGTTTTAGCAAAATTGGAGTAAAATTGAATAAACGATAATGTAGAAAAATTATGAAGATCGGCACATTTAAAATCAATTGATTGCGTTTAGATACTATCGGTTTACGCAAAGGTCACCGTAAAGTTTTTTTTTTTTATTTTATGAAAAGTTATCGTAAATAGATTAAAATATTTAGGAATCTGAACATATTTAAAGTGAAAATATTACGAATAGCCAGTTTCAACTACGATAACGTAAAAAGAAATAAGAAAAACCGTATACTTAAAATCCACTGATTTACGCAAAATTCCCCGTAAAGTGCTATTAAAGATTTTCGCAAAAAATCAATGTAAAAAGACCAACAAATTTAAGTAACGGAATTTGTTTACATGGAAAATGATACGAAAAGCCAGTTACAACTACAATAATGTAGAAAAAAATATATGAAAAGCAGCCCGTGTAAAATCCCCCAGTTTACGTAAAACTCACCATAAGTGCAAGCTATTTAAAAAAAAAATTCTAAAAAAGTTAAATTTTGAAAATAAAGTCAATTTTAACTACGATAATATGGAAAACACTAGTTTCAACTACGATAACGTAAAAAGAAATAAAAAAAAAATGATTTCCTAAAATCCATCACTTTACGCAAAATTCCCCGTAAAGTGTGCTATTACAGATTTTCGCAAAAAATCAATGTAAAAAGACCAACAAATTTAAGCAATGGAATTTGTTTATAGGGAAAATGATACTAAAAGGCAGTTGCAACTACGAAAATGTTGAAAAAAAAATATATGAATTACGGCCCGTTTATAATCCACCAGTTTACGTAAAACTCACCGTAAAGTGTGCTGTTAAAGATTTTCGCGAAAAAAACAATGTAAAAAGACCAACAAATTTAAGTAACGGAATTTGTATATAGGGAAAATGATACTAAAAGGCAGTTGCAACTACGATAATGTAGAAAAATTATGAAGAACGGCACATTTAAAATCAACTGATTGCGTTTAGATACTATCGGTTTACGCAAAAGTCACCGTAAAGTTTTTTTTTTAAATTTTATGAAAAGTCATCGTAAATAGATTAAAATATTTAGGTATCTGAACATATTTAAAGTGAAAATATTACGATTAGCCAGTTTCAACTACGATAACGTAAAAAGAAATAAGAAAAACCGTACACTTAAAATCTACTGATTTACGCAAAATTCCCCGTAAAGTGCTATTAAAGATTTTCGCAAAAAATCAATGTAAGAAGACCAACAAATTTAAGTAACGGAATTTGTTTACATGGAAAATGATACGAAAAGCCAGTTACAAATACAATAATGTAGAAAAAAATATATGAAAAACGTCCCGTTTGAAATCCACCAGTTTACGCAAAAATCACCGTAAAGTGCAAGCTATTTAAAAAAAAATTTCAAGAAAAGTTAAATTATGTACAAAAAGTCAATTTTAGCTACGATTATGTAGAAAACACTAGTTTCAACTACGATAACGTAAAAAGAAATAGGAAAAATGATTTTCTTAAAATCCACTGATTTACGCAAAATTCCCCGTAAAGTGCTATTAAAGATTTTCGCTAAAAATCAATGTAAAAAGACCAACAAATTTAAGTAACGGTATTTGTTTATAGGGAAAACGATACTAAAAGGCAGTTGCAACTACGATAATGTTGAAAAAGTTATGATGACCGGCACATTTAAAATCAATCTATTGCGTTTAGATACTATCCATTTAGGCAAAAGTCACCGTACAGTTTTTTTTTTTAATTTTATGAAAAATCATCGTAAATAAATCAAAATATTTAGGTATCTGAACATGTTTAAATTGAAAATATTACGAATAGCCAGTTTCAACTACGATAACGTAAAAATAAATAAGAAAAATGATTTGCTTAAAATCCATCGCTTTACGCAAAATTCCCCGTAAAGTGCTATTAAAGATTTTCACAAAAAATCAATGTAAAAAGACCAACAAATTTAGGTAACGGAATTTGTTTACATGGAAAATGATACGAACAGCCAGTTACAACTACAATAATGTAGAAAAAAATATGTGAAAAACGGCCCGTGTAAAATCCCCTAGTTTACGTAAAACTCACCGTAAAGTGCAAGCTATTTAAAAAAAGAAATACTAAAAAAGTTCAGTTATGTACAAAAAGTCAATTTTAACTACGATAGTGTGGAAAACACTAGTTTCAACAAAGGAAACGTAAAAAGAAATAAAAAAAATGATTTTCTTAAAATGCATCGATTTACGCAAAATTCCCCGTAAAGTGCTATTACAGAGTTTCGCAAAAAATCAAGGTAAAAAGACCAAGAAATTTAGGAAACGGAATTTGTTTATATGGTAAATGATACGAAAAGCCAGTCGACACTACAATAATGTAGAAAAAAATATATGAATTACGGCCCGTTTATAATCCCCCAGTTTACGTAAAACTCACCGTAAAGTGTGCTGTTAAAGATTTTGGCGAAAAAACAATGTAAAAAGACCAACAAATTTAAGTAACGGAATTTGTATATAGGGAAAATGATACTAAAAGGCAGTTGCAACTACGATAATGTAGAAAAATTATGAAGAACGGCACATCTAAAATCAACTGATTGCGTTTAGATACTATCGGTTTACGCAAAAGTCACCGTAAAGTTTTTTTTTTAAATTTTATGAAAAGTCATCGTAAATAGATTAAAATATTTAGGTATCTGAACATATTTAAAGTGAAAATATTACGATTAGCCAGTTTCAACTACGATAACGTAAAAAGAAATAAGAAAAACCGTACACTTAAAATCCACTGATTTACGCAAAATTCCCCGTAAAGTGCTATTAAAGATTTTCGCAAAAAATCAATGTAAGAAGACCAACAAATTTAAGTAACGGAATTTGTTTACATGGAAAATGATACGAAAAGCCAGTTACAAGTACAATAATGTAGAAAAAAATATATGAAAAACGTCCCGTTTGAAATCCACCAGTTTACGCAAAAATCACCGTAAAGTGCAAGCTATTTTAAAAAAAAAATTCTAAAAAATTTAAATTATGTACAAAAAGTCAATTTTAACTACGATAATGTAGTAAACACTAGTTTCAACTACGATAACGTAAAAAGAAATAAGAAGAATGATTTTCTTAAAATGCATCGATTTACGCAAAATTCCCCGTAAAGTGCTATGACAGAGTTTCGCAAAAAATCAAGGTAAAAAGACCCAGAAATTTAGGAAACGGAGTTTGTTTACATGGAAAATGATACGAACAGCCAGTTACAACTACAATAATGTAGAAAAAAATATATGAAAAACGGCCCGTGTACAATCCCCCAGTTTACGTAAAACTCACCGTAAAGTGCAAGCTATTTAAAAAAAAAATACTAAAAAAGTTCAGTTATGTACAAAAAGTCAATTTTAACTACGATAGTGTGGAAAACACTAGTTTCAACAAAGGAAACGTAAAAAGAAATAAAAAAATGATTTTCTTAAAATCCATCGATTTACGCAAAATTCCCCGTAAAGTGCTATTACAGATTTTCGCAAAAAATCAATGTAAAAAGACCAAGAAATTTAGGTAACGGAATTTGTTTACATGGAAAATGATACGAAAAGCCAGTTAGAACTACTATAACGTAGAAAAAAATATAGGAAAAACGGCCCGTGTAAAATCGCCCAGTTTACGTAAAAAAATTACGTAAAGTGCGAGCTATTTAAAAAAAAAAAATTCTAGAAAAATAAATTACGTACAAAAAGTCAATTTTAGCTACGATAATGTGGAAAACACTAGTTTCAACAAAGGAAACGTAAAAAGAAATAAAAAAATGATTTTCTTAAAATCCATCGATTTACACAAAATTCCCCGTAAAGTGCTATTACAGATTTTCGCAAAAAATCAATGTAAAAAGACCAAGAAATTTAGGTAACGGAATTTGTTTACATGGAAAATGATACGAAAAGCCAGTTAGAACTACTATAACGTAGAAAAAAATATAGGAAAAACGGCCCGTGTAAAATCGCCCAGTTTACGTAAAAAAATTACGTAAAGTGCGAGCTATTTAAAAAAAAAAAATTCTAGAAAAATAAATTACGTACAAAAAGTCAATTTTAGCTACGATAATGTGGAAAACACTAGTTTCAACTAAGATAACGTAAAAAAAAAAAGAAAAATAATTTTCTTAAAATGCCTCGATTTACGCAAAATTCCCCATAAAGTGCTATTACAGATTTTCGCAAAAAATCAAGGTAAAAAGACCAAGAAATTTTGGTAACGGAATTTGTTTACATGGAAAATGATACGAAAAGCCAGTTAGAACTACTATAATGTAGAAAAAAATATAGGAAAAACGGCCCGTGTAAAATCGCCCAGTTTACGTAAAACAATTACGTAAAGTGCGAGCTATTTTAAAAAAAAAAATTCTAGAAAAATAAATTACGTACAAAAAGTCAATTTTAGCTACGATAATGTGGAAAACGCTAGTTTCAACTAAGATAACGTAAAAAGAAATAAGAAAATAGATTTTCTTAAAATGCAACGATTTATGCAAAATTCCCCGTAAAGTGCTATTAAAGAGTTTCGCAAAAACTCAACGTTAAAAGAAAAAGAAATTTAGGTAACGGAATTTGTTTATATGGTAAGTGATACGAAAAGCCAGTTGACACTACAATAATGTAGAATAAAATATATGAAAAACGGCCCGTGTAAAATCGCCCAGTTTACGTAAAACAATTACGTAAAGTGCGAGCTATTAAAAAAAAAAAAATTCTAGAAAAATAAATTACGTACAAAAAGTCAATTTTAGCTACGATAATGTGGAAAACGCTAGTTTCAACTAAGATAACGTAAAAAGAAATAAGAAAATAGATTTTCTTAAAATGCAACGATTTATGCAAAATTCCCCGTAAAGTGCTATTAAAGAGTTTCGCAAAAACTCAACGTTAAAAGACAAAGAAATTTAGGTAACGGAATTTGTTTATATGGTAAGTGATACGAAAAGCCAGTTGACACTACAATAATGTAGAATAAAATATATGAAAAACGGCCCGTGTAAAATCGCCCAGTTTACGTAAAACAATTACGTAAAGTGCGAGCTATTTAAAAAAAAAAAATTCTAGAAAAATAAATTACGTACAAAAAGTCAATTTTAGCTACGATAATGTGGAAAACGCTAGTTTCAACTAAGATAACGTAAAAAGAAATAAGAAAATAGATTTTCTTAAAATGCAACGATTTATGCAAAATTCCCCGTAAAGTGCTATTAAAGAGTTTCGCAAAAACTCAACGTTAAAAGAAAAAGAAATTTAGGTAACGGAATTTGTTTATATGGTAAGTGATACGAAAAGCCAGTTGACACTACAATAATGTAGAATAAAATATATGAAAAACGGCCCGTGTAAAATCGCCCAGTTTACGTAAAACAATTACGTAAAGTGCGAGCTATTTAAAAAAAAAAAATTCTAGAAAAATAAATTACGTACAAAAAGTCAATTTTAGCTACGATAATGTGGAAAACGCTAGTTTCAACTAAGATAACGTAAAAAGAAATAAGAAAATAGATTTTCTTAAAATGCAACGATTTATGCAAAATTCCCCGTAAAGTGCTATTAAAGAGTTTCGCAAAAACTCAACGTTAAAAGAAAAAGAAATTTAGGTAACGGAATTTGTTTATATGGTAAGTGATACGAAAAGCCAGTTGACACTACAATAATGTAGAATAAAATATATGAAAAACGGCCCGTGTAAAATCGCCCAGTTTACGTAAAACAATTACGTAAAGTGCGAGCTATTAAAAAAAAAAAAATTCTAGAAAAATAAATTACGTACAAAAAGTCAATTTTAGCTACGATAATGTGGAAAACGCTAGTTTCAACTAAGATAACGTAAAAAGAAATAAGAAAATAGATTTTCTTAAAATGCCTCGATTTACGCAAAATTCCCCATAAAGTGCTATTACAGATTTTCGCAAAAAATCAAGGTAAAAAGACCAAGAAATTTTGGTAACGGAATTTGTTTACATGGAAAATGATACGAAAAGCCAGTTAGAACTACTATAATGTAGAAAAAAATATATGAAAAACGTCCCGTTTGAAATCCACCAGTTTACGCAAAAATCACCGTAAAGTGCAAGCTATTTTTAAAAAAATTTCTAGAAAAGTTAAATTATGTACAAAAAGTTAATTTTAGCTACGATAATGTGGAAAACACTAGTTTCAACTACGATAACGTAAAAAGAAATAAGAAAATAGATTTTCTTAAAATGCAACGATTTATGCAAAATTCCCCGTAAAGTGCTATTAAAGAGTTTTGCAAAAACTCAACGTTAAAAGACAAAGAAATTTAGGTAACGGAATTTGTTTATATGGTAAGTGATACGAAAAGCCAGTTGACACTACAATAATGTAGAATAAAATATATGAAAAACGGCCCGTGTAAAATCACCCAGTTTACGTAAAACTCACCTTAACGTGCAAGCTATTTAAATAAAAATTCTAAAAATTTAAATTATGTACAAAAAGTCAATTTTAACTACGATAATGTGGTAAACACTAGTTTCAACTACGATAACGTAAAAAGAAATAAGAAAAATGAATTTCTTAAAATGCATCGATTTACACAAAATTCCCCGTAAAGTGCTATTACAGAGTTTCGCAAAAAATCAAGGTAAAAAGACCCAGAAATTTAGGTAACGGAATTTGTTTACATGGAAAATGATACGAACAGCCAGTTACAACTACAATAATGTAGAAAAAGTATATGAAAAACGGCCCGTGTAAAATCCCCCAGTTTACGTAAAACTCACCGTAAAGTGCAAGCTATTCAAAAAAAAATACTACAAAAGTTCAGTTATGTACAAAAAGTCAATTTTAACTACGATAGTGTGGAAAACACTAGTTTCAACAAAGGAAACGTAAAAAGAAATAAAAAAATGATTTTCTTAAAATCCATCGATTTACGCAAAATTCCCCGTAAAGTGCTATTACAGATTTTCGCAAAAAATCAATGTAAAAAGACCAAGAAATTTAGGTAACGGAATTTGTTTACATGGAAAATGATACGAAAAGCCAGTTAGAACTACTATAACGTAGAAAAAAATATAGGAAAAACGGCCCGTGTAAAATCGCCCAGTTTACGTAAAAAAATTACGTAAAGTGCGAGCTATTTAAAAAAAAAAAATTCTAGAAAAATAAATTACGTACAAAAAGTCAATTTTAGCTACGATAATGTGGAAAACACTAGTTTCAACAAAGGAAACGTAAAAAGAAATAAAAAAATGATTTTCTTAAAATCCATCGATTTACACAAAATTCCCCGTAAAGTGCTATTACAGATTTTCGCAAAAAATCAATGTAAAAAGACCAAGAAATTTAGGTAACGGAATTTGTTTACATGGAAAATGATACGAAAAGCCAGTTAGAACTACTATAACGTAGAAAAAAATATAGGAAAAACGGCCCGTGTAAAATCGCCCAGTTTACGTAAAAAAATTACGTAAAGTGCGAGCTATTTAAAAAAAAAAAATTCTAGAAAAATAAATTACGTACAAAAAGTCAATTTTAGCTACGATAATGTGGAAAACACTAGTTTCAACTAAGATAACGTAAAAAAAAAAAGAAAAATAATTTTCTTAAAATGCCTCGATTTACGCAAAATTCCCCATAAAGTGCTATTACAGATTTTCGCAAAAAATCAAGGTAAAAAGACCAAGAAATTTTGGTAACGGAATTTGTTTACATGGAAAATGATACGAAAAGCCAGTTAGAACTACTATAATGTAGAAAAAAATATAGGAAAAACGGCCCGTGTAAAATCGCCCAGTTTACGTAAAACAATTACGTAAAGTGCGAGCTATTTTAAAAAAAAAAATTCTAGAAAAATAAATTACGTACAAAAAGTCAATTTTAGCTACGATAATGTGGAAAACGCTAGTTTCAACTAAGATAACGTAAAAAGAAATAAGAAAATAGATTTTCTTAAAATGCAACGATTTATGCAAAATTCCCCGTAAAGTGCTATTAAAGAGTTTCGCAAAAACTCAACGTTAAAAGAAAAAGAAATTTAGGTAACGGAATTTGTTTATATGGTAAGTGATACGAAAAGCCAGTTGACACTACAATAATGTAGAATAAAATATATGAAAAACGGCCCGTGTAAAATCGCCCAGTTTACGTAAAACAATTACGTAAAGTGCGAGCTATTAAAAAAAAAAAAATTCTAGAAAAATAAATTACGTACAAAAAGTCAATTTTAGCTACGATAATGTGGAAAACGCTAGTTTCAACTAAGATAACGTAAAAAGAAATAAGAAAATAGATTTTCTTAAAATGCAACGATTTATGCAAAATTCCCCGTAAAGTGCTATTAAAGAGTTTCGCAAAAACTCAACGTTAAAAGACAAAGAAATTTAGGTAACGGAATTTGTTTATATGGTAAGTGATACGAAAAGCCAGTTGACACTACAATAATGTAGAATAAAATATATGAAAAACGGCCCGTGTAAAATCGCCCAGTTTACGTAAAACAATTACGTAAAGTGCGAGCTATTTAAAAAAAAAAAATTCTAGAAAAATAAATTACGTACAAAAAGTCAATTTTAGCTACGATAATGTGGAAAACGCTAGTTTCAACTAAGATAACGTAAAAAGAAATAAGAAAATAGATTTTCTTAAAATGCAACGATTTATGCAAAATTCCCCGTAAAGTGCTATTAAAGAGTTTCGCAAAAACTCAACGTTAAAAGAAAAAGAAATTTAGGTAACGGAATTTGTTTATATGGTAAGTGATACGAAAAGCCAGTTGACACTACAATAATGTAGAATAAAATATATGAAAAACGGCCCGTGTAAAATCGCCCAGTTTACGTAAAACAATTACGTAAAGTGCGAGCTATTTAAAAAAAAAAAATTCTAGAAAAATAAATTACGTACAAAAAGTCAATTTTAGCTACGATAATGTGGAAAACGCTAGTTTCAACTAAGATAACGTAAAAAGAAATAAGAAAATAGATTTTCTTAAAATGCAACGATTTATGCAAAATTCCCCGTAAAGTGCTATTAAAGAGTTTCGCAAAAACTCAACGTTAAAAGAAAAAGAAATTTAGGTAACGGAATTTGTTTATATGGTAAGTGATACGAAAAGCCAGTTGACACTACAATAATGTAGAATAAAATATATGAAAAACGGCCCGTGTAAAATCGCCCAGTTTACGTAAAACAATTACGTAAAGTGCGAGCTATTAAAAAAAAAAAAATTCTAGAAAAATAAATTACGTACAAAAAGTCAATTTTAGCTACGATAATGTGGAAAACGCTAGTTTCAACTAAGATAACGTAAAAAGAAATAAGAAAATAGATTTTCTTAAAATGCCTCGATTTACGCAAAATTCCCCATAAAGTGCTATTACAGATTTTCGCAAAAAATCAAGGTAAAAAGACCAAGAAATTTTGGTAACGGAATTTGTTTACATGGAAAATGATACGAAAAGCCAGTTAGAACTACTATAATGTAGAAAAAAATATATGAAAAACGTCCCGTTTGAAATCCACCAGTTTACGCAAAAATCACCGTAAAGTGCAAGCTATTTTTAAAAAAATTTCTAGAAAAGTTAAATTATGTACAAAAAGTTAATTTTAGCTACGATAATGTGGAAAACACTAGTTTCAACTACGATAACGTAAAAAGAAATAAGAAAATAGATTTTCTTAAAATGCAACGATTTATGCAAAATTCCCCGTAAAGTGCTATTAAAGAGTTTTGCAAAAACTCAACGTTAAAAGACAAAGAAATTTAGGTAACGGAATTTGTTTATATGGTAAGTGATACGAAAAGCCAGTTGACACTACAATAATGTAGAATAAAATATATGAAAAACGGCCCGTGTAAAATCACCCAGTTTACGTAAAACTCACCTTAACGTGCAAGCTATTTAAATAAAAATTCTAAAAATTTAAATTATGTACAAAAAGTCAATTTTAACTACGATAATGTGGTAAACACTAGTTTCAACTACGATAACGTAAAAAGAAATAAGAAAAATGAATTTCTTAAAATGCATCGATTTACACAAAATTCCCCGTAAAGTGCTATTACAGAGTTTCGCAAAAAATCAAGGTAAAAAGACCCAGAAATTTAGGTAACGGAATTTGTTTACATGGAAAATGATACGAACAGCCAGTTACAACTACAATAATGTAGAAAAAGTATATGAAAAACGGCCCGTGTAAAATCCCCCAGTTTACGTAAAACTCACCGTAAAGTGCAAGCTATTCAAAAAAAAATACTACAAAAGTTCAGTTATGTACAAAAAGTCAATTTTAACTACGATAGTGTGGAAAACACTAGTTTCAGCAAAGGAAACGTAAAAAGAAAAAAAAATGATTTTCTTAAAATCCATCGATTTACGCAAAATTCCCCGTAAAGTGCTATTACAGATTTTCGCAAAAAATCAATGTAAAAAGACCAAGAAATTTAGGTAACGGAATTTGTTTACATGGAAAATGATATGAAAAGCCAGTTACAACTACTATAATGTAGAAAAAAATATATGAAAAACGACCCGTGTAAAATCCCCCAGTTTACGTAAAACTCACCGTAAAGTGCAAGCTATTTAAAAAAACAAGAACGAAAAATCATGCGCCAAGCATAGATTATGTAGCACTTTCCAACGCTTCCAAAATAATTTTACAAAACATACCGTTTAATAAGCTAAAAGATAACAACTAAGTAAACAATTTGGAAAACGCATAACATATTAAAAAACATAATTTCAGGAATTTCGAACAGATACAATATTCGGAAAAGTATCCGAGTACTTTTATTCAACCCTGTATACAGGGTTGATCATATATGATCTATAGATTTGTATATATACTATATAGGATGATAAATTTTAGTTTAGTTAGGAAACGCGTAGCACAGTTTAAAATTTTCCTTCTGGAGTTTCTGTCAATAAACGAAAATGTGTTCTCGAACTTTTGTGCTACCCTGTATATGAAATAGAGAATTTATACACACCCAGTAATAGACAAAAAGTGAGTTCAATTGAAAATCGCGTTCAGCAACTTAAAACGCCAGGAATTATTGTTAACAGACAGTAGAGAATTCTTTTGTATGTCCCTGCAAATGAACGATGACAGATATACAAACACTCTTCTGTAGTAAGCCTCTTGTAATGCACCTTAGTAATATATATAAATTTCAATGCGTTTAAAATAGTGAAACATTATTTAAATAAACCGCAGACGATTTTTCTCCATAGACGTAATGTAACGGAATTCTTTTGACTGTCCCTGTATAGTAACTATAAGTGGTATGCACACCCTATTCCATATTAAGCTTCTTCTAATGCACCTTAGTGATATATATAAATTTCAATGCGTTTAAAATAGTGAAACATTATTTAAATAAACCGCAGACGATTTTTCTCCATAGACGTAATGTAACGGAATTCTTTTGACTGTCCCTGTATAGTAACTATAAGTGGTATGCACACCCTATTCCATATTAAGCTTCTTCTAATGCACCTTAGTGATATATATAAATTTCAATGCGTTTAAAATAATGAAACATTATTTAAATAAACCGCAAATAATTTTTCCCCATATTCCCCGCAATGTAACGGAATTCTTTTGAGTGTCCCTGTAAAAGAACTATAAGTGCTACACACGTCCGTTGAAATAGGGAACATGCTATAGCTAACGACAATAACATATAAAAATTGCAGAGCAATCCGAGCATATTTACGGGAGTTAGAGCACGGACAGACGGCCAGACGGCCAGACGGTCATACGGCAGACGGCCATACGGCCAGACAAACCGAAGTCATAAGCACTTTTCAACTAGGTTGGAAAGTGCTAATAAATTCTAAAAAAGTTAAATTATGTACAAAAAGTCAAATTTAACTACGATAATGTGGTTGTAGTAACTCCTCTATACCGACCCGATAAAAGATGGTGAGTGGTAGCGAGATCGGATCGTTGGCACAGAGAATTTCTCGCATAAATTAGAAAATAGAATTTTATTGTATAACAATGTTAATTCTAATGAAAAATATATACAAGATGTCAATACAGCATTTAATTATTTTTCGTGAGTCAATCGCTTATAAGTTAATGACCTCTTGACTCCAAGTGTAACTGAAACAAACAAAAGTCTCTAAACATTACAGACAGTCGTGACTACAAAACAAAGTTCATTCGGACCAAGGCTCGTCCGTTCCTTCTCTTCGGAAGATCTACTAATACTCGTTAATTCTGAGTCTAAGAACTCTCACTCTCGCACTTGGTGTGCTTTTTCACTTCGCTGGGATTTTCACCGGATACCTGCTGTATCAATTCTAGAGGTCGGACCTCACTAGCGCTTACACCACGCTGAGTTAGAAACTGACGTTTCCTTTTCCCTGCTCCAGAGAGTCAACACTCTCCTTTTCGATCTCTCCAAAAAACTGTCCTCTCTCACTTTTTCATTCTCGCAGCAGAACTTCTTCTGGGGGCGGGGGCTTTGTCGAGGCGGGCCCCTCGAAACTCTCCAGCCTCTTAGCAGCCTTGAGATCCCTCTGTTTCGTTTTCACTAAGTCCGTCATTGGACGTTCTAAGACAAAGGGCAAAATTTCGGGCGCAAACCTAAAAATCGTGTGCAGAGATCGCTTCTCTCGCAGATGAACTCTTTCCCACGAACTCGGCAAGGATCAAAGCATAAGACCCCTTTTTGGGTAACGCCTTACCACTTCATCACTGTCCGAACTTTCCGCTCACAGTACAATAGAATTCGGCGTCTGCTAGTCTTCAAGGCAAAAATAGCGAGGGAAGGTATGCAGTTAAGTGCACTCACAGGAAATGCTAGAATGACACATAGTGCAGCTGGATGTCGAAGCTCAAATTCTTTACAGCACCTCCTCCTCAAACGATTCTTAAGGGTGAAACACTAAGAATCTCTAAGAGTCGGATAAAGAATTGCAAGCTCAAATTACATCAGAGTGGCAAGAAATAAAACATACATGAATAAGATAATACTACCTTCCTTTTTTTTTTTTCGCGCTCTGATAAGAAATCATGAACATAGAATGAAATAAAACACAGTGAAATAAAAAATAAAAAATCTTAAAATAATTATATACAAAAGTTTATCAAGAAATCTCCTTAAACTCGACTCAGACAATCAACATGCGGAATGTCTTTGCCTGCGCGGTGAGAAATGGCATAATTATAAGGTTGCAGAGCCAAGGACCACCTTAATAACCTGGGATTATTTCCAGAATTTCTTTTTTTATTTTTGCCTTTATGCGCCCTCGTTAATGGTTCTACAATCACTGCATAATCTTTTATGTACCGGGAATAATATCCAGCCATTCCCAAACATCTACGAATTTCAGTTTTCGATTTCGGAACCGGTAATTCCTTAATTGCCCTTACTTTCGCCTCAGCTGGCCTCCGTCTACCCTTTCTTACAATATGCCCAAGATATTTTACGGTTTTCTGAGCGAACTTGCATTTCGCCAATTTGATTTTTAGTTTCGCGTCATTCACCCTTTTTAATACTATTTCTAGATGACGCATATTGTCCTCCCAACTATCTGAAAAAATCGCCATATCATCTAGATACGGTAAAGAGAAATTCTTAAGTGCGTTTATTTCCCGCGTTAAGATATCTGCTAACTCCACCCGTTTTCTGTAAGGCTTTACTAAACTCAAGTGAGAAATCTGGGATTTCTGTCGCCTCCCAGGAACATTCACAATATAATTTGTTTCCGAGATTTTCGATTCAATTTTTCCCGCCCCTATCCGTCTATCTGACATTTTAGTTGGCTTTCTGGTAGTTAAAACTAAAACCTCATCTTTCACATTAAGCTTCCGTTTTACCGCCTTTCTGTCAAACCAAAATTTCCTCTTTTCTCGTTTTTCTGACACATTTTCAACGGCTAAAACTCGACCTCTTTTTAACCTGTTCGTGAGATTAAACACACATCCCTTCACGAATTTATTTTCCTCCGTTTCTCTTATCCATTCTCCAAATACTAACGCTTTCAGAAGCTTTCTAACTTTTCGATGCCAACATGCAATACTATCGCTTATTGTGCGACACACTCTCGGATTTTTCAACTTAACACCGAACCTTTTTAGAAATGCGGTAGTTAAATCACTTATCAATCTTTTCCCAAGGTCCAGGTATTTTGACACATTTCCTTTAACTTTCCCTTTCCCTAAGTGTGATGACACTTTTTCTAGGCACGCGCCAAAAATATCTATCTGATAAGGCAATGGGACAAGCACCTGCTTCCCCCCACTCACGCGATTTTCTCTGGCTTTTGCCACTATCAAAGAATTTCCCGCATTACAATGCGTTTCTTCAATTTCCCCTTTCCCTCTAATCTCTTCGAGAGATGGATACCTGTCATTTTCCATTTTACCAACCCCTCTTTCAATGTTTGCTAAGATCGAAGATTCCTCACATATCGGCAAAGGCGATAATCCCTTATCCACACTGACCAGTTCAATAGGGTTTTCTAGATTTTCACCCTCTAGTTTTGAATTCAACGCTTCCGTTTCACCGTATTCGCGAAAATTTGCTTCTGCTTCTTCTTTCTCTTTCACCGAATTCAAAGTTTCCGCTTCATCGCGTCGGTGAACATTCTCCCCTTCCTTATCGGAAAGCATAATCCGCTTATCTTCCAACTTTGGAGTATGGTCAATTTTTTTCTTTTGAGCGTGCGTCAGAACTGCATTTACTAACTCCGGTTTCATGTTCGCCCGCTCTAATAACTTTTGAGATTGATTACCCAACAAATAATAATTCATATCTGAACCTCTATTATTTACTCCCGCTTTCGTTTCAATAACCCCCACGCCTTCAATTTCTAAAGTGACCTCTGCTATGGGTAGACAGTATAATTTACTGTCCAGCGGAGTCTTAATCCAAACGTGATCTCCATTCAATTTATCTTGACTGACTAAATCGTATGCAACCAGATCAATATCACTCCCTGAATCCCTCAAGGCAGTTGCCCGAATTCCATTCACTAATACTTTACTCAAATAAGGGGAGAAGGTTCCTCCAAGTGTCGGCTTACTATTTAAGTGACTGACCCGCGCAGCCTCTTTCTTTTTAATTTCCGGACAATTTAATTTGTAGTGACCACTTTGCAAACACGCGTAACACTTGACTTCTCGCCTTTTTTCGAACGCCTTTTCCCTTTCTTTATTATCATTTCGATCCCTCCAGTTAAAGTTAGTCTCCGGATTTCTGTTTCCGTTTCGCCCATTTTCAAAAGTTCTGGGTCTTTCAAATTTCTTCTCTGTCGGTGGCTTAGGATTCCACGTTTTTTTAGAAGGGCGTTTGATCGCTTCGTACGCATCTAAAAGCCTTACTAATTCTTCGGGATCTTTAATCTCCGCCCAGTTATCTATAAAATGTTCGCGCATTTCTGGAGACGCTCTCCGTTTGATTTGGTCCGTGACAAGCAAATTTTTCAAACCCTCAAAATCCGAAACTTGTAAGCATGACAGCCATCCTTCTAAAAAACTATTAAGTTCAAAGATCAGGTCCTTCCAAACTGAATTAGGATTTCGGGGATGCTGACTAAATTTTTGTCTGTACGTCTCTGCATTCAAACGATATCGTTCTAACAATTTTTCTTTCACATATTGAAAATCATCAATTTTGTCTTCGGGTTCTCTCAAAATTAACTCGGCCATTCCCACAGGTAATAATGATAGTAAATTCGTCACCAACTCATCCGAATTTAGATTGCATTTTTTTGCCTGTCTCTCGAATAAATTCACAAACAACGAAATATCCGAATTCTTTTCATCAAAGCGATGCATAATTGTTTTTAGGGGTAAATGATTCGTTCTAACTGAGATGCTACTGGATGCGGTACTCCGGTCATCTGACTCTTGTGTCGCTTTTAACCTAGCTAACTCATGTTCGCGTTCTTTTTCTTTTTCTGCTTTCTCCCACAATCTATCTTTCTCTTTATTCTCTGCCAATAATCTATTTTCCCTATCTTTTTCTATAAGTTTAATTTGTGCTAAAGCTAGCTCTTTCTCAAATCCCTCTGACGACTCTATTTTTTTTATAATTTTCGGTACAGTATCATTTTCCTCTAAAATGACCTCAAATTCGTAAGCTAACGTTTGCAAATCAGCTTTCCTAAAATATTTAAGCTCCGACATTTTTAAAGTATAAAATTAGAAATTATCTTTCCCACAATTATAAAACAATACAATAAGATTTAATGCTATTCCTACCAAGTGCTTCAAAATATTACCAAAATATACACTCATAAAAAAAAGGTACGCTTAACAATAATATATAAAAAATATGCAACATATAAAAATAAGCAACCCTATCCTATCGTCCACATTCACCTTGGTATTTGGTTATAAAATACATATGGGATCAATTTGACACAAAACAACAATTTCAAATTCAAAAAGTACAGTAAAAATATTTTAAATTGCAAAAGTCTTATTCAATTCCTTTCTCTTTTAATCAATGGTGGTCTTAATCTCTGCATCCACTCTTAAAAAAATTTAGAATAATTCACAAAAAACATATAAAATCAACTCTGTTATCGTAAAATATGAAATGCGTTCGATACTTTTTTTTTTTCAATGAACTCTCATTTATAGATTCAGCTAAAATTTTGTAACACTGCACAACTCTCAGTTTGCATTAAATTAATTCAACAATAATTTAATTTTAACTACAAAATTTGTCTATTAAATAAGTTACAGTAATCTCGGAAGTATCTCATAATGCTTTTTTTTTTCTACCGGAAAAATTTCTCAAAAATTTACTCTCACAAAAATAAACATACAACTTTTTTTTTTTAAGCCTACAACACCTATACAAACACTAATAACAATTAAAGCCACTCTGAGTATAAAAAGAGCTTACCTCCATTACTAAGAGTCTTTCAGGGCGTCAGAAGCACAGACTTCAGAGATTCTCAGGAGCACAGACGGGGTTCTCTATCACACTTTTCGGATGGGGACTCTTCCGGATGGGGGAACACTCCAGAATTCTTGGTAGATTTCTCTTTCTGATGGGGGAACACTCTCCAGAATTCTTGGTAGATTTCTCTTTCTGATGCTGTGATGATCCACAGGGGCGTCTAAGGAGACTCAGGTCACAAGTCACAAGGAGACTCTTTCTTGGAGCACTTTGATGATTTAAATTTCAGAGTCCACTCTTTGTCTTTAGAGAATGTCATTAATTTTTGCTAATTAATCCCACCGCTGCCACCAGTTGTAGTAACTCCTCTATACCGACCCGATAAAAGATGGTGAGTGGTAGCGAGATCGGATCGTTGGCACAGAGAATTTCTCGCATAAATTAGAAAATAGAATTTTATTGTATAACAATGTTAATTCTAATGAAAAATATATACAAGATGTCAATACAGCATTTAATTATTTTTCGTGAGTCAATCGCTTATAAGTTAATGACCTCTTGACTCCAAGTGTAACTGAAACAAACAAAAGTCTCTAAACATTACAGACAGTCGTGACTACAAAACAAAGTTCATTCGGACCAAGGCTCGTCCGTTCCTTCTCTTCGGAAGATCTACTAATACTCGTTAATTCTGAGTCTAAGAACTCTCACTCTCGCACTTGGTGTGCTTTTTCACTTCGCTGGGATTTTCACCGGATACCTGCTGTATCAATTCTAGAGGTCGGACCTCACTAGCGCTTACACCACGCTGAGTTAGAAACTGACGTTTCCTTTTCCCTGCTCCAGAGAGTCAACACTCTCCTTTTCGATCTCTCCAAAAAACTGTCCTCTCTCACTTTTTCATTCTCGCAGCAGAACTTCTTCTGGGGGCGGGGGCTTTGTCGAGGCGGGCCCCTCGAAACTCTCCAGCCTCTTAGCAGCCTTGAGATCCCTCTGTTTCGTTTTCACTAAGTCCGTCATTGGACGTTCTAAGACAAAGGGCAAAGTTTCGGGCGCAAACCTAAAAATCGTGTGCAGAGATCGCTTCTCTCGCAGATGAACTCTTTCCCACGAACTCGGCAAGGATCAAAGCATAAGACCCCTTTTTGGGTAACGCCTTACCACTTCATCACTGTCCGAACTTTCCGCTCACAGTACAATAGAATTCGGCGTCTGCTAGTCTTCAAGGCAAAAATAGCGAGGGAAGGTATGCAGTTAAGTGCACTCACAGGAAATGCTAGAATGACACATAGTGCAGCTGGATGTCGAAGCTCAAATTCTTTACATGGTAAACACTAGTTTCAACTACGATAACTTAAAAAGAAATAAGAAAAAAGATTTTCTTAAAATGCATCGATTTACGCAAAATTCCCCGTAAAGTGCTATTACAGAGTTTCGCAAAAAATCAACGTAAAAAGACAAAGAAATTTAGGTAACGGAATTTGTTTATATGGAAAATGATACGAAAAGCTAGTTGACACTACAATAATGTAGAAAAAATATATGAGAAACGGCACGTTTAAAATCCACCAGTTTGCGTAAAAATCACCGTAAAGTGCGAGCTATTTTTTAAAAAAAATTCTAGAAAAGTTAAATTATGTACAAAAAGCAATTTTAGCTACGATAATGGGGAAAACACTAGTTTCAACTAAGATAACGTAAAAAGAAATAAGAAAAATGATTTTCTTAAAATGCATCGATTTACGCAAAATTCCCCGTAAAGTGCTATTACAGAGTTTCGCAAAAAATAAGTTAAAAAGACCAAGAAATTTAGGAAACGTAATTTGTTTATATGGTAAATGATACGAAAAGCCAGTTGACACTACAATAATGTAGAAAAAAATATATGAAATCGGCCCTTTTATAATCCACCAGTTTACGTAAAAATCACCGTAAAGTGCAAGCTATTTAAAAAAAAAAATCTAAAAAAGTTAAATTATGTACAAAAAGTCAATTTTAACTATGATAATGAGGAAAACACTAGTTTCAACTATGATAACGTAAAAAGAAATAAAAAAATGATTTTCTTAAATTCCATCGCGATTTACGCAAAATTCCCCGTAAAGTGTGCTGTTAAAGATTTTCGCAAAAAATCAGTGTAAAAAGACCAACAAATTTAAGTAACGGAATTTATATATAGGGAAAATGATACTAAAAGGCAGTTGCAACTACGATAATGTAGAAAAATTATGAAGAACAGCACATTTAAAATCAACGGATTGCGTTTAGATACTATCGGTTTACGAAAAAGGCACCGTAAAGTTTTTTTTTTATTTTATGAAAAGTCATCGTAAATAGATTAAAATATTTAGGTATCTGACGATAAGTTCTCTTTTTTCATACAGTGGAATCTTGTTAATATTCCAAATAATATATATTTGGGCTTGTGATCAAAAGAATATAGTGGGTACAGTATTGTTATGGCCGCAAAAGACCACTTCGACATGACATTAATTATTAAAACAAAGATTTGTTAAATAAATTATTCATGCAAATTTATAATCAAGAACAATGAAGATAAAATTAAAATATTACCTGCATCAACCTAAAAAGGAACACAAGTGAGAGACGTGATTAAAAGAACTTGCACTGAAAATTGCAGCTTCAATATTAATCTTTATTTATAAAGAATCTTGAAAAAGGAGTATTTCTGAGGGAATCTATTCTTTATAGATTCACGTTTTAAATAAACACCATCATAAAGAAATTAATGACATTTTTTCTCTTGGGAAACTCGAATATGTTGATTAAAAAAAAAAAAAAAAAAAACATACGAAGTAGTATATATATGGCAGTTCAACATCACCTGAGTCGAGCAGGTGGAAGGTGGAAGGTGCAGGTGGAGCAGGTGGAGCAGGTGGAGGTGCAGGTGGAGCACAGGGGGAGCAGGTGGACAGGTGAAGCTGCAGGTGGAGCAGGTGAAGGTGGCGATAAGAGCATGAGCCCTGATAAGAACGGAGGGTAGGATGGGAGGGGGGTGCGATAAGGATTTCTACTATAAGATAAGGGGATTAATTTAATTAATTTTAATTGGGGACTTGAAATTTTTCGAAGCCATTTTTTTTCAACAAGAGTACGAGGTGTGTTTCAACGGATTTATTTTAGTAAATTACAAATTTAATTAATTTTAATTGGGAAACTTAGAAATTTTTCGAAGCAAAAATTTTTTTTTTCAACGAGAGTATGCAGTTTGATTATGAGTGTATGCAGTAGAAGTGAATGATTAATTAATTAAAAATATTAATTAAAAATAGTATTAATTAATTTTAATTGCAGAACTTAAGAATTTTCGCGAGATTTTTTTTTACAACGAGAGTAGGGTATTCGATATACATGTTAGAGGAGAATTTTAAAAGTCAATAATGGTTTAATTAAAAATGGTGATTAATTTTAATTGGGGAACTTAGACATTTTTCGAAGCAAATATTTTTTCAACGAGAGTAGGCTATTTGTTATACATGTTAGAGTATATTACAGGTGAATTTTAAAAGTCAATAATGATTTAATTAAAAAGGGACATTAATTAATTTTAATTGGAGAACTTAAGAAATTTTGGCGAGATTTTTTTCCCCTCAACGAGAGTACGCAGTTTGCATGTGCAGTAGAATGGTAGATGCTAGTAATTAAAAAGGGTCAGTAATTAATTTTAATTGGCGGACTTCAACATTTTTGGGACAAACAGAAGGGTTTTAATGAATATGATACAGGTTGTGGTAAAAAATATAGGGTGCCGTATGAATTATACTGTATTCAATTTAATAGCTCCCCCCTCCCCCTTCCCCTCTCCACTTTTTTTACCCAGAGGGGCCCCTTCGATAGACTAACAATACGCACTTCAAAAAATACATAGTGGTAAAAAAGAAGAATTTTAACGTATATATAACAGTGTAAATAAACAAATATGAAAAATCATGCGTAGCGCCATAATTCATGAATGACTTTCCAACATTATCGAAATGTTATGTGAACAAAATATAATTTTACCAGCTAGTACATAGTTAATTAAAATAGTGAACAGATCCCCTTTATAATAAAAAAGAACCCTTCACAAAAATCCAATTATGCATAAGAACCCTTCCTAAAATCAGGGGTCCCTCTTTGAATAAACAGGCGCCTTCACAAAAATCCAATTATGCATAAGAACCCTTCCTAAAATCAGGTAATTTATACCTTACCCTTTTTTTTCAATTCAAGTTAGGCTAAAAGTACAACTTACACATCGATATGTACAAAATATAGAAATCTTTGGAAAGAAACTTGAAAAGTTATAGATATTAAGCTACCTTCACAAAATAATAAAACCGTATTCGAATCCCACGACCTTCACAAAATAAATCCAATAGATTCACGGTATTTTATGGCGACAGAAATACGAGAGACCTTTCATAAAAATGCAAGGTCCGCTGTTTGAATGAAAAGGCTCTCCTTCACAATATACCCTGTAAAAATATTATGATTCCACAGATATTTTAAGAAATAGACTGCTATTCTCAAATGAATACGAATTCAGGCAATGTAGAAATAGGTTTTACACGAATGCATTTTTAGTATAACATTCAAAATATAGTTTTTAGAAAAAAGATTCATGTTTTACCAAATTTATCATACAAATCTGTAAAATAGGGTAGAACGTTTCATGAAAAATAATTGAATTTTCGAATGATTATGCTTTAAAAAATACTAGATGGAACCCGTCAAAATTTGACGGCAAACAACTTGATAATACCATAAAAGTAAAATTTATAGTTGCTTTAACTTGACAAATTTCATAGTGGGGAGCATAATATGATTAAGTGGTCACAGACTTTTCCATCGATAAATCACATGAGGGGTGTATACAAAATTTAGAAAAGTACACCCTTGGGGGGTCAAAGTGGGGGGATGGACATGGGAGATGCATAATATGATTAAGTGGTGACAGACCTTTCCAATGATATATAACATGAGGTTGTGTGCAAAATTTAGAAAGTACCCCTGGGGGGGGGGGGCAAAGTGAGGAGATGGACACCGGAGATGCATAATATGATTAAGTGGTCAAAGACCTTTCCAATGATATATAACATGAGGGTTGTGTGCAAAATTTAGAAAGTACGGGGGGGGGGTGGGGCAAAGTGGGGAGATGGACATCGGAGATGCATAATATGATTAAGTGGTCAAAGACCTTTCTAATGATATATAACATGAGGGTAATGTGCAAAATTTAGAAAGTACCCTTTGGTGGGGGCAAAGTGGGGAGATGGACATCGGAGATGCATAATATGATAAAGCAGTTACAGACCTTTCCAATGATATATAACATGAGGGTAATGTGCAAAATTTAGAAAGTACCCTTTTGGGGGGGGCAAAGTGGGGAGATATACATCGGAGATGCATAATATGATTAAGCAGTTACAGACCTTTCCAACAATATATGACATGAGGGGTGTCAACAAAATTTAAAAAAGTATCTCTTGGGGGGGGGGGCAAAGTGGGGAGATGGACATTGGAGATGCATAAAATGATTAAGTGGTCACAGACCTTTCCAATGATATATAACATGAGGGTAATGTGCAAAATTTAGAAAGTACCCCTTCGGGGGGGGGGGGGGGGAAGTGGGGAGATGGGCATCGGAGATGCATAATATGATTAAGTGGTCACAGACCTTTCCAATGATATATGACATGAGGGGTGTGAACAAAATTTAGAAAAGTATCCCTTAGGGGGGTGGGGGGGCAAAGTGGGGAGATGGACATTGGAGATGCATAATATGATTAAGTGGTCACAGACCTTTCCAATGATATATAACATGAGGGTTGTGTGCAAAATTTAGAAAGTACCCTTTGGGGGAGGGAGGGGGGCAAAGTGGGGAGATGGACATCGGAGATGCATAATATGATTAAGTGGTCACAGACCTTTCCAATGATATATAACATGAGGGTAATGGGCAAAATTTAGAAAGTACCCTTTGGGGGGGGGGGGGCAAAGTGGGGAGATGGACATCGGAGATGCATAATATGATTAAGCAGTTACAGACCTTTCCAACAATATATGACATGAGGGGTGTCAACAAAATTTAGAAAAGTATCCCTGGGGGGGGGGGGGGAAAGTGGGGAGATGGGCATCGGAGATGCATAATATGATTAAGCAGTTACAGACCTTTCCAACAATATATGACATGAGGGGTGTCAACAGGGGCGTAGCGAGCGGGGGGGCAGGGGGGGCAGCTGCCCCCCCAATGTTTGGTAAAAGGATTCAGTCGGCTTATCAGCAGATTTAATTAGTGTCTCTGTAGTATGTCAGTAGGCCGATTAATAAAAACAATTCGGAAAAATTCTGGTTGGCAGGACTTTAAGTCTTCAGAATGCATTTCACTAAACCCTTACAATCATATGGCAAAAGCTAGTCGGTCAGTCAACCTATCTAGGTTATGAGTAAAAAAAGTAATAGTTTCAATAGATCTATCTGGTCAGCCAGTATGAAAGTCACGTGTTCTGTCACATTTTCGAATGACATAAATAGCTAGTCGGTCTACCGACTGAAAAAAAATTATCATGTATAAATTTTGTCTGCAGAGCCGGAAATGTTGAACATATACTATACCTTACCAACACATGGAAAAGCTAAGTCGGCCGTCGATACATAGGCCAATAGGGGAAAAAAATGAATCTGATCTATTAATTTGAAAATATCAGAAATTTGTCCTACAGTAACACTCGCAACTTACATAGATAAAAACTATCAATATACACTGGCCTCCAAAAGTTAAGGTACAACCGGTTTTTTGCGTCTAATTTGCAAATGAATGAATATAGAAACAACAAATTTGGAGGAAATGTGCGCTAAACTGTTATTTATTAAATGCGACATAGAAATTTACTTAAGTTAAACGTATAAATGAAATTACAACAAAAAAGCACTCATGGTGGAAAGTTCCATTCTTGAAGAAATCAGTACATCGCAGTATTATGCAGTAAAATGTGACAGAAACATTAAAAAACTGGTTCTAATACGATATATGCCCACCCCGGACTTGAATGCATTGGCGGTATCGACTTTCCATGCTCTCAATTAAATTGTCGGACACCGAAATAGGTAACGCTGACCAGACTTGGAGTAAGCCTTGTTACAGTTCATTTAATGACCTTGGAGGAGAACTTAAAGCCGCAACCTGTCTTCCAAGATAGTCCCAAAGATGTTCTATCGGATTCAAGTCTGGAGAGTGAGCTGGCCATTCCATTCTCTCCAAACCGTGATCCTCAAGATAATCCTCAACAACCACAGCTCGGTGTGGTCTCGCATTATCATCCTTTAGAATGAAACCATTGCCAATAGCACCGGCATATGGGCGCACATATGAATCAAGGATCTCATCCCGATATCTCGCACCAATCACAGTTCCTCCATGGAACACATGCAGGTCAGTGTGGCCTCCGAGTGAGATCCCAGCCCAAACCATGATTCCACCGTTTCTGTACCTCTGTGTTTCGACAGTGTTTGATTGATGGTATCGAGTGCATTGTTCTCTCCAGATCAGAAGACGTCCTAAATCGCTCTCCAGTGTGAATCTGGACTCGTCTGTGAAGAGTATAGAAGCCCGCTGTTGTCTAGTTCAGGAAACATGTTCTCTTGTCCAACACGACTTCTTCTAGACATTTCTAGACTCTAGTGGCTGTTGTGAGCAAAACTGACAACAATAGTTCGAATGCAACAAAACTTACACGCGAAATTACAAAAGCTTCATAATTGCATATTTTTCTCTCATTCACAAGTAGCTATTATTTTCTATAAAATAAAAGTGGTAGCGGTAATTTTTGCATAAGTTTTTTTAAAGCTTATTATTGTCATTCATATAAACTATGAAAATTAATCTGACTGCCATTTTTTGCCTGGTGAGCTTCGAAAAACATCTTGTACCTTAACTTTTGGAGGCCAGTGTATAAACTAGGTCGACCAAATGCGAAAGTCGCTTAAGAAAATTCAAGAAATTTTATACTTGATAAATAGTAGGTTCTAGCAGCGATATGATGTTTACGGCCTTTGGGACTGTTTTAGGAACGTTTGGAAAATAAAAACGAAGAATTTTTAAAACTGTTTAAAAAAAGGAAATGAATAAATTAAAAAAATATCCGTGCATTTAACATTTAATACCTAAAAACTTCTTACTTTTTTTTTTTTTTTTTTTTTTTTTGATAAAACTAAAACTAAATTTATATACTTGTGCCAACATAACATAATTACATAATTTTCACTGATTTTTCACTTGTTATTATAAAAAATTAGAATTGGAGCCTTTATTAATTACTTAATAGTATTTATTGTATACCCTGATTACCATAATTTTCGGCGTATAATCCGCGGATCAAACAATTATGTTTCGACCCAGAAATTTTATTTTATATAATGGAACATACTAGATCGCTGTAAATATTTTACTTCAATTATTAAATAAAATTTCTGGGTCTAAACATAATTGTTTGATCCGCGGATTATACGCCGGAAATTACGGTACATGTTAGCGATTACTTTTTTAAAAAATTAAATCATACGTAAGATGAATTATTTTTTTAATAAAGAATTCAGAAAGTAGAGGATTTCAGGAAAAATTAAATTATTAAAAGTAGTTTTATGGTAAAAAAAACTTGAAGCGATTGCGGAACATTAACATATTTGCACTTAAAACAATATAAATAGTTCAGCGTTTCAGGCCCGTAACTACCGCCGGGACCCCAAACTAACGGTTAAAAAATTATTGTATTTTAATATCTAATCTAACTTCCTATAAAATACCCAGCACCTAGCTAAAAGTTAATAATAAAAAAAAAATCCATCAAAGTGCTAGAGTAAATGTTTTTGCGTATCCGTTCAAATACTCCATACGCTTCGCATGCAAAAGCATCTCTAGAGCAGACAGCAGAATGTCGAATCAAATGTGTCATGTCGCGCCAAGTGCCTGCCGAGTGATGAGTCAAGTGCAAGCTAGGACGTGCAGTGAGCTAGTGCTATTCATGATGAGTCATTCGTTTACTAACTGCTCATCAATATCGGACTGTCAGAGCAGTTGAGAGTCGCATAGTAGTGATAGTACGATAGTTTATAACTTAACCCCTTCGTGACGAGCGTCTTTTACTGAATTTTTCATCTTTTACCACCGGTTTTTCAAAACAGAAATTTTCCCCTAATTGAATCGCAGAGATGCTGTCATTATATAAGGCAAAGCTTACAATAAAAATTAACTGGTGGGAATAATCGAGGATTCTGATCATCTTATGCGTCACGTATACGTGTCGCTCGTTCCCAAGGGGTTAATCTTACTTTGCTTGTGTTGAGATAATAGTTTATATTATGAAACGCCAAGTGGAAATAAAAAAAAGACAGACTCTAAAAAGAAGAAACTGTGAGGCTGCAAAAAGTTCGAAGAAGTTATCAACATGGCTGGACAGTGGAAACCACTCGACAGGGAATAATGATAAGAAAGGTATGAATGGTTTGCTTTATTCAGTGTGATGTGTAATTCATGTAAAAATAGTACAGTCAAACTTGAATAAGTCGAACGTGTATAATTCGAAATTGTGGATAATTCAAATGTTTCTGTCGGTCCCTTGACATTCCTATAAAACACAATCAGTGGTGGATTAAGCACTCAAGAGACCCCAGGCGCAATTAAATTTTGAGGCCCTCCAAATATTTTCAGTACCCCTAGTGTGCATGTTTTAGTTTTACAATTAGAATTACTGAAAGTGTATATTGTTAATTCCATACGATATACTGTCTAATTGGAATATAAAGTTCAAATTATTTTCTATCGCATGCTAATAAAATATTGAAAGTACTTCCCATTCATTACATTATCATAATTTTTAGAACTAAGAGATCACATTTTTATTTAGCTTTTATGTTGAAAATCACTACGTTCTATTTACTGAACTATCACTTCATTCTATCATTCTAAACAAATGTGTTTTTCACACATATAACTGTAGGATTTTTTCTTATCAATACATATTCTTTTTTTTCCCAGTAAAGTTCTTGGTAAATCTTTTAAATAATTACTGAGTTATATCAAAGAAACATTTTAGTAATGCAAAATCATATATTTTATTTTTAACTATCAATTATAATTAATCAGTTAAAATTAATTGTAAAAACTATTAATTAAGAAATAATGCGACAAATTGACTATTTTACATTAGTCGGATTTGAAACATTTTTGAATCGGCCAATCTTACCTTTTGCCCCCCCAAAAATTTTCTTTCGCTACGGCCCTGGGTGTCAACAAAATTTAGAAAAGTATCCCTGGGGGGGGGGAAGTGGGGAGATGGGCATCGGAGATGCATAATATGATTAAGTGGTCACAGACCTTTCCAATGATATATGACATGAGGGGTGTCAACAAAATTTAGAAAAGTATCCCTTAGGGGGGTGGGGGGGGCAAAGTGGGGAGATGGACATTGGAGATGCATAAAATGATTAAGTGGTCACAGACCTTTCCAATGATATATAACATGAGGGTAATGTGCAAAATTTAGAAAGTACCCTTTGGGGGGGGGGGCAAAGTGAGGAGATGGACACCGGAGATGCATAATATGATTAAGCAGTCACAGACCTTTCCAACAATGTATGACATGAGGGGTGTGAACAAAATTTTGAAAAGTGCCCCCCTTAGGGGGGGGGGCGGGATGGACCCCGGAGATGCATAACATGAATAAGTGGTCAAAGACTTTTCCACCGATATATCACATGAGGGGTATGTGCAAAATTTAGAAAAGTGTCCCACTTGGGGGGGGGGGGATGGACACCGGAGATGCATAACATTAAAAAGAAGTCACAGCCGTTTCAACTTGCAACCTTTTTCTCGAAGGCATTTGACAATATTAAATTTTTTTTTACCCAAGACAATTTAACGATATTCTTATTTTTTTTTTGCGTAATTCGTCAAACGTTCATGGAAAAAATCAGGAAATTCGCTAATCAATAGTTGATAAATTATAAAATTCAACAATCGATAGCAGTAAAATTGGTCAATCGATAACGGAAAAATCACGAAATTCATCAAATGGTCTCCCGTAAAAAAAATTGTCCTGCACACTGATGTGATGATCAAAAGGGTTTTGAAGTATAGGACAAAATTAGCACTTGCCAAACAGCGAGTAATACTGAAAATTTGGCAATGGACTTTATTGCCACCACTGGTCAAACATAATAGTCACACTCACCAATTGCGATGATTGAATGGAAAAAGATTTTTTTTCTCTGCTGTCGCGCGACAAATTTTGAAACCATTTGGTAAATTTCATCCCCGAAATTGGCAGATTGTGAATTTTTTTCTCGAAGAAATTCGACGATATTCGAAATTTTTTTCTCCCGAAACCAGTTGATGAATTTTGCGATTTTTCCACTGTGTAGATTAATGAATTTTGCACTTCTTCCGCTATCGATTGACGAATTTCGAATTTTATCGACTATCGGTTAACGAATTTCACGATTTTTTCCATGAACGAACAAATTGCGCACTTTCTGCTAATTGACACATTTCGCCCTTTACAATTCAGTCAATGAGTTGAACGTTGTTTCTTTCGAGAAATGTCAGGAATGAAACAATGATTCTTTAGGTTGAATTTACTTCGTTCGATGCCCCATGGAAGAATGTGTGCGATGCAGCAACGGGCGTCACAGACTTTTTAGGGCACCTGCAGACTAAAAACATCTAACCAATCTTCGCGGGGGGAAAATAACAGATTTTGTCAAATGATTGAGGAAAAAACACTACTTTATCAAAGGATAATGGGAAAACATGACTTTTGTTAAAAGACCACAGAAAAAACGTAATTATGCAAAAGGATCGCGAAAGATAAGCAAATTTTGTCAAAGAATCGCAAAAAAGGAAATTTCACCAAAAGATCACGCTTTTTTACTAAATTTCGTCTAAAAATTGCGGAATAAAATGTATTTTATCAAAGAATTGCTGGAAAATGCGAATTTCGTTAAGGATCGTGAGAAAAATGCGAAATTCTTCAAAGGATCGCTGAAAAAACACTAATTTCGTCAAAGAATTGCTGAAAAAACATGAATCTCGCCCAATAACAGAAAAATCATGGTTCATAATCATTATATCTAGTAGTATATGTAAATACAGTTTGTGATATAAGACAAAATTAACATTCACCAATCGGCGAGTAATACTGGAAATTGGTGATTGATGTTATTGCCACCACTGGCTAAACTTAGTCACACTCGCCAATTGCGATGATTGAATGTAAAATGAAATTTTTTTTCCCGCTGTCACTCAAAGAATTTTGAAACCATTTGGTGAAGTTTTTTCCGAAACCATTTTGTGAATTTCCCGATTTTTTCTTCAAAATCATTTGACAAAGAGACTTTTTTCTCGATGGCATTTGACAATATTCAAAATTTTTTTACCCAAGACAATTTGACGATATTCTTAATTTTTTTTGTGCAATTCGACAAATGTTCATGGAAAAAATCATGAAATTCGTTAATCAATAGTCGATAAATTGTGAAATTCAGCAATCGTTAGCGGTAAAATCGTAAAATTTGTCAATCGATAACGGAAAAATAATGAAATTCATCAAACGGTTTCCGGTAAAAAAATTGTCTTGCACGCTGATGTGATGATCAAAAGGGTTTTGAAGGCATTTATTTTATTTGTTGTATTGTGTATAAATACCTAGGTGGAAACAGTTTGCTTATTTTGTCAAATGTTTCAACAATATTCGACCCAATACGCATGCATAAAAAAATCTTCCGGTAGGACCGGCCAATGAGGTGAAGGTCTATTACGGTCTCTAGAAACGTGTTTGGGATCATCTCCTGTTGTTTTTTTCTTGCACTTTGCATTAAACCTAGGAAGGTATTTATATAGAACTCACTGTGGAGTGTTTAGAAGGTATTTATTTATTTCATTTATTATAATTTGTATGAATACTTAGGTGTCCATTTCGGATTTACTGTTTAAAAATGAATTTAGGCTTTTTTAACGTTCGCGAAATCAATCCCGATGGAAATTGTCTTTTTAGATTTCTATCATTTTGTTTATATAGTACAGAAAATGATTATTTAAATGTATGTAAAAATATCGTAGAACACGTAATACAAAATTGGACCACTTATAGTCCGTTTATTATCGGGGATGAATCTTATGGTGTTCCGATTGCTAATGAAGACAATTATGTAAATATATGGTTCTTCATAGAGGTATATGGTTCTTCACACTTCAATAGAAGCATTGTTTAAATTAATATAATTCTACAAATATGATGCAGTTTTAAAATATCGAGTAATGATTAATACTGTCAAAGAATATACTCATATACGTAATTAAGTTTTGGTACTTCTCTATTATCTCATCGACCACTTTTCATAAAAAAAAAAAACTATCGCCAAATAAATGGGAGAACGTTGTCATTGGAATATTAAAATAAATAAATAAAATATAAGAATTTAAGGATACAATTGTTATTTTAATTAATGAAATAACTAATAAATCAAATAAACATAATGAAAAATACACGCAAATGTTGAATTAAAAACCACTTGATGACATAAAAAACACGTATAATGTTTTCGACATCAAGTAAATGGGACTGCAATTTTGGCATTTAATCATACAGTTTGGCGATAGTATTTTGTTATGAAAAGTGGTCGATGGGATAATAGAGAAGTACTCAAGTTTTTTATACCAAGTTTGAAAATTTATCTTTTTTTGACATTTAAAAAAAATAACATAAAAAAACATTACAAATTTGGGAACAGATGTGTTACTATCACGCTAAAATGTAAACAAAAGATTGGCGACTGTTTGTTTGGCGCGATTTCCAAGACTGCGCCAAACGAATAACTTAATACAATGGCTAGGTTGCCATTAAAGAAAAAAATCCCCTAAATTTGGCGACTTTTTTCTTTTTTTTAACCGATAATTTTTTTTTTTTTTTAGCGTGAGTGTAAAGCATCTAAGCCCAAATTTGCCCATTTAAAACATTCAAGATTTGTATATATACAAACAATACAATGTAAATATTAATATTGTTACATGATACATTATATACATTGTTTGCATATATACTTCTTTGTATACATATATTGTTTGTATACATACAAACAAATATAATGTAAACATTATTCAAATATTAAGAGTTTGCAAATCAAAACATTCTAAAGATTTGTATACATACAAACAATATAATGCATACATACTCTTTACAAATAAAATAGCCCACTTATATAATGACAAAACTTTTAAATCGAATAGAGATAATATATTTCTGTTTTGTTATGAAAAGTGGTCAATGGGATAATAGAGAAAAGTACCTAAGTTATTTATACCAAGTTTGAAAATTTATCTTTTTTTGACATTTAAAAAAAATAACAGAAAAAAAAATTACAAATTTGCCCATTTAAAACATTCAAGATTTGTATACATACAAACAATACAATGTAAATATTAATATTGTTACATGATACATTATACATTGTTTGTATATATACTTCTTTGTATACATATATTGTTTGTATACATACAAACAAATATAATGTAAACATTATTCAAATATTAAGAGTTTGCAAATCAAAACATTATAAAGATTTGTATACATACAAACAATATAATGCATACATACTCTTTACAAATAAAATAGCCCACTTATGTAATGACAAAACTTTTAAATCGAATAGAGATAATATATTTCTGTTTATTTTATAACTTATATTCAGATGCTCAGATTCTGCTTTTTTCGAACACATAATAATAAAAATATTACTACCGTGCGTACTGTCTTTTGACATTATATTTACATAATCGAATTCATTATCAATCGGAACACCATAAGATTCATTCCCGTTAATAAACAGACCATAAGTGGTCCAATTTTGTATTACGTGTTCTACACGTTTGAATAATTATTTTCTGTACTATATAAACAAAATGATAGAGATCTAAAAAAAAAATTTCCATCGGGATTTCGCCAACTTATGAGCCTAAATTCATTTTTAAACAGTAAATCCGAAATGGACATCTAAGTATTCATACAAATTACAATAAATAAAATAAATACCTTCTAAACACTCCACAGTGAGTTCTAGATAAATATCTTCCTAGGTTTAACGCAACGTGACAACAGAAAAAAACAACAGATGATACGATCCCAAACACGTTTGTAGAGACAGTCATAGACCCTCACCTCATTGGCCGGTGATTTTTTGACGCATGCGTATTCGATCGAATTTCGATGGAATAGATTTGACAGAATTACCAAACAGCTTTAAATATATGGATATTTAGAACTGCAACTAAGATTTGAGTGTTACCCCCGCAACAAGCATATCGCTGAATCATAACGAGTCCTATTAGCAGATAAGCGAAGATCTTGCTTTGATTTCACCCCGTATGCGATAATGAGTCACTCCGCGATAAGAAATACCTGAGACTCGTAATTTCTGACACATTTTTTGTAGGTAAATGAACTATTTAAAACCGTCAATGTATACGAATTATTTCGTGTAGTTCTATACAGGTGCTATTCTTCATATATATACATATGGTGATATATATATATATATATATATATATACTAAAATCTGTTATGTTTTAAAAGGCTTCACTGTGTATTTAATGAAAAATAAGAACTAAGAAATATCCCTTAAGAATTTTGAGTATAAGAGACGGGTTTAAATGAATTTGATATGTGTTATGGTAGAAAAATACAGGATCCCCTATAAAATATAGGAATTAAATTTTAAATAATATACAATTACATTCGTTTATGCTTTTTGTATAGTAAAGTATACTAAATTGGGTTTTTAATATTCTAACTTAAAAACTTCTTTTGAGGAATGAATAACTAACCTTTTGACTTTGTTTTTATAAAATATATATTGTACTATTTAGTTAGGGCATTATTAAAAAATTTTGGTTTTTAATATTGAAAATATATATAAAAATGTATCTTACCTAAATATTTAAACCATAATGTACTGGACTTAACCTAAACTCGACTGCATGCATGTCTTAAAAGAACTAAACGTGTTCGCTTATCTCTTAAAACCACGGGATATTATAACGTTATGGATAATGCATAGGGTAGAATACAGAATGAATAGGTATTATAAAGCAGAATCATAAATTTTATATACTTTATGCAAAAGTATATTCACAAGACTTGAACTATTAATACATGATTTAAAAAAACATGTTTGTTATACAAAAGATATTTCTTTTATTATTATTATTTTTTAGTTCTAATAGTTTCATTAATACAGAGGGTTAATCTTTAGATATGCATGTATATATATACAGGGTGATTCATAAAAGATGGGCAGAACTTTAAGGGGTTATAGTACACTTAAAGACAAATAATATTAAATAGGAGACTAAGGGTCCCAGACGTATTCCCAAGGAGATAGGGGGCATTAAAGTTTAGGGTCCGAAATTTCAAATGATTATAAAACATGGAAAAATTGGTCGATTCGTTTGCGGTTTTTGCAAAAAATTTTCTTTATGCCAGTATTTTCTTGAAATAAAATTTTAAAGTTCAATTTCAAAAAATGCCGATAGGGGGCGCTTTAGACTTTGGAGTAACAAACAACTATTTTTTAACGTTATTTTTTGTATTTCTTTAAATGATTTCGAAAGCTTAGACTTAAACTTAAATTTTGATCTAAAAATCTGAGTCCTAACGAGTAGTTAAGTAGCGTAAACTGAAATTTGAAATTTGAAACCCTTCTCCCCCCAGAACAAAAATCAGTTATTCCCGATCTTTGTGTCGTAGATTAGGCTCTAACTACTGCCGCGTTTTGCTAAAATTATTCTTTATGTCAGTATTTTCTTGAAAATAAATTTTAAAGAAAATTTTCAAAAAATTCCGATAGAGGGCGCTTTAGACTTTGGAGTAACGAACAACTATTTTATACCGTTATTTTTTGTGTCTCATTAAATGCTTTCTAAAGCTTAGACTTAAATTTTCAGCTCAAAATCTGAATCGCTGAGCGTGGTTCAGTAGCGAGGGGAGGGGGTTCAAATTTCAACTTCTGAACATAGTTCAGTTTGCACTACTTAACCATGCCCAACGATTCTGTGCTGTGATACGAGGCAAAAATACAACTTTCGTCAAGGACTGCATAGTCGGAATTCACTCATAAAGGCACTGGCACAGTTGGAAACGTCGCTCATGCAAACGTTAAAGCTCCATTCCTGACGCTAGTCACCGGGTGAAGAAGGAAACAGAAAGTATGCAAATGTCAAATGGGGAAGAAGAAGAACACGTATGCAAAATTTCGACACGATTCAGGCATAAAAACCACTGAACGGTGAGTCAAGTGTAAGTCGCTGTAGTAATGAATCGGAAGATGGTGCCCTTCACGAATAAGGAAAAGGCTGAGATGCATTTAATTTACGGAGCGGCAGATGGAAATGGTGCAGAGGCACAACGAATGTACGGAGAGCGATTTCCTAACAGGCGGTTGCCTAACCGCAAAACTTTCGAGCGCTTGCACAGACAGTTGTGTGAGACGGGATCATTTCTCGCTTCCCGGTCGAATGCAGGTCGTGCAAAAAAGGACGAATTAGTAGTTGTTGCAGAAGCCATTCTGGATGTAGTAGCGGCGCAGCCAAGTACAAGTACACGAACAGTGGCTAGCCAGGTGGATACCTCACAGTCCACGACTTGGAGGGTACTGAAGGATGAACATTTGCTCCCGTTTCATGTGCAACGAGTCCAGAAACTGTCTCCAGGGGATTATCCAAATCGTATTGAATTCGCCCGCTGGTTTCTGCAGCAGAACGCGCTAAATCCACATTTTGGACGAACTGTGCTTTTCACCGATGAATGTACCTTCACACGTGAAGGTACATTTAACACACACAATGCACATGTATGGGCGGATGTCAATCCACATGCTACGTATCCACATGCTCATCAGAGACGCTTTTCCATCAATGTTTGGGCAGGAATCCTCGGAGACCACCTAATCGGACCGTACCTTCTTCCTGAACGCCTCAACGGTAAAACATACCTCACATTTCTGCAACATGTGCTGCCAGACCTGTTAAACGTTGTTCCTCCACGCATCCGACGGGTCATGTGGTTCCAGCACGATGGAGCGCCAGCCCATTACGTACGAGACGTCCGCAACTATCTGGACATCACATTTCCGAACAGATGGATTGGTCGAGGTGGTCCTGTTGCTTGGCCTGCTCGCTCGCCAGATCTTTCACCCCTCGATTTCTTTTTTTGGGGACGATTGAAGGCTCTTATGTATGAGACACCCATTGAATCCCCCGAGGAACTGGTCGCCAGACTTTCCGCCGCTGTAGGGGAAGTGCTCGAAAAGCCTGATGTTTTCGCGAATGTTCGCCGTTCCATTCGTCGCCGTTGTTCTGCGTGCATAACCTCTGGTGGTCACAATTTTGAACATTTATTGTGATTACATGTTAATAAATATGCTTTGGTAACATAATCCTAATTTGTGTCTTTTTACCTCGTATCACAGCACACAATGTGTGGACATGGTAAACTGAACTGTGCTCAGGAGTAGAAATTTCAAACCCCTCTCCCCAGAAACTTAACCACGTCTAACGATTCAGATTTTGGGCTGAAAATTTAAGTCTAAGCTTTAGAAAGCATTTAATGAGACACAAAAAATAACGGTATAAAATAGTTGTTCGTTACTCCAAAGTCTAAAGCGCCCTCTATCGGAATTTTTTGAAACTTTTCTTTAAAATTTATTTTCAAGAAAATACTGACATAAAGAATAATTTTAGCAAAACGCGGCAGTAGTTAGAGCCTAATCTACGACACAAAGATCGGGAATAACTGATTTTTGTTCTGGGGGGGAGAAGGGTTTCAAATTTCAAATTTCAGTTTACGCTACTTAACTACTCGTTAGGACTCAGATTTTTAGATCAAAATTTAAGTTTAAGTCTAAGCTTTCGAAATCATTTAAAGAAATACAAAAAATAACGTTAAAAAATAGTTGTTTGTTACTCCAAAGTCTAAAGCGCCCCCTATCGGCATTTTTTGAAATTGAACTTTAAAATTTTATTTCAAGAAAATACTGGCATAAAGAAAATTTTTTGCAAAAACCGCAAACGAATCGACCAATTTTTCCATGTTTTATAATCATTTGAAATTTCGGACCCTAAACTTTAATGCCCCCTATCTCCTTGGGAATACGTCTGGGACCCTTAGTCTCCTATTTAATATTATTTGTCTTTAAGTGTACTATAACCCCTTAAAGTTCTGCCCATCTTTTATGAATCACCCTGTATATTTTAAAATAGTGTTTATAAGTTATAGTTTAAAAATAGTGTTTATAAGTTATAGTTTAAAATATTTAATGAAATATATTAATAGAATTTAACTATTTTACTATATTTACTGGAAAGTATGATTTTCAGTTTGAAGTAATCTATGATACAAACTTCGAACTGAAATGAATTTTGCCTTATGGTGTGATCTTCAGCTAGAAGCGACCTATAACTAAGAAATAAAATTAAAAAGGGTCATTCATTAATTTTAATTGGCGGACATAAACATTTTTGGGACAAACAGACGGGTTTTAATGAATTCGATACAGGTTATGGTAAAAAATACAGGGTCCCGTGTGAATGGAGAGGTAACATGCTTGCGGATGGTCTATTTTTAAGACGAAACATTGTGTGATGTGTCCTGTTTTACTGTTAAAAGTTTCGTGAAGGAATCTGTTTGAAGGACCCTGTTTCGAAATGACTTAAGAACGCATAATTTATTCCTAAACATAACCATAACTACAATTAGTATAGTTTGTATGCATCATGAAAATACATGAATATATTTATATATTATACTATAGTTTTCGAAATATTTTTTCAAAGTTAGATTCATATAATAAAGCGAGATTGATACCGTTAATGTATACGAATTCCTTCCTGTTACCCTTTATAGCTTCAACTCGATTCATTATATATGCTTCATTGTGTATTCAATGAAAAATAATAACTAAGAAATAAAATTAAAAATAGTAATTAAGAAGTAGCCTTAAGAATTTTTGCGATAAGAGATTGGTTTTAATTAAATAGGTTAATGAATCTAATTCGATACAAGTCATACTAAAATAGAAATTACACTAAAAATACAGAGTACCCCACAATATATATGAATTATACTCCACTAAATATAATCGCACCCTCCCCTATTTTCATAGAAATAGCTTCAATATAATTCAGGCTAACAATATACAATTCAAAAAATACATAGTGACCACAAGAAGGATAGGAATTCGATATATACTACTACTTAAGTAAAATATAATTTCTCTTATCGCATAAAATATATTAACAAGTCCTTTAAAAATATATTAACAAGACATGAACTATTAACACATGAGTTAAAACATATTGGTTATACAAAACATATATATATATATATATATATTTATATATATATAAATTTATCATTACCTAAAAATTTCAAGCACGATTTACTGGACTTTACCTAAATTCAACTAGATTCTTCACCACGTGGTTTGATGACATCACTGATCGCGATAACATTCCAGATAAGATTCACTGATAAAAACACATTTCAATTCATTTTTTCTAAAGCAAGTATACAAGTTGATTGTAAGGTCTAGGTATGTAGATATATAGTAGGTTAGTAGTAATATATTTTTAAAGTACTTTTTATTATATGTTAAAAGAAATAGCTATTTTTTCTTTACGTAGGGTAGACAAAATTAAAACATAAAATATTAAATTTAATCTTTAGTAATACAAAGACTTACACCTACATAAACGTATACATTCTTTTAGTTATTTTCATACAGACTTTAAGATATATCATATATGTTCTTTCTTTTACCATAACACATATGGATTTTTTAAATGTATGTCACGTGACTATCTAAAGCGAGATTGATACTTAAAACCGTTAATATATGTGAATTCTTTCGTATAGCCCTGTATAGATGCTACTTACCATATATGCATATATATATATATATATATATATATATATATATATATACTAAAATCTGTTAAGTTTTAAAATACAAGTCTTATTTAAATAGAGATTATAGTTACAAATACAGAGTCCTGTATAATACACATTAATTATACTGCATTAATGCGCTACCTCACCTTTATTATCACAGAAATACCTTCGATGAAATTTAGACTAACAATACACACTTAAAAAAATAGATACAGAGTGCCCAGAAAAAGGATAGGAATGAATGAAAAATTTTAACGTAAATTATAAAATAGGATCTATAGTAAGTGACAATAACTAAATATGAAGGAAAAATCATGCTTCAGGGTATACTTTATGAAACACTTTCCAATGCTATGGGACTATGGTTAAGAATTTGAAAAACTATTGAAATAAGTGAATTAGATTTAATAATTCATACTGGAAATGTATTTAAAAAATTACAGCTTTCGTTTTTTTTTTTTCACTTAGATATAATTATAAGGCTTCTTTTACAATAAAGACCTGACTGTTGTGGAGAGATTGAAAACTATTATTTTATTGAATCGGCATATATATATATATATATGTTGGGTTCGCTATACTAGAGGTATCTAAACTTTGCATATATGACTTTCATTATAACTTTATATAGAATACTTAACTTACCATATTCAAACACACAATATTTATAAGTATATAGAACAATTTCGTGATTTTTTCGACTTTTCTGAATACTCGAAATCCCATCGTCTAAACCGCACAAGTTTCGAACCCACAAACATATAACCAGACTTGTCATTTTATAGCCACCACGCTAACCACAGGGCTAAGTGAGTCCCCGCTTATTTTATAATCACCACGCTAACTACTGGGCTGAGTGAGCCCTAGGCTATTTTATACCCACCACGCTAACTGCTGGACTTAGTGAGCCACCGCTTATTTTATAGCCACCACGCTAACAACAGGACTAAGTGAGCCTCCGCTTATTTTATAATCACCACGCTAACTACTGGGCTGAGCGACCCCCAGGCTATTTTATACCCACCACGCTAACTACTGGGCTTAGTGAATATATGGTTATATATATATATATAACCATATATTCATTATATAGAGCCATTTTCATTTTTATTCCGAATATTATTTTCCCGCTTTAAAGTCACTTTACTATAAAATTAATCCACTCATCTCTGTCCGAACTCTTTCACAAATTATCTTTCATTGGTTGTGACGTAGCATGACGCGTCTTCTTTAATTCTTCATTGGTTCAGTGCGCGTCCTACGTCATAACTTGTGTTGTTCCGCGGGGTAACAAAAAGCAGCTGCCTGCGGCGATCCCTCAGAATTAAGTCGTATTTTCAATTGTAAACAACTCCCTGGCTGCTCGTTTTGAGAATTTGAGATGTACTAATACTTACCCTCTATACCTTGACGATGTAGTGATGCACGGCTTTGATGGTTATGGTGGAAACTGCCCAAGAACAATACTTAATAAAAGGTTGACAGTGAAAGCTTTGTTCGTTGTATTATGGAGAAACGCCTCTGGATTTTAAATTCACTGCCGCTATGGCCGCGACGAAACTGCAACTAAAATGTACGACTGCTTCTAAAAACTTATATCATCCATAACAACCAACGTTCTTAACTTCGTTGTGCAACCATGTGTGCTCCTTCTATAATCCACGTTACTGCAACTACAACATCTGACGGTAAATCATCGTATTATAATATATATATATATATATATATATATACTAAAATCTGTTTAGTTTTAAAATGCTTCATTATGTATTCAATGGAAAATAATAACTAAGAAATTTAATTAGGAGATATGCGGACTTATATAATTTTGAGGCAAACAGATGGGTTTTAATTAAATATGTTAATGAATCTAATTCGATACAAGTCTTGTTAAAGTAGGGTGTATATGCATGTAGATACATACGTGTGTGTGTGTGTGTGTACATACAGATGTATACATATCCATATGTACATACATGCGTATGAGCGTATGTCTAATATTATAGGACAAAACAAATATATTTAACTCTTTCGCATTATCTATATGTATGTGCATGCACACATATATGTACATACATATGCATGTGTGATGTTATAAAGCAAAGCGATTTTATTTATCTCTGTCTGTATATATATATTTATATATATATCCCTAAGTCAGACAGAATGTTTTTATATATACATATATGTATGTATATCCGTTTAACTATCGAAAACATAGCCTCGACCATACAATTGTTTATCGTAGTAACCACTTGTTTACCCCATTAATAAACCAACTAACCAACTAACCAACTGCTTTACCAAGAAAGAATTGCTTACTCTATCAAACACATTTTCACTATCTGCGCATGTGCGGAAATTAATAAGAAACTAGACTAAAGATATGTTTAAACGAAAATAAAACTGTGACTAATTTATTTAAAAAATATATATATAAATATGACTTTAAATTAATTTGATACATGATATGTAAAACGTTATGAACATGTTTTAAATATTAGAACTAAAAATAATACTTTGAAATTTACAATCCATATCTTACCATAGGAAATAGTCTAAACCAAGTTAGGACATATCCTCTTTTGATTAGTCACAGTTTTATTTTCGTTTAAACATATCTTTAGTCTAGTTTCTAATTAATTTCCGCACATGCGCAGATAGTGAAAATGTGTTTGATAGAGTAAGCAATTCTTTCTTGGTAAAGCAGTTGGTTAGTTGGTCAGTTGGTTTATTAATGGGGTAAACAAGTGGTTACTACGATAAACAATTTTATGGTCGAGGCTATGTTTTCGATAGTTAAACGGATATACATACATATATGTATATATAAAAACATTCTGTCTGTCTTGTGGATATATATATAAATATATATATACAGACAGAGATAAATAAAATCACTTTGCTTTATAAAATCACACATGCATGTGTATGTACATATATGTGTGCATGCATATACATATACATAATGCGAAAGAGTTAAATATATTTGCTTTGTCCTATAATATTAGACATACGCTCATACGCATGTATGTACATATGGATATGTATACATCTGTATGTACACACACACACACACACACATATGTATATACATGCATATACATCCTACTTTAACAAGACTTGTATCGAATTAGATTCATTAAAATATTTAATTAAAACCCATCTGTTTGCCTCAAAATTATATAAGTCCGCATATCTCCTAATTAAAATTTCTTAGTTATTATTTTCATTGAATATATAATGAAGCATTTTAAAACTAAACAGACTTTAGTATATATATATATATAACCATATATTCACTAAGCCCAGTAGTTAGCGTGGTGGGTATAAAATAGCCTGGGGGTCGCTCAGCCCAGTAGTTAGCGTTGTGATTATAAAATAAGCGGAGGCTCACTTAGTCCTGTTGTTAGCGTGGTGGCTATAAAATAAGCGGGAGCTCACTAAGTCCAGCAGTTAGCGTGGTGGGTATAAAATAGCCTGGGGCTCACTCAGCCCAGTAGTTAGCGTGGTGATTATAAAATAAGCGGGGACTCACTTAGCCCTGTGGCTAGCGTGGTGGCTATAAAATGACAAGTCTGGTTATATGTTTGTGGGTTCGAAACTTGTGCGTTTAGACGATGGGATTTCGAGTATTCAGAAAAGTCGAAAAAATCACGAAATTGTTCTATATACTTATAAATATTGTGTGTTTGAATATGGTAAGTTAAGTATTCTATATAAAGTTATAATGAAAGTCATATATGCAAAGTTTAGATACCTCTAGTATAGCAAACCCAACATATATATATATGCCGATTCAATAAAATACTAGTTTTCAATCTCTCCACAACAGTCAGGTCTTTATTGTAAAAGAAGCCTTATAATTATATCTAAGTGAAAAAAAAACGAAAGCTGTAATTTTTTAAATACATTTCCAGTATGAATTATTAAATCTAATTCACTTATTTCAATAGTTTTTCAAATTCTTAACGATAGTCCCATAGCATTGGAAAGTGTTTCATAAAGTATACCATGACGCATGATTTTTCCTTCATATTTAGTTATTGTCACTTACTATAGATCCTATTTTATAATTTACGTTAAAATTTTTCATTCATTCCTATCCTTTTTCTGGGCACTCTGTATCTATTTTTTTAAGTGTGTATTGTTAGTCTAAATTTCATCGAAGGTATTTCTGAGATAATAAAGGTGAGGTAGCGCATTAATGCAGTATAATTAATGTGTATTATACAGGACTCTGTATTTTTAACTATAATCTCTATTTAAATAAGACTTGTATTTTAAAACTTAACAGATTTTAGTATATATATATATATATATATATATATATATATATATATATATATATATATATATATATATATATGCATATATGGTAAGTAGCATCTATACAGGGCTATACGAAAGAATTCACATATATTAACGGTTTTAAGTATCAATCTCGCTTTAGATAGTCACGTGACATATATTTAAAAAATCCATATGTGTTATGGTAAAAGAAAGAACATATATGATATATCTTAAAGTCTGTATGAAAATAACTAAAAGAATGTATACGTTTATGTAGGTGTAAGTCTGTGTATTACTAAAGATTAAATTTAATATTTTATGTTTTAATTTTGTCTACCCTACGTAAAGAAAAAATAGCTATTTCTTTTAACATATAATAAAAAGTACTTTAAAAATATATTACTACTAACCTACTATATATCTACATACCTAGACCTTACAATCAACTTGTATACTTGCTTTAGAAGAAATGAATTGAAATGTGTTTTTATCAGTGAATCTTATCTGGAATGTTATCGCGATCAGTGATGTCATCAAACCACGTGGTGAAGAATCTAGTGGAATTTAGGTAAAGTCCAGTAAATCGTGCTTGAAATTTTTAGGTAATGATAAATTTATATATATATAAATATATATATATATATATATATGTTTTGTATAACCAATATGTTTTAACTCATGTGTTAATAGTTCATGTCTTGTTAATATATTTTTAAAGGACTTGTTAATATATTTTATGCGATAAGAGAAATTATATTTTACTTAAGTAGTAGTATATATCGAATTCCTATCCTTCTTGTGGTCACTATGTATTTTTTGAATTGTATATTGTTAGCCTAAATTATATTGAAGCCATTTCTATGAAAATAGGGGAGGGTGCAATTATATTTAGTGGAGTATAATTCATATATATTGTGGGGTACTCTGTATTTTTAGTGTAATTTCTATTTTAGTATGACTTGTATCGAATTAGATTCATTAACCTATTTAATTAAAACCAATCTCTTATCGCAAAAATTCTTAAGGCTACTTCTTAATTACTATTTTTAATTTTATTTCTTAGTTATTATTTTTCATTGAATACACAATGAAGCATATATAATGAATCGAGTTGAAACTATAAAGGGTAACAGGAAGGAATTCGTATACATTAACGGTATCAATCTCGCTTTATTATATGAATCTAGCTTTGAAAAAATATTTCGAAAACTATAGTATAATATATAAATATATTCATGTATTTTCATGATGCATACAAACTATACTAATTGTAGTTATTGTTATGTTTAGGAATAAATTGTGCGTTCTTAAGTCATTTCGAAACAGTGTCCTTCAAACAGATCCCTTCACGAAACTTTTAACAGTAAAACAGGACACATCACACAATGTTTCGTCTTAAAAATAGACCTTCCACAAGCATGTTACCTCTCCATTTACACGGGACCCTGTATTTTTTACCATAACCTGTATCGAATTCATTAAAACCCGTTTGTTTGACCCAAAAATGTTTATGTCCGCCAATTAAATTTAATTAATGACACTTTTTAATTTTATTTCTTAGTTATAGGTCGCTTCTAGCTGAAGATCACACCATAAGGCAAAATTCATTTCAGTTCGAAGTTTGTATCATAGATTACTTCAAACTGAAAATCATACTTTCCAGTAAATATAGTAAAATAGTTAAATTCTATCAATATATTTCATTAAATATTTTAAACTGTAACTTATAAACACTATTTTTAAACTATAACTTATAAACACTATTTTAATATATATATATATATATATATATATATATATATATATATATATATATATATATATATATACATGCATATCTAAAGATTAACCCTCTGTATTAATGAAACTATTGGAACTAAAAAATAATAATAATAAAAGAAATATCCTTTGTATAACAAACATGTTTTTTTAAATCATGTATTAATAGTTAAAGTCTTGTGAATATACTTTTGCATAAAGTATATAAAATTTATGATTCTGCTTTATAATACCTATTCATTCTGTATTCTACCGTATGCATTATCCATAACGGTATAATATCCCGTGGTTTTAAGAGATAAGTGAACACGTTTAGTTCTTTTAAGACATGCATGAAGTCGAGTTTAGGTTAAGTCCAGTACATTATGGTTTAAATATTTAGGTAAGATACATTTTTATATATATTTTCAATATTAAAAACAAAATTTTTTTTAATAATGCCCTAACTAAATAGTACAATATATATTTTATAAAAACAAAGTCAAAAGGTTAGTTATTCATTCCTCAAAAGAAGTTTTTAAGTTAGAATAGTAAAAACCCAATTTAGTATACTTTACTATACAAAAAGCATAAACGAATGTAATTGTATATTATTTAAAATTTAATTCCTATATTTTATAGGGGATCCTGTATTTTTTTACCATAACACATATCAAATTCATTTAAACCCGTCTCTTATACTCAAAATTCTTAAGGGATATTTCTTAGTTCTTATTTTTCATTAAATACACAGTGAAGCCTTTTAAAACATAACAGATTTTAGTATATATATATATATATCACCATATGTATATATATGAAGAATAGCACCTAAATAGAACTACACGAAATAATTCGTATACATTGACGGTTTTAAATAGTTCATTTACCTACAAAAAATGTGTCAGAAATTACGAGTCTCAGGTATTTCTTATCGCGGAGTGACTCATTATCGCATACGGGGTGAAATCAAAGCAAGATCTTCGCTTATCTGCTAATAGGACTCGTTATGATTCAGCGATATGCATGTTGCGGGGGTAACACTCAAATCTTAGTTGCAGTTCTAAATATATTTTTTAAAGCATAATCATTCGAAAATTCAATTATTTTTCATGAAACGTTCTACCCTATTTTACAGATTTGTATGATAAATTTGGTAAAACATGAATCTTTTTTCTAAAAACTATAGTTTGAATGTTATACTAAAAATGCATTCGTGTAAAACTTATATCTACATTGCCTGAATTCGTATTCATTTGAGAATAGCAGTCTATTTCTTAAAATATCTGTGGAATCATAATATTTTTACAGGGTATATTGTGAAGGGGCACCTTTTCATTCAAACAGCGGACCTTGCATTTTTATGAAAGGTCTCTCGTATTTCTGTCGCCATAAAATAACGTGAATCTATTGGATTTATTTTGTGAAGGTCGTGGGATTCGAATACGGTTTTATTATTTTGTGAAGGTAGCTTAATATCTATAACTTTTCAAGTTTCTTTCCAAAGATTTCTATATTTTGTACATATCGATGTGTAAGTTGTACTTTTAGCCTAACTTGAATTGAAAAAAAAAGGGTAAGGTATAAATTACCTGATTTTAGGAAGGGTTCTTATGCATAATTGGATTTTTGTGAAGGCGCCTGTTTATTCAAAGAGGGACCCCCTGATTTTAGGAAGGGTTCTTATGCATAATTGGATTTTTGTGAAGGGTTCTTTTTTATTAAAAAGGGGATCTGTTCACTATTTTAATTAACTATGTACTAGCTGGTAAAATTATATTTTGTTCACATAACATTTCGATAATGTTGGAAAGTCATTCATGAATTATGGCGCTACGCATGATTTTTCATATTTGTTTATTTACACTGTTATATATACGTTAAAATTCTTCTTTTTTACCACTATGTATTTTTTGAAGTGCGTATTGTTAGTCTATCGAAGGGGCCCCTCTGGGTAAAAAAAGTGGAGAGGGGAAGGGGGAGGGGGGAGCTATTAAATTGAATACAGTATAATTCATACGGCACCCTATATTTTTTACCACAACCTGTATCATATTCATTAAAACCCTTCTGTTTGTCCCAAAAATGTTGAAGTCCGCCAATTAAAATTAATTACTGACCCTTTTTAATTACTAGCATCTACCATTCTACTGCACATGCAAACTGCGTACTCTCGTTGAGGGGAAAAAAATCTCGCCAAAATTTCTTAAGTTCTCCAATTAAAATTAATTAATGTCCCTTTTTAATTAAATCATTATTGACTTTTAAAATTCACCAGTAATTTACTCTAACATGTATAACAAATAGCCTACTCTCGTTGAAAAAATATTTGCTTCGAAAAATGTTTAAGTTCCCCAATTAAAATTAATCACCATTTTTAATTAAACCATTATTGACTTTTAAAATTCTCCTCTAACATGTATATCGAATAGCCTACTCTCGTTGAAAAAAAAAATCTCGCGAAAATTCTTAAGTTCTGCAATTAAAATTAATTAATTACTATTTTTAATTAATTAATCATTCACTTCTACTGCATACACTCATAATCAAACTGCATACTCTCGTTGAAAAAAAAAAAATTTGCTTCAAAAAATTTCTAAGTTTCCCAATTAAAATTAATTAAATTTTTAATTTACTAAAATAAATCCGTTGAAACACACCTCGTACTCTTGTTGAAAAAAAATGGCTTCGAAAAATTTCAAGTCCCCAATTAAAATTAATTAAATTAATCCCCTTATCTTATAGTAGAAATCCTTATCGCACCCCCCTCCCATCGAACCCTCCGTTCTTATCAGTGCTCATGCTCTTATCGCCACCTTCACCTGCTCCAGCTGCAGCTTCACCTGTCCACCTGTGACTCCCTCACCTTCACCTGTCCACCTGCTCCACCTGCACCTTCCACCTTCCACCTGCTCGACTCAGGTGATGTTGAACTGCCATATATACATTACTAAACGACTTTATCAAGCAATATGTAGAACAAAAAAAGGTATCACCACTCGAATGAAAATAAGCCATTTTCGCTATATATGCCAGGTTCCAGTGAGCTACCATCACACACAACCGTCTTTTTTTTACGTTGGTGGAGAAGATTTTTATTGTTGCCGTACTCAGAGTAAACGAATAAGGAGGTCAAATTCATCATAATTTCTTTTAAAAAAGAAATATTTTTTCATATCGTAGCTTTAGACGCATAACATTTTTTTTTACAGCCAGGCAAGTCATCACGTTACACTCTAGCAGCCAACATCTCTGTATGAGTGTCCAAAGCGTGCAGCATCCGCGCTGACAGGTCACGGAGGGGAGGGAGTGCCAAAAATTGAAAAACGCCATTCGGCAGAAATAAAAAAAATACGTATTAAAAATATTTGAATCTGATTGGCGAGGGGCGGAGCTTAGAACAGGAAGTGACCATAGGCAAAGAATGATATCGAAGCTTCTAGTAAAATCCAATTCCGAAAGTGCAGAGGTAACAAACAACTATCATTTTTTTTAAAAAGCGAAATGTTATGACAGAAAGAAAAGTTTACAGGGGAAGAGTAAAAAGGAAAGAATTAAAATAATTTTGAATGTGAATTTTAAAATTAAATGAATAAGGACTAATAAAATATTTCTTAAATCGAATTAAAATATGGCAGTGGTTGTAAGAACCACAACAAAGTGCTATTACAGAGTTTCGCAAAAAATCAAGGTAAAAAGGCGAAAAAATTTAGGAAACGGAATTTGTTTATATGGTAAATGATACGAAAAGCCAGTTCACACTACAATAATGTAGAAAAAAATATATGAAAAACGGCCCGTTTATAATCCACCAGTTTACGTAAAAATCACCATAAAGTGCAAGCTATTTAAAAAAAGAATCTAAAAAATTTAAATTATGTACAAAAAGTCCATTTTAACTACGATAATGGGGAAAACACTAGTTTCAACTACGATAACGTAAAAAGAAATAAAAAAATGATTTTCTTAAATTCCATCGATTTAAGCCAAATTCCCCGTAAAGTGTGCTGTTAAAGATTTTCGCAAAAAATCAATGTAAAAAGACCAACAAATTTAAGTAACGGAATTTGTATATAGGGAAAATGATACTAAAAGACAGTTGCAAAAACGATAATGTAGAAAAATTATGAAGAACGGCACACTTAAAATCAACTGATTGCGTTTAGATACTATCGGTTTACGAAAAAGTCACCGTAAAGTTTTTTTTTAATTTTATGAAAAGTCATCGTAAATAGATTAAAATATTTAGGTATCTGAACACATTTAAAGTGAAAATATTACGATTAGCCAGTTTCAACTACGATAGCGTAAAAAGAAATAAGAAAAACAGTATACTTAAAATCCACTGATTTACGCAAAATTCCCCGTAAAGTGCTATTAAAGATTTTCGCAAAAAATCAATGTAAAAAGACCAACAAATTTAAGTAACGGAATTTGTTTACATGGAAAATGATACGAAAAGCCAGTTACAACTGCAATAATATAGAAAAAAATATATGAAAAACAGCCCGTGTAAAATCCTCCAGTTTACGTAAAACTCACCGTAAAGTGCAAGCTATTTAAAAAAAAAATTCTAAAAAAGTTAAATTGTGAAAAAAAAGTCAATTTTAACGACGATAATGTGGAAAACACTAGTTTCAACTACGATAACGTAAAAAGAAATAAGAAAAATGTTTTCTTAAAATGCATCGATTTACGCAAAATTCCCCGTAAAGTGTGCTATTAAAGATTTTCGCAAAAAATCAATGTAAAAAGACCAACAAATTTAAGTAACGGAATTTGTTTATAGGGAAAATGCTACTAAAAGGCAGTTGCAACTACGATAATGTTGAAAAAGTTATGATGACCGGCACATTTAAAATCAATCTATTGCGTTTAGATACTATCGATTTACGTAAAAGTCACCGTAAAGTATTTTTTTTTTATTTTATGAAAAATCATCGTAAATAAATCAAAATATTTAGGTATATGAACATGTTTAAAGGGAAAATATTACGAATAGCCAGTTTCAACTACGATAACGTAAAAAGAAATAAGAAAAATGATTTGCTTAAAATCCATCGCTTTACGCAAAATTCCCCGTAAAGTGCTATTAAAGATTTTCGCAAAAAATGAATGTAAAAAGACCAACAAATATAAATAACGGAATTTGTATATAGAGAAAATGATACTAAAAGGCAGTTGCAACTACGATAATGTAGAAAAATTATGAAGAACGGCACATTTAAAATCAACTGATTGCGTTTAGATACTATCGGTTTATACAAAAGTCACCGTAAAGTTTTTTTTTTAATTTTATGAAAAGTCATCGTAAATAGATTAAAATATTTAAGTATCTGAACATATTTAAAGTGAAAATATTACGATTAGCCAGTTTCAACTACGATAACGAAAAAAGAAATAAGAAAAACAGTATACTTAAAATCCACTGATTTACGCAAAATTCCCCGTAAAGTGCTATTAAAGATTTTCGCAAAAAATCAATGTACAAAGGCCAACAAATTTAGGTCACGGAATTTGTTTACACGGAAAATGATACGAAAAGCCAGTTACATCTACAATAATGTAGAAAAAAATACATGAAAAACGTCCCGTTTGAAATCCACCAGTTTACGTAAAAATCACCGTAAAGTGCGAGCTATTCAAAAAAAAAAAAAATCTAGAAAAGTTAAATTATGTACAAAAAGTCAATTTTAGCTACGATAATGTGGTAAACACTAGTTTCAACTATGATAACGTAAAAAGAAATAAGAAAAATGATTTTCTTAAAATGCATCGATTTAAGCAAAATTCCCCGTAAAGTGCTATTACAGAGTTTCACAAAAAATCAAGGTAAAAAGACCAAGAAATTTAGGAAACGGAATTTGTTTATATGGTAAATGATACGAAAAGCCAGTTGAAATTACAATAAAGTTGAAAAAAATATATGAAAAACGGCCCGCTTATAATCCACCAGTTTACGTAAAACTCACCGTTAAAGTGTTCTGTTAAAGATTTTCGCGAAAAATCAATGTAAAAAGACCAACAAATTTAAATAACGGAATTTGTATATAGGGAAAATGATACTAAAAGGCAGTTGCAACTACGATAATGTAGAAAAATTATAAAGAACGGCACATTTAAAATTAACTGATTGCGTTTAGATACTATCGGTTTACGCAAAAGTCACCGTAAAGTTTTTTTTTAATTTTATGAAAAGTCATCGTAAATAGATTAAAATATTTAGGTATCTGAACATATTTAAAGTGAAAATATTACGATTAGCCAGTTTCAATTACGATAACGAAAAAAGAAATAAGAAAAATGTTTTTCTTAAAATGCATCGATTTACGCAAAATTCCCCGTAAAGTGCTATTACATAGTTTCGCAAAAAATCCAGGTAAAAAGACCAAGAAATTTAGGAAACGGAATTTGTTTATATGGTAAATGATACGAAAAGCCAGTTGACACTACAATAATGTAGAAAAAAATATATGAAAAACGGCCCGTTTATAATCCACCAGTTTACGTAAAAATCACCATAAAGTGCAAGCTATTTAAAAAAAGAATCTAAAAAATTTAAATTATGTACAAAAAGTCCATTTTAACTACGATAATGGGGAAAACACTAGTTTCAACTACGATAACGTAAAAAGAAGTAAAAAAATGATTTTCTTAAATTCCATCGATTTAAGCCAAATTCCCCGTAAAGTGTGCTGTTAAAGATTTTCGCAAAAATCAATGTAAAAAGACCAACAAATTTAAGTAACGGAATTTGTATATAGGGAAAATGATACTAAAAGACAGTTGCAAAAACGATAATGTAGAAAAATTATGAAGAACGGCACACTTAAAATCAACTGATTGCGTTTAGATACTATCGGTTTACGAAAAAGTCACCGTAAAGTTTTTTTTTAATTTTATGAAAAGTCATCGTAAATAGATTAAAATATTTAGGTATCTGAACACATTTAAAGTGAAAATATTACGATTAGCCAGTCTCAACTACGATAGCGTAAAAAGAAATAAGAAAAACAGTATACTTAAAATCCACTGATTTACGCAAAATTCCCCGTAAAGTGCTATTAAAGATTTTCGCAAAAAATCAATGTAAAAAGACCAACAAATTTAAGTAACGGAATTTGTTTACATGGAAAATGATACGAAAAGCCAGTTACAACTGCAATAATATAGAAAAAAATATATGAAAAACAGCCCGTGTAAAATCCTCCAGTTTACGTAAAACTCACCGTAGAGTGCAAGCTATTTTAAAAAAAAATTCTAAAAAAGTTAAATTGTGAAAAAAAAGTCAATTTTAACGACGATAATGTGGAAAACACTAGTTTCAACTGCGATAACGTAAAAAGAAATAAGAAAAATGTTTTCTTAAAATGCATCGATTTACGCAAAATTCCCCGTAAAGTGTGCTATTAAAGATTTTCGCAAAAAATCAATGTAAAAAGACCAACAAATTTAAGTAACGGAATTTGTTTATAGGGAAAATGATACTAAAAGGCAGTTGCAACTACGATAATGTTGAAAAAGTTATGATGACCGGCACATTTAAAATCAATCTATTGCGTTTAGATACTATCGATTTACGTAAAAGTCACCGTAAAGTATTTTTTTTTTATTTTATGAAAAATCATCGTAAATAAATCAAAATATTTAGGTATATGAACATGTTTAAAGGGAAAATATTACGAATAGCCAGTTTCAACTACGATAACGTAAAAAGAAATAAGAAAAATGATTTGCTTAAAATCCATCGCTTTACGCAAAATTCCCCGTAAAGTGCTATTAAAGATTTTCGCAAAAAATGAATGTAAAAAGACCAACAAATATAAATAACGGAATTTGTATATAGAGAAAATGATACTAAAAGGCAGTTGCAACTACGATAATGTAGAAAAATTATGAAGAACGGCACATTTAAAATCAACTGATTGCGTTTAGATACTATCGGTTTATACAAAAGTCACCGTAAAGTTTTTTTTTTTAATTTTATGAAAAGTCATCGTAAATAGATTAAAATATTTAAGTATCTGAACATATTTAAAGTGAAAATATTACGATTAGCCAGTTTCAACTACGATAACGAAAAAAGAAATAAGAAAAACAGTATACTTAAAATCCACTGATTTACGCAAAATTCCCCGTAAAGTGCTATTAAAGATTTTCGCAAAAAATCAATGTACAAAGGCCAACAAATTTAGGTCACGGAATTTGTTTACACGGAAAATGATACGAAAAGCCAGTTACATCTACAATAATGTAGAAAAAAATACATGAAAAACGTCCCGTTTGAAATCCACCAGTTTACGTAAAAATCACCGTAAAGTGCGAGCTATTCAAAAAAAAAAAAAAATCTAGAAAAGTTAAATTATGTACAAAAAGTCAATTTTAGCTACGATAATGTGGTAAACACTAGTTTCAACTATGATAACGTAAAAAGAAATAAGAAAAATGATTTTCTTAAAATGCATCGATTTAAGCAAAATTCCCCGTAAAGTGCTATTACAGAGTTTCACAAAAAATCAAGGTAAAAAGACCAAGAAATTTAGGAAACGGAATTTGTTTATATGGTAAATGATACGAAAAGCCAGTTGAAATTACAATAAAGTTGAAAAAAATATATGAAAAACGGCCCGCTTATAATCCACCAGTTTACGTAAAACTCACCGTTAAAGTGTTCTGTTAAAGATTTTCGCGAAAAATCAATGTAAAAAGACCAACAAATTTAAATAACGGAATTTGTATATAGGGAAAATGATACTAAAAGGCAGTTGCAACTATGATAATGTAGAAAAATTATAAAGAACGGCACATTTAAAATTAACTGATTGCGTTTAGATACTATCGGTTTACGCAAAAGTCACCGTAAAGTTTTTTTTTAATTTTATGAAAAGTCATCGTAAATAGATTAAAATATTTAGGTATCTGAACATATTTAAAGTGAAAATATTACGATTAGCCAGTTTCAATTACGATAACGAAAAAAGAAATAAGAAAAATGTTTTTCTTAAAATGCATCGATTTACGCAAAATTCCCCGTAAAGTGCTATTACATAGTTTCGCAAAAAATCCAGGTAAAAAGACCAAGAAATTTAGGAAACGGAATTTGTTTATATGGTAAATGATACGAAAAGCCAGTTGACACTACAATAATGTAGAAAAAAATATATGAAAAACAGCCCGTTTATAATCCACCAGTTTAAGTAAAAATCACCGTAAAGTGCAAGCTATTTAAAAAAAAATATACTAAAAAAGTTCAGTTATGTACAAAAAGTCAATTTTAACTACGATAGTGTGGAAAACGCTAGTTTCAACAAAGGAAACGTAAACAGAAATAAAAAAAATGATTTTCTTAAAATAAATCGATTTACGCAAAATTTCCCGTAAAGTGCTGTTACAGAGTTTCGAAAAAAATCAACGTAAAAAGACCAAGAAATTTAGGTAACGGAATTTGTTTACATGGAAAATGATAGGAAAAGCCAGTTACAATTACTATAATGTAGAAAAAAATATAGGAAAAACGGCCCGTGTAAAATCCCCCAGTTTACGTAAAACACACCGTAAAGTGCGAGCTATTTAAAAAAAAAAAATTCTAGAAAAGTTAAATTATGTACAGAAAGTCAATTTTAGCTACGATAATGTGGAAAACACTAGTTTCAACTAAGATAACGTAAAAAGAAATAAGAAAAATGATTTTCTAAAAATGCCTCGATTTACGCAAAATTCCCCGTAAAGTGCTATTACAGATTTTCGCAAAAAATCAAGGTAAAAAGACCAAGAAATTTAGGAAACGAAGTTTGTTTATATGGTAAATGATACGAAAAGCCAGTTGACACTACAATAATGTAGAAAAAAATATATGAAAAACAGCCCGTTTATAATCCACCAGTTTACGTAAAAATCACCGTAAAGTGCAAACTATTTAAAAAAATAAATTCTAAAAAAGTTAAATTATGTACAAAAAGTCTTAACTACGATAATGTGGTAAACACTAGTTTCAACTATGATAACGTAAAAAGAAAAAAAAATGATTTTCTTAAAATCCATCGATTTACGCAAAATTTCCCGTAAAGTGTGCTGTTAAAGAATTTCGCAAAAAAACAATGTAAAAAGACCAACAAATTTAAGTAACGGAATTTGTATATAGGGAAAATGATACTAAAAGGCAGTTGCAACTACGATAATGTAAAAAAAATTATGAAGAACGGCACATTTAAAATCAACTGATTGCGTTTATATACTATCGGTTTACGCAAAAGTCACCGTAACGTTTTTTTTTTAATTTTATGAAAAGTCACCGTAAATAAATTTAAAATATTTAGGAATCTGAACATATTTAAAGTGAAAATATTACGAAAAGCCAGTTTCAACTACGATAACGTAAAAAGAAATAAGAAAAACCGTATACTTAAAATCCACTGATTTACGCAAAATTCACCGTAAAGTGCTATTAAAGATTTTCGCAAAAATTCAATGTAAAAAGAACAACAAATTTAAGTAACGGAATTTGTTTACATGGAAAATGATACGAAAAGCCAGTTACAACTACAATAATGTAGAAAAAAATATATGAAAAACAGCCCATGTAAAATCCCCCAGTTTACGTAAAACTCACCGTAAAGTGGAAGCTATTTAAAAAAAAAATTCTAAAAAAGTTAAATTTTGAAAATAAAGTCAATTTTAACTACGATAATGTGGAAAACACTAGTTTTGACTACGATAACTTAAAAAGAAATAAAAAAAAATGATTTTCTTAAAATCCATCGATTTACGCAAAATTCCCCGTAAAGTGATATTACAGAGTTTCGAAAAAATCAACGTAAAAAGACCAAGAAATTTAGGTAACGGAATTTGTTTATATGGAAAATGATACGAAAACCCAGTTACATCTACAATAATGTAGAAAAAAAATGAGAAACGGCCCGTGTAAAATCGCCCAGTTTACGTAAAACTCACCGAAAAATGCAAGCTATTTAAAAAAAAATATTAAAAAAGTTCAGTTATATACAAAAAGTCAATTTTAACTACGATAGTTTCGCAAAAAATCAAGGTAAAAAGACAAAGAAATTTAGGAAACGGAATTTGTTTATATGGTAAATGATCCGAAAAGCTAGTTGACACTACAATAATGTAGAAAAAAATATATGAAAAACGGCCCGTTTATAATCCACCAGTTTATGTAAAACTCACCGTAAAGTGTGCTGTTAAAGATTTTCGCGAAAAATCAATGTAAAAAGACAAACAAATTTAAGTAACGGAATTTGTATATAGGAAAAATGATACTAAAAGGCAGTTGCAACTACGATAATGTAGAAAAATTATGAAGAACGGCACATTTAAAATCAACTGATTGCGTTTAGATACTATCGGTTTACGCAAAAGTCACCGTAAAGTTTTTTTTTTAATTTTATGAAAAGTCATCGTAAATAGATTAAAATATTTAGGTATCTGAGCATATTTAAAGTGAAAATATTACGATTAGCCAGTTTCAACTACGATAACGAAAAAAGAAATAAGAAAAACAGTATACTTAAAATCCACTGATTTACGCAAAATTCCCCGTAAAGTGCTATTAAAGATTTTCGCAAAAAATCAGTGTAAAAAGACCAACAAATTTAAGTAACGGAATTTGTTTACAAGGAAAATGATACGAAAAGCCAGTTACAACTACAATAATGTAGAAAAAAATATATGAAAAACGTCCCGTTTGAAATCCACCAGTTTACGTAAAAATCACCGTAAAGTGCGAGCTATTTAAAAAAAAAATTCTAGAAAAGTTAAATTATGTACAAAAAGTCAATTTTAGCTACGATAATGTGGAAAACACTAGTTTAAACAAAGATAACGTAAAAAGAAATAAGAAAATGATTTTCTTAAAATTCATCGATTTACGCAAAATTCTCCGTAAAGTGCTATTACAGAGTTTCGCAAAAAATCAAGGTAAAAAGACCGAGAAATTTAGGAAACGGAATTTGTTTATATGGTAAATGATACGAAAAGCCAGTTGACACTACAATAATGTAGAAAAAAATATATGAAAAACGGCCCGTTTATAATCCACCAGTTTACGTAAAAATCACCGTAAAGTGCAAGCTGTTAAAAAAAAATTCTAAAAAATTTAAATTATGTACAAAAAGTCAATTTTAACTACGTTAATGGGGAAAACATTGGTTTCAACTACGATAACGTAAAAAGAAATAAAAAAATGATTTTCTTAAATTCCATCGATTTACGCAAAATTCCCCGTGAAGTGTGCTGTAAAAGATTTTCGCAAAAAATCAATGTAAAAAGACCAACAAATTTAAGTAACGGAATTTGTATATAGGGAAAATGATACTAAAAGGCAGTTGCAACTACGATAATGTAGAAAAATTATGAAGAACGGCACATTTAAAATCAACTGATTGCGTTTAGATACTATCGGTTTACGAAAAAGTCACCGTAAAGTTTTTTTTTTAATTTTATGAAAAGTCATCGTAAATAGATTAAAATATTTAGGTATCTGAACACATTTAAAGTGAAAATATTACGATTAGCCAGTTTCAACTACGATAACGTAAAAAGAAATAAAAAAAATGATTTTCTTAAAATCCATCGATTTACGCAAAATTCCCCGTAAAGTGCTGTTACGGAGTTTAAAAAAAATCAACGTAAAAATTCCAAGAAATGTAGGTAACGGAATTTGTTTACATGGAAAATGATACGAAAAGCCAGTTACATAGACTATAATGTAGAAAAAAATATATGAAAAACATCCCGTTTGAAATCCACCAGTTTACGCAAAAATAACCGTAAAGTGCAAGCTATTTAAAAAAAAAATTCTAGAAAAGTTAAATTATGTACAAAAAGTCAATTTTAGCTACGATAATGTGGATGTGATGTCTCTTCCGTATGTGTGGGCGTTCTAAAGGAAACAGGCCTTTCTAATTACAACGAACACAAGTTTAATTCTTGACATAAGAATGACGAAGACAGGTACATCACACGACATTAAATAAATATAAAAGATTATTCATATTTTTCAAGATTCATGACCGGTAACATTTACGGTCATTTTCATAACCAATTCTGGTTTCTCATATCACAAACGACGTTCTTCGCCGCTGACGTTCTGAGTTCTACTGCCCCGCGCTTTTGTTTCTCCAGAAGGGGGCGCTACTAGAGCAAGAAGAGGCATGCGCAATCCTCACACCTCCCCCTTTCGAGAATTTGATTTAGTCTTTTGAGACAAATCAATATCTGATAAATATCTAAATAAACAAATAAAGCATATTAATACAAAAATTCAAACACTTAAAGAATATCAAAGAAAATAAACAAACAGAATACACTATAACACTAATACTAATATTTTAAAGTTCGAGGATAAAGTTAAAGTTTTTAAAGTTAAAGTTCAGACTTGTAACACAGAAACAAAAGAATGTTCAAAGTTTTTAAGTCTTTAAGTCCAATGTGAGGCATGTAGCCTACTTAGAGAGTCAGCATTCGCGTGGAGTTTCCCACGTCGGTACGTTATTTGGGCTTGAAAGCGCTGAAGTGCAAGGGCCCATATTTGAAGGCGCGCACTTTGAGGTGCACAGTCCGTGAGAAATTTCAAAGGATTATGGTCGCTCACCACAGTTACGTGCGAACCATAAATATAGTGTTCGAACTTTTTCAGGGCGAAGATAACAGCATAAGCTTCCTTTTCGATGGTAGCATAACCCTCTTGGCATTTGGAGAGCTTTTTACTTGTAAAAGCAATGGGGTGCTCTTGTTCATTTTCATCTTTTTGAGATAGACAAGCGCCTATCGCATACGAAGAAGCATTTGCATGTATAATAAATGGTTTCTGAAAGTTTGGGGAATAACAGATGGGTGATTTACTGATCGCCTGTTTCAACTCAAAAAAGGCTTTGTCACAATCCTCAGACCAAGTAACTTCATTAGGGGCACGTTTCTTCGTAAGTTCAATCACTGGACGAGCTATGTCGGAGAATGAAGGAACATAGGATCGGTAGTAAGATAAAAGACCTAATATGCTTCTGACATCTTTCTTTGACTTGGGAACTTCTAAGTTTTGTATCGCTGATACTTTGTCGGGATCGGGTGCATGTATACCGGATCCTACCACATGACCTAGAAATTTTATTTTTCCTCGTTTTCGTCGTCTTCCTGTACTAAATGTATTGTTCATTCGGCGAAAGCCATCACGTGTATACTGTTTCTTCCGCACAGTTTCCTTTATTTTCACTTTAACATAATTTTTAGAAAGTTCAGTTTCATTTTTATTTTCGTCGATCGTCACTTCCTTAGTCGCTGTAAACTCATCAATCTTCTCATATCTCTTCTGGCGTTTTTCTAACATCATGTTGTCAGGATGATTTAACTTAAGGAATACATCGGGTTCTTTGTTTGCTATTTCATGTGATTTCACACAATCATTGACTATAATGTAGTCAGAATTTTCATCGTAAACAAGAGGTTGTTTCTCGCTGAACTCAATCGTGTTGGATTCGGAACTTCCATCAAGTGTTTCTGGCATTGTATTATTGAAAACAGAGTAAGATTCTTTTGTTGTCGTGACATCAACTTTTGAATATTTATTTTCAGAAATTATCTTTCGTCTTATATTTTCTTCCTTCATGTCTGCTGATGCAATCAAATATTTATCCGAAGCACTTGCATTCTTTTTAGCATAAATTGCGGTTTCGTATTAGGTTTCTTCATCAGGTGTGACTGCATAGTTTGAGGGTTCGAAAATTGAAATTACATTGTTAACTATGGGAGTATTAGTATATTGTGTTCACTCTGTAAATAATTTTGGACTTTTAAATCTTTTGAATTATGTAAAATTTCTTTTGCTTGCCTAATTTGGGGATCTTCTTCCTTATAATAAATTTCCGTTTCGATTTGATCTCCACTCTCTATTACGATTAAATTGGCAACAGTACATATGTCATTTTCATTATTATTTGTTTCTTTCGTGATCGATTGTGTAATACTAGTACGCGGTTGAGGGTTATTTTTCGTCTCATCGAATAATTTATCCAAGTGATATAAGAAATTCTCATGAACGAAAAAGCTATTACATTCATTTTTGTTAGCTGTCGAACACTGATTTAACGAAGGGTCGTTTTTCTGTTGACTTTTAAATTTCTCTGAATCAGTTACAAAAATATTAGAGTCGTCACCAGGTGTGTGGTCAATTTTCTCGTTTGCATTCGCATTTTCAACTGACACATGGTCTAAAATTGAAGCAGACAGAGCTACAGTGTTGGTTTCTTTTGTATTGTCGCGTCAACATTACAATTTAATGCTTTATCATTTTCATTATATTTATCCAAATCATTTAATTCATTATATGTATCAAGAGAAAGTAATAAATCATTAAATTATCAACCACAGCACATGTTATCATAATATTAGGATATATCTTGGGGTGTAATTTATCAACTGCAATACTCAATGGGATATTTATTAAAGGAGCTTTCAATTGGTGACCGAATGCAGATTGCAATATTATAGTACCACAAGGATTTTTAAAGTATTCGGGTACACAATTAGCCTTTATTATAGAAATTTGAGTTCCACTATCTACTACGCCATGTAATATTTTATTACCACATTCGATATTTAATGTCGGTAATGTTTCAATTAATTTCGTTTCTTTTCGCGGTGTTCTCAAATTAAAAATCTCATCCGATTTGACTCTAGCAGTGAGTGCTTTTTCATTTAAATTCGAATTATCTTCCCTATCAAATTTATTGGCATTGCCAAATGAATAACTACATATTGTAACATTATGGTATCTGCCGCAATTCGTGCATTCTTTATTTTCTATGGTACAATCTTTAGCGACGTGTTTACCTTTCTTTAAGCATAAAAAACAGCGCCCTTGTGCTTTTAATTTAGCTATTTTCTGATCAACGGGAAATTTATTGCACTCCTCAGTCGAATGACTATTACAAGAACAAAATATACAAAAGGTTTCCGCGGTAATATGAGATACTTCAGAATTAATTCCATCACTAGCGAACATTTGTTTACGAAATGCAGTGGAATCATTATTATACGACTGCTTTAACCTTGGGTTATCTAAATTGCCAGTTAAATAATTTTGTTTTTCTCTCGACTCTATTTCGGTACGAATAAATAATAACAAATCATCAATACTTGATTGCGTGTCACTGGAATTTTTTATACATTGCTTATTATATTCTAACGAAAGATTATATGGCAAGGATTTAAGAATTATTGGTGTCAACAGGTTATCAAATCCATTTGATTCAATGTCTAAAGACCTGAGACTCCTTATTTGCGATTGAATCGTATCAAATAATTTCCGTAGAGCGGTTACATCATTTGTTTTCAATACTGGTTTCAAAGATAATAAAGTATTTATATGTGTCGTCACAATGAGATCCTTCCGACCAAATTGTTGCTTCAGAATTTGGATAGCTTCCAAATAATTTTTATCTGATAACGCAAACCCGGAAATAGAATTATATGCACTACCACCTAAATAACTTTGTAAATAGCTCATTTTTTCGATATTTGACAGTGAATCATTATCATGGACTGCTATTTTGAATGAGTTCCAAAAGTTTTGAAACTTACTTATATCGCCGTAAAATTTCTCAATCGTTAATGTAGGGAGTTTAACAGATTGCGCAACTAATTCTGCGTGCTTATTATCGGCGTGAGATACGGGGGAAATTTGGCTTTTGCTATTATTTTTCAATTTCTTATTAATTCTAAATTTCCATAAAGTTATTTTTTCATGATATTCAATAGAGGTCTTCGCGTCTCTTTCGATTTCATTTTCATCATTAATTAACGCTAAAATTTGTTCATCTTCTCGTTTAAGATCGATACCTTTTTGTTCTAGCTGAGCTATTTTTTCTTCTAATTCCACCAAATTCGGCGATTCTAAAACCCATGCATCTTCGATCTTTTTAATAATAGATGTAATAGATGCTTCTATTACCCCTCTAGTTTTTTTAAGTTTAGTCAGTTGATCGGCCATACTTAAATAATAAAATTTACCTTACCTCTGTATAGGTTATCCAAAATTTTTCTTCACTATAATATTTCACTATAATATTTCACTATAATATTTCACTATAATATTTCACTATAATATTTCACTATAATATTTCACTATAATGTTTCACTATAATATTTCACTCCGTAATCCAGTAATACAGCCTGTTTTCATCCATTAGTTCTGACACCAGTGTGATGTCTCTTCCGTATGTGTGGGCGTTCTAAAGGAAACAGGCCGTTCTAATTACAACGAACACAAGTTTAATTCTTGACATAAAGTTGACATAAGAATGACGAAGACAGGTACATCACACGAAATTAAATAAATATAAAAGATTATTCATATTTTTCAAGATTCATGACCGGTAACATTTACGGCCATTTTCATAACCAATTCTGGTTTCTCATATCACAAACGACGTTCTTCGCCGCTGACGTTCTGAGTTCTACTGCCCCGCGCTTTCGTTTCTCCAGAAGGGGGCGCTACTAGAGCAAAAAGAGGCATGCGCAATCCTCACAGTGGAAAACACTAGTTTCAACAAAGATAACGTAAAAAGAAATAAGAAAAATGTTTTTTCTTAAAATGCATCGATTTACGCAAAATTCCCCGTAAAGTGCTATTACAGAGTTTCGAAAAAATCAACGTAAAAAGACCAAGAAATTTAGGTAACGGAATTTGTTTATATGGAAAATGATACGAAAAGCCAGTTGCAACTACAATAATGTAGAAGAAAATATATGAAAAACGTCCCGCTTGAAATCCACCAGTTTACGTAAAAATCACCGTAAAATGATAGCTATTTAAAAAAAAAAATTCTAGAAAAGTTAAATTATGTACAAAAAGTCAATTTTAGCTACGATAATGTGGAAAACACTAGTTTCAACAAAGATAACGTAAAAAGAAATAAGAAAATGATTTTCTTAAAATGCATCGATTTACGCAAAATTCCCCGTAAAGAGCTATTACAGAGTTTCGCAAAAAATCAAGGTAAAAAGACCCAGAAATTTAGGTAACGGAATTTGTTTATATGCAAAATGATACGAACAGCCAGTTACAACTGCAATAATGTAGAAAAAAATATGAGAAATGGCCCGTTTAAAATCCATCAGTTTACGTAAAAATCACCGTAAAGTGCAAGGCTATTAAAAAAAAATATTGTAGAAAAGTTAAATTACGTACAAAAAGTCAATTTTAGCTACACTGTTAAAAATAAATCCGAAAATTCACGGTAAAAGTACTGGCAGCGAAGTTGCCGGACTTTTTCCGTTCCGTTAGTAGATTTTCCGTTTTGAAAAATAAAAGAAGGAAAATCGCCGTTTGCAGCAGCGGTAACTTCCCGTTAACGCTCTCAGAAATCACGGAAATATTCCTCTTAGAACTGACAGAAAAGGACATTTTCCGTTTTAGATAAACTCGGTTTAAAAAAAATCTTGACATCTCACTTGGTGCTGCCATCTGTCGACTTTGCGGGAGTATTTACTATCTGACATACGTCAAGAACAGCTTTTGGTCGACTTTGGGTTTTGAACCAGGGGTGATATTGCCTCGAGTCCAGCGTCTTGCCGGTTTGACCAGCGGGCGCTTGCTAGATTAGCAGTTTGAACGGAATCTTTTGGAAATTCTCAAAATGGCGGCTTAGAACAGACATAATTTGGGGTTTAGAAGCTTGGTAATTTTGAAGTTAATTGCGAGGAGATTTCGTTATGAGATGATGTTGATGTTTTAAAATTGTAATATTAATACAGGATAAAAACATGAATTATATATATTCTTAACTTGATTGTTAGATGTAAAATATGAATATTATATTTGAATTAAATTCGATAAAAAATGTTTGCTTGTTTAAGAAAAGAGATTTTTTTTTCCAACTATTATATATTTTTTAAATGTGTTCGCTTAGAATATATTTTCAGTGCGAGTACTTTTTATTACTTTAAAAACTAAATTGTGAATAATTTTAAAGGAATGAGAAAAATATTATTTTCTTTTTATTTGAAAGCATTATTTTTGTATGTTGCTTTTTTGAGTAAAATAGATTTTTATTTTTCACTTAATTTAACTATTATATATATATTTTAATCTGCTTGTTTAGAATATATTTTAAGTGCGAATATTTTCTTATAACTTTAAAAAATAAATTGCAAATAATTTTAAAAGAATGGGAAAATTATTACTTTTTTTAATTCGAAAGTACTATTTTTTTTTTTTTTTTTTTTTTTTTTTTTTAAATAAACTCGAAATTTTAATTTATTAAATTTTTAGTTTCTCTGTGCAACAACATGTCAGTTTTTTAAACATTGAAAATAAATATGCAGCAGATAAGATAACGGAATATCTCCGTTATCCCCTTTTGTCTCCGTCCGTTCCGTTGTTTTCAGGAAATATGAGGAAATTTTCTGTTTTTTAACGGAAAATACCCTTTTGTCGCAAAAAAGGACTTTTTCTGTGAAATTCAGGAAAAAAATACCCGTGAATTTCAGATTTTTTTTAACAGTGTACGATAATGTGGAAAACACTAGTTTCAACTACGATAACGTAAAAAGAAATAAGAAAAATTATTTTCTTAAAATGCATCGATTTACGCAAAATTCCCCGTAAAGTTCTATTACAGAATTTCGCAAAAAATCAAGGTAAAAAGACCAAGAAATTTAGGAAACGGAATTTGTTTATATGGTAAATGATACGAAATGCCAGTTGATACTACAATAATGTAGAAAAAAATATATGAAAAACGGCCCGTTTATAATCCACCAGTTTACGTAAAAATCACCGTAAAGTGCAAGCTAAAAATTTAAATTATGTACAAAAAGTCAATTTTAACTACGATAATGGAGAAAACATTGGTTTCAACTACGATAACTTAAAAAGAAATAAAAAAATTATTTTCTTAAATTCCATCAATTTACGCAAAATTCCCCGTAAAGTGTGCTGCAAAAGATTTTCGCAAAAAATTAATGTAAAAAGACCAACAAATTTAAGTAACGGAATTTGTATATAGGGAAAGTGATACTAAAAGGCAGTTGCAACTACGATAATGTAGAAAATTATGAAGAACGGCACATTTAAAATCAACTGATTGCGTTTAGATACTATCGGTTTACGAAAAAGTCACCGTAAAGTTTTTTTTTTTTAATTTTATGAAAAGTCATCGTAAATTGATTAAAATATTTAGGTATCTGAACACATTTAAAGTGAAAATATTACAATTAGCCAGTTTCAACTACGATAACGTAAAAAGAAATAAAAAAAATGATTTCCTAAAATCCATCACTTTACGCAAAATTCCCCGTAAAGTGTGCCATTAAAGATTTTCGCAAAAAATCAATGTAAAAAGACCAACAAATTTAAGTAACGGAATTTGTTTACATGGAAAATGATACGAAAAGCCAGTTACATAGACAATAATGTAGAAAAAAATATATGAAAAACATCCCGTTTGAAATCCACCAGTTTACGCAAAAATAACCGTAAACTGCAAGCTATTTAAAAAAAAAAATCTAGAAAAGTTAAATTATGTACAAAAAGTCAATTTTAGCTACGATAATGTGGAAAACACTAGTTTCAACTACGATAACGTAAAAAGAAACAAGAAAAATGATTTTCTTAAAATGCATCGATTTACGCAAAATTCCCCGTAAAGTGCTATTACAGAGTTTCGAAAAAATCAACGTAAAAAGACCTACAGATTTAAGTAACGGAATTTGTTTATAGGGAAAATGATATGAAAAGCCAGTTACATCTACAATAATGTAGAAAAAAATTTATGAAAAACGCCCCGTGTAAAATCCCCCAGTTTACGTAAAACTCGCCGTAAAAAAAAAATACTAAAAAAGTTCAGTTATGTACAAAAAGTCAATTTTAACTACGATAGTGTGGAAAACACTACTTTCAACTACGATAACGTAAAAAGAAATAGAAAAAATGATTTTCTTAAAATCCACTGATTTACGCAAAATTCCCCGTAAAGTGCTATTAAAGATTTTCGCTAAAAATCAATGTAAAAAGACCAACAAATTTAAGTAACGGTATTTGTTTATAGGGAAAATGATACTAAAAGGCAATTGCAACTACGATAATGTTTAAAAAGTTATGATAACCGGCACATTTAAAATCAATCTATTGCGTTTAGATACTATCCTTTTACGCAAAAGTCAGCGTACAGTTTTTTTTTTTTTCAATTTTATGAAAAATCATCGTAAATAACTCAAAATATTTAGGTATCTGAACATGTTTAAAGGGAAAATATTACGAATAGCCAGTTTCAACTACGATAACGTAAAAATAAATAAGAAAAATGATTTGCTTAAAATCCATCGCTTTACGCAAAATTCCCCGTATAGTGCTATTAAAGATTTTCGCAAAAAATCAATGTAAAAAGACCAACAAATTTAGGTAACGGAATTTGTTTACATGGAAAATGATACGAACAGCCAGTTACAACTACAATAATGTAGAAAAAAATATGTGAAAAAGGGCCCGTGTAAAATCCCCCAGTTTACGTAAAACTCACCGCAAAGGGCATTTAAAAAAAAATACTAAAAAATTTCAGTTATGTACAAAAAGTCAATTTTAGCTACGATAATGTGGAAAACACTAGATTCAACAAAGATAACGTAAAAAGAAATAAGAAAAATGTTTTTCTTAAAATGCATCGATTTACGCAAAATTCCCCGTAAAGTGCTATTACAGAGTTTCGAAAAAATCAACGTAAAAAGACCAAGAAATTTAGGTAACGGAATTTGTTTATATGGAAAATGATACGAAAAGCCAGTTGCAACTACAATAATGTAGAAAAAAATATATGAAAAACGTCCCGTTTGAAATCCACCAGTTTACGTAAAAATCACCGTAAAGTGATAGCTATTTAAAAAAAAAAAATTCTAGAAAAGTTAAATTATGTACAAAAAGTCAATTTTAGCTACGATAATGTGGAAAACACTAGTTTCAACTACGATAACGTAAAAAGAAATAAGAAAAATGATTTTCTTAAAATGCATCGATTTACGCAAACTTCCCCGTAAAGTGCTATTACAGAGTTTCGCAAAAAATCAAGGTAAAAAGACCCAGAAATTTAGGTAACAGAATTTGTTTATATGCAAAAAAAAAAATTCTAGAAAAGTTAAATTATGTACAAAAAGTCAATTTTAGCTACGATAATGTGGAAAACACTAGTTTCAACAAAGATAACGTAAAAAGAAATAAGAAAATGATTTTCTTAAAATGCATCGATTTACGCAAACTTCCCCGTAAAGTGCTATTACAGAGTTTCGCAAAAAATCAAGGAAAAAAGACCCAGAAATTTAGGTAACAGAATTTGTTTATATGCAAAAAAAAAAATTCTAGAAAAGTTAAATTATGTACAAAAAGTCAATTTTAGCTACGATAATGTGGAAAACACTAGTTTCAACTACGATAACGTAAAAAGAAATAAGAAAAATGATTTTCTTAAAATGCATCGATTTACGCAAAATTCCCCGTAAAGTTCTATTACAGAATTTCGCAAAAAATCAAGGTAAAAAGACCAAGAAATTTAGGAAACGGAATTTGTTTATATGGTAAATGATACGAAATGCCAGTTGATACTACAATAATGTAGAAAAAAATATATGAAAAACGGCCCGTTTATAATCCACCAGTTTACGTAAAAATCACCGTAAAGTGCAAGCTAAAAATTTAAATTATGTACAAAAAGTCAATTTTAACTACGATAATGCAGAAAACATTGGTTTCAACTACGATAACTTAAAAAGAAATAAAAAAATTATTTTCTTAAATTCCATCAATTTACGCAAAATTCCTAGTAAAGTGTGCTGCAAAAGATTTTCGCAAAAAATTAATGTAAAAAGACCAACAAATTTAAGTAACGGAATTTGTATATAGGGAAAGTGATACTAAAAGGCAGTTGCAACTACGATAATGTAGAAAAATTATGAAGAACGGCACATTTAAAATCAACTGATTGCGTTTAGATACTATCGGTTTACGAAAAAGTCACCGTAAAGTTTTTTTTTTTTTAATTTTATGAAAAGTCATCGTAAATTGATTAAAATATTTAGGTATCTGAACACATTTAAAGTGAAAATATTACAATTAGCCAGTTTCAACTACGATAACGTAAAAAGAAATAGAAAAAATTATTTTCTTAAAATCCACTGAGTTACGCAAAATTCCCCGTAAAGTGCTATTAAAGATTTTCGCTAAAAATCAATGTAAAAAGACCAACAAATTTAAGTAACGGTATTTGTTTATAGGGAAAATGATACTAAAAGGCAGTTGCAACTACGATAATGTTTAAAATGTTATGATAACCGGCACATTTAAAATCAATCTATTGCGTTTAGATACTATCCATTTACGCAAAATTCACCGTACAGATTTTTTTTTTATTTTATGAAAAATCATCGTAAATAACTCAAAATATTTAGGTATGTGAACATGTTTAAAGGGAAAATATTAGGAATAGCCAGTTTCAACTACGATAACGTAAAAATAAGTAAGAAAAATGATTTGCTTAAAATCCATCGCTTTACGCAAAATTCCCCGTATAGTGCTATTAAAGATTTTCGCAAAAAATCAATGTAAAAAGACCAACAAATTTAGGTAACGGAATTTGTTTACATGGAAAATGATACGAACAGCCAGTTACATCTACAATAATGTAGAAAAAAATATGTGAAAAATGGCCCGTGTAAAATCCCCCAGTTTATGTAAAACTCACCGCAAAGGGCATTTAAAAAAAAATAATAATAAAAAAGTTGAGTTATGTACAAAAAGTCAATTTTAGCTACGATAATGTGGAAAACACTAGTTTCAACAAAGATAACGTAAAAAGAAATAAGAAAAATGTTTTTCTTAAAATGCATCGATTTACGCAAAATTCCCCGTAAAGTGCTATTACATAATTTCGGAAAAAATGAAGGTAAAAAGACCAAGAAATTTAGGAAACGGAATTTGTTTATATGGTAAATGATACGAAATGCCATTTGATACTACAATAATGTAGAAAAAAATATATGAAAAACGGCCCGTTTATAATCCACCAGTTTACGTAAAAATCACCGTAAAGTGAAAGGTAGAAATTTAAATTATGTACAAAAAGTCAATTTTAACTACGATAATGGAGAAAACATTGGTTTCAACTCCCATAATTTAAAAAGAAATAAAAAAATGATTTTCTTAAATTCCATCAATTTACGCAAAATTCCCCGTAAAGTGTGCTGTAAAAGATTTTCGCAAAAAATCAATGTAAAAAGACCAACAAATTTAAGTAACGGAATTTGTATATAGGGAAAATGATACTAAAAGGCAGTTGCAACTACGATAATGTAGAAAAATTATGAAGAACGGCACATTTAAAATCAACTGATTGCGTTTAGATACTATCGGTTTACGAAAAAGTCACCGTAAAGTTTATTTTTAATTTTATGAAAAGTCATCGTAAATTGATTAAAATATTTAGGTGTCTGAACACATTTAAAGTGAAAATATTACGATGAGCCAGTTTCAACTACGATAGCGTAAAAAGAAATAAAAAAAAATGATTTCCTAAAATCCATCACTTTACGCAAAATTCCCCGTAAAGTGTGCCATTAAAGATTTTCGCAAAAAATCAATGTAAAAAGACCAACAAATTTAAGTAACGGAATTTGTTTACATGGAAAATGATACGAAAAGCCAGTTACATAGACATTAATGTAGAAAAAAATATATGAAAAACATCCCGTTTGAAATCCACCAGTTTACGCAAAAATAAACGTAAAGTGCAAGCTATTTAAAAAAAAAAAATTCTAGAAAAGTTAAATTATGTACAAAAAGTAAATTTTAACTACGATAGTGTGGAAAACACTAGTTTAAACTACGATAACGGAAAAAGAAATAAGAAAAATGATTTTCTTAAAAAGCATCGATTTACGCAAAATTCCCCGTAAAGTGCTATTACAGAGTTACGTAAAAAATCAACGTGAAGAGACCAAGAATTTTAGGTAACTGAATTTTTTTATATGGTAAATGATACGAAAAGCCAGTTGACACTGCAATAATGTAGAAAAAAATATATGAAAAACGGCCCGTGTAAAATCCCCCAGTTTACGTAAAACTCACATTAAAGTGCAAGCTATTTAAAAAAAAAAATTTCTAAAAAATTTAAATTATGTACAAAAAGTCAATTTTAACTATGATAGTGTGGGAAACACTAGTTTCAACAAAGGAAACGTAAAAAGAAATAAAAAAAATGATTTTCTTAAAATCCATCGATTTACGCAAAATTCCCCGTAAAGTGCTATTACAGATTTTCGCAAAAAATCAATGTAAAAAGACGAAGAAATTTAGGTAACGGAATTTGTTTACATGGAAAATGATACGAAAAGCTAGTTACATCTACAATAATGTAGAAAAAATATGTGAAATTGTCCCGTTTGAAATCCACCAGTTTACGTAAAAATCACCGTAAAGTGCGAGCTATTTAAAAAAAAAATTCTAGAAAAGTTAAATTATGTAGAAAAAGTCAATTTTAACTACGATAATGGGGAAAACATTGGTTTCAACTACGATAACTTAAAAAGAAATAAAAAAATGATTTTCTTAAATTCCATCAATTTACGCAAAATTCCCCGTAAAGTGTGCTGTAAAAGATTTTCGCAAAAAATCAATGTAAAAAGACCAACAAATTTAAGTAACGGAATTTGTATATAGGGAAAATGATACTAAAAGGCAGTTGCAACTACGATAATGTAGAAAAATTATGAAGAACGGCACATTTAAAATCATCTGATTGCGTTTAGATACTATCGGTTTACGAAAAAGTCACCGTAAAGTTTATTTTTAATTTTATGAAAAGTCATCGTAAATTGATTAAAATATTTAGGTGTCTGAACACATTTAAAGTGAAAATATTACGATTAGCCAGTTTCAACTACGATAACGTAAAAAGAAATTAAAAAAAATGATTTCCTAAAATCCATCACTTTACGCAAAATTCCCCGTAAAGTGTGCCATTAAAGATTTTCGCAAAAAATCAATGTAAAAAGACCAACAAATTTAAGTAACGGTATTTGTTTACATGGAAAATGATACGAAAAGCCAGTTACATAGACATTAATGTAGAAAAAAATATATGAAAAACATCCCGTTTGAAATCCACCAGTTTACGCAAAAATAAACGTAAAGTGCAAGCTATTTAAAAAAAAAATTCTAGAAAAGTTAAATTATGTACAAAAAGTAAATTTTAACTACGATAGTGTGGAAAACACTAGTTTCAACTACGATAACGGAAAAAGAAATAAGAAAAATGATTTTCTTAAAAAGCATCGATTTACGCAAAATTCCCCGTAAAGTGCTATTACAGGGTTACGTAAAAAATCAACGTGAAGAGATCAAGAATTTTAGGTAACTGAATTTTTTTATATGGTAAATGATACGAAAAGCCAGTTGACACTGCAATAATGTAGAAAAAAATATATGAAAAACGGCCCGTGTAAAATCCCCCAGTTTACGTAAAACTCACATTAAAGTGAGTTTTACGTAATTAAATTTTAAATTAAAAAAAAAAAAAAATTCTAAAAAATTTAAATTATGTACAAAAAGTCAATTTTAACTATGATAGTGTGGGAAACACTAGTTTCAACAACGATAACGTAAAAAGAAATAAGAAAAATGATTTGCTTAAAATCCATCGCTTTACGCAAAATTCCCCGTAAAGTGCTATTACGGAGTTTCGTAAAAAATCAAGGTAAAAATACCAAGAAATTTAGGTAACGGAATTTGTTTATATGGTAAATGATACGAAAGGCCAGTTGACACTACAATAATGTAGAAAAAATATATGAAAAACGGCCCGTTTATAATCCACAAGTTTACGTAAAAATCACCGTAAAGTGCAAGCTATTTAAAAAAAAAATTCTAAAAAATTTAAATTATGTACAAAAAGTCAAATTTAACTACGATAATGGGGAAAACACTAGTTTCAACAACGATAACGTAAAAAGAAATAAGAAAAATGATTTGCTTAAAATCCATCGCTTTACGCAAAATTCCCCGTAAAGTGCTATTACGGAGTTTCGTAAAAAATCAAGGTAAAAATACCAAGAAATTTAGGTAACGGAATTTGTTTATATGGTAAATGATACGAAAGGCCAGTTGACACTACAATAATGTAGAAAAAATATATGAAAAACGGCCCGTTTATAATCCACAAGTTTACGTAAAAATCACCGTAAAGTGCAAGCTATTTAAAAAAAAAAATTCTAAAAAATTTAAATTATGTACAAAAAGTCAGTTTTAACTACGATAATGGGGAAAACACTATAGTTTCAACTACGATAACGTAAAAAGAAATAAAAAAAATGGTTATTTTAAAATCCATTGATTTACGCAAAATTTCCCGTAAAGTGTGCTGTTAAAGATTTTCGGAAAAAATCAATGTAAAAAGACCAACAAATTTAAGTAACGGAATTTGTAGATAGGGAAAATGATACTAAAAGGCAGTTGCATCTACGATAATGTAGAAAAATTATGAAGAACGGCACATTTAAAATCAACTGATTGCGGTTAGATACTATCGGTTTACGCAAAAGTCACCGTCAATTTTTTTTTAATTTTATGAAAAGTCATCGTAAATAGATTAAAATATTTAGGTATCTGAACATATTTAAAGTGAAAATATTACGATTAGCGAGCTTCAACTACGATAACGTAAAAAGAAATAAGAAAATCAGTATACTTAAAATCCACTGATTTACGCAAAATTCAGTTTACGTAAAAATCACCGTAAAGTGCAAGCTATTTTAAAAAAAATTTCTAAAAAATTTAAATTATGTACAAAAAGTCAATTTTAACTACGATAATGTGGAAAAAACTAGTTTCAACTACGATAACGTAAATAGAAATAAAAAAAATGATTTTCATAAATTCCGTCGATTTACGCAAAATTCCCCCTTAAAGTGTGGTGTTAAAGATTTTCGCAAAAAAACAATGTAAAAAGACCAACAAATTTAAGTAACGGAATTTGTATATAGGGAAAATGATACTAAAAGGCAGTTGCAACTACGATAATGTAGAAAAAAGTATATGAAAAACGGCCAGTTTAAAATCCACCAGTTTACGTAAAAATCACCGTAAAGTGCAAGCTATTTATAAAAAAATACTAAATAAGTTCAGTTATGTACAAAAAGTCAGTTTTAACTACGATAGTGTGGAAAACACTAGTTTCAACAAAAGAAACGTAAAAAGAAATAAAAAAAAAATGATTTTCTTAAAATCCATCGATTTACGCAAAATTCCCTGTAAAGTGCTATTACAGAGTTTCGCAGAAAATCAACGTAAAAAGACCAACAAATCAAAGTAACGGAATTTGTATATAGGGAAAGTGATACTAAAAGGCAGTTGCAACTACGATAATGTAGAAAAATTATGAAGAACGGCACATTTAAAATCAACTGATTGAATCAACTCAAAGTATTTAGGAATCTGAACATGTTTAAAGGGAAAATATTACGAATAGCCAGTTTCAACTACGATAACGTAAAAATAAATAAGAAAAATGATTTGCTTATAATCCATCGCTTTACGCAAAAATTCCCCGTATAGTGCTATTAAAGATTTTCGCAAAAAATCAATGTAAAAAGACCAACAAATTTAGGTAACGGAATTTGTTTACATGGAAAATGATACGAAAAGCCAGTTACATCTACAATAATGTAGAAAAAAATATATGATAAACGGCCCGTTTAAAATCCACCAGTTTACGTAAAAATCACCGTAAAGTGCAAGCTATTTATAAAAAAATAAATTCTAAAAAAGTTAAATTATGTACAAAAACTCAATTTTAACTACGATAATGGGGAAAACACTAGTTTCAACTACGATAACGTAAAAAGAAATTTAAAAAAAATGATTTTCTTAAATTCCATCAATTTACGCAAAATTCCCCGTAAAGTGTGCTGTTACAGATTTTCGCAAAAAATCAATGTAAAAACACCAACAAATTTAAGTAACGGAATTTGTATATAGGGAAAATGATACTAAAAGGCAGTTTCAACTACGATAATGTAGAAAAATTATGAAGAACGGCACATTTAAAATCAACTGATTGCGTTTAGATACTATCGGTTTACGCAAAAGTCACCGTAAAGTAATTTTTTTTATTTTTTGAAAAGTCATCGTAAATAGATTAAAATATTTAGGTATCTGAACATATTTAAAGTGAAAATATTACGATTAGCCAGTTTCAACTACGATAACGTAAAAAGAAATAAGAAAAACAGTATACTTAAAATCCACTGATTTATGCAAAATTCCCCGTAAACTGCTATTAAAGATTTTCGCAAAAAATCAATGTAAAAAGACCAACAAATTTAGGTACCGGAATTTGTTTACATGGAAAATGATACAAAAATCCAGTTACATCTACAATAATGTAGAAAAAGATATATGAAAAACGGCCCGTGTAAAATCCACCAGTTTACGCAAGAATCGCCGTAAAGTGCAAGCTATTTAAAAAAATAAATTCTAAAAAACTTAAATTAAGTACAAAAAGTCAAATTTAACTAAGATAATGTGGTAAACACTAGTTTCAACTACGATAACATATAAAGAAATAAAAAAAATGATTTTCTTAAAATGCATCGATTTATGCAAAATTCCCCGTAAAGTGCTATTACAGAGTTTCGCAAAAAATCAACGTAAAAAGACAAAGAAATTTAGGTAACGGAATTTGTTTATATGGAAAATGATAAGAAGAGACAGTTGACACTACAATAATGTAGAAAAAAATATATGAAAAACGGCCCGTGTAAAATCCACCAGTTTACGCAAGAATCGCCGTAAAGTGCAAGCTATTTAAAAAAATAAATTCTAAAAAACTTAAATTAAGTACAAAAAGTCAAATTTAACTACGATAATGTGATAAACACTAGTTTCAACTAATAACGTAAAAAGAAATAAGAAAAATGATTTTCTTAAAATGCATCGATTTACGCAAAATTCCCCGTAAAGTGCTATTACAGAGTTTCGCAAAAAATCAAGGTAAAAAGACCAAGAAATTTAGGAAATGGAATTTGTTTATATGGTAAATGATACGAAAAGCCATTTGACACTACAATAATGTAGAAAAAAATATATGAAAAACGGCCCGTTTATAATCCATAAGTTTACGTAAAAATCACCGTAAAGTGCAAGCTATTTTAAAAAAAAAAATCTAAAAAATTTAAATTATATACAAAAAGTCAATTTTAAGTACGATAATGTGGAAAAAACTAGTTTCAACTACGATAACGTAAATAGAAATAAAAAAAATGATTTTCATAAATTCCGTCGATTTACGCAAAATTCCCCCTTAAAGTGTGGTGTTAAAGATTTTCGCAAAAAACAATGTAAAAAGACCAACAAATTTAAGTAACGGAATTTGTATATAGGGAAAATGATACTAAAAGGCAGTTGCAACTACGATAATGTAAAAAAATTATGAAGAACGGCACATTTAAAATCAACTGATTGCGTTTATATACTATCGGTTTACGCAAAAGTCACCGTAACTTTTTTTTTTTAATTTTATGAAAAGTCATTGTAAATAGATAAAAATATTTAGGTATCTGAACATATTTGAAGTGAAAATATTACGATTAGCCAGTTTCAACTACGATAACGTAAAAAGAAATAAAAAAATGATTTGCTTAAAATCCATCGCTTTACGCAAATTCCCCGTAAAGTGCTATTAAAGATTTTCGCAAAAAATCAATGTAAAAAGACCAAGAAATATAGGTAACGGAATTTGTTTATATGGAAAATGATACGAAAAGCCAGTTGCAACTACAATAATGTAAAAAAAAATATATGAAAAACGTCCCGTTCTAAATCCACCAGTTTACGCAAAAATCACCGTAAAGTGCAAGCTATTTAAAAAAAAATTCTACAAAAGTTAAATTATGTACAAAAAGTCAATTTTAGCTACTATAATGGGGAAAACACTAGTTTCAACTACGATAACGAAAAAAGAAATTTAAAAAAATGATTTTTTTTAAATCCATCGATTTACGCAAAATTCCCCGTAAAGTGCTATTACAGAGTTTCGCAAAAAATCAAGGTAAAAAGACCAAGAAATTTAGGAAACGGAATTTGTTTATATGGTAAATGATACGAAAAGCCAGTTGACACTGCAATAATGTAGAAAAAATATAAGAAAAACGGCCCGTTTATAATCCACCAGTTTACGTAAAAATCACCGTAAAGTGCAAGCTATTTTAAAAAAAAATTCTAAAAAATTTAAATTATGTACAAAAAGTCAATTTTAACTACGATAATGTGGAAAAAACTAGTTTCAACTACGATAACGTAAATAGAAATAAAAAAAATGATTTTCATAAATTCCGTCGATTTACGCAAAATTCCCCCTTAAAGTGTGGTGTTAAAGATTTTCGCAAAAAAACAATGTAATAAGACCAACAAATTTAAGTAACGGAATTTGTATATAGGGAAAATGATACTAAAAGGCAGTTGCAACTACGATAATGTAGAAAAAAGTATATGAAAAACGGCCCGTTTAAAATCCACCAGTTTACGTAAAAATCACCGTAAAGTGCAAGCTATTTATAAAAAAATACTAAATAAGTTCAGTTATGTACAAAAAGTCAGTTTTAACTACGATAGTGTGGAAAACACTAGTTTCAACAAAAGAAACGTAAAAAGAAATTAAAAAAAATGATTTTCTTAAAATCCATCGATTTACGCAACATTCCCTGTAAAGTGCTATTACAGAGTTTCGCAGAAAATCAACGTAAAAAGTTTTTTTACATGGAAAATGATACGAAAAGACAGTTACATCTACAATAATGTAGAAAAAAATATATGATAAACGGCCCGTTTAAAATCCACCAGTTTACGTAAAAAATCACCGTAAAGTGCAAGCTATTTATAAAAAAATAAATTCTAAAAAAGTTAAATTATGTACAAAAACTCAATTTTAACTACGATAATGGGGAAAACACTAGTTTCAACTACGATGACGTAAAAAGAAATTTAAAAAAAATGATTTTCTTAAATTCCATCAATTTACGCAAAATTCCCCGTAAAGTGTGCTGTTACAAATTTTCGCAAAAAATCAATGTAAAAACACCAACAAATTTAAGTAACGGAATTTGTATATAGGGAAAATGATACTAAAAGGCAGTTGCAACTACGATAATGTAGAAAAATTATGAAGAACGGCACATTTAAAATCAACTGATTGCGTTTAGATACTATCGGTTTACGCAAAAGTCACCGTAAAGTAATTTTTTTTATTTTTTGAAAAGTCATCGTAAATAGATTAAAATATTTAGGTATCTGAACATATTTAAAGTGAAAATATTACGATTAGCCAGTTTCAACTACGATAACGTAAAAAGAAATAAGAAAAACAGTATACTTAAAATCCACTGATTTATGCAAAATTCCCCGTAAACTGCTATTAAAGATTTTCGCAAAAAATCAATGTAAAAAGACCAACAAATTTAGGTAACGGAATTTGTTTACATGGAAAATGATACGAAAAGCCAGTTACAACTACAATAATGTAGAAAAAAATATATGAAAAACGGCCCGTGTAAAATCCACCAGTTTACGCAAGAATCGCCGTAAAGTGCAAGCTATTTAAAAAAATAAATTCTAAAAAACTTAAATTAAGTACAAAAAGTCAAATTTAACTAAGATAATGTGGTAAACACTAGTTTCAACTACGATAACATATAAAGAAATAAGAAAAATGATTTTCTTAAAATGCATCGATTTACGCAAAATTCCCCGTAAACTGCTTTAACAGAGTTTCGCAAAAAATCAACGTAAAAAAAAAGAAATTTAGGTAACGGAATTTGTTTATATGGAAAATGATAAGAAGAGACAGTTGACACTACAATAATGTAGAAAAAAATATATGAAAAACGGCCCGTGTAAAATCCCCCAGTTTAAGTAAAACTCACCGTAAAGTGCAAGCTATTTAAAAAATTAAATTATAAAAAAGTTAAATTATGTACAAAAAGTCAAATTTAACTACGATAATGTGGAAAAAACTAGTTTCAACTACGATAACGTAAAAAGAAACAAGAAAAATGATTTTCTTAAAATGCATCGATTTACGCAAAATTCCCCGTAAAGTGCTATTACAGATTTTCGCAAAAAATCAATGTAAAAAGACCAAGAAATTTAGGTAACGGAATTTGTTTACATGGAAAATGATACTAAAAGCCAGTTACAACTACAATAATGTAGAATAAAATATCTGAAAAACGGTCCGTTTATAATCCACCAGTTTACGTAAAAATCCCCGTAAAGTGCAAGCTATTTTAAAAAAAAAATTCTAAAAAATTTAAATTATGTACAAAAAGTCAATTTTAACTACGATATCGTGGTAAACACTAGTTTCAACAACGATAACGTAAAAAGAAATAAGAAAAATGATTTGCTTAAAATCCATCGCTTTACGCAAAATTCCCCGTAAAGTGCTATTACGGAGTTTCGTAAAAAATCAAGGTAAAAATACCAAGAAATTTAGGTAACGGAATTTGTTTATATAGTAAATGATACGAAAGGCCAGTTGACACTACAATAATGTAGAAAAAATATATGAAAAACGGCCCGTTTATAATCCACAAGTTTACGTAAAAATCACCGTAAAGTGCAAGCTATTTGAAAAAAAAATTCTAAAAAATTTAAATTATGTACAAAAAGTCAGTTTTAACTACGATAATGGGGAAAACACTAGTTTCAACTACGATAACGTAAAAAGAAATAAAAAAAAAAAATGGTTATTTTAAAATCCATTGATTTACGCAAAATTTCCCGTAAAGTGTGCTGTTAAAGATTTTCGGAAAAAATCAATGTAAAAAGACCAACAAATTTAAGTAACGGAATTTGTAGATAGGGAAAATGATACTAAAAGGCAGTTGCATCTACAATAATGTAGAAAAATTATGAAGAACGGCACATTTAAAATCAACTGATTGCTGTTAGATACTATCGGTTTACGCAAAAGTCACCGTCAATTTTTTTTTAATTTTATGAAAAGTCATCGTAAATAGATTAAAATATTTAGGTATCTGAACATATTTAAAGTGAAAATATTACGATTAGCGAGCTTCAACTACGATAACGTAAAAAGAAACAAGAAAATCAGTATACTTAAAATCCACTGATTTACGCAAAATTCCCCGTAAAGTGCTATTAAAGAATTTCGCAAAAAAACAATGTAAAAAGACCAACAAATTAAATAACGGAATTTGTTTACATGGAAAATGATACGAAAAGCCAGTTACAACTACAATAATGTAGAAAAAAATATATGAAAAACGTCCCGTTTGAAATCCACCAGTTTACGCAAGAATCACCGTAAAGTGCAAGCTATTTAAAAAAATAAATTATAAAAAAGTTAAATTATGTACAAAAAGTCAAATTTAACTACGATAATGTGGTAAACACTAGTTTCAACTACGATAACATAAAAAGAAATAAGAAAAATGATTTTTTTAAAATACATCGATTTACTCAAAATTCCCCGTAAACTGCTTTTACAGAGTTTCGCAAAAAATCAACGTAAAACGACAAAGAAATTTAGGTAACGGAATTTGTTTATATGGAAAATGATACGAAAAGCCAGTTGACACTACAATAATGTAGAAAAAAATATATGAAAAACGGCCCGTTTATAATCCATAAGTTTACGTAAAAATCACCGTAAAGTGCAAACTATTTAAAAAAAAAATCTAAAAAATTTAAATTATGTACAAAAAGTTAATTTTAAGTACGATAATGTGGAAAAAACTAGTTTCAACTACGATAACGTAAAAAGAAACAAGAAAAATGATTTTCTTAAAATGCATCGATTTACGCAAAATTCCCCGTAAAGTCCTATTACAGAGTTTCGAAAAAATCAACGTAAAAAGACCTACAAATTTAAGTAACGGAATTTGTTTATAGGGAAAATGATATGAAAAGCCAGTTACATCTACAATAATGTAGAAAAAAATATATGAAAAACGCCCCGTGTAAAATCCCACAGTTTACGTAAAACTCGCCGTAAAGTGCAAGCTACTAAAAAAAAAAAATACTAAAAAAGTTCAGTTATGTACAAAAAGTCAATTTTAACTACGATAGTGTGGAAAACACTAGTTTCAACTACGATAACGTAAAAAGAAATAGAAAAAATGATTTTCTTAAAATCCACTGATTTACGCAAAATTCCCCGTAAAGTGCTATTAAAGATTTTCGCTAAAAATCAATGTAAAAAGACCAACAAATTTAAGTAACGGTATTTGTTTATAGGGAAAATGATACTAAAAGGCAATTGCAACTACGATAATGTTTAAAAAGTTATGATAACCGGCACATTTAAAATCAATCTATTGCGTTTAGATACTATCCTTTTACGCAAAAGTCAGCGTACAGTTTTTTTTTTTTTCAATTTTATGAAAAATCATCGTAAATAACTCAAAATATTTAGGTATCTGAACATGTTTAAAGGGAAAATATTACGAATAGCCAGTTTCAACTACGATAACGTAAAAATAAATAAGAAAAATGATTTGCTTAAAATCCATCGCTTTACGCAAAATTCCCCGTATAGTGCTGTTAAAGATTTTCGCAAAAAATCAATGTAAAAAGACCAACAAATTTAGGTAACGGAATTTGTTTACATGGAAAATGATACGAACAGCCAGTTACAACTACAATAATGTAGAAAAAAATATGTGAAAAAGGGCCCGTGTAAAATCCCCCAGTTTACGTAAAACTCACCGCAAAGGGCATTTAAAAAAAATACTAAAAAATTTCAGTTATGTACAAAAAGTCAATTTTAGCTACGATAATGTGGAAAACACTAGATTCAACAAAGATAACGTAAAAAGAAATAAGAAAAATGTTTTTCTTAAAATGCATCGATTTACGCAAAATTCCCCGTAAAGTGCTATTACAGAGTTTCGAAAAAATCAACGTAAAAAGACCAAGAAATTTAGGTAACGGAATTTGTTTATATGGAAAATGATACGAAAAGCCAGTTGCAACTACAATAATGTAGAAAAAAATATATGAAAAACGTCCCGTTTGAAATCCACCAGTTTACGTAAAAATCACCGTAAAGTGATAGCTATTTAAAAAAAAAAAATTCTAGAAAAGTTAAATTATGTACAAAAAGTCAATTTTAGCTACGATAATGTGGAAAACACTAGTTTCAACTACGATAACGTAAAAAGAAATAAGAAAAATGATTTTCTTAAAATGCATCGATTTACGCAAACTTCCCCGTAAAGTGCTATTACAGAGTTTCGCAAAAAATCAAGGTAAAAAGACCCAGAAATTTAGGTAACAGAATTTGTTTATATGCAAAATGATACGAACAGTCAGTTACAACTGCAATAATGTAGAAAAAAAAATATGAGAAACGGCCCGTTTAAAATCCATCAGTTTACGTAAAAATCACCGTAAAGTGCAAGGCTATTTAAAAAAAAAATTCTAGAAAAGTTAAATTATGTACAAAAAGTCAATTTTAGCTACGATAATGTGGAAAACACTAGTTTCAACTACGATAACGTAAAAAGAAATAAGAAAAATGATTTTCTTAAAATGCATCGATTTACGCAAAATTCCCCGTAAAGTTCTATTACAGAATTTCGCAAAAAATCAAGGTAAAAAGACCAAGAAATTTAGGAAACGGAATTTGTTTATATGGTAAATGATACGAAATGCCAGTTGATACTACAATAATGTAGAAAAAAATATATGAAAAACGGCCAGTTTATAATCCACCAGTTTACGTAAAAATCACCGTAAAGTGCAAGCTAAAAATTTAAATTATGTACAAAAAGTCAATTTTAACTACGATAATGGAGAAAACATTGGTTTCAACTACGATAACTTAAAAAGAAATAAAAAAATTATTTTCTTAAATTCCATCAATTTACGCAAAATTCCCCGTAAAGTGTGCTGCAAAAGATTTTCGCAAAAAATCAATGTAAAAAGACCAACAAATTTAAGTAACGGAATTTGTATATAGGAAAAATGATACTAAAAGGCAGTTGCAACTACGATAATGTAGAAAAATTATGAAGAACGGCACATTTAAAATCAACTGATTGCGTTTAGATACTATCGGTTTATGAAAAAGTCACCGTAAAGTTTATTTTTAATTTTATGAAAAGTCATCGTAAATTGATTAAAATATTTAGGTGTCTGAACACATTTAAAGTGAAAATATTACGATTAGCCAGTTTCAACTACGATAACGTAAAAGAAATAAAAAAAATGATTTCCTAAAATCCATCACTTTACGCAAAATTCCCCGTAAAGTGTGCCATTAAAGATTTTCGCAAAAAATCAATGTAAAAAGACCAACAAATTTAAGTAACGGAATTTGTTTACATGGAAAATGATACGAAAAGCCAGTTACATAGACATTAATGTAGAAAAAAATATATGAAAAAAATCCCGTTTGAAATCCACCAGTTTACGCAAAAATAAACGTAAAGTGCAAGCTATTTAAAAAAAAAAAAAATTCTAGAAAAGTTAAATTATGTACAAAAAGTAAATTTTAACTACGATAGTGTGGAAAACACTAGTTTCAACTACGATAACGGAAAAAGAAATAAGAAAAATGATTTTCTTAAAAAGCATCGATTTACGCAAAATTCCCCGTAAAGTGCTATTACAGAGTTACGTAAAAAATCAACGTGAAGAGACCAAGAATTTTAGGTAACTGAATTTTTTTATATGGTAAATGATACGAAAAGCCAGTTGACACTGCAATAATGTAGAAAAAAATATATGAAAAACGGCCCGTGTAAAATCCCCCAGTTTACGTAAAACTCACATTAAAGTGCAAGCTATTTAAAAAAAAAAAAATTTCTAAAAATTTTAAATTATGTACAAAAAGTCAATTTCAACTATGATAGTGTGGGAAACACTAGTTTCAACAAAGGAAACGTAAAAAGAAATAAAAAAAATGATTTTCTTAAAATCCATCGATTTACGCAAAATTCCCCGTAAAGTGCTATTACAGATTTTCGCAAAAAATCAATGTAAAAAGACGAAGAAATTTAGGTAACGGAATTTGTTTACATGGAAAATAATAGGAAAAGCTAGTTACATCTACAATAATGTAGAAAAAATATGTGAAATTGTCCCGTTTGAAATCCACCAGTTTACGTAAAAATCACCGTAAAGTGCGAGCTATTTAAAAAAAAAATTCTAGAAAAGTTAAATTATGTAGAAAAAGTCAATTTTAACTACGATAATGGGGAAAACATTGGTTTCAACTACGATAACTTAAAAAGAAATAAAAAAATGATTTTCTTAAATTCCATCAATTTACGCAAAATTCCCCGTAAAGTGTGCTGTAAAAGATTTTCGCAAAAAATCAATGTAAAAAGACCAACAAATTTAAGTAACGGAATCTGTATATAGGGAAAATGATACTAAAAGGCAGGTGCAACTATGATAATGTAGAAAATTTATGAAGAACGGCACATTTAAAATCAACTGATTGCGTTTAGATACTATCGGTTTACGAAAAAGTCACGGTAAAGTTTTTTTTTAATTTTATGAAAAGTCATCGTAAATTGATTAAAATATTTAGGTATCTGAACACATTTAAAGTGAAAATATTACGATTAGCCAGTTTCAACTACGATAACGTAAAAGAAATAAAAAAAATGATTTCCTAAAATCCATCACTTTACGCAAAATTCCCCGTAAAGTGTGCTATTAAAGATTTTCGCAAAAAATCAATGTAAAAAGACGAACAAATTTAAGTAACGGAATTTGTTTACATGGAAAATGATACGAAAAGCCAGTTACATAGACAATAATGTAGAAAAAAATATATGAAAAACGTCCCGTTTGAAATCCACCAGTTTACGTAAAAATCACCGTAAAGTGCGAGCTATTTAAAAAAAAAATTCTAGAAAAGTTAAATTATGTACAAAAAGTAAATTTTAGCTACGATAATGTGGGAAACACTTGTTTCAACTACGATAATGGAAAAAGAAATAAGAAAAATGATTTTCTTAAAATCCATCGATTTACGCAAAATTCCCCATAAAGTGCGATTACAGATTTTCGCAAAAAATCAAATCAATGTAAAAAGACCAAGAAATTTAGGTAACGGAATTTGTTTACATGGAAAATGATACGAAAAACCAGTTACATCTACAATAATGTAGAAAAAATATATGAAAAGCGGCCCGTGTAAAATCCCCCAGTTTAAGTAAAACTCACCATAAAGTGCAAGCTATTTAAAAAAATAAATTATAAAAAAGTTAAATTATGTACAAAAGGTCAAATTTAACTACGATAATGTGATAAACACTAGTTTCAACTAGGATAACATAAAAAGAAATAAAAGAACTGATTTTCTTAAAATCCATCGATTTACGCAAAATTCCCCGTAAAGTGCTATTACAGATTTTCGCAAAAAATCAAGGTAAAAAGACCAAGAAATTTAGGAAACGGAATTTGTTTATATGGTAAATGATACGAAAAGCCAGTTGCAACTACAATAATGTAGAAAAAAATACATTAAAAACGTCCCGTTTGAAATCCACCAGTTTACGCAAAAATCACCGTAAACTGCAAGCTATTTAAAAAAAAAACTTCTAGAAAAGTTAAATTATGTACAAAAAGTAAATTTTAGCTACGATAATGTGGAAAACACTAGTTTCAACTACGATAACGTAAAAAGAAACAAGAAAAACGATTTTCTTAAAATGCATCGATTTACGCAAAATTCCCCGTAAAGTGCTATTACAGAGTTTCGCAAAAAATCAACGTAATAAGACCAAGAAATTTAGGTAACGGAATTTGTTTGCATGGAAAATGATACGAAAAGCCAGTTACATCAACAATAATGTAGAAAAAAATATATGAAAAACGGCCCGTGTAAAATCCCCCAGTTTATGTAAAACTCACCGTAAAGTGCAAGCTATTTAAAAAAAATACTAAAAAAGTTCTGTTATGTACAAAAAGTCAATTTTAGCTACGATAATGGGGAAAACACTAGTTTCAACAACGATAACGTAAAAAGAAATAAGAAAAATGATTTGCTTAAAATCCATCGCTTTACGCAAAATTCCCCGTAAAGTGCTATTACGGAGTTTCGTAAAAAATCAAGGTAAAAATACCAAGAAATTTAGGTAACGGAATTTGTTTATATGGTAAATGATACGAAAGGCCAGTTGACACTACAATAATGTAGAAAAAATATATGAAAAACGGCCCGTTTATAATCCACAAGTTTACGTAAAAATCACCGTAAAGTGCAAGCTATTTAAAAAAAAAAAATTCTAAAAAATTTAAATTATGTACAAAAAGTCAGTTTTAACTACGATAATGGGGAAAACACTAGTTTCAACTACGATAACGTAAAAAGAAATAAAAAAAAAATGGTTATTTTAAAATCCATTGATTTACGCAAAATTTCCCGTAAAGTGTGCTGTTAAAGATTTTCGGAAAAAATCAATGTAAAAAGACCAACAAATTTAAGTAACGGAATTTGTAGATAGGGAAAATGATACTAAAAGGCAGTTGCATCTACGATAATGTAGAAAAATTATGAAGAACGGCACATTTAAAATCAACTGATTGCGGTTAGATACTATCGGTTTACGCAAAAGTCACCGTCAATTTTTTTTTAATTTCATGAAAAGTCATCGTAAATAGATTAAAATATTTAGGTATCTGAACATATTTAAAGTGAAAATATTACGATTAGCGAGCTTCAACTACGATAACGTAAAAAGAAATAAGAATATCAGTATACTTAAAATCCACTGATTTACGCAAAATTCCCCGTAAAGTGCTATTAAAGAATTTCGCAAAAAAACAATGTAAAAAGACCAACAAATTTAAGTAACGGAATTTGTTTACATGGAAAATGATACGAAAAGCCAGTTGCAACTACAATAATGTAGAAAAAAATATATGAAAAACATCCCGTGTAAAATCCCCCAGTTTACATAAAACTCACCGTAAAGCGCAAGCTATTTAAACAAAATTACTAAAAAAGTTCAGTTATGTACAAAAAGTCAATTTTAGCTACGATAGTGTGGAAAACACTCGTTTTAACAAAGTAAACGTAAAAAGAAATAAAAAAAAAATGATTTCCTTAAAATGCATCGATTTATGCAAAATTCCCCGTAAAGTGCTATTACAGAGTTTCGCAAAAAATCAACGTAAAAACACAAAGAAATTTAGGTAACGGAATTTGTTTATATGGAAAATGATACGAAAAGCCAGTTGACACTACAATAATGTAGAAAAAAATATGAGAAACGGCCCGTTTAAAATCCAGCAGTTTACGTAAAAATCACCGTAAATTGCGAGCTATTTAAAAAAAAAATTCTAGAAAAGTTAAATTATGTACAAAAAGTCAATTTTAGCTACGATAATGTGGAAAACACTAGTTTCAACTAAGTAAACGTAAAAAGAAATAAAAAAAATGATTTTCTTAAAATCCATAGATTTATGCAATATTCCCCGTAAAGTGCTATTACAGAGTTTCGCAAAAAATCAACGTAAAAAGACCAAGAAATTTAGGAAATGGAATTTGTTTATATGGTAAATGATACGAAAAGCCAGTTGACACTACAATAATGTAGAAAAAAATATATGAAAAACGGCCCGTTTATAATCCACAAGTTTACGTAAAAATCACCGTAAAGTGCAAGCTATTTAAAAAAAAAATCTAAAAAATTTAAATTATGTACAAAAAGCCAGTTTTAACTACGATAATGGGGAAAACACGATCACGTAAAAAGAAATTAAAAAAAATGGTTATCTTAAAATCCATCGATTTACGCAAAATTTCCCGTAATTTGTGCTGTTAAAGATTTTCGGAAAAAATCAATGTAAAAAGACCAACAAATTTAAGTAACGGAATTTGTAGATAGGGAAAATGATACTAAAAGGCAGTTGCATCTACGATAATGTAGAAAAATTATGAAGAACGGCACATTTAAAATCAACTGATTGCGGTTAGATACTATCGGTTTACGCAAAAGTCACCGTAAAGTTTTTTTTTATTTTATGAAAAGTCATCGTAAATAGATTAAAATATTTAGGTATCTGAACATATTTAAAGTGAAAATATTACGATTAGCCAGTTTCAACTACGATAACGTAAAATTAAATAAAATAAAATGATTTCCTGAAATCCATCACTTTACGCAAAATTCCCAGTAAATTGTGCTATTAAAGATTTTCGCAAAAAATCAATGTAAAAAGATCAACAAATTTAAGTAACGGAATTTGTTTACATGGAAAATGATACGAAAAGCCAGTTACTAAATAGATTTAGGTATTAAAAAAAAAAAAAGAAATTTAGGTAACGGAATTTGTTTATATGGAAAATGATAAGAAGAGAAAGTTGACACTACAATAATGTAGAAAAAAAATATATGAAAAACGGCCCGTGTAAAATCCCCCAGTTTAAGTAAAACTCACCGTAAAGTGCAGGCTATTGAAAAAAATAAGTTATAAAAAAGTTAAATTATGTACAAAAACTCAAATTTAACTACGATAATGTGGTAAACACTAGTTTCAACTAGGATAACATAAAAATAAATAAAAAAAATGATTTTCTTATAATCCATCGATTTACGCAAAATTCCCCGTAAAGTGCTATTACAGATATTCGCAAAAATTCAATGTAAAAAGTCCAAGAAATTTAGGTAACGAAATTTGTTTAAATGGAAAATGATACTAAAAGCCAGTTACAACTACAATAATGTAGAAAAAAATATATGAAAAACGGCCCGTTTATAATCCACCAGTTTACGTAAAACTCACCTTAAAGTGCAAGCTTTTTTAAAAAAAAAATTTCTAAAAAAATTAAATTATGTACAAAAAGTCAATTTTAACTACGGTAATGGGAAAAACATTGGTTTCAACTACGATAACGTAAAAAGAAATAAAAAAATGATTTTCTTAAATTCCATCGATTTACGCAAAATTCCCCATAAAGTGTGCTGTAAAAGATTTTCGCAGTAAAAAATCAAAGTAAAAAGACCAACAAATTTAAGTAACGGAATTTGTATATAGGGAAAATGATACTAAAAGGTAGTTGCAACTGCGATAATGTAGAAAAATTATGAAGAACGGCACATTTAAAATCAACTGATTGCGTTTAGATACTATCGGTTTACGAAAAAGTCACCGTAAAGTTTTTTTTTTTATTTTATGAAAAGTCATCGTAAATAGATTAAAATATTTAGGTATTTGAACACATTTAAAGTGAAAATATTACGATTAGCCAGTTTCAACTACGATAACGTAAAAATAAATAAAATAAAATGATTTCCTGAAATCCATCACTTTACGCAAAATTCCCAGTAAATTGTGCTATTAAAGATTTTCGCAAAAAATCAATGTAAAAAGATCAACAAATTTAAGTAACGTAATTTGTTTACATGGAAAATGATACGAAAAGCCAGTTACATAGACAATAATGTAGAAAAAAAGATATGAAAAACGTCCCGTTTGAAATCCACCAGTTTACGCAAAAATTCACCGTAAATTGCGAGCTATTTTAAAAAAAATTCTAGAAAAGTTAAATTATGTACAAAAAGTCAATTTTAGCTACGATAATGTGGGAAACACTAGTTGCAACTACGATAACGTAAAAAGAAATAATAAAAATGATTTTCTTAAAATCCATCGATTTACGCAAAATTCCCCGTAAAGTGCTATTACAGAGTTTCGCAAAAAATCAACGTAAAAAGACCAATAAATTTAGGTAACGGAATTTGTTTACATGGAAAATGATACGAAAAGTCAGTTACATCTACAATAATGTAGAAAAAAAATATATGAAAAACGGCCCGTGTAAAATCCCCCAGTTTATGTAAAACTCACCGTAAAGTGCAAGCTATTTAAAAAAAAAATACTAAAAAAGTTCAGTTATGTACAAAAAGTCAATTTTAGCTACGATAGTGTGGAAAACACTAGATTCAACAACGTAAACGTAAAAAGAAATTAAAAAAAATGATTTTCTTAAAATCCATCGATTTACGCAAAATTCCCCGTAAAGTGCTATTAAAGATTTTCGCAAAAAATCAATGTAAAAAAAACAAATTTAGGTAACGGAATTTGTTTACATGGAAAATGATACGAAAAGCCAGTTACATCTACAATAATGTAGAAAAAAATATATGAAATCGGCCCGTGTAAAATCCCCCAGTTTACGTAAAACTCACCGTAAAGTGCAAGCTATTAAAAAAAAAAAAAATACTAAAAAAGTTCAGTTATGTACAAAAAGTCAATTTTAGTTACGATAGTGTGGAAAACACTAGTTTCAACAAAGTAAACGTAAATTGAACCAAAAAAAATGATTTTCTTAAAATCCTTCGATTTATGCAAAATTCCCCGTAAAGTGCTATTACAGAGTTTCGAAAAAATCAACGTAAAAAGACCAAAAAATTTAGGTAACTGAATTTGTTTATATGGAAAATGATACGAAAAGCCAGTTGCAACTACAATAATGTAGAACAAAATATATGAAAAACGTCCCGTTTGAAATCCACCAGTTTACGTAAAACTCACCGTAAAGTGCAAGCTATTTAAAAAAAAAATTCTAGAAAAGTTAAATTATGTACAAAAAGTCAATTTTAGCTACGATAGTGTGGAAAACACTAGATTCAACAACGTAAACGTAAAAAGAAATTAAAAAAAAATGATTTTCTTAAAATCCATAGATTTACGCAAAATTCCCCGTAAAGTGCTATTAAAGATTTTCGCAAAAAATCAATGTAAAAAGACCAACAAATTTAGGTAACGGAATTTGTTTACATGGAAAATGATACGAAAAGCCAGTTACATCGACAATAATGTAGAGAAAAATATATGAAAAACGTCCCGTTTGAAATCCACCAGTTTACGCATAAATCACCGTAAAGTGCAAGCTATTTTTAAAAAAAAATCTAGAAAAGTTAAATTATGTACAAAAAGTCAATTTTAGCTACGATAATGTGGAAAACACTAGTTTCATCTACGATAACTTAAAAAGAAATAAGAAAAATGATTTTCTTAAAATGCATCGATTTACGCAAAATTCCCCGTAAAGTGCTATTACAGATTTTCGCAAAAAATCAATGTAAAAAGACCGAGAAATTTAAGTAACGGAAATTGTTTACATGGAAAATGATACGAAAAGTCAGTTGCAACTACAATAATGAAGAAAAAAATATATGAAAAACGTCGCGTTTGAAATCCACCAGTTTACGCAAAAATCACCGTAAAGTGCAAGCTACTTAAAAAAAATTCTAAAAAAGTTAAATTTTGAAAATAAAGTCAATTTTAACTACGATGATGTGGAAAACACTAGTTTCAACTACGATAACGTAAAAAGAAATAAAAAAAATGATTTCCTAAAATCCATCACTTTACGCAAAATTCCCCGTAAAGTGTGCCATTAAAGATTTTCGCAAAAAATCAATGTAAAAAGACCAACAAATTTAAGTAACGGAATTTGTTTATAGGGAAAATGATACTAAAAGACAGTTGCAACTACGAAAATGTTGAAAAGGTTATGATGACCGGCACATTTAAAATCAACTGATTGCGTTTATATACTATCGGTTTACGCAAAAGTCACCGTAAAGTTTTTTTTTTAATTTTATAAAAAGTCATTGTAAATAGATTAAAATATTTAGGTATCTGAACATATTTAAAGTGAAAATATTACGATTAGCCAGTTTCAACTACGATAACGTAAAAAGAAATAAAAAAATGATTTGCTTAAAATCCATCGCTTTACGCAAATTTCCCCGTAAAGTGCTATTAAAGATTTTCGCAAAAAATCAATGTAAAAAGACCAACAAATTTAGGTAACGGAATTTGTTTACATGGAAAATGATACGAAAAGCCAGTTACATCTACAATAATGTAGAGAAAAATATATGAAAAACGTCCCGTTTGAAATCCACCAGTTTACGCATAAATCACCGTAAAGTGCAAGCTATTAAAAAAAAAAAAAAATCTAGAAAAGTTAAATTATGTACAAAAAGTCAATTTTAGCTACGATAATGTGGAAAACACTAGTTTCAACTACGATAACGTAAAAAGAAATAAGAAAAATGATTTTCTTAAAATGCATCGATTTACGCAAAATTCCCCGTAAAGTGCTATTACAGAGTTTCGCTAAAAATCAACGTAAAAAGACCAAGAAATTTAGTTAACGGAATTTGTTTATATGGTAAATGATACGAAAAGCCAGTTGACACTACAATAATGTAGAAAAAAAATATATGAAAAACGGCCCGCGAAAAATCCCCCAGTTTACGTAAAACTCACCGTAATGTGCAAGTTATTTAAAAAAAAAAAAATAAATAAAAAAGTTCAGTTATGTACAAAAAGTCAATTTTAACTACGATAGTGTGGAAAACACTAGTTTCAACAAAGGAAACGTAAAAAGAAATAAAAAAAATGATTTTCTGAAAATCCATCGATTTACGCAAAATTCCCCGTAAAGTGCTATTACAGATTTTCGGAAAAAATCAATGTAAAAAGAACAAGAAATTTAGGTAACGGAATTTGTTTACATGGAAAATGATACGAAAAGCCAGTTACAACTACTATTATGTAGAAAAAAATATATGAAAAACGGCCCGTGTAAAATCCCCCAGTTTACGTAAAACTCACCATTTTACTTCAATTAACAAAACATTTTTGCTGACGATACAAAATTTTTTTTTTAGAATTGCAAAAAAAAGTGGTTTTCTACAAAAAAAATTTTTTTGTTGATTCAAACAAAATTTCCATTGACCTATATTTAAACAAAATTTTTGTTTAAATATTGGTCAATAAAAATTGTGTTTGAATCAACAATTTTTTTTTTTTTTTTTTTTTTTTTTTTTTTTTTTTTTTTTTTTTTTGCAATTCCAAAAAAAAAAAAAAAAAAAAAAAAAAAAAATTGTATCGTCAGCAAAAATGTTTTGTTAATTGAAGTAAAATGGTTCAATTTTACTCCCATTTTGCTAAAACAACAAAATGTACTCAACAAAATTGTTTTGTAGTTTTAATCAGTTTCTTTTTCTGAGTGTATTGTTCAGAAATATTTAACTATTCAGAATAAAACACATCTGAAAATTGATTCTTTGGAAGGTTAACCCTTTCAGGGCCAAAGCCCTTCCATTCCTAAAATTTTGAAATGAAGGATTAACACCGGAATTTATGAACAAATTTATTTAGAAATTAAAAAAAAAAAAACAAAAAAAAAAACAAGCTATATTTCAAAAACATACACTGTAAAAAAAAAAAAAAAAAAAAAAAAAAGGGTCGATCTATTAAATAAATTTTAGTTTTTCTCATTGAACCTTTCATTTACTAAAATTTCAGTTGCCTGAAAATCTGTAAGAATTACTAGAAAATAGCTAGCAACGATTCCGGTTTATGATACCAGTTACTAAAGAATTCTGTGGAATACAAATCTACTAAAAGAATTTGAGTAACACCTGATTTTTTTTTTTTTTTTACAATCTAATAAACGGAAAATTTTATACCAAAATTCTGGTGTCATTGTGGTGTTTGGGAATTAAAATTAAATGGTTTCATAAACATACCAACACCCTTGAAATGCTTAAAGGGCCTGTGCCCGCTTAATTACTATGGCAAGTTGTTATATTAAAGATTAAAGGCTGCGGGAAAGTGAAATTACGAAATATCTTCTCTGTCACCAATTTTAAAATAGAATTTTCGGATACTGGCTCATTGACAGGTGCTTCAGGAAGAGAAAGAATATCTGATTCAACTAAATTTAAGAAAGCTACATTTTTTATATTATCGTATGAATTAAAAGAGAGTGAGCGTGGTGGGTACATTTAGATCCACGCTTATACGATTTTGCGGCAAACATATTTAATTTATAACATGCCTTTTATTTTCTTTTAATTTAAAATATCGGTAGGAGTGGAATCTGGCCGGTTCATCTTTTTATAGAGAGCTGAAATTTTATTTCTCTGTATTCTCAGTTCATGTGTCCACCAAACTATTTTCGGTTTGAAAGTGCTCTTATTTTTATTTATTTTTTAATGTTGCAGTTTTCTATTAAAATGTTTACGAATTGTTTGTACATAGGTTCAAAGTCAGGTTTATTATTTATTAAACTGAAGTTTATTTGTGGTACGTTTAGGTCAATAAATAGGTTGTTCCTGAGTTTATTCGTTGATACATTTTTTGTTCTATACCGAAATTCTGTTTCCGAAATTCTTTTGTTTTTTCATCGATTTCTATTGCTATAAGCCTGTGGTCAGTGAAATGGAGATCTGAGAGGGTTGACCAGGACTTGATTTTGGGGAATAATGAAAATGATGACAGGGAATTATCTGGCCAGCTATAAATAGGAGGAAGTACAAAAGTTGGCAGACAGCATGGATCCTTTAAAACAATACGACGGCATTTTGAGGCATGAAAAAATATAGATTTCTTCCTCTGGCATCTTTAATGCGGTAGCCCCATAATGGACCATGGAAGTTAAGATCTCCCAGTAGAAGTTATCCAATTGAAAACTACACATTTGGACAATAAAATTGGTTGGTCGCTAATATGGAAACATTCGTTCGTTAATGATTAAAATGTGTTTGGTACAAGCACAAGTGTTTCCGATTCTGGTTTTCGGCAGTTGGTAATCCTTTTTGCAGAACTGGCTGCCCTTATGAGAGAAAATTTTGAACAAGAAATCGTTCTACAGCAGTCTCTATGAAACATATCTACAGCGCCTGATTAAAGCATGGGCTGATTGGGCTGTGGGCCTGGACTAGACTACCAGATTTTTGAGAGCCTTCGGAAATGGTATGCCGTTTTCGTAAAACTGATATTTTAACACTATTTGGACAAGTGTCAAATAACACCTTTCAAAATTTTTATTTATGTTAAATTTACTTGTAATTCTTAAAGCTAATAAATATTAAAAAAATGTCTTCATTGAAAACGATTTTTGATAGTTTAATAGAAAAATTATAAATAAAAATATTAATAAATCGAGATCTTTTAAAAAATGGCATTTGACACCGGCAGAAATAGTGTTAAATCCGTTTTGCCTTGTACTGATTATAATCAATATTTAGCATTTTTAGAGTAAGAAAAGATTAAAAACAAAAAATATATTTATTTAAATATGAATTTATATAACCATACATGTAATCCATCTTCTAAGTCATCGAAAATGTTTATTTTTTATGGTATAGGATGTGCGGCCTTAAATAAATTCCAAGCCCTGTACATTTCTTTTATTTGATAAGACTTTGTATAGCCTCGTAAATGTAATCGGCTATGAAATCTGCTGCTATTACTGTACGCGGTATGTTTTAACGGAGATATGTGCGTCGGCTATATAATTTAGAAAAGAAAATATATGAGGATTTTATCAATTGATAACTTTACAGTTGTGATTCATATCTTTTGTTTTATATCACACGAATAAAACACATACATTCCAGTAGAAGCCCAATTTTAGTTGCGTTCGTAATTATATACATACGTAGCACCTATAGTCGTCGTCTGGTCCGTCCGTCTGCCCGCATATAACAGCGCAAAAACTACCAAACCGAAACTTAAGTTGATTTGATTGAGAGCTTTCACAAAGATAGTGCGATGAAATTTTCAGCAGACTTACTTTGCTTAGTGTAAAATATGAAGGCATCGGAATTTCTGGAAGTGGTCCCTATCTGCTTCCAATTACAGAAGGTCGTTAGCCCTTTATGGAAACGATTTTTAAAGTTAATTTCTACACATAAACGACATATTCTTTCCAACAATTTGACTTTGTTGGAGAGCCTTGACTTTTGGCTATAGCTCTGGCTCGAAATTTCTATGATAATAGAATTTCCTTGTTACAGTCATGTCCGTTTTTCCCGACACCTCTTGTAAAAACTTTCCAAAGTCTTTTCAATATTCTTGAATTCATTTAAACAGTCCAAATGCAGAAAAAGGCCATTAATCAGGTGATTTTACATCAATTTCTTCAATTGATACACAATTTATTTCCGTTTAGGATTCTTACTTTGCTAAATATGAATCAGTTGAGTTACGGGAGAACGGCTGGGAGACTTTGTTCATATGAAGCTCAATTAATGTCTTTTTCCTATAAAGCTGGCATTTCTTCTTCAAAAATGGGTTCTAAATTATTTTACTGATAATAAAGTGAAATTACCTTAGCTTTACTGCATTTTGTCCTTAAATTTAATTTCATAACAAAATTCCAACAGCAATCACGATTTCTTTTGGAAAATTTTCTTTACATTCACAAACCTATTTCTTTCCTTTTTTTTTCTATTAATTGATAAAAATTGCTCTTCTTTTGATACACTCACTTAAATGAAGCCATGTTTCATCCAGTGTTACGATAAATTTTTATGTATCATCACCTATGTGTTTGTTAAATCTTATTTAAAAAATTAGTAAAATTATTGCTAAGATTATGGCACATATGTTCAGAAATTAACTGTAAAAATCGTTTCCATAAAGTGCGAACGACCTTCTGTAACACTGAGTTAGACACTCCACATTTTGGAAGTAGAGATTGTTTCACTTACCATTTTTACTGATCATTTGTAATGTTACTGGTGGTGTCATCACATTTTAAAGAAAAACAAGGAAAGTCTATTAAAAATCTCATTACATTATTTTCATTAAATTAAAAGTATAAAAAAATTCGAGCCTGATTTTTTGTAAGGGATTTTTATGTTTAGAAAATATTTAGCAATAACGTAAATTTTAGCTAAATGCTTTGTAATTGTAAACATCCCCAATACTGCCTCCATATTTTGTCAATAATGCGCTATTGTTTGGTATACTATTAGGTTAAACAACGAAATCAATTTTCAAACAATCAATTTTTAACAATGATCGATATATATATTTTTATTATTATAACACTAAATACAATTCAACAAATGGAACAACAATGATATTCTGAACAATATAAACTCAAAGTAAGAAAATACTGTTAATTATTTGTTACAAATAACATTTTGTCGTTTATGGTGTTAGTGATACTATTCTGTGAGTCAATTTATTTTGATATTTTGAGCGATTTATAAAAAGTGATTTGTAGTTTTTATTTATAAAACTGACTTTTGTACATCATGGATGCCACGGACACGTCTGTTCGTGATGTTGTAAGATTTCTTTATAACAACGGATACCGCCAGATAAAACATCTTGGTAAGGGCGGATTTGCAAGTGTTTTGTCAGCAAAAATGTTCAATGAAAAAGATGTTGCCATTAAGATTGTGAAAAATGAAAAATGCTGGGATTTAGAGGAAAGTGTTTGGCCCCTCTTACATCACAGAAATGTCCTCCCAATATTGGAAATTATTGAAGTTAAAGAGCTTAACCTCAAACTATTTGTTATGCCTATCCAGCCGTACGTGTTGCATAAAGTGCTGTCAAGTGAAAATTTCCTGTCTGACAAGAATGGTCTCCAAAGAGTGAAACGTTGGTTGATCGATATCTTGAATGGCATGAACTATTTACATTCATCAGGATATGCACATTTAGATCTAAAGAATGACAATATATTGATTAGTGCTGATGATACAGCTATAATTTGTGATTTTTCGGGCCTTCATGAGGTAAACGTCCCACTTAGAAGATTATGTTCTCCGAAGTTATTTAGGCCACCTGAGTGTTACGATGTACACCTGTATAAAAGTGTTGAAGGTGCAGTTGTGATGTATGGCTGTTCGGTATAATGACACTTAATATCTTAACAAGGAATTGGCCAACATTAACAATGGATGTTGTGAAAAATCTGGCAGATTGGAAAGTTAAAGCAGAGCCAGTTTTGAAAGAAGTTCTTAAGAAGCCTGCATTTTTCCATCTTATGAGAAAGTCCTTTCCATGCATTGCTATTCCAGATGAAGAGCTTCTACTTGCTCATGAATTTGTGTCATCGATTATGCAGTGGGACCAGTCGAAAAGACCACCTGTTGAACAAATTCTAGGTCATCCTTTCCTAAGAGATTTGGTAATTGGAGACAATTTATACGAATTAAATACCAAGCCTGAGTTGACTAGCTCTGTCTTGACTAGTCCATCCACAGAGATCTTGATTGAGACGAAGGCTACATGTGGATCATCCTCTATGGAAGAATTAAAAACAGAAAGTAATGAAAGTGTGGCCATCTTAAATGACCTGAATAACCAGCATTCTGAAAGCAAAGAACTGGTTCACGAAAAAGATGACAATTTGTCAGATATTAAAAAGTCGAATGAAAAAGTGGCTTTCTTAATTGACCGTGGTCATCAGTATTTTGAAAATAAAGCATTTGTGCATAAGAAAGATGATATTTCACCAGTAATTGAAAAGTCGAATAATACTGCGGTTTCTAATATTCAAGAGTTTGATGTAGGCGAAACATCTACCACGGGAAATGGTAAGTGTAAAAGATATTTTTAAATTTTGGGTCATGTTTCATGTATTGAGATTTAATGCTAATTTTAGGAAAATATATTTTATAGGAAACTTTATGTGCATGCTTTATTTATTTTGTTTGCTTCGTGCGTTCATAGTATCCACTACTATTAGACAAAAATCTGGATACAAGTAGTAACTGATGTCATCTCTAGTGTACCTCTATAAGTGAGTAGTGTCAGTTAATTGTGATTGATCGAGCACACATTGGTCAAAAACAAATTTCATAAATAATAACAAAAGAATTAATCTTATCATTATCGCCAAGCTAACATTTGAAATATCTTTCACAGTGTATTTGCATCTACGAATCCGAATATACACTTTATGTGTAAGTCACTATACTCTCTTAAAGAGGTACCCCAAGTAGCTATAAACCAATCATGATTTTTTTTAAAGGAATATAAGACTGCAGTTTTTCTGAGAAAAATATAATCTAATATCCTGGAGAAAGTGCAGGCCATGATATTTCAAACAACAGTAATACATGAAGGGGTTGAATTCTTTACAGTTGATAAAAGTATAAAGAAACTTAAATATTAGAAACATCAGATTTTTTTCTTTTACATTTTTAATTTAATATACTTTTATTTCAACATAAGAGAGTGGCCTTAGTTTTTGCACATGCAAAATCTAGAGCAAAATCTTAAAAAATTTGAAAAAATGCTGTATGAATTCCAAATAAAGTTTATTGAAAAAAGGAAAACATTTACTATAATATAGGTACAAAGATTGAAATCAGGTCGTTTTGTTGACAGTCGTTACCTCGTTGAAAAAAGGGGGAAATTAGTGTGTGGGGGGGACTCATATAAATCAATAAAACAATTATTCAAAAATTTGAAAATAGAATTCAAGCTACAAACAGATATGTCCTTCTAGAAAACAATTTCGGCCTCTACGTGCGATAGATTGTTCTGGCGATCGCATCCGCCAGCAAAATATGAGTTCACACATGCTTGAAAAAAAAAAAAGAAATTTTCTTATGCAAAATTTGAGTTTCGCGCGTACTTTCAGGCATTTTGTCCATTTCTTACTCTGATGCTTGGTTATATATACATTTATTTCGTAATTTATTTTAATCTGCAAAGATGCAGTATAAGCTAATAAATGTTATATAAACACTCTGCCGTCCGGCGACACCACAGTGGTGTGGTACATAAATAACTTAATTTTAATCCTTAGATGCTACTTTGGCACCAGAATTTTGGAATGAAAAATTTCCTTTTATCAAGTAGTCGAAGAAAAGATTTTACTTATTTTTGAATAATTTTTTTTCTAAATTCTGGTATCAATCAATCATTTCAACATTTTACGAATAGAAGATTTTTACGAGACATGCGGACGGCAAAGTGTTAAACATTTTAAAACGTAATTTGAACATTTTGAAACATAATTAAACATTTTAAAGCATAATTAACAACTTTAAACATAATGATGACAAACATATTCCTTCAATATTTAAGAGATTAATTTTCCTAATGTTTATTCTTCTTAAGGTACATGAGTGCATGTAAATAATTAAATGATAAAAATTTGAATGAATCACCCTAAAAACAAATGTACACACTGGACGCATTTCGAACTGGAAATTTTTACAGCTCGTCATCAGCCAAAGTAAAAACGTGTTCGTAAGGGGATAAGGTCACAAATGAACAGAAGGGCAGAGATGAGAGCTTACAAGGTACGCGACAGGTGGCGCAAGCTGAAAATAAAACACCAATTCCAGAGGAATTGGTGTTTGTAAGGTGTTTATAATGTGTTTTGTAATAAAAATTACAAAAGTAATTTCCAAGCTGAAGAGATAAAAAGAGATGATGGCAGATTATTAAAAAGATTATCAATTTTTTTAAAAATAAAAAATGCTTCTTGAAAATCCAAGTTAGTGGGAGCCAACTTCCAAAGAAAACACCAATTCCAGAGGAGCATATGTGGAAGAGGAAAATGCAGCCAAAATGATAGGAAAAAAAAGAACGAATATATAAAACGAGAGAAGTAAATAAATAAATAAATAAATAAGTAAAATAAGATAAAATAAAATACATAAAATAATAAATAAATAAATAAATAAAATAAAATAAATAACATAACATAACATAACATAAAATAAATAAATAAAAAATGAATAATAAATAAATAAATAAAAAATGAATAATAAATAAATAAATAAAAATAAAATAAAAGTGACAAGAACAAAAAAGAGGAAAAAAATTAAAAAGTAATTTCCAAGGTGAAGAGACTTGAAGTCCGAAAGAGAGAGGCAATCGAAGATTTGGAAAATTCTTGATTTGAATTTGATATGTATCTCTGATGCTCGCTTAATCTAAACTTTAATACTATCTTAGTTAGACCAATATAACCTAAATTACAAGAACAAGGGATAAAATAAACGCCCCTCAGGTTCTCTGTAGGACTAGGATCTTTCAAAGAAGATAATTTTATTTTATTAATAGGTCAGAAGATAACATTAAAATTGAAACGAGAAAGGATTTTAGAACTTTTCAAACAGAGAGAAGAATAAAATGGCAGAATGATAGAACTAAAATTAGGAGGATTATTAAACTTTTTCCAACTTGGAAATTACTTTTGTAATTTTTTTTCTCTTTTATTTTATTTATTATTTATTTATTTACACATTTATTTATTATGTAATTTTATTTATTTATTTAATTATTTATTTTTTAATTAATTAATAAATTAATTTAATTATTTATTTTTTAATTAATTAATTAAATAATTTAATTATTTATTTCTAATTAATTAATAAATTAATTTAATTATTTATTTTTTAATTAATTAATTAATTTGTAATAAATTAATTTAATTATTTATTTTTTAATTAATTAATTAATTTGTAATAAATTAATTTAATTATTTATTTTTTAATTTACTTCTTGTGTTTCATTTATTCATTTTTTTCCCCAATCATTTTGGTTACGCTTTCAACTTCCGCATGTGCTCCTTTATGATTGGTGTTTTCCTTTCAGCTTGCGCCACTTGTCTCATTCTTTATATGCTCTTCTCTCTGCCCTTATTATGTTCATTTGTGACCTTGCCCCTTACGGCCACTTGTTAATTGTGTTGATGACTTGTTGTTAAAAATTTCCAGCCCGAAACACGTCCTGTGTGTTCTTTTGTTTTTATAGTGATTCATACAAAGTTTTATCCTTTAATTGTGATTTGCCGTCAGTTCTTCGGTGCTGCTTCACATGTTTATGATGTTTGTGAAGGGTGTGGTACATTTCTGCATATAAATTTCATTCTTTCTCAAACAAATATGCCGTGCTAAATTGTGTTGGCGCTTTGGTATAATGATTTAAAAATTATATTATACTAATAACATCATAAAAATGTTCTAAAAATTTTATTGATTTTTCTCCATATTTTTACAGCTTTTCCAAAAAATAAAAAGAAACGTACAAAAAGAATAAAAGAATGGATTATAAAGAAATGGAATCGAATTTTCGAAAAGAAAAAAAAGCATGTGAGTATTCCTTTTTTCCTCTTTCAGTTAAGTACTGTTATTATTATTTTTAAATGACAAAGTCAAATTTATGAAGTAATTTTAAGAATTAAAGCAATGACGTTACAATTAAACTTACTATTTATTAATGTCGGCTGGGTTTTTGAAAAATTTATATAATTGAAAAGAAAAAAAAATATATTAAACTTTTAACTTCATTTAAAACTTTTTTTCGCTTTTTATGTTCGTACCTAACTGGAGAAATTTCTGTGATAATCAATGCGAAGAAAACTTTACATTATTACTGGTATTCAGAGCATTTCGACCCCCTCCCTGGCTACGCCGCTGTCTTGGATCTTTTTCTGAAATGCAATCAATCATTTCGGAAACATTAAGTTTGTTGCATATTGCATATAGACTATGTTTTTTTAATTTTATAGCTATCCAAATTTATTTCCTAATATTTTATATCTAGCAAGGTTTTTCTCTTCCTCAGATGCCTTCACAGATTTTGAAAATGTTTTGTTTAGTGCATATTGCATACGAATCTGTTAGATTTCCCCACTTATTAGTTTAGGGATTCTTTTTTTAACGAAATGGAAGTAACTTTTTCGAATACATTGCATATTAGATACTGACTACGTTACCTACAGTGCGCAAAATAATTATGGCGTCTCAATACTATAGAGGTGGCTGTATTCAGAATCTTAGCTGATATATTATAACGATGAATCATGTGCCATTTCTTCCGTTGCAACATTCAAAGTAAACAGGCATTCATTGGTAGTTGTAGAAGTAGGTGGGCATGCACTATGAAAGCTTATCAGTGAAATCTGGATTTCAGAAGCGCAGAAATTATGGCCTTACTCAATCGAAAGTTCATCTGTATGCGTGTCGTTTAGCAGAAACATTTTTGTTTTAATTTGTAACAACAATTTAAATAGAACATTAACTAAATAATTGATTTAAAGTGGTAGATTAAAAAAAATAATTAATATGCCATGGCTCACGACTTTCTGATATTGAACAGGATAAAACCGATGTTTTAATGTCACAAACGAATATGAATCCTACAGATATTGCCCTAGCTATTGACAGAAGTCCTAAAGGCGTTCTAAATTACCTTAAAGATCCATCAGGACATGGAAAGAAGAAGAGCAAGGGCAGACAACCCTCAATTACAAATAAGGAAGTCCGTCTTCTGAGGTGCAAAACATGAAATAATATTGTAACAGCTCGACAATTACGAGATGAATTAAATTTACCAGTTACTGCTCGTCGAACACAACAGTTGCTGAATACATTTGGACTTAGATCGATGAAACTCCGGAAAAAACCAATGCTGTCTTCAACTCATAAATCTAATCGGAAAGTTTTCGCTCGCAGCCATATTAGTTGGAGCATTGAATGGCGAAATGTTATTTTTTCTGATTAGAAAAGGTTTAATCTGGAATGTCTAGATGGTATACACACCTATTGGAAGGATAATAAAAAAGAACCTTTAGTGTTTTCCACTAGAAAAGAAGGAGGGAGTTCGATCATGATATGATGCGCAATAAGATGGAAAAAGAAAAGCAATATTGAATTCCTATATGGAAAAAGAAACGGTTCTGATTACCTGAACATGTTAAGTAAATACTTTCCTCCAAATAAACTACAAATGGCCCGAAGAAATTGGTTGTTTCAGCAGATCAACTGCAAAATGCATGTGTCAGAAACATCCAAGTGTGGTTCAAGTAAGAAAAAAATGAAACTGCTGAAACCTTGATCAACCAAATCGCCTGATTTGAATGTAATAGAGAATGTTTGGTATATAATGCCAAGAAACGTTTATGCAAATGGCTGACATTTTATGTGTAAGGATAATTTGAAAACAGTTATTCTTGAAACATGGAACTCTATTGATATGAAAAATATTTAAGACTTACATAAAAGCTTGCCACGTCAAATGGAAGCTTGCTACAATGCTAAAGGCAGGTGGAACAAACATTAAAGATTTCTTGTTTCAACAATTTATATAGGGGACCCTAAGCTAAAAGAGGCTATAATTATTTCGCAGTTTATGTGTCATTTAAACATGTAGAAAGCCTGTATAAGTTTATTTTTTGAACAAACGAGATTTGAAGGTTGATTGTACATAATGTAGTGTATAATATTATGTGTTTATTAAATTGTGACTATAATTTTTGTGTTTGCTTAAAATTAGCAAAAAGGCCATAATTATTTCGGTCACTGTAATTTTATTACACATTAAATTTACTAGTTTTGTGTGTGTGTGTGTGTGTTGGGGGGGGGGGGGGGGGGGTAGTAACTTATTAGAATAATATTTTTTTTTTCAATTCCATAAACCTTTTGAGAACTTTTTTTTTTTTTCAGATGCATAAGGGAGAAGAAAAAAAATGTTTTTTGAGAATTAATTTTGTAGTAACAGAATTCTATTTCTTTCAAACAAGAGTCAAAACTTTTTCATAAAAAAATTATGGGCCATTCACTGTTACGCCACCGTTTTAAGTTTCTGATCACGTATGCAGAATTTAAATTGAGAGTTTTTTTATTTGTTAGAAAGTACCAAAAAATCTGCCTAGTTTGCAGATGTTATTTGCACCCCATAGTTCTAAAAGAAATATTTTTTAAATGCAAGAGAAAAAGTATTTTTTTAATCGCGTCTCTGGTGCATAATAAAATCTTTCAACGAAGTATTTTTGTGGATTTAATTTCTTTATTATTAATGTTGATCTTTTAGTTGAGTAAAGAAATTCATATATGTTACTTTTTCTTTTTTTAATTTCTTTTAGATACCCTTATCTGAAGAATCGGAATAAGGCATGCTGATTTTGATTAGTAATTGATTAGTAAGTTTCCTGATTGTGTCTCCTTATTATGTACTATTTCTGATTGTGTCTCCTTATTATGTATTATTCCTGATTGTGACCTACACACCAGCCATCGGTTCTCTTTGCCTTAGAAGTAAGAAGAGTGCTTCTGTCTGACTGTTGCTATACCATTCCTAGGATCTCTGCTCCTGGTTGGATTAGCTCCGCTGCTTGTTAAAGTTCCTGATTTTTGCTCCTCGTTTGAATGATTTGGATGTCTTGATGCTTCTCCACCGTCATTGATTATCTTCTGCTCAGCTCCTCAACTCATGTTTTCGTCTACAATTCCTCCAATAGTTATTTCACACATACATTGTAAATAAACACACACATTTGCAAATTTTTTGTACGTTATTCTTTCTTTATTACCATCATTTTCATATTCATTACATTTCATTTTTTAAACTACCAGGGTGCTCCACATTTTGTAGAATAACACCATAAAAATTCAAGAAACATTAGTGCACTAAGTCAAAGAAAAAATAACAAGAAGAAGAAAATCAAAATATTTTTCTTCCGGTGACTTGCTCAGATGACCCATCGTCTAATCCGCATATCAAAGCAGTGGCGAAGTATTTTGTAGAAGCTACTTCCTTCCACCATTCAAACCTGCCCAACCAGAGGCGTTCCATGGGGTGTATGGGCTAGCCTCACCCCCAGTATTTGTGAACTTCAGAAATATGAGATTGGAGTTGGAAAATTTTAGATTTTTGAAAGACTTTTTTTTTTCAAAAATAATAATACACAAATATGAAATTTTTATTGTTTCTATCACTATGTTTCTGAGTGCAAAAACTGTAAACAAGAAAGCAGCCAGACTCAATCTGTTATTGTGTTTCTCGGTTCTACGAAATTATCATACATCTACCCTACCTGAATTTCTCTACTCCTGTCCATCCGCAACTAACTCTAATCCACCTCCTTAATTTCCTCCAAAACATTGGTCCTTTCCGAAAATTTTCAAAATAACGTGAGTGATTCTTATCAAGAATCATTGACGTTATTTTCATATGAACGGCGATTATGACCCATACACAATAGCAGACAAAAAATTCGCAAACTTTAAACTAATGCTGGTTGAATAAGAACAAAAGAATATATTCCTTTCGCATTAAATCATTAAAAAAATAAATAATCCAATTAAAAGATATCCAACTGTCAGAAACGAAAATTGAACAACAAATTATTCGTATCTCTTCCAATTGGCGCCATATCAACAGGTCGTCGCTACCAATGCCAGACATTAATTTGCAAATATCACAAATTTTCTGTTAAAAAAAAAATAGCATTCTATTCTAATACTAGAAAAAAAAACACGATTTCAGTTTCTACTTCATTGTAATCTCAAATACGTAGCATTAAATTAACTTGAAATGGAATAAGTATTTTTTTAGAAAAAAAAGTTCTTGTTATTTATTTCTTTGGGTGAATAAATAAAAATTTTTTTTTCAGAAAGAATGAGACCGAGTCCGTCTCATTTCTAGTAGCCACTTGCTTTGAAATGTAGCTTTGGAACAAGATTTGACAAGTTTTTGACAGAGAAAATTTGGTAACCTGGTACTGTCAAGAAAAAAGCGTTATATGATCAAATGTAAATACAAAAGTCGTTGGTTCCTTTAATTTGTGTGCGAAAATATATCTTAGTACTGTTCGTTTATTGTACTGTCCTCTAAAAGAAATCCCAGAGTGAAATGTTTCCTTAAAAAAAAAAAAAAAAAAAAAAAAAAAACCCTAGTATTTCATCAAATATTTCACTAAAGTCAAATTTTTGTTTGTTTTGTTCTGTTTTTATGCACCATTTAGAATAATGAAAATAGTTAAACATACCTAAGGAGTGCTAATTTTTAGTTTTAATATAATTTAAATTAACAATTGCAGAATTCTGGTAAAACATGCGCTTCATTTTCATAAAAAAAACTGTAGAATTTTACTTTTTATTTCAAGAATACATTTTGATAAATGACCAAAGAAAATAAAAATAAATGAAGCATAACAATCCGAAAATGCAAAACACAAAAGGAAGAAAAGTCACTGAAAATATAAACCTTATAATACACGGAAAACTGTAGCAAAAAAAAGATAATAGATTCTCCGAAGTATTGTCTATCTCTTCAATACCTTACGTTAGTTTTAAACCTTTTCCGTCCATGGTCCACCTTAGGTATCCTTTTGGTTTATTTCTCCTTTAAAATTTTAGATGATCAACACCAGTTATCATTTAAAATTAAAACAAGAAATAACAAGACCGAAAATTCATGCGTCAGGCATAGATTATGAAACACTTTCCAACACATCCAGAAAACGGTAACGAAACTTCAAGGTTAAATATGGTGAAAGAAGATATGTAAGTAAACAGTTTAGAAAACATATACCCCATTGAAAAATACAGTTTTCGAAATTACCTTCCATTATAAAAAAAAAGTAGTCGAATTAGATTGCGCAATCCTGTATATGATCTGTAGATTTGGATATATAATACATAACATCATAAAATTTAGTTCAGTTAGAAAATTCACACTTAACAATTTTCGCCAATCGATGGAAATGCGCTTGAAATCTTTTATATAACCCAGTATATTATCTAAACACTTTTGTACACACCACATATTAAGCTAAAATTTAATTCATGTAAAAAACACATAAGGTAACTTAAAACTCTCTTCCAGCAATTACCAACCGTAAACGACAATGTATTTTGTTCTTTGCGTAGCCCTGTAAATGAATTTGTTTATATTCCACAAACTTATATTAGTCTTCTACATATAGTTCAGCTGGAAAATGCGTAACACAATTAAAAACTACTCTTAAGCAATTCCCTCCCCTTGTCTGTAATATTTATGAATTCCCTTGTGTACGCCTGTATATGATCAGCCTAATTTATACAATAGGAAAAAAATTAGTTACTCTTAATTACGCAAACCAAACATGTAAACGCACTTATCACACATAGACTAAAATTATCGCACGTGTACTGTAACCGATATCTTTTGTATGTCCCTCTAAATGAACGATAAACGCAATGCACACCATAATTGTCCGTGAGTCATTTATAGTGCACCTCAGTTACAGCATATAACTTTCATTATCTTTGAAATAGTGAAACATCATTCAATTACACTACAAACGATTTCTCCCCGTAGAACAATGTGTAACAGAATTCTTTTATTTGACCCTGTAAATGAATAATAAATGCTTTGCACCCTATATTCTACAAAAAAGCGTGTTTTAATGCGCTTCAGAATTATATATCAATTTCACAATGTTCCAAATGGCGTAGTTTCAGCAAAATGCGCTTGAAACGCTTATTTCGCATTGACTGCAACGTAAAGGAATACTTTTGTCTGTCCCTGTAAAAAAAAAAAAAAAAAAAAAAAAAAAAAAAAAAAAAAAAAAAAGTGCTACACACTTTATTTGCAATAGGGAATATGCTGTAGTAAACGACAATAAATAACATACAAAAATTTCAGGGCAATCCGAGTATATTTACGCTAGTTAGAGCACGGCCAGGCGGCCAGACAAACCGAAGTCATAAACACTTTTCAATTAGGTTGGAAAGTGTTATAAATCACGCGTCAAGCATAGTTTATGAAACACTTTTCAACACTTTCGGAATACTGTAACGGAACTTCTCCGTTTGATAAAGTGAAAGAGGATATATTAAGTAAATAATTTAGAAAACGCATAACACATTAGAAAACTCAATTTCAGCACTTACCGTCCATAGTCGGAAAAATATTTGACATCTTTTGTGCAGCCCTGTATATGATCAATAGATTTGTATATATACAGTATAATTCAGTCCAATTAAAATACGCATAAAACTGTTGAAAAGCCACTTTCAGCAATTTCGCTGACAGACGGAAATGTACTCGATTTTTTTCTTGTACAGCTTATAAGTTATCTACTGATTTTTATACACACCACATATTCCGCTAAAATTTAATTCACGTAGCAAACGCATAACACAACTAAAATCGCACTTCCAACAATTACCATCCACGAGCAGGGGAGACCGAGCTATATTCGGTCAAAATTAGCTTTGAGTTCAAATATCATGACCCATGACCAAAATGACCCACTATTCAAATTTTCTCGAACGCATAATTTCCCTCTCCACCGCCGATAGACGATTGCGATTATCATGCTTTCTGATTAGTTGTTGAACCGAACGTTTCTTAAGTCATTTCTGGTTGAACTTAGCTTCTTATATAATATCTATTAATTTCTATATAATCTAATTAATTTATAACTGTAATATAATAAATATTATAGTAGTATAATCTAATTAATTTCTATATAATCTAATGTCTATATAATCTAATATTTCCATAAAATCTAATAATATATATTAATTTCTTATATCATTATCTTCTTATATCTTCATAATCCTCCAAAATACCGGAAATGACTTAAAAAGAGTTTGATTTTACAAATAATCAGAAAGCGTAAAAATCCCAATCGTCGATCGGCGGTGGAGACGGAAATTATGCTTCTCGAACATGTGACCAACGGCCGTATTCTCCCATTCCACCGAAGTGGAACGAAACCGGAATTCAGTTCATCCGAAATCAGGCCTGGATTCCGGTTCGGTGGGAAAGAGCGATTCTCCCCTAGTCCGATTCCAGATTCGGAATCATCGATATTTCTTCCCCAACATTCCAAAGGAAGTGACGTTTCAAATTCATAAGAAGTGTGAAAAACCAATCAGAATGAACGTAAACATATGCAACTGCAAATGTTTATTTATTTTTTCATTAACTAGTGACGATGTTCATAGTTACTATGATTTAATCAAAATAACATTTATTTAATAAATTTGAGTAAAGGAATGAATACCTAAAGGAAAATAAAATGTTTTTCAATACTGCAGGGGATATTTCTAAAAAAGATTAAAAGGGGGAGGGGGGAATGTCCGTTTTTTTTTTCTTGGTGTATTTATTCTTACGTTAAATATGAAATATTTAAATCGGATGATTAATCTAACACCTAATCTAATTTCTTATTATTGAACTGTTTATATCTGAGTTTTAAAGGCATAATTATTATATATTCATTTGTTATCATTTTTATTAATTTTGTACTTCGATCAACAAATAATTCATGATATTGGATCCAAAATTTAAATCAGTATATTTCACGATTTATGGAGAACATATTACAAATAAATAATAAATTATATTAAATAAAGTGAATTTCTCAATGCAGTTTTTGAATCTTTACATAAGTTTAATTTATTTTTCTATTTTATAATTTATCTAAAGAATAAATTTATACTGATAGTATATATATATATATATATATATATATATATATATATATAATTATAATATCTATGAATTTCAAAAAACATATCAAGTTCTATTCTACATAAATCTCCAAAGAGATAATCAATGATACTGTGTATACAGAATACCACATAGCTAATAATTAACATGTGCAAACATAATATTACCATAGCTGATGCTTCAATGGTAATTGGCCAAATTTTACTCATACCAAAAGAATATTGAAAAAAGAAATAGAGAGAAAGGGGGGAAAAAAAATTATAAATTGGAGTTGCAATTAAGTAAACACAAATGGATTAACAAATTAAATATGAACCATACACAATGGAAAATTGGACCACATGAGAATTAAATATGAATTGGACATGGAAAAAACACATGCACATGTACTCATCAGCCTGGATGCACCCACATGTGTTTTAAATAATAATTCAGTGTTTCATAATTCTACTGGCATAATGCTAAGATCAGTAGAATCATCCAGGTACACTGAATTATTACCAGACAACAATTGGAAATATTAAAATTTGGAAATATTTAAATAGGAAATAAAAAACCATTAAGAAAATACAATATATTTCACTCACATCGATTATCCAAAAAACTGTAATTAACACCTCACTAAATTACCACGAGATAACAGTTTTGAAATAATAAAATTGGAAATATGAACGCGTAAAGTGTAGATAAAATATTTTACTCACAATAATTATACAGAATCCTTAAAATGTCACAACGTCTACATAATATTCACATCCACATGGCAATGCATCATACATGTTAACTAAGTCGAGTTGAGAGAAATGATTTGTAAGACAAGTTGAGAGCACACTTTTTTTAAAATACAACCCCATAAATGACACCCAATCACAAAATGATTCAAAAACACTCAAAATAATTCTGGTTTTAATACACTTATAACAAATTTATATCCGTGAATATATATTACTCCATCCAATTTTAATTCCTGAAAGTAAAATTAATATACAATCAATAGCTCCCTCTATAGTTAAATTAAATATAATATTAACAGTATTATCTACAACTACCTGAAAGGTAAAGTGTCGCCATCTATTGGTATTATAATAGTTCATAATTAATATTTAGTTAAATATCCACTTTATTAGTTACATACTCACTTCATTAGATTTATTTATATAAATAAACTTTAAAGAACAATACTAACTTGTAGTTTTACTTAAAATTCAAATAAAATATAATACTACTATATGAATAAATCTACACAGAATTAATTCAACTTGCACAGCATTTCAGATATTCTTAACAAGAATATATTATGTAAAAGAAATATTATTTTAATTCAAATTATTTTTGCTGCCAGCTGTGTTAATCCACTGATATTATAGACATTTATTAAATAATTAATGTTTTATTTTTACTACTACTTAAATATATATTAGACTTGTTTTTAAATAATTAATGTTTAATTTATACTACATTGTAAATATATTTTATATTTATAGATTAATTTAAATATCTAATTAAATAATTCATAAACAATTCAAAATATCTCAAAATTTATAATGTTGATAATTAATAGTATTACTACTGTTTTTCAATCAAATTAATGCAATGCAGTAATTAAAATACTTGTTAATTTTAATTATTCATAGACAAAAATAAAAACTATATATATTTATTTTTATATATATTGCAAATAGATATATATATATATGAGTTATAATCACCAATGTTATCATTGTATAATTTAATTTGTTATTGTATAAGTTAATTTATAAATGTATGAAAACTGCACATCAATAATACCTTAAACAGAATATATATATATATATATATATATATATTATTAGTGTAAATTTACTCACTAGCTATATTATTTACTTTACAAATGCATCAGTTAAAAATAGCTACTTATATATTTATTATACAAGTTTGTGGATTTATTTTAATACTATTTAGCTAAATCATTATTTTATCTTGCCACTTTAAAACTCCTTGCTAATTATGCTACTGCAGAGGGACTCACAATTTAAGCCATTTTCACAACCCCACATATTAGCCAAGCTCAGTAACCCCCCCCCCCCCCCTATAAAAAAAACAAACAGAATCCTGCGTACTCTACTGTACTATTGACATACTTTTGTACGTGCCATTACGTGTTTGTGCCTTAGAATATTTGTGTATGTCATTTTGATGTACACTTCTTATTGAAATAACACGCAGATGCAGATAATGCTAGCATTCTAGTATTAAGTACATTTTGTGTTATATTAAAATTGTTCCTATTCTAGTTTACATGTATTCTTCATTTTTTTTAAAGTATAGTTTTTCAAATAGTCATTCCACATTTTATTCTTGTTAATGCAATTTTAATTATCTTTAATATAGTGGCGCAGGAAGGATTTTCAAATAAGAAGGGTTATTGAATCATTATTGATTATAAAATGAATAAATCCATTTTTTACAGATTAATAAAATATTTTGAGTATGAATGTGTAAAAAATTATATAATGAAAAGCACAAGTAGTGAAAATAAATTTTATTGAGCAGTTTTAAGTTTTTAAGTTCTTGAAGAAGATGCATTCTAAAATATCTTTAGCGGTTTATGTTTTTTATGTTGACTTTTACACATCATGCATCACTTTAATACAATGTTTAGTTTGCATCTTATCAATTTTTAGGTGCTCCAAGATAGGCTTCAAGGCTTCAATTCCCCCCCCCCCCCTCCTTTCTTTGCTGTACCAACCAGTGTTTAATAAGCACCTTGTTTAATTTTGCTGTGGATTATTATTCAGTTAAATTGAACAATAAAATTATATATATATATATATGTATGCATATACATTTGTACATAAATTACGTGTGTGTATGCGTTTCATAACCTACTTCAGGTAGGGCAAATTTTCATGTGCTAAAAATTCACAAACAACATTCTAATGCACCAAATGTTTTTACACAAAAGATATTGGAGCTTAGGCTGCACGTACAAAACACTAATTAATAAACAAATGACTAAATTCTCTGTCATGGCATTTCATAGGTGATATTCAATACAATTAAAATTCTTTTGTCAATGTATTCACTTATTGTTTGGGTTGAAAATTGACTACTTTAAATGAGAAAGGTTTTTGTTTTTATCATCCAAGCTTTTTAAAATTTTCTTTTGCATATTGATTTAACTAAATAAAATTAACTAATTCACATAAGACTTTAATAAAAACTGATATTTATTCACATAAATAATAATTAATATTATATGTACTTCAGTTAAGTTTTTTCTTCCTTTCATAAGAATCAGGGTTGGCAGGTTTTTGACATGTGTCAGTTTTTGACGGTTTATACCATGGTGTGAACCATGTTGTCAAAAACCTCAGATACTACATTGATATCTAAAATTTCACATTATATGTCACACGTATTACAACATTACAGCAATGTTTAAAATATCACTATTATTGTATATCGGTAATTAATATTTTAGTAAAGTATTATTAATAACTGCAATTTTGTAACTTGGTAAAATTTTAAAAGTAAAATTGTGTATTCTTAAATAGTAAATATAAGATTTGAAAGTGTTGCTTGAGCTGTACATTTTTTCTCTTACTTAAAATATCTTAAATCTCCTAATAATTTAAAACAATAATGATACTGAACAATATTAGAATGCCATCAAATAATACATATCAACATTAGGTCATTTCTTAAATCTTCAGTGTTAGAATTCATAAAGAAAAAAAGAATTTCAACTGATCAGAGATTTCCCCCCCCCCCCCCCGTTTTTTTGTTTCAGATCAAGATTTAAGGATTAAATTAGCTATATATCGTAAGTTCTGATAAACTCAAAACAACAATGATAATTTAAAATTTTTATCATTCAGAGTTGAAAAAGAAAACTCGAGCTAAGATTTAAATCTATTTCTATAATACAAATGCTGTTAGAAAATGAAATGTTGAATTTTCTGTAATTTTGATTTTTTTTTCTTAATTGTTTTCATTTAATTTATAATTCTTCTTTTCTTTAAACCAATAAAATCACACACAAAGTATTTTTTTTTTTTTTTACTTGTTTACTTGTTGAATTATTAAATAACACATTCATTGACGATGGCTATGATTGCTAAAATTTCATAATAAATAATATTTTTGTGATAAAGATATTTCATTAAAATAAGTTCTGCACATACTTATAATTATCATAAATGAGAAACCAAAAACATAATTCAATCTAATTTATATAAAGACAAATAGTTTTTTTTTTTTTTTTTTTTTTTGTAATGTTAATCAACTTTTATTTCTGTAGGTATATATTCCTTTGACTTTTCTTTAATGTACAAAGTGGCAAACTATTACATCTTAATTTTTCAGAATACCTGTAACATGTCAATTAAATGATCTGTCTTGGTTCAGTGATTCAAAGATAGTATTTTGGGTACTTTTCTTCCATATTCCAACACATTTATGAAAGGAAAAAAAGAAAATCCCTTGTTTACACAAGAGCAAAATTTGATGACATGCACCATGTGTAAAGAATTTGCAAAAGCAGATGACACCAATTTTGTGAATGGATGCCCAGCTTTGCACACACATGCATATACAATCTATGTACAAAGTCTAACATTGTTGTTGACATTAAATCACTTAGCACTAATAAATACCAACGGATAAGATGGTACTATTATTTTAATGATTAACACACACACACACACACAAAAAAAAGTGGTCCTTTTGATTTCATATTAACAAGATTCGACTGTAATGAAATTATAAGTTTTTTTTTCTTTTTACTAAATTCTTAGGTGTCATCAGTTAAGGGATAAAATTTTGTTACTGACTTGGTAGGAAGTTATCCAGTTTTAATTTTGTTTTACATGATTAAGTGCATTTTTCAATTATAAATACAGTAATACTTAAAAATGCTTTATATCAGCTTTACAGTTGCTTAAAATAATTTTAATCTGGTAGATTAAGAACTTCAATTTTAAACAAAAGCAAAATATTTGTGCTTTTCTGTAAAGGAGTATATAATGCTAAAAATGAATATTTGACACCTACCTTTCATTTTCCAATTTTTATCACTGATTAAGAAGCATAATTTATATTTTTATAATTAATTAACAACATTATAGTTACTAATTATAGAATAATAAAAATTGCAATAAGTCATTTCATTAGTTAAACAAACAAATAACAAATTAACTATACCTATTAATTATTCTTACATACCTTTAGAGTAAATATAATTATAAGAATGAACAGTTTGAATTAACGAAGGATTTTTTACTATTTCTCTTAATCAGATTATTTTCTGCCATGCTTATAAGCTCAAAAACCAAATTAATGAAAACAAACGCATATTCTTTCATTATTTAGTTATTAAATAATGAAAAATTTCATAAAAGCATGTTTTGCAAAAATTATATGAAAATTTTTCTAAATATTAAAAACTAATATAGAAATTGTGATTATAAGAATATATTTTAGTAAATAAGTTTTAATTTACATAATTTATAAACAAACCTCAATTTGAACATTTGAAATTTTATTCATTTTTATAGACAATAGTTATAATATAATTTATTTTATTTTAAAAAAACACAAATTGCACAAATTGTGCCTATTAGTTGCTAAAATCAGTGTAAAAATTGTTTTAAACTCATAAAAGAGCTAAAATCCTACATATTTCGGCTTTAAACTTAAAGCCATCATCGGGGAAGAGGAACAACACAAACGACTACTGATCTTTAAATTTTCGACACGAGAAAATTGAAATCAATTCCAATCTGTTGATTTCAATTTTCTCGTGTCGAAAATTTAAAGATCAGTAGTCGTTTGTGTTGTTCCTCTTCCCCGATGATGGCTTTAAGTTTAAAGCCGAAACATGTAGAATTTTAGCTCTTTTATGAGTTTAAAACAATTTTTACACTGATTTTAGCAACTAATAGGCACAATTTGTGCAATTTGTGTTTTTTTTTAATAACTAGTTAACAGTGTAGTGTCCAATGGATTCAATAATTTATTTTAACGTTATATTTCTAATACATTCAATAATTAACAGTAAATTAATCAGAAATTAAATTAATATTTATTTTTCTTATATTATACAGATCTATTGCATACATTGCTATCATTTCAGTAGCAGAATAAAAAATAAGTATTATTCAAGAGCATGTTTTCAAATGGAACAATTTTTCAATGTTTTCCCAAACAGTTAGCTTTTTATAGCCTCGAACGAAAAGAAAGAATGTTGTCCATTATTGCATGATAGTCATTTAAAAATATGTTAAATAATTTTTGTAATTACTTTTTTGTTGTGTTCTCAGAGTTTGTAGTGTAACATGCTATTTTTTAGAAAACCTAATTTAGCAAGTATAATGTAATAAAAAAAACTAGTTTGTAGGAAGCAACAATATTATTTTTGATGCTACTTCATTAATCTTGTTTCACTGTCCTCTCTTTTGGCATAGCAGTGGGACTCGTATCATATTGCAGATTTAAAAGTTGTACTTCTTCGAGGCAAAGATGTATCAACAATCCTTCCAAAAGTAGCATTTAGTCCAAAGGCATCAAATTCTACTTGCTTGCAAAAGATCACTAATGATAGTCACTTATTATACAATAAAACTACACACTTGTGATCTTCTGAGAGCAAACATCTATTCAGGATTCAGGCACCACAGGATCCACCAGATCTACTAATCTCCTTCTGAACTTTTTATGGAATGATATTGTATTTGTTTCTAGAAGTAATATCAGAAATAAAATCGATGCATCCTAGAAACTAGTTTTTTTTTTTTTTTTTTTTTAAGAACATTATTCGCTAAATATTCTCTCAAAACAGCATTTTATACAAACAAACTATGAGAAAACTAGGGTCTACGGCAGTTTCCCTACTTCTATCATAAGACTTTTGATCACTTTATCAATATATATCAGTATTTGCCTAAAAATTTATAAATATACACTTAAATCGAAGAATCTTCCACAGAGAGCATTTTATAATTTTTGATAATGGAAGTTTTAAAAAAACAGTAATAATATATGCTTTTGAAAATAAAAATAAAAATTTTTATTTTATTAGATAAATATATTTAAACAGATTACTTATGCTGTAAGATAAATATCTTGGAAGATAAACACATCTAAATCAGAATTTAAATAAAACTTTTTAAACTCTGAAATACATTGAATAGATAAAATGAAGTAAAAGAAAATAAACTTTTAAGATAAATAAGTTTCCTTTCAATGTTCAAAAAATATTTATTATTATAGGGACTTTAAACTTATCCTTATTTTAATTGGGTCTCATTTGCCAGCATGATTTTTTTTTATACAAGTGAAATTCACCAACTGGAAGTTTTTATTAATAATTATGAACTTTGTTTTTGCCAAACCAAAGACTGCTGACTCCAATAAGTTTTTACAAATCATTCAAAAGAAAAATTTTATATTTGTGTAATATTCACATTAGGTAAAGTTTGAACTTGGGGGTGTGATATTTAACTCGTAAGCCTTGCTGTTGGATCTGATACTCATGCACGTATACTTCACAGTGGACAAAAAATTGAAAATGCAACTTACAAATTATATTTGAGCTAACAAATATTACACACAACTGTTATACTAGGGTTTCAACATCTAAAACATCTTTTTCTGCTTTTTAAAAAACACAAGATTCCAATAAATGCTAAATTACTATTGTAAAATGATAAAAAGATTAACTGCACTACCAAAGATTTGCTTAAAAAAAAAAAAAAAATCTTATTTGAAGAAATTATTATACAAGAATAACATGTGATTTTTTAATAATTATGTTATTTTCTACCTGTATTCGTTAACGTGCAACATGAACATAAAAATTTGAAAATATAAACAAATAAGCGACTGAGCTTATTCCACTTGGATATTATATTATATTGATGCAAGTTGAGAACTGTGAAAGTTGTTTTCAGAAAAGGCAGCAAGTATTTTTCAGCCCATACACAGGCTGTTTTCAAGTAAATAGTTAGAAATAAAGAAACTCAAGATTTTGAATTTAGAATCAAAATAGCATTAATTATTTAGTATAACATTGCAACTGTTTATTTAGAGATTTTTTTTTTTTTTTTTTTTTTTTTTTTTTTTGCATAATATAAGAAATAAATAAAGACGAAGTTAAATATAAAATAAAATAAGTATGTTTAGCCAGTATGAGTAAGTCAATGAAGATTAATTTAAATTGAAAAAATATAGTAGAATGTCCTTCTGCAATTAAAAGCCTTCAATAAAATGGCATTATTTTTATATTATGTAGTGCATATAAAAGTAATTTTGCCCCCCCCCCCCCCAAAAAAAAAAGGGGGGGGGGGCAACATATTTGATTAGGGTTAGTTATTTTATATGTTGAACAGGTAACTGTACTGGTTACATCTCAAGAAAATAACAAATCTCCAAAAAATTATGAGAGTGATAAAATTGGCACCAGTGGTCAATTAAATATTTTATGACAAATTTGAACCAATTTCTGATTTATTAGCAATTAGTATTTAACAAATAAATATTTGAAAAATAAAATTGCAATAAAAATTGACATTAAGACATCTATTCATGAAGTTAAACTCATTTTACTTTGAAAGAGAAATATAGTTCTTAAAAATATGAAAATAGTACTGACAAAAAATTTTAAATTTTAGTTATCACTTAAAAAAAATAGCCAAATATATATTTTTTAAATCATAGCAACATGTATACTAGCCAAAAGTTATTTTGATAGTATACTGATAAATGCAGAATTCTTTTTGCAAGGCTGTATAATATTTTTAGATTAAAATTCACAAAGCTGCCATATCATGTGGATATTTTAATTCAATGTAAAAAATCAAATTTTCACCCCTCTTTAATTGACACTTGCTATTAATTTTATAAATAATTCCAGAGATTGGATCATATATTTTTTAAACAAATACACTTTAAATGGTGCAATGCTACTGCTACTGTAGCATTTAAATTCATTTTTAAAATATCACACGAAAATTTGCATGTGATAATGTAGGATACAAGACTTATTAAGCAGTGAAATGTGAAAACATAAGGCAATTATTTAACTTTATTAGATTACATTACAATAATAGGTTTTAAAAAGTTCTAATACACACAAGCATATAAAATATCACACAAATATGTATAGATATGTACAGCACAGGTTTTTTAGTTATGTACAAAGGTTATTCAGAAATATGAAATTTAGTTTTAAAAAAATCTTCAAAATATCTAAAGATGCATATTTTAAACAGATCCAATCAAATATTACCAAGTCTTTTAAACAATTCGGGGGGCATATCAATATTTAGATTCTAAAAAATAGAGATACTTTTAATACATGTCTCTAAACAAACAAATATACGGAGTGAAAAGGAGACAGAATCTGTCATAGAAAAATTTTGAACTTATTACAATATAATAATAATATTTTACTTCATTTCAGGAGATAATAATATTTATTACTTACCAATTTGAAAAGAACGGAAAATAAAAATATTCACATTTTAATTATCCAACAGGAATTAATAAAAAAAAAAAACATATAAAATAAGAAATGAACTCTACAAATGTTACTGCTTACGTCCACCATTATTAGCAAACAGAGATTCCACCTTCCAAAACGATATTCCGGCTGCCTCTGAGCAGCCGAAAGAAAGTAAAGGATATTCCACATTTCCGAAATGCCTGAATTCCGGATTTTGAGGGGAGAATCGCGATCTTCGAAATAACACCTGGAATCATCGAATTCAGTACGATATTCCGATTCCGCGTGAGGGGAGAATACGGCCGTAAGCCCAATTGTCTTCTCGTGCCCGAAATCCGTAGGATATAAAATTTAGTCAAGATAGTCTGAGCCGATTTTTAGATAAAATTAGCTTGACCCACAGTGACCCACTAATCGGATTTTCTCGAGATGTGACCTAGCCCAATGATTTTCTCGCGCACTCAAAAACCGTTGAATACAAAATTTAGTTCAAATTGTCTGAGCCGTTTCTAAGATAAAAATAGCTTGACCCATAATGACCCATGACCAAAATGATCCACTAATCGAAATTTCTCGAACATGTGACCTAGTCCAACAGTCTTCTCGAGCCCGAAAACCATAGGATGCAAAATTTAGTCTAAATAGTCTGAGCCTTTTTTAGATAAAATTAGCTTGGCTCACAGTGACCCAAAAATGACCCACTAATCAAATTCTTTTGGACATGTGACCTAGCCCAATGATGTTCTCGTGCTCGAAACTTTGTAGGATACAAAATTTGATCAAAATTGTTAGAGTCGTTTTTTTTTTGATAAAATTAACCTGACCCGCGTTGACCCAAAAATGACACATTAATCGAAAATTCTCGAACATGTGACCCAGCCTAATAGTCTTCTCGTGCCCGAAAATGGTAGGATGCAAAATTTAGTCAAAAGAAATTCAAAACGATTCAATATATATAACCACACACACAAGATTTGCTCGTATTAGAATATATGATAGATGGCAAGTGCCTACTCCTTTGCATAACCCTGTATATGAATTTATTTTTAGTCTGCAACCACTTTTAATTTATTAAATATAATTCGTCTGAAAAATGCATTACACAATTAAAAATCACCATTAAGCAAATCACGTTCATAGAGAGTAATGCTTTCGAATTATTTTGTGTACCCCTGTAAACGATTTATCCGCACCATATAAAAAAAATCAACTATTTAGTTAAACGTAAACAAAAGTTGAAAACATACTTCTATTAATTATTGCTCATACGCAGTTTTACGATCGAAATCTTTTGTGTGTCCCTGTAAATGAACGATAAATACTGCTTACTCTATATTGTACAGTAAGAATGTTGTAATGCACTTCAGTAATGTATCTATATAGGTTTCATTATGTTTAAAATAGTGTAACATCATTAAAATAAGCTGCAAACGATTTTTCCACGTAGACCATTATGCAATTGATTTTTTGTGTGTGTCACTCTGTAAATGAATGATAAATGCTTTGCGCAACATATTCTACAGAAAGCATGTTTTAGTGCACCTCATAAATGCATATCAATTTGATTATGTTAAAATAGTGTAACATCATTAAAATACACTGCAAACGATTTTTTCCCATAGGCCATAATGTAACGGAATTCTTTTGCGTGTCTCTGTAAATGCTACATACTTTGTTTTCAATAGGAAATATACCATGATAAATCTCAATAACATATATCATTAACGTAGAAACTGAACACTGGATTATTTTTAACACAATTATTTCAAATTGGTAAAGTAATCATACAAGTTGTAAATTTCCAACTGGACGAAAAATGTCGCCACGTTCTACCACTGAGCTATCCCGGTCGAATTTGGAAGGCATAATTCATCCAGATGGATGAATTATGCCCTCTGGATGAATTATGCTCACTGGATGAATTATGCCCTCCAGATTCGACCGGGTTAGCTCAGTGGTAAAGCGTGGCGGCTTCAGCCAAGCGATCCCAGGTTCGAATCCTGGCCCGGACATTTTTCGTTCAGTTGGAGATTTACAACTTGTAGAAACTGAAGTCTAATTACGAGAGTTAGAGCGTGGACATATACACAAGCTAACCGAATTCAAAAACACTTTACCACTATGTTGGAAAATGTTAACCCCCTCGCGTCGTGCGTCACGTATGCGTGGCCAATAAGGTGTTCAGAATCCTTAATTATTCATTCCTGGCAAAATAAATAAATAAATAAAAATGTGAATTTTACCTTATTCAGTGAGAGCATTTCTACGATTTAATTCGACAAAAATTTCTATTTCGAAAAACCGGTGATAAAAAAGTAAAAATTCTGTAAAAAAAACGCTCGTTGCGAAAGGGTTAACAAAAACATTTTAAAATGCTACAGCAAATGATCTAAGTAGTATCTATTGTCACTAGATGACAGCATCATACAATCTAAACATGACGATGTGTGTTTTAAATTTAAAAATAAATTACATCAAAATCCAAGAAGATAATAAAAAAATTCTAAACATTTTTTTATTTTACTTTATTGCATTGAATAATCCGAGAACATTTCATGAATTTCTGAAATGTCCAGGATGAGTTTCAGGTTGATTTGGCATGAAACACTGAACTCCTGTATGGAGCTTACTTTAGTGGCATGGAACATGGAATAACCCTCTACAGTAATTCTGTCGGTTGTGAATCGAAATGATTTTATAAATCATCCTTAAAAACGGAAACTGATGTATTTCATTACTTTATGGTCTAAAGTCCCAACATATTTTTATCCTTTAAAAATTAAAATAAAAAAGCTATGATTCAAACTATAAACAAAACTGCTACAACATAGTATAGTACCAAATGGTAGATAGCAGCACCACGATATTTTAAGATTAATGTAAAAGGGAAATTAATATTTAAGAAATTCCAGGTTTTTTTCTTTTCTTTTCTTTTTTTTAAATATTTTAGTATACACAATTTTTATTCGTAAATGGAGAAATATATACATTTTTTTAATTTATTTTTAATTTCAATTAGCAATATCTACAATTTTGTTTATTTTAATACATTAGATTAAAATTATATATATATATCTTAACATAGTATAAAACAAAGTTGCTTTTTCTGTCCCTATATCCCTATGTACGCTTAAATCTTTAAAACTACGCAACGGATTTTGATGCGGTTTTTTTAATAGATAGAGTGATTCAAGAGGAAGGTATATATTTATAATAACATCCATTAAATAGTGGAGAAATACTGTTATTTTTGAGGTTTAAGTCGCTTTTTCTGTCCCTATATCCCTATGTACGCTTAAATCTTTAAAACTACGCAACGGATTTTGATGCGTTTTTTTTTAATAGATAGAGTGATTCAAGAGGGAGGTTTATATGTATAACAACATCCATTAAATAGTGGAGAAATACTGTTATTTTTGAGGTTTAAGTCGCTTTTTCTGTCCCTATATCCCTATGTACGCTTAAATCTTTAAAACTACGCAACGGATTTTGATGCGGTTTTTTTTAATAGATAGAGTGATTCAAGAGGAAGGTTTATATGTATAACAACATCCATTAAATAGTGGAGAAATACTGTTATTTTTGAGGTTTTTAATGTGATGTCGTAAATAATTTCATTTTTTCCGCTTATACATTGCAAACGCAGGCTGAACCCTACAAGATTTATCAAAATAATGTACTAATTATTGTACACATTAAAAAGGTCTACAGAAAACACAAAGAGATGAAGGTTTTCAAGGTTAACCCGAAGCAAAGCGAGGGAGGGCCGCTAGTATATATATATATATATATACATACATCCGATTAATCGATCAATGCTTAGTCTCTATCAACGGTTTAATCGCGTTAAGGATTCGAATACCTTTTAAACTGTCAAATAATCATTTCTTTTTCAGAAGCTTATTTTAAAATTTGATTCTTTAGGAACATTTTAAAAGAAACACCAGGCAAAAATTCGCTTTAGAAGAGAAGTTACGTCCAAAAAAGCTGGAACACTTTTTATATGATCAAGGAGTAATTTTATCTTTAAAGTCAATTTTCTCAAAACGGCGATTTTGGTCATTGTACGCATGGATTCTAAAAAAAATGGCTGAACAGAATTCCATGAAAATTTGATGGAAGGTATAAACCTTATAAATGCACTAAATGACCTAGGTTTATCAAGTAAGAAATTTAGAAATTATGACTATTTTTATTTTTTAAAATTTAATTTTTTCCCCCTCAAGCAATAATTATTAGTATATATTTTTTCTGGTTTAGGTCATTTTAAACACATAATATATCTCTACTTAATAAAAACGAAAAAAAGTGGTTCACAATGACAGTTAAATTATGAGAAATTCTGCACGCAAGGCATCTAAGATTATATTCATTTATTAAAAAAGCATTAAAACTTTAAAGGAAATTAAAACACTTTATATGCATGTAGAGTCTTTTTCGAAAAATTAACTATTAGACTATATCTTTTTTTAATGTATGCTTAAAATTTCACACCCAAAAATAATCAGATGCCGAGATATTGCAATCCATTTTAGGTTGGTTGGTTGTTTTTTTGTCACGGTCGATTATCTGCACTAGGGATATAGGCCGACAAGAGGAGTGTCCGTGGGGGTCTTATTAAAGCATCCTAACCCGCATTTACGCAAGGTTCGAAGAAAACCTCTGAAAACTCCGAACGGTTAGGTCGATGAGCGCGACAGAGGTTTGAACCCAAGTACTTCCCGTCTACCAGTTTTGAGAGCAGAACCTCTCAGCCACTGGTGGGGCCAGTCCATTTTAGGATCACTTTTACATGTAATTTGTCAGTTTAAAAGGTATCTGATCGATATCGAATATTTTTTTTAATTATCAAATTAACGTAAAAAATTTAAAATGTAAAATTCTGACTACAAAATAATTTTCCCCAAAACGTTTCCCAAATTTTTTTGTTGTTTCGTCGATTTCTACTGTTATATGCCTGTGGTCAGCAAAAAAGGAATCAGAAAGAACTGACCAGGACTTGATTTTAAGGAATAATGAAAATGATGACAGGGAAATATCTGGCCAGCTATAAATAGGAGGAAGTTCAAAAGCTGGTCGACAGCATGGATCGTTTAAAACAATAAGACGACATTTTGCGGCATGAGAAAGGAGGCTTCTTCCTCTGGCATCTTGAATGCAGTAAGTAGCCCCCATAATGGACTATGGGAGTTAAGATCTCCCAGTAGAAGTACGTCTCTGTTCATTCGGCGTAAAGTTACCTATTTTTAGAAATCTTCGATTAGGTCACCCGATGATGGTATATGTTGTGAGCCAATCGTTATTTGTGAGTTTGATAAAGACACGTTTATCAAAACTGATTTATCTAATATGAACGCTAAATAATGAACCATGTTGGTATTTAGTACTACTATATGTGCACTTTTCTATAAGTCTGGAACAAATATGAATAAACAGATTGAATCTCGTAAAGCAATCCTATAAAACTGTACAAAGATTCATGAAACTGGTATTGAAAATCTCTGAGTTATAAGGAAGGACTGAAAAGGGATAGACAAAAAGATGATGTTGTGAGCCAATCGTTATTTGTGAGTTTGATAAAGACACGTTTATCAAAACTGATTTATCTAATATGAACGCTAAATAATGAACCATGTTGGTATTTAGTACTACTATATGTGCACTTTTCTATAAGTCTGGAACAAATATGAATAAACAGATTGAATCTCGTAAAGCAATCCTATAAAACTGTACAAAGATTCATGAAACTGGTATTGAAAATCTCTGAGTTATAAGGAAGGACTGAAAAGGGATAGACAAAAAGATGATGTTGTGAGCCAATCGTTATTTGTGAGTTTGATAAAGACACGTTTATCAAAACTGATTTATCTAATATGAACGCTAAATAATGAACCATGTTGGTATTTAGTACTACTATATGTGCACTTTTCTATAAGTCTGGAACAAATATGAATAAACAGATCGAATCTCGTAAAGCAATCCTGTAAAACTGTACAAAGATTCATGAAACTGGTATTGAAAATCTCTGAGTTATAAGGAAGGACTGAAAAGGGATAGACAAAAAGATGATGTTGTGAGCCAATCGTTATTTGTGAGTTTGATAAAGACACGTTTATCAAAACTGATTTATCTAATATGAACGCTAAATAATGAACCATGTTGGTATTTAGTACTACTATATGTGCACTTTTCTATAAGTCTGGAACAAATATGAATAAACAGATTGAATCTCGTAAAGCAATCCTATAAAACTGTACAAAGATTCTTGAAACTGGTATTGAAAATCTCTGAGTTATAAGGAAGGACTGAAAAGGGATAGACAAAAAGATGATGTTGTGAGCCAATCGTTATTTGTGAGTTTGATAAAGACACGTTTATCAAAACTGATTTATCTAATATGAACGCTAAATAATGAACCATGTTGGTATTTAGTACTACTATATGTGCACTTTTCTATAAGTCTGGAACAAATATGAATAAACAGATTGAATCTCGTAAAGCAATCCTATAAAACTGTACAAAGATTCATGAAACTGGTATTGAAAATCTCTGAGTTATAAGGAAGGACTGAAAAGGGATAGACAAAAAGATGATGTTGTGAGCCAATCGTTATTTGTGAGTTTGATAAAGACACGTTTATCAAAACTGATTTATCTAATATGAACGCTAAATAATGAACCATGTTGGTATTTAGTACTACTATATGTGCACTTTTCTATAAGTCTGGAACAAATATGAATAAACAGATTGAATCTCGTAAAGCAATCCTGTAAAACTGTACAAAGATTCATGAAACTGGTATTGAAAATCTCTGAGTTATAAGGAAGGACTGAGACAAAAGGAATTGCATAAGAGGTTGCAGTAATTATAAAGAGCAAAGTTACACTTTTCTGGCACTACAATTTCAAATCCTTAATTTTATAAGCGAAAAATTTTTACATGATTTTTTTTCTCGGAAGTTTTAAATTTTCCCACTTTTCCACGAGAATTGTAATTTATCTGACTTCTCCAGCCCTTAAAAATATTCCTGACTTATCCAGGTGGCTAGACACCCTGTCTGAATACTTTGCCGTGAGTTGGAGACTCGAAAACTTTTGCGTCTGTGTGTTTGTTGTGGCGATAACTGCCACAAAAAGCATCCTTTTAGTCTCTAATTAGATAAGGTATGTTGGCGAGGTACCTGGAATTAGCTGTATAGTTTTAAGTTCATTCTTTCGAAAAATATAGAACATTTACGTCATATTGCTTTTCAACGGGAATTCAAGCAATTTTAAAATTTTACCATTCACTGAAAAGAAAATTTGGATATTTGATTCAATTGTTAAATTAGGGATGTTAAAATTTACCGAGGGGAGAGGGTCTTAAATTCTCCGATCAATGGCGGATCTCAGGGGGAGGGATGGCTCCCTCTTGGGATAATAAAGGGTCTGCAAACCGAGATTAGAGGCTGCACGGGAAAGGGACTAGCCTAAAGCCCGATCCGCGTGCCGGGCCAATTTTCATTCACGACATTCACACCGGGTGTGGTCTCCCCTCTTTCTTAATGGTCATTAAACTTTACCAATGGGGGGGGGTGCTCATAAATTACTACAATTAGTTTGAAATTTTATCGATACATATGTCTGACAATCAAAATTATCTCTTTATACATTTTTATTGAGTTTTGCGCATATTCGAAAAATATAAAGCATTTTAAATTTTAGATTTTTGCCATTAATTTAATTTGATTTTTCTCCTTTTCTTTAACTATTACCTAGAAATCGCATTTCATAATTTATGAAAGAAAGAAAATTTATTAAAATAATTCTTTCATTATTACACTCCCGATTATGAAAAATTTTGAAAAAAGTTTAAATGAAAAAACAAACAAACAGATTAACTAATTTTTTTTATCGGATCTTCGACCAAGATTAGCATCAAGCGTGAACGATGCCAGAAGCAAACCATATTATATATGGTTTAAAGTGAATGCAGATACTGTTAAAAGTACTGCTACATAAGCCATTCTATTGAGCCAAATCACTCTTACTAAAATACGACAGTTTAGTTGACCCGATTACGGAAGATTTAGCAATATGTTTAAGCGTCTACATGTAAGTGATATCGTTCCAATGGAATTTGACACTTTGGTGCATCACTGCCGAAATGAATATGTTAAGACTTTTTGTCAAGTTCTATACTAGAAAGCAGAAGTACATACCAATAAAAATTATACGAAATGCTTCCATGATGGGAAATATTCTTGCCGTCATTTTTGGTTTCTCCTTATTCGGTAGAGAATGAAGTAACTAAATCGAATTGAGAAAGTGAAGTTTTGCAATGTGTAATGTACATTAAAAGGTCATCAAGCGGGTCATCGCAGGAGGATATTTAAAGTAAAATTACTTAAAAAAAAGCTTTTTATTTACAAAATGCATTTTTGCGGTGATTTTTGTATGACCTTTTTCATCAAAAGAAATTCGCAATTAGTTCGATAAGGGTGATGTGACAGTTGAAAGGGTGTATCATTAAAATGATGCATCTATGGTCTGAATTGGATATATTACTGTAAAAGCCAGTCAGGGCCGTGCGAAGAGGGGGAGCCTTCGCCCCGGGCGCGGAAATTGAGGAGGCGCCAAATTTATACTACCAACCACGGTTTAATTTATTTATTTATTCATTTTTCGGCCATCGATCATTTTCTGGGGAATTTCTTTTTTTCTTTTCATCATTCTTTTTTTCTGTCTCAAAATATCATGATATATCCAACAAATAAGTGCAATTTTCTCTATTTAGTTGTTTGCAATTTCTGAACTAAAATTAAACCTTTTAAAGTTCCAGCAGAAACACGAAATGTTTATTCAATAGAATTTACTTCTGTTTCTGTACTTTATTAGTTTTGTGTTACCTGTCACAAAAAGAAGGGGAGGGGGGGGCGCCAAATTGAAACTTTGCCTCGGGTGCAGTTTTCTCTTTGCACGGTCCTGAAGCCAGTTGCCACGCTATATCTTCTAGACGCTGTGCGTTTCTTTTGTATCGCATTTGGTAGGATTTGCGACTGTGAACCAAGTTGTAACGGAAACGTTTCAATTGAATACATGCGTTAGCACGGCGAACATGATTAAACTTTTCTGCTGCAAATCAATTGATTTTAAACTTTTTTTTAAAGTTATGTGTGTCCTATTTTATAGTGTTTTTAGTTTTAAAATAGCATTAATGGTTTATAAAGCGTTTTTAAATAATAATTATTGAAATTAAATTATCTAATTATTGTTATTTTTAATTACATGCATTTTAATTGCAATGATCTTAAATGTATTTTTTATAAATACCTCGCTTTAATAAACATACTATAATAATTTATTAAAGTTCCATAGGTAACTAAAATTGAAACCATTCAAAAAAATTTTAATTCCCAGGATTTTTCAAAATTTTCCTCGAAAAAAAAAAAACGTTTTTTTTTTTCCAAATTATGGCAAATCTATATTCCAGACTTGGCTATGGTCGCCTGGACAAGTTCGACTATACGAGTGGAGACATTTTAAGAAGTTAAGCTTGTCGATTCGCTTTTGTCCAGATGTCACCACTCTGATATTGAGGTACTCTAGTTTCAACAGCTATATTTGCAAATATTAAGAACATCTAATTTGGATTTTTGCATCTAATAAAAATAAGTTATGAAATAATAATGAATAGTATATATTTTCTCTTTAATTATTTTAATTATTTGTCTATTTTATGAAATGTGCTATTTATCTGGAAAATCACACCTACGATTGATAATCGATAGAATAATCAATGATACCGTAAGAAGACGACAGACGACAGCTTGTTGTGTACGAATGGCGGCTTACACATGCTGGCAAGATGTGCTTGATGACATTACAAATAGGGCTAGAAAATCAAAATCCTTAGTACGGTTTTCAAAGTTAAAATGTAATGAAGATAGAATAGAGTTCTGTTTGAGAGATGATGTGATTAGGTAAGTGCTGAATGTTACATTTACCGAAGAATTAGAATTTGTTTATACAGCGTTACTGAAATCTCAAAAATATCTATGTGCTCTTTAAATCATTGTTTTCCTTTTAACTCAATTTAGTATGTTTCATTTTAGATTACGACTAAGATCTTCATGTAAAAGTTAAAAAGTGTTATTTTAATTGGCTTTTGGCTAATTTTCAAAAAGTTTATAAATTATTGATATTTACTACGTACAATTTTTTTAAAAATCTAGTGTAATTTAAGGTAAAACGTGTATAGTTGATTGTTTTTGTTTTCATTTGATAAGAATAGAATTTGTTTTCTTACTTTAACCTCTGCTGCAACTTATGTGTACCGATTTATTTACATTTTAATTCATGTGTTAGTGCTTTTGAAAACTATTATTTAAGTACAAAACTTATTGTGCGAATGAAATAAATCCTTCTTTGTTACAAATCATAGATCAAAATGCATCTGTATTCAGAAATGCAGTGTCAAATATGCGAGTTACTTATATTTTGTTTATTAATGTCACAGAAGGACAGAAGCTGTATAAACAAGTTTGAATATAATGCTTTACCAAAGTATTCAGTACTGAAACTTGCTTATTTGCTTTAGCAGGGTAAAAAATATTAATTTTCAAAATTCTCTACTTTGATTTAAAGTACTTTTTTCTATTTCAGTGGGTTACGATTACAGTGGGAGTAAGTTAACATAAATAATGAAAAAAATTTGTAAAACTCATATATACACTAAATAAAGAAATTAGGTAAGGATTTAAAAGTATGCAATCCCTTTTTTGTTTTAATTTGAAGTGCTGAATGCTAATAATTCCCGCTGAGTAATAAGAATGCTGCTATTTAATATTTTGAGAATTTCAGATTAACTGGCTTTTCTTATATTTACTCTATATCTGTATGTGTGCATGAATGAGTAACTCATTTTAAAATTTTTTTTCTTCATACACATACATAGTGTGCGAGTTTAGATTTAAGCGATTAACAGTACAAATGCAACACAAATTGCAAATAATATTTGTTTGTTTTGTTATTTGTGCTACTCTACTGTCTAATGAAATTACTTACTTTCAAAAAATATAATAAAATCACTAGTTAACTTTAAATTAAAGTGTAATTATTGCTTAAAGTGATAAAAACATAACACAAAACATTTAAAAATACCTTTTAATACATATAGATCACATATGTTTCATGCACTCTAATGGCGATGACTTTAAGATCAAAATGACAAATAAACTATTTTCGTAAAGTTTTTGAAAATGACAAACATAAATCACGAGAAATAAGGCAATTCCACCGTTACGTGTGTGAATTTTAGTGAGTGTTTTTTTGCAAATTGAGAAAAATATGAAAGTGAAATTATTTAGATAACGTTTTACTTTTTTTATTGCTAGTACAGAACACATACAGAATCACTTCTGTAGTGACATCTTTAGTCTAAAGTAATAACAATAATTTAAAATAATAATAATAATAAAGTCGTCGTTACGTGTGTGACTCAGAAAATCACACATGTAACAACGACTTTATTATTATTTTTTAAAAATTATTACTTTAGACTAAAGGTGTCACTACAAAAATGATTCTGTATGTGTCCTGTAATAGCATTAAAAAAAGTAAAACATTATCTAAATAATTTCATTTCCAAATTTGTCTCAATTTGAAAAAAAAAAAACTCTTTAAAAGTCACACACTTAACGGTGGAATTGCCCTGTATGTTAAAAGGTATTTTTAAGCCTTTTGTGTGGTTTTTATCACTTTAAGCAGTAATTACACTTTACTTATTTTCAGTTTTTATTAATTTTGTAATTGCTTACTGTTCTCTCCAAGACATTTTTAATAGGATACAGCAATCTACCCTTTATTAAATTGGCAAAATGCATTCTGCTTTTTTTTAAAAAATAGGGAAATTCATCTTCAGTTGTACCCACAGATTTCTTGTAAAAAATTTCTCCATACCAACAGTATTTCTAAATTTGTGTGCCCTCAGACCTTGCAAAAATATTGAACTTTATTTACAAAAAACGAAAAAACAGGAAGTTATTAAATCATGTTGTAATTTTATTTTATTTTTCAACTTGTAATTCAGAAAAATCAGTGTCATTTTATTTATCATATTAAAAAATTAGATACCTTTTTTTCTCTTTATATTGTTACTAAACATAAAGCTAATATATTTCTTCATGAAATAGTTCCTTTTCTATTGAACCAGTGCCCTTTATGAGAACTAGCACTGTGCCCCTTTTTCTTTTTAGACTGAATACTACATTATTAATTATCATTTTTAGTAATTAAAACATAAAAATGTATTTAATTTTCCTAATAAGAAAGTTAATTATTTACTAATTATTAAGGCTAAGCAGTGCTAACAATTTAATATTGAAGCAGTTATTAACAATTTTAATAAATATAAAAATCAATAGTATTTAATATAGTTTTATTGCAAAATATTGATGTACATAACATTGTATATTACTAACTAATGAAATTACTGTTGTAGTTTTTATAATTTCTGTAATTACTAACTAATAATTATAATTTTTAATTAAAGAATAAAAACATAGATAAAGTTACTAATAAGATGATTAATTGTTTTGGAAAGCTGAAATTCTTGATAGCTATTCTGTATTTTAATGCAGAAAAAAAAATTCAATTTTAATAAAAATCTGGTTGTTTTGATTTTTTTTTTACATCCTAATTGAAATATACATACTTTCTAAAGTCACTCTTTGCCAATGTTGAATTCAAGGATGTCCTAGATGAGACAACATCAAGATGTCCTCTTCCCAGTAAATTTGAGATTTTATGCTTATTTAATGGCCTAGCAGTGCAGATTTTCCCTCTTGGGATGCTAGGATTCCAGTGTCTCTCTCTCTCCCCTCCCCACTTTTTTTTTTAAAAGTTAAAATTTTTCACCAGAGTCTTAAAAAATCAATTTTTTTCTTTTTTAATGTCAAAATATTAGATTTAAAAAAAAATTAAAATCAATTTTTTTCCCCTCCTTCTTTTAAGAAATTGAATGGCTACCAAGAGTTGTAAGTTTTAAAAATAATTTGTCTTCATAATTAACCTATTCTTGTAAAAATTTTGCTGAATTTGTTTTCCTTAAAAAAAACTAAAGTTATTTTAAATAAAGCTCTCATAATGATGACAAATTCTGGAACATGGTTATTTTTGGGGGGAGTTGGTGTGAGTAGTTTTGGTAACACATAGATGATTTTCAAATAAATTTAGGCAATATTTTGATAAGTTATTTACTGCAAAAATTAATTTAGAAAACAGAAAATATTTTTCTGTTCTAAAAACAATTTTTCCAGTTTAAAGTTTACATGCACACACATCTTTTTTTTTTTTTTTTTTTTTTTTTTTTTCAAAAACTTTTCTTGCGTCTTTTCTTTTAAAATAACTCAATATATATATATATATATATATATATATATATTCTCTCAGCCCATATTTAGTTGTATTGTTGTTAATCACCATTAAAGAAGGGAAAAAAAATTAATGCAAGAATTTTGTAAATACCTTCACTTTTATTTAGTACTTTATTATTTTTATTATTATTTTAAAATAAAAGTATCAGTGGATGTCTCTTGCCAAGTGCTTTATTATGATACTAGCTAGCTTCGCCCGCTAGTGGGGCCCCTAATTTACATCGGTGCCTCGAATGTTTTGAATTCTCCGGCTCGCATCCCCCTCGAACCGAACGAACCTCCGAATTGGGTCCCCGCTGCCTTCAGCACCGTATGCCAGTCGTGCTACGTACGCACCGGATAGTCCATTAATTTGCGCATCAAATAGTATAAACCTATAACTGAACGAATCTCCGATTCGGGTGCCCGCTTCCTGCGGCACCATATAGCAGTCGTGCTGAGCACGCGCTGTTGTATACGTTACTTCCACCTTCCACCACCAGGTGGCGCAATCTGTTTATACGATCGTAACTGAAATCATTAAGGCTTTCGATGTCGAGTCGAATGAGCCATACCCCGTCGTCTTTGTGCCCATAGAGCCGGAGATAGGAAAGCGCCCCTGGTGGTGAAAAAACAAACTGAAATCGATAAGCTCTATCGATGCCGAGTCGAATGAGCCAAACCGCGTCGTGATGTGACCCATAGAACCCGAGTTAGCAGCAAAATTCTTTAATTACACCTACTACCACCAGGGGGTGCAATCTGTTCTATGCGAAAATAACCCAAATCTGTAAAGCTATTGAAATCCTGTCGAAAGAGCCAAACCCCGTCATAATCAGGCCCATAGAACCAGATTTACGGAAGAGCCCCTGGTAGTGGAACTGGAAACTAAAATATGTAAGCGCTATTGATGTCGAGTCGAATGAGCCATACCGCTTCGCGATGGAACCCATACGACGGGAGATATTTTGAAAAGAAATAGTTAATTCCTTAGCTTCTTTTCTTTTTTTTTCCCTATACAAAAATCGGGATTTTGCTAAAATAAAAAATTATGATCGGAATTCGAAAATTTTTTGAATCCCTGAAATGCCAGATCGATCACTCAGAGCAAGGATTCATATTTTTCAGATTCGAAAATCCGATATTTAATAAATACATACATTGCCCATAAAAACTGGAATCATTTTAAAATGCATCTTTTTATCAATTTATCTCTCTTGGCAGAAAGGCGTCCAAATGTCTGATGACAACACCTGCAAATATTTTACTTCTACCCAGTTGAAATAGAAACAAATTCATTTTTCATTTTCATTAATGAGTTTTAATTGATATCTTTAAAAGTTATTGGTTGATTTTTATGATTTTTTTTTTGTTGAATTTACGATTTTTTTTTTACACGTGTGCAAATTTTTGTGAATGTAGAGTCATTATTTCCACTTGTTTCAAAAAGGAATGGAGCGATTTGATCTCGGATGTGTCAACCCAGCATTCTTTACAGCAACCTTTTTCCCGTCTGGGGTCAATGTTGGATGTCTGGTCAGTTTTTGGCCGAAATAAAGAAAAGTTACGGTCCGAATTTCAAAAAATTTAACTTTTTGGAACGACAAAAATCGGCTGCATGTATACCCCGATTTTCGGATCGGTACCTCTGGTAGATTTTTTTAAATTCGATGATGCGTTAAAAAGCGACAATTTGGATGTCTGCGATTATCAAAACGGAAATGTTCTTTTCGGGTTTCGATAAAACTGTTCCTTGTTTTGCTAATTTTGATGAGGTTTTTAATTAATAACGTTCTTAATTAAGGGCCGACTTCTTCAAAACTGTAATTCCTGGAGGGCCGGATTTTTCCGAATTTTTTGATACCAAAATCGTCTCGCTGCTCGCTGCGCTCGCAAAGTTTATCCGGGAACAGACAGATGCACACACACACACACACAGACGTATACGAACATTAATAATAATGATTTTAATAAATTTACAATTTACATTATGTAATGAAATCAATTACATTAGAAATCTTATCTAGTTGTTACCAAAAGAATTTTAACAAGTTTTTGTTGAAGAGAAAAACATTCAAAATTCTTTCAAAAATTGACTTCTAGAGACTCACTACCTTCATTATCTTTATTCTACTTTCCTGTGCTCTTATAGTCTGCTATACAACTGTCTGCAGATAAAACAGTAGAAAGTTATTTTCAAATTATATTAATTTATCAAACAAATTATAACAAATGTCATCTCAAATAACATTTTAAATGATGCATATAATAGTGATATGGTGTTGGTAATAAGGCAATATGAATTTTGGGCCTCTTTTGTTCTGGGAATGCCATCAAGGATTTCTCTCCTACAATGAATGTAGTAGTACTAAAAAAAAAAAATAAAAAAAATTGTGGATAGCTACATTCAGGAATGTAAAAGAGTCATTCTTTGGCAGTTTTATTTTAAATTCTCCATTATCCTGTCGACCCATTTCCATACAAAAAACTATCGCCAAGCTATTTGCCAAACTGTAATGACCAATAAAAAAAATAAAAGAATGTTGCCATTGAAAACTCAAAAAAAAAAAAAATTACAAATAATTTGGAAAAGCCTCACTTATGAATGCGTCTACTATCTGTAACTTTAAACAATAAAATTTAGAATATATTAGTGAAAACAGAAAAAATAAATCTTCAATATTTATTTATGTGCATTATTTTTCTTAATTATCCTGGTGGCAGGGCTGCCATTCCAAAAATTATTCAAAATAGTTGCTTTAGTAGCCTTTGAAGCCAAAAAAAGTAGCAGAAATAGTCGCATATCATGGCTGATTTAGTAGCAAAATAGTTGCATATAAAGTATCCAAAATAGTCAGTGTTGAGATCAGGGTAGATAATGATTTCCCTTTTCTGATTACAACAATACAACATTTTATATACAATCTGCACAAATTCAGTACCATTTTTACATATTATCTAATTATTATGTAACAACATTGTTAAAAGTAAATTCATTTTAGTTTTTATGACATTTGAGTTTAGTTTGCTGTAACGTTTGGATCAACACTTGATATAGCTCTTGTTAGTTGCAGATGTAATAGTGATATTTCCAGCATTTCAATTTTGCTTTCATAATGAACTTCAAGAAACCTTTCTTGGAACTTTTCCTAAGCTGCAGATTTAAGGGATTTTAAATATTTTAAAGAATTTGAAAATGCAGCATAAGGGAAGTTTTTATGTTACGTGTATATTTGCTTACTATGAAATGACATTTTTTTAAAGAATATTGTGGTATAAATAATATTTATTGATGTAGATGAAGGTGTAGTTATATATTTAAATAGTAATGAAGTTCTTTATTTTAAATATTGCGTTGTATTCGCTAGACCCTTTAGCATTCTTTTTGGTCAAGCAGTGGTTAAAAATAAAAGGAAAAGAAACTTCTTACTTGAATGGTGTCAGCTGAAAACAAATGAAGAGGAGCCTTGTTAACGATATTAATCAAATATCTTTATTCAACTTTTGAAGACAAGAAAGAGGCCTTCATCCGTTGGTCACCTTTTTATTTTAATAAAAACGTTGGCCGATAAAAATGATCTTTTCCACTCGAAGAAATGTCTTTAAAAATTAAAATGCAGCATTAATCCAGATTTTAAAAATGAGAATTTCAATTAAAACCTTTGCGCGCCATCAAAGAAATAAATTCAGACATGGAAAACATCATCGTAGAATTTCGCCGGACTCCGCAGACATCGCAGCAGGCAGGCAGGCTTGGCCCGCGATCTTTTGAAACGAAAACTACATTATGGCAGGTTCATCAACAAAACAGATTCTGATTTAAAATTAACGAAATTTTTAATTTATAGTAAGAAACGGGGACACCAAAAGTATCCGGACGACAAGATTTAAATCTATTAGAGAATTTTAAAAAATAGCTAATATCTTAATTAACAAATCCGAACAATTCATTAAAAAACATTTATTTTAATTTGCGCCAGCAATCGGAAAGTAACCACGCCCCCAAAAGATGAGCCTCCTTTTACAGCTACCTAATGCGTACGTCACAAGAGGGAGCGAGATAGCAGCTCAATGACATCATCACAATACGAGCAGAACGGAGAGGGAGCACATCGGTGAAGAGAGCAAGGAAAACGCCGATTAATGCCCGATGTAAAACACTCGCGTAAAAATAAATACGGAATTGAATCCAAATAATATCGACGTGAAAGGCCGAAGGAAATAAAAATATAACATGATTTAAACATTGTGAGATTTCATATCACAATTACTACAACATAGTTGACGTCCAGATTTAGGGTGATGCACTACACATTACGAAAGTCTATTTGAAAAATTATCAACAAATAAAAATTTTCAGGATGGAGGGAATTTAGGTCATTGATATTTATCATTACTACAAAGTATCAAATATGGCAATTTTTTAAAAAAATATAAAATTCAATTTTTAAATATTTTAAAAAGTTTGAAATTGCAGAAGTGGGAGAAAACAGAAATTGGGCATGGGGAAGGGAGGGGGGGTATTTTAGATGATTGATTAATTATTTATTGTTACTAGAAAGCAATTAATATGATAGACTTTTTTTTTTTTTTAATATTTTAAGCCTATATTATAACACAATTAGGTGAGACTTTTTCTCTAAATAAACATTTTAAACCTCTTTCTATACTGTAAGGGGGAAGAGAGAGAAATGTAAATTTGAGAGGGAGAGGTGGATGACTAATTTTTTTAATTTAGTGTTATTAGGTAACAACAAATAGGGCAGAATTATTTTTCTTAAAATAAAGTATTGAAATATTTAAAAATTCGCTGGAAGGGGAAAACCAACAATTTTGGAAAGAAGGGGTAGTTTATAAGCCTGATTATTTACTTATTGCACTAGAGAGCAACAAGTAGGACAGAAGAATTTTTTAAATATAAAAATACAGATTTTAAATTTCCTTGTATGCTGTGGGGAGGGGCTGGGGGAAGAAGGGTAAATTTTGAATGAGGAAGGAGGGAATTTAGATGATCATTATTTATTTATTGTTATTAGAAGCAGTGATCAGTAAGTAGGGAAGATGTCTATTCTTTAAAAAAATAAATAAAGAGATTTAAACAATTTGAAACACAGCATGAGGGTGAGAGGGGGGATTAGGGTAAAGGAGGAAGCAGAAATTTTTTAATGGAAAATGTTATTTAGATGATTTATTTATTGTTATTAGTAAGCAACAAATACAGCATTTTTTTTTTTTTCGTTTGAGAAATAGAATTTTACTGATTTAAAACTGCGTATGCTGGGGTATCAAAAGATTTAATTGCTTATTTGCTTACTGTTACTACACAGTAGAAATTACAACAATAGAAAAATGAGTGAAATTGACTTTTGGTCAAGAAAAGTGCTGTTTGATGTGGTATCGAACATCTAGAAAAATTGTACTGGAATGGTAAATTTTTTATTGTTGTTTCACATGTCCTGCATCATGTATTTGAAAAAGTTAGAATAAAATTATCAAAAAGTCTCCTTTTTCATAAAATAGTTGCCTATTTGTCAGAAATAGTTGCTTTTCAAGCCTTTTTTGCTTAAAAAAGTTGCCTTCGTCTCCTGAAGCTGAAAATAGTAGCATTTTAGTAGCAAATGGCAGCCCTGTGGTGGATAAGTGTTTGTGATGTCAGTTGAAAGTGATCTACTGTATTAAGTAACTATGCATCGCAACACTTTTCAATGCTTTTTCTCTTTTAATATCATGTTCACGACATTGCAGTTTAAAGACGTAATTGTTACTTTAATTAACGAGGTAACTAATAAATCTGTAAAATATCATTAAATATACAGATAAACATTAAATTAAAATCACTTGATGGCATAAAACAAACAAGTGTAAACCATCTGACCAGTGTTAAATTCAGATACTTTTCTCCAGGGGTGGGGGGAGGGGGGGCATGGCACATTGTAGAGTTCCGGGGGGGAAATGCACATTTTAACCATTAAAAGCATAAAATTTTAAATCTTACGGGTGCGAAGGGGGGGGGATGTTTCCCCGAGCCACACTCTGAATTCAACACTGCATCTGACATCAGGTGAACATGATGTCAGAATTGGCAATAGTTTTTTTTTTTTTTTTTTTTTTTTTTTTTTTTTATGAAAAGTGGTTGACGGGATAATGGAGAAACAGATTTTTTCTATTTTGGTTTATTTGATCTGAATAGCAAGTGTTGGAATGTAGTTTGTTTAAACTTTTTTGTATTCTAATTCAAGACAAAGCTACATATTCCAAAATAATAAAATTTCAATATTGATTTACATCAATGTTAAAAAAAATTGGAGTGATTTAAATCATGATTTTAATCAACCTAATTCAAATCGGTGTAACCCTGCTTTCCACACTTGTCCTTGGTTAGTGATTACAAATTTCTTGAGCTTTTGACAATCAAATGTCGGATATTGTTCAATATCTGATATTGATTGGATAAAAAAAATTGATCTGGATAAGATCCAGGGCTTGAAATTCAATTTTTCCAAGGAGGGGATTCTCCCTACCGACATTTTTAAACGGAGGGGAGTTGTAATGTTTGGGAGGGAGAAAAAAAATCTTTAAACCCCACTATTATTTTACATGCTATTTAAAGAATTACATTAATGCAGACATGACAAAATACCATTGAAAAAATTATGTCAACTGAGAATTATTATGCAAAATGTTTATTTTTATTATAAAAAAGAGAAGAAAGTTAAATTTTATATGTACAGTGTATTTTTCAAGTTCCATTAAATGTGTTAGGGACTCTTAACAATTAAGTTGTTAAATAAATTTCTGTATTTAGATTTTATTTGATTTAGGGGTGCTGAAGCCTCTTTCACAAGGTACACTTTTACTCTTTCAAAATGATTAAAAAGGTTTACTCCTTTACCTCAAGGAGTAAAAGTAATAAGATCTTTGCAGCTCTTCTAATCTCATTTTTGTTTAGTGCTGACTGTAGGCCAATTTAACAGGGTGCAGTGACCGGTGGCTCTTACGGCTCTTTTTTGTTCTTTTCCCTCTTTTCGGTCGCAGAAAAAAAAAAATCTTTAAATACGTCTATTTGTCGGTGGAAAACATTGTGAATTTAGTCAATTGGTTGAGGGAATAGGATAATGAAATTCGTCTTACGCATGAGCAGAAATAGAGAAGGATTTCTAACAAAATAGTGTTAATATCGATTTGCGACTTTTGGACTTCATGCCAGCCAGTGTACAGCTGTGCTAAGGTAACGCTACCTACAAACAACAATACGGATAAATACCATAGAATAAATCTATTATACCTACCAGACGATGGCTGTCAAGCAGACGATTTGAAGAGGTAGATGAACTAATACAAATGTTCTACACAGACATTGTATTTGAAACATTTTTCAAGAAACTATTTTCTTCTTCGAAAGGCTATTTTATTATAAGTCCTTATCTATGTCTATGTTCATAGAAAAAAATCACTAAATTCGTCGATCAGTCGTGGGAAAAAATGGCGAAGTTTGCTAATCGGTCACAAGAAAATAACACTAAATTCCTCAGTCAGTTGCGGAAAAAATCTTGAAATTTTTCAGTGAGGCGCGAGAAAAAAAATAGTGAATTTCATCAATCTGTCACCAGAAGAAACTGATTAATTCACCAATCAGTTACAGAAAAAGTCGTAAAGTTCATTAGTCAGTCAAGGAAAAAAACGTGAAGTTCGCTGATTGCTCATCAGAAAATATTGCGAAATTCGTCAATCAGTCGCTGGAAAATATTGTGAAATTCATCGGTCAGCTACAGGGAAAAATCGTGAAATTCATCAGTCGAATGCAGAGAAGAAAATCTAAATTTGTCAGTCAGACACAGGTAAAATCACGAACTTTGTCAATCTGTCGGAAGAAAAAAAGGAGAAATTACGCGAATTTCGTCGGTCGATCGTGGAAAAAACGCAAAGTTCGTCGATCAGTCGTGGAAAAAACGCAAAGTTCGTCGATCAGTCGTGGAAAAAACGCAAAGTTCGTCGATCAGTCGTGGAAAAAACGCAAAGTTCGTCGATCAGTCGTGGAAAAAACGCAAAGTTCGTCGATCAGTCGTGGAAAAAACGCAAAGTTCGTCGATCAGTCGTGGAAAAAACGCAAAGTTCGTCGATCAGTCGTGGAAAAAACGCAAAGTTCGTCGATCAGTCGTGGAAAAAACGCAAAGTTCGTCGATCAGTCGTGGAAAAAACGCAAAGTTCGTCGATCAGTCGTGGAAAAAACGCAAAGTTCGTCGATCAGTCGTGGAAAAAACGCAAAGTTCGTCGATCAGTCGTGGAAAAAACGCAAAGTTCGTCGATCAGTCGTGGAAAAAACGCAAAGTTCGTCGATCAGTCGTGGAAAAAACGCAAAGTTCGTCGATCAGTCGTGGAAAAAACGCAAAGTTCGTCGATCAGTCGTGGAAAAAACGCAAAGTTCGTCGATCAGTCGTGGAAAAAACGCAAAGTTCGTCGATCAGTCGTGGAAAAAACGCAAAGTTCGTCGATCAGTCGTGGAAAAAACGCAAAGTTCGTCGATCAGTCGTGGAAAAAACGCAAAGTTCGTCGATCAGTCGTGGAAAAAACGCAAAGTTCGTCGATCAGTCGTGGAAAAAACGCAAAGTTCGTCGATCAGTCGTGGAAAAAACGCAAAGTTCGTCGATCAGTCGTGGAAAAAACGCAAAGTTCGTCGATCAGTCGTGGAAAAAACGCAAAGTTCGTCGATCAGTCGTGGAAAAAACGCAAAGTTCGTCGATCAGTCGTGGAAAAAACGCAAAGTTCGTCGATCAGTCGTGGAAAAAACGCAAAGTTCGTCGATCAGTCGTGGAAAAAACGCAAAGTTCGTCGATCAGTCGTGGAAAAAACGCAAAGTTCGTCGATCAGTCGTGGAAAAAACGCAAAGTTCGTCGATCAGTCGTGGAAAAAACGCAAAGTTCGTCGATCAGTCGTGGAAAAAACGCAAAGTTCGTCGATCAGTCGTGGAAAAAAAAGCAAAGTTCGTCGATCAGGTAAATTAAGCAGGTTGCAGGTAAATTAAATAATGCAATTTTCTCCGGAAAATGGTGAAATTTTTTGGGCGGGAGGCTCCCGCCCATGATCTTTTCTTGGGTGGGATTTCAAAATTTTCGCCTCGAATCCCGCCCTGAAATTGAAGCCCTGGATTCATTTAAAAAACTTTATTTTACTACATGAAAAATAATTTTTTAATTGTATTATTCAATGAGTTTTAAATGTAAAATCTGAAAATTATATATTTAATTAATTTTCTTTAAAATTATTTCTTATTAGATCCAAAGTTCATCAATGGCTCAACATTATGTGTTCGTCCCGCCATAAAAAGTTTTGGGAGAAGGCATCAGAATTAAGAGCAGAAGGGAATTTGTGTTTTCAAGAAAAAAGTTATGCCAAAGCTGTGGAATTTTATACTCAGGTATATTGATGTGTAGTATTTTTTTAGTTTTCTTTTTAGTGTCTTGCTCATGTCATAATTTATTTATTATAAGAGGGACTTATCCCTCCCATCCCTTGTGATTAATTTATTAATCACAAGGGATGGGAAGAAAACAATTTCATTTAAGGCAGATTTCTATCTTAACAGATACATTATTCATAAAATTGTTTTCATTTTAAATGAGAACCATAATTTTTTTCTGTTTAAGTCAGTTCTCAAAAAAATGTTTTCCCCCGCTCATTAATGCAAAACTTTCTGACACATTTTTAAACATAAAAGCATTATACTTGCAGGCATAATTATTGAAGTGATTTTTAATTGAATAATTTTTCAATAAATTAATCGCATCTTGAGTTATAAGCAATTATTGTCTCACAGCATCAGTTTTTTTCCTTTCACGCACTATCACGTCTAAAAATTCGATTCAAAACACCATATTTGACCGCACTTTCTGAAAAATCTCCTGCCTTTATTGGAAAAACTGAAAAAACAGTTTACAAAGTTTCTGAATAAAAGCACCATTCAATTTGATATGTTTGCAAACAAAAATTAATTTAAACGTGTCAGAAAGTAGCCAGTTTGGATTTGAAAACACCTTTATAGCAAGATTTCTTTATACACTAGTGTGCAAAACCTAAGCAACAAACATGAAATGCTAATATCTAAACACGCGAGTACTCAAAAGGAAATTCTATAAAGAGCAAGTGTAGAAAATAGTTGCTACCCTAACAGCACAGCCAGTCGATGTGAAGTCTTCTTGACATCAGAAGTGTCACAGTACTACAAAGAACTGAAATGTGATATCTTTCATTCGTCTCATTTATACTTTCATTTGGTCACTCCACTGAAAAGTCACTATGACTGCTGCTTTGTGACGAGTCACTGGGTGACTTTAAAATGAAGTCACCTGGTAACTCATGCAACAGTCATTTTGACACTCCATTGTAAAGTCATCATGATAGCTGTTCTGTGACAAGTTCCCTAGTGACAGAAAATAAAATCATCTGGTGACTTTTCACAAAAGAGTGCAATGGTGATTTCACAGTCTCGGTCACCACAAAGTCGCTGCATCATTATTTAGTGATCATCACAATGCAATCAAAGTTGAGTATTCAATTGACAGTCACGTGAGAATCATGAGGTGACTTCATTGTAATGTCACCTGGTGACCCATCACAAAGCAACAATCACAGTGATTTTTCAGTGATAACAAACATTTGAGAGTAATAATGAGATGAGTGAAAGAAAGATCCCATATTTTGATTTACCATAGTGAATGTGACACTTGTGACCATGTGTGACATCAAGGTGAATTCACATTGACTGACTGTGCTGTTAGGATTAGTACCTATTTTCTACACTTGCTCTTTATAGAATTTCTTTTTGAGTACTCACATGTTCAGAAATTAGCATCTTGTGTTTGTTGCAAGTTTTGCACAGCAGTGTATACAAGTTACATTTTAATAGGCTTTGGTGTATTAAGCCTTTTAAAATGTAATTATTCAATTTAATCTTCTTGCTAAATTATAAAATCTAATTTAGTTGATAAATTCTTTCATGTTTGTACTTTAAAAAGTATGAAAATTAAGTTTCGTAGTTTGGACTTGTATGGTAAATCTTACTAGTGTTGTGCAAATTAATTTATAATCTACTTTTCACTAGATAACAGACTACCTTATAAGTAACTCTAGCCCTACTTAATGACAAAACAAAAACAACCAACTGCATCAGTCTCTTCATGGGATCAAGGGATGTACCAAAATCTATAAATGAGTTTTCTTCTCAATCGGTTACTCCTATTTTGTTAGTAGTGGCATTATTGCCAAGGGTCATAATATTTGATTTTACCTCGACAATATTTGCTTAAAATTAACTATTTTTTTTAAGTGGGTGTACATTTTCTAAAATATGTTAATATAATCATGCATTATGGTAGATAAAATAATTTATAAAACGTTGGTTAACCAAACTTTTGCTTTATAGTTGATGATTTACTTTATCTTTTCTTTCTTTTGCTAAAATAAAACTTTATTACAAATGTTTTTACCTGCAACCATATTAAGTTTTGTTTAACAGAAAATTGTGGAACAGCTGTAATTAGATTGTATTAATGATAAAAAAAAAAAAAAAAAAAAAAAAAAAAGACATTTGAGCCATTTAAAGGCAGAGTGGTGTGTCACTAATTTTGAAAAATTGAGTTTAGTGCATGGAGAGTATCTAGACTAGACATATTAATCTATACATAAGGATATTGGTATAAAGGATAATTCTCCACAAAATTTGCTTGTAAATGGCATACAAATATTTTGCTCTATAGAATATCGTTATAGTACATCCAGAAAATCCTCGTTTTTGATGATTTAAAAAAATTGGACTTGCACCATGCTTTTAAACAGCTCATTTGAATCGGAGACAGCAGATTAAAATTTTGATTTTTTATTTGTGTGCTCATAGTAGTTCTGAATTGACTTTAAATTGTGATTCACAGTTTATGTAACCCTTACGAACAAAAAATAACCCTAGTTCTCTAGCTGAAACAAACCAAATTCTCCTTTTTTATGCATGTGTGGACATGATTCAAATTTGCTTCAGTCAACAGACAAATGTAGTAATTATTATTAATTCTTCTGTTGGGATTTAAAATGATGAAAATTTAATGATAATGACTTAGATCATATCAGTTCTGTCATTGAATCTACTTGATAAGTACAGGATGTCCCCGGAAAATATTGATTTTTGAAAAAAGTTCAGGAATATATACTTCAGCTGTGTTACTCAGAGTGGACATTTCCAGCACTTCCTGTGATCATTTCATTTCTTAAATGTACATGTATGACATATAAAGGTTTTGTTTCATTTCCACCTGCACATTTTCTGGGGGTGACCTCTTGGTGGGACACCCTGTATCCTATTTGGCACTGTGTAGGAATTGTAACTTTCATTTCAATAATTTAGGCAGAAAATTATGAAATTATATTGAGCTATCTCTAATTTATTCTTAATATTGGCAAAAATTTGGTAAAGTTTTATATTAATAATTTAGTTCAGCTTTGATTAAAAATGTTTTTTGTGGTGCTTAAAGTGACTATTTTGTGTTTTAAAGAGTATTTTGGCTGCACCATTTCCTAAGTCGGAAGAAGCAGAAGAAACTCACGGGGAGGAACTTTCTCTTGGATTCGGGAATAGATCTGCTGCTTTATTTCATCTCCTAAAGAACAGAGTAATTATTCAGTTTTATTTGTAATCTCTAATAATTCAATAAATGAGTTTTCATTATTCTAATCAATGTTTATATGGCATTTGCTGAAGTATTTTCACTCTCAATGTTAGAACTATTGTTAAGATCTGAAATTCCCTTTTATTGCTATGACCTTGGAATTTATTCACATTTTAAATTTCTTTCCAGAAAAATAAGTTATTTATTTCTTTTTTCTTATAGTATACTCTTGTGGAATATTTCTTTGCTTTTTGCTCATAAAATATTTCTAAACTATATATACTTAATTTTATATGTTAAATGTTAAATTTGTAGTAAAGGTATCAAGAAGTGAATAAGAGTTTAACATTTAAAATAAAATTAAAAATGTACTTCAGAAATATTTCACCAAAAAGACAAAGAATAATTTTTTAAGAAGAGGATATATATAACAAAAAAAGTTTAAAACTTTAATTTGAAAAATACGAATGCATTCCAAGCCCCATAAGATTAACATTGAAGCGGGGAATTTCAGATCTGACTAATGCCTTAAGAAGAGTTAAGTGTTACCATTTTTATGCTAACTGTTTGTTAATAAATCAGTGATTTTTTGCAGGAATGTTTGTATGATATTGAGAAGGCAATTGAATATGAGTACCCACGTGACTTGCGATTTAAATTATTGCAAAGAAAAGGCCAATGTCTCATGAAACTGGGTGAACCCGTTTTAGCTCTAGAAGGTAAAGTTGTAATTATTTACCACTTATACATAGCTTGATAATGACAATGATTAATAAGTTCTGATTATTTATAATGAAAATGGAAATGATTAGATAAGATAAGAATTTAAGAAATTGCAATTTTAACTTTTTGAAATTTCGACTATGGAAAATAATTAAATGATAATTTAACATTTTGTTAGTAATTAATTTTATGATAAAATAAGATTGTGATAAATTGAAATAATTTTTCCAGTGTTCTTTATTATTTATTTTTAGGGGGTGAAAATCGAAAGAAAGTTTTAACTGAGTTAAAGTTTCTTAATAGATTAGTCAAATTTTTAATCTGTTTCTATTTTGTTTTGTATGTTTTTAATTTTCTTTTAATTAAACCTTCATAAAAAAAATAAAAGTAACTTCTCTTTTTCTTTTATGCTGGTATATACAAAGATATTTTAAATATGGGGCTGTGCATGTATAACGTAACTTTTAGAAGGAAGGGGGGATCTGTGGGTGTTGTCTTTTGATATCATTAAAATTTTTAATCCAACCAAAATTTTTCTTTTTTTGCAATTTTTTTTATATTACAACAGTCTTTAAGTATTTTTTTTTTAAAGACTTATGAAAATGCATAATGTCTATATTTATGAAAATACCAAGTTATTATTAAAGCCATGAAATGATTATAAAAATATTTCATTCCAAAATATGGAATACCATCCCAACGTTTGACAACCCTACTTTTCTGCCATATGCACAAATTATATGCTGTTGTAGAAACCTAGTACAAAGTATATTTCAAATGTATTTGTTGTAAGTAAAGAAAAGAGAAAGAATATTGTCCACCTGTTTTATTGATAGAAATTCTGCTTTTCCCCCTCCCCATGCAGGGGGCAAGTGCAAGAAGACAATATTACTGTTAAATGCATTATGTAACAAAGAGCTATTATTAGATACTTTTAAATAGTAACTGATTTTTTTCCCAGCTTTGGAAGAATCCTTAAAACTTCTTGAAGAAGCCAGATTGGATGCTAAAAGAATTGGTAAATTTTGTTTTTACTAATCAAACTTTTCTGAAACTTATATAAAATTTTTGATTTTGCAAGAAGTAATAAAGAAGTTGATAGTATGAATTGTTTTATAATTTTAATAAATAAGAAAATTTGGTATTTTTCCATTATACCAACACCATGCCAAAATGTATGCTAATGCACCATTTATTTTAAGCCTGATCGTGCAAAATATTTGTATTGCAAATCTAGCCAAACATTGCGAATCACTATTTATTGAACAGAAATCTTTTATTATTATTATCATTATTGAATCATAACCATGCAAAACATATTAATTTGCTATTTTTTGAATAGAAAATATTTTTTATTAAGGTATAACTTACATTTTTCACTGATGCCGAGATGGATTTTACCATCTGGCAATTATCCAATGATGAGGAAGCTGCAGTAAAATTGTTTGAGGGCTATGGAATTATATATTGAAAAAAATCCCTTATGGCTCGGCCTACAGGCACAGGTAGATTTCGAAGACGCAGACCATGGGGTGCCTGTTTATTGGGAATTGCAGAAGAAATGACCTTTTTGCCATGATGCGGCAGTTGGGACTGCCTCTTTGAAATCTGTGTCTGTAGGTGGAGCCGGCAGGGATTTTTTTCATTTATTTATATATTTATTTTTTTGCTGTAAGGGTTGGTCCTATAAAAAACTTGTCAATATAAAAGTTGTAGATAATATTAAATGGATTTATAATAAATTTAAGCGGATTTGATATCTTTTGAATTGACGAAGTTATGAATTTTTTTCTCCCCCCTTGAAGCCATTTTTAATTGTATTAAAAATCTGTCATACATAAATTTTTGGCCTTTTTCCTAGAAGTAATAATAACTTTAAACGGATTCAATATGTATCATAATTAAGAAGTTATGGGTTTTTTTCTGTTTTCACAAAAAGCCCTTCCATTCCATGTTCAATTCTGCCCATTAACAAACTTGATCGAGATTTTATGCCCCTTGATTTTATGTATGAGTTTGGAAGAGATTTGTGCAGAATTATTGAACTTATCGTGTCCATAAAAAAATGATATAGATAGATATAAAGTTTTGAACTGGTGGTGGTTTTGGGTTCTGGGAGTCATGATCGGCATAGATCTGTAAAATTTTTTAAGAAATTCCAACATAAGGGAGAATGTAATAGGTAGTATTTCGAAATCTACCTAAATGTTTTTTTTCCAAGTGGCTGACTAAGAAAATTTAACCGTAAATCACAAATATAATTTTGTTTACCCTAACACTGGATGTCATATATCCAATCTGTTCAGAGATTATGGTGCATCGTGAAATGGCGTAATAGTGATGTATTTATTAAAAACAATTTTTTACTGCAATGATAAAAGACAATTACAATTTCATGCCTGCAGTTTAAATTGAGTTTTGTTTTAATATTTTGTTGTATATTATTTATTTGTTCTATTATTTTAAGTTTATATTTGTATTGATTTAATAAAATAGTTCGTTAAACTCTGTAATTTTGAAATGTTATAGTTTTTAAATGATCACTTTTACACCAACAATGTTAATTTTTTTCAAATGTTTCATTTGGTACCAACTATTTTGCTTGGTGACAGTGGTGTTGGTATAATGGAAAAGTACCGAAAATTTATTTTTGGCAATACAGTTTATTGTGTTTTATGTCAGTTTATTGCAATATTAAAATTACACTAAGAAATTAATAGGGTCATTTAGTTTTTAACTAGGCTGGAATAGTAATAATAATAATAATAATAATAATAATGTATACTCAATAATTCTCAGATTTTTTTTTTTTTTTTTTTTTTTTTTTTAACTGTCTCACTTAATGTGTTTTAAATATGCTTCTATAATTTTCCTTGAGTATCTGGGCATTGTTAATTTTAATAATTTTATATAAAAAAATATTTTTTTTTATTTGTTAGTTATAGAGTTTAATTTCATTGCTTTCTGTAGGCTGCATGTTATAAATATTTTTAGAAATTTAAAATAAATTATAATGATGATTTTCTCATGTAACTTGAAGTGTATAAAATTGGGCAGTATAGGACTTGAACAGTGCTGAAAAATAATCAATTTATGATACCCATTATACTGTTCCTTTTTTGTATTAGAGTCAACAACATATCTTATAGAATCTAAATTCTGTGCAGAAAATATTGTTTCATTTAATCATATAACTTTCATTTAATCATATGTGTTAAAACTGGTGGTACTTTGCAGAAGAGAAACTTTCATTCGAGGTTTTTGAAAAGACATTTATTAACAGGATTTAAATAGAGGTAAACATTTTTAGAAAAAAGCTCAATTGGGGAAAAAAAGGTTTAGCATAAAGCTAAAATGCCAGTATACTCATGGATATGCATTCCCCACTCTTCTCATTGTCTTGATATGTTTCATTTTCATTTGCAAACTAAATCTTAAAAATTATTCATGACATCTTTAAAGAAATACTAATAATTTACGTAAAATCTTATTATTATTATTTTTTTTAAATTATAAGATAAAAACAAATTGAAATCTCTGCTTTAACATTGAGACAAGTTTAATTCTGATACTTTTATATACAAAATGTAATATCATAACATAACTAGCAGTTAATAATGTGAAATACTATGATTAAAGCATGTTTATTATTTTTCAAAAGTTTTTGGCATTCTGCAAATGTATGTTTTAGAAAAAAATAAAAAATCTCTTGTTTTATTTTTTCATGCTGGATAATCTTTTCACATTTCTTGCAAAATGTGATCATACTTTAAACTTGAAGTTTGTGTGAGCACAGGCTTTGTTCAAAACCAGAATCCAGTCCAGCCCATGGGCCGGCACTTCTTTCTCACCCCCCCCCCCCCAAGGCCATGTTATAATAAAGTATTTGTATGAGTATCAATAAAGTATTTGTATGTGTCAGGACAGGCCTGAGCCAAAGATTTATATTTCATAATGTTTATCCCATATGTGATTTCTAGTTTAATGATTGTATATTAAAAATGATTCCCAGCAGAGCTACTGCTATGCAGAAGCGTAATTATTGAATAATAGATCAATTTAATTGCCATTATCATCTATTGCTATACATAATTCCATATTAAAATATTATATGGTAATATTAAGCTTCATTCTTCTTGGAGGACTTTCTGTCTGTAAAAATTTAATCCTGATTTATTATTGTTAAATTATTATATAACTTTTTTTTAAGTACTCATAATGTTTATAACTCACCTACTTTTAACAGAGAGGCAAAAAAGGGAAATTGAACTTCTTAAAACTGCAGCTGAAGAAATGAAAGGGTAAGTGAAGAATCTTTATTTAATTTTAAACTAGGGTGGGACATGCAAAAAATTTAGCTAAGGGAAAAAAAAACATTCATTTTGTGTCGTCAAGCAGACATTGATAATTTCTAATTTAGAAATGAACATATATCTCTAATAGCTGCTAAAGTTCTTGGCTGCCAAAAACTATGAACAATAGGCAAACCATTCATTGTTATTGAAATTTGTATTGTTTCTTTAATCTGTTTTATAATTATTTTGTGAAGATAGCATCTTTTGTTTAATGACAAGCTATTTTTATAACAAATCGTGCTAACCATGGGGGCAGTCCAAATAAAATAAATGAAAATGAAATATCCTAAAAATATGGTGATCACAAAATCTGAACTTTATGCATTTTACACTCAAATCGTTACAACTACTATCAGAAATAATGAAGTTACTTTGAGACAATCATAGTAAAATCCCTCAGTTTTATGAATGAAAATGCATGTTTTCTTTGGCATGTGTAACAGAAAAATGTAGGATTTACCAAACGATATGAGGGGTTGGTTGGTTGATTTTATGTTGATGATTATCTACTCGATGGATATAGGCCCTAGGGGGGAGTGCCCTCTGTGGGGGGGTCTTTCTAAGGGATCCTAACCTGATGATATGGGGGGGGGGAATTCAAAAACTTCAACCTAATGGTATAGCATTTAGTGAAATCCTATTTTGTATAGCATTATTTTTAAATGGAAACTTATATTTTCATTCATAAAAACTAAATATATGATAACTACATGAGAATGACATCATTTTCTAGATATTTCACTTTCCGTCGTTATGTCAGTCAAGAAATTTTGTTTGAAAAGAGAAAGAACGGACTCGAAAAAAAAATAGTTGTTTCTTTTCTTTCCCTATATAATTGTAGAAAATGTTACCCTAAAGTATTAAAATACTGATCTATGTGGTATAGCTATAAGATATAGTTGCAATATACAAACAAAGTAGAAAATATAACATAGCAACTGTTTATTTAGAGTCAGTTTAGCAGATAGCATAAAATATTGCAAACATTTTAAGTATGGTTTTAGAAGATTATCAATGAGCATTTTGGGAAATTGCATTTAATATGAATTTAACTTTAAAAAATATATTTAAAAGATTGAATAATGCTAATTTCCTAACAGACTTTACAAGGCAGTCTTCATATGTGTATTCACAAATATTCTGTTCATGTGTATATACATGCATACTATTTATTGAAAAATAGAAAACATCATTATTTGATAAATCATCACTTGTTTGACAGCAATTTCAGAAATTATTATTTCATAATTTTAATGATAATGACATTGTAATAAATAAAACCATTGTATTAAAGAAAAATTAGTTATTTAACTATGTTTGAAATAATTATACTTAATTCTAAGATAATTCTAAGATAATTCTTAATTTTATCTTGATGTAATGATCTCATAGAAATTACCACTTAAGAAAAAACATCTTTTTATATTACCCCTTAGTTCAGCTGAAAAAGTAGAAACTAAGGAAAATGGTCTCTTACCTCTCAGCTATGGATCTCATCCTGCAATAGATTGTGCAAGTAGTGCAATTAAGTTGGCTCATGATAAGCAAAAAGGTCGTTACATTGTAGTAAGTATGAATTTCATTCAATCATCAGCATTACATTTTAAAATTGAAAAAGTTTTTTGGCGTGTATAATAATTTTGTTTTGAATAAAATTTTTATTTAGTTATCAAATATCTCATTTTCATATGTTATCTGTTTTATAAAGCAAAAACATGTTCACGATTAACGCTGTTCTCATATTGACTGTAGGAATGACCTGGGTAATCAATTTTGTTTTTATCGCAAAATTATTAACTTCTAAGCATTGCACAATTTTAATTTTTACACCAAGAAATAGAGAAAGAAAATGTACTTTGAAAACTGTCTCAACTTATTGAGTTTTTATAATTTTAAAAATAATTTTCAAGATATTTTTTTTTTTTTAAATACATCCCATTTACAGAAGATAATCACCTTTGAACTTGAAACAATGTAAATACAGTGGAACTTCCCTTTTACGAAGTCCCTATTTAACAAAATTTTCTGCAGAACTTTGACTTTGAAAACCATTAGCATGTAAATTAATCTCCATATTACGAAAAATATATTCTATATAACGAAGTTTATTCCACTTATCCAAACTAAGAGGTTGCTGTTGCGATGGAAATGCAAATTTATTTCATTGGATTGTATGAAAATGAACACATTTAAATAATTTCCATTCTGCTTGGTGCTAAATAATAATTTTTTTTTTCAGAATTAAAAAAACATTTGTTATTATTTCTCTCCCGCACCAAGACTCCAGCACTGACAGTTGGGGGAAGTCAAAATCCCCTTTTTATATTCAATTATGTAGAAGATGCGGTGACGCAATGGCATCAGATACATTGAAGCAAAAAATATCAATTAGAGGCAGACAGTTATCATTCTGACCTTCCATTGCTAATAGACAACTGCTTTGTACATCAACAAGAACGTGCTTCAAAATTCAAATCAAAGAATATCAAAGTTATTTTTGTTCCTGCCAATACAACTTCTAAACTTCCGCCATTAGTCTAAGGCATAATAATAAAAAATCTTGAAGTACATTATCGAAAAAGACAATGTAGTGAAAACATTAGTTTGAGAACCTGTGTATCAGAGCTGATAAAAGCTTGAGCCAAAGCTTGGGAATGTGACGTGATTTCATCGATTGTACACAACTGTTTTGTAAAAGACGGCTACATACTTGAAACTTAATCAAATTCTTCTGAATCCAATACCTGTTTTTCATATCTGAAAAATTTTATGAATTTAAGTTTATTTCTATTTAACGAATTTTCTTCATAACGAAGCTTTTAAGTGTAACGATGAGACTTCGTTAAATGGAAGTTTCACTGTAGTTCAATATTTACTTCTTGCTAATATTCCATAGCAAAATTAAAACTTCATTAAAAGATAAATAAAGCACAAGTTTAACAGATGTATAGTCAAACTACATGCTTAGATACTGGAATAATCAGAATGAAAAAGTTACTATAAATAGTGAAATCTTTGGAAATTTCTTTGGGTGTTAATCACTGGTATGTGACTAATACGAAAAGTAATAAATACCATTTTTAGTAAATTTAAAAACTTTGAATGCTTAATTCATGTTTTTCATGTAACATTTCTTGGTGTAATTGGTCAATAATCTAAAAAAATATAAAAAAAATCTATTAGTCTTCAATTAAAAAATATTTTCACAAATTATGTACACCACTTGTACACCAGGTATTATGATCTATAACCTGAGAACCTTGGGTTGATACCCTGCTGTTCATAAAAGCATTTTTTTTTTTAAATTGGCATGTTTAAGAGAAAACATTTTAGAATGTTATTGAAATAGTCTATTCATTGCTTTTAAGATGTGTTTTTGTAAATATAATGCATAGTTAATGGGGCATGTGATGTTCAGTACATGTGTTTACCATATAATATTGACTCTTATTTTATGTACTAAAAGGTTATGATATTACCTATTTCGTATTAATCCCAGATTATAAAATTACATATTTAAAACTGTTTATTGTTGTACTAACTCATTATTTTAATTTTTTAATGCACTTTACAGTCCCTGGCCAAATTATTAGACACAGTTGTTTTTATTATAATTTATTAAATATCTGGAAAGATACATGAGGAATTATCCTGAAACTTCAGGAGTGTAAACAACATGATAAACATCATATATTTCTGCGAAGATTTTTTCCCGAAACCCCATAAGGGGCCGTCAACAAATTGAAGAAAAACGCATATCTTTTGGATAACCCTGTAAAAACTAATATTGCAAAAAGCATTCAAACTGTAGATTATGATTAAGTGGCTTATTGTAATAATTTGGGTTCATTTTTATGAAGATAGCATGTATACTCGAAGAGAAATTCATGTTTTTATAAAAACAGTCCCAAATTTTACCAAGTTTTTTGCTTATAATTTGCAGAGTTTTTAATATAAAAACAAGTTATTTTCAGAAAATATGACAAACAAAATTATACACAATACCCTGCAATCAGAATTAAAAAATAATAAAAATTGTATGAAAAATGAGCAGGTTTACTAAGTATATTGTTTCACTGTGCATGCGCAAATTCAATCAAAATATACTGTGTATAATATATTAGCTAAATGTATAGACCAACTTTTATGAAAGTCTCAAAAATATAGCTTGAAAATTCTGATAGTAATCGTCGATAGAATAAGCTCGAATTTCGCTGTTCCCAAAAGGAAGCAAAAAGATGAGGGGTTGTATCAAATATAGAATGAGAGACACTTCATTCTTATTATGTCAACTTTCATAAGATAGTATATTTGGATACAACCCCTCATCTTTTTGCTTCCTTTTGGGAACAGCGAAATTCGAGCTTATTCTATCGACGATTACTATCGGAATTTTCAAGCTATGTTTTTGAGACTTTCATAAAAGTTGATCTATACATTTAGCTAATATATTATGCACAGTATATTTTGATTGAATTCGAGCATGCGCAGTGAAACAATATTTAGTAAACCTGCTCATTTTTCATACAATTTTTATTATTTTTTAATTCTGATTGCAGGATATTGTGTATAATTTTATTTGTCATATTTTCTGAAAATAACTTGTTTTTATATTAAAAACTCTACAAATTATAAGCAAAAAACTTGGTAAAATTTGGGACTGTTTTTATAAAAACGTGAATTTCTCTTCGAGTATACATGCTATCTTCATAAAAATAAACCCAAATTATTACAATAAGCCACTTAATCATAATCTACAGTTTGAATGCTTTTTGCAATATTAGTTTTAACAGGGTTATCCAAAAGATATTCGTTTTTCTTCAATTTGTTGACGGCCCCTTATGGGGTTTCGGGAAAAAATCTTCGTGGAAATATATGATGTTTATCATGTTGTTTGCACTCCTGAAGTTTCAAGATAATTCCTCATGAATCTTTCCAGATATTTAATAAATTATAATAAAAACAACTGCGTATAATAATTTGGCCAGGGACTGTAGATCATTTTGAACATAATAAGTTTTGGTACTTGTCTATTTTTTTTCATTCAGTTTCTATAAAAAAAAAAAACTCTTGCCAAACAATGACATTTAATGCAAAAAATTCATAAGCATGATGCCACATTCGTTACACGCTCATGTTTTTGGCTAATAATCATGGATGCATGCCTCATCTATGTATCCTAACTACAGAAGATTGTTGGAAAGGTATCCCACTGAAAATTTAAAAATACTAGGCATGATTCCTGCCTGAAAAGTCACAGGATAAAGCTGTTTACATCAAAATTCTTTGTTTATGGTTTTGTATACCTCTGTGATAAGTAAATTTTCTGGAGGGATGTAATAAATGCCAATAATAGCAGAAGCTTGGAAGGAACAGGTTATCTTTATGTAGTCAGAAAATGTAAACATATATAGCATATACAACAATTATACATAATAGATATAACATGTAAAAAGTACATAAAAGATAGATAAAATCTTGGAATTAAGAGCAAAAAAAAAAAAAAAATGTTGAGCCATCAAACCATGCTTCTTTTTTAATAGATTAGTTTACTCATCCAGCATTGCCCAGGCTGTAATAATAATCTTAAATATATCTAAAATCAGTGTTCAATCATTTTATTTTTTTAAACGAAAATCCGTCCAAACAAACCTAATGTTGAAGGTCTCAGTCTTCGGCAACATACACCCTCGAATTTGTATAATTTATTTTAAAAAAAAAATCAGAGTGGACCTAATATTGTTTGCTCCACTGACTTCGATAACATACACCCTCAAATTTGTATGATTTTCTATTTTAAAATTGAAATCTATCCAAACGAACCTATAGTTGGGAGCCTCCCTGCCTTCGGCATTATACACTACGCATGCGATGCTTTTATTCTGTTTTGATTTTATATTTTTGAATGAAAGGCTGGCATATCCCGGGCTTGTGATAATCTTAAATATACATAAAATCAATGTTGAATTAATTTATATTTTTAAGCAAAAATCTTTCCAAACGAACCTAATGTTGGAGGGCCTACTGCCATCAGTAACTTACACCCTCAATTTGTATGATTTATTTTTGAATGAAAATCTTTCCAAGCAACGTAAGGGGGCCCTGATTTAATTTGTGACAATTAGATATATTAAACTTTCAGTTCTGACCAGTAGTTCCAGAGGAAATCTAAGTAATGAAAAATGCGCCCCCCCCCCCCCCATCCAGTCCCTCTTTTAAGACAAGAAATAACACCTATTCTTCATCCAAAATTTTTCAAAACACAATTATTCTTTTCAAATACAAAAGGAATCGTGGGAAAGCACTGAGAAAAAAGAAAGCCTGTTAAATTCATAAAAGGACTTCTAGATTTTTTTTTAAACTGAAGAAAAGAAAATATATGGTGATTAAATGGATATTTGTTTTTTTCATATTTGAATTTAGAAAGCAGATGCCGTTTTTTAAAAATTGCATACAAAATGAAAAGCATTAAAAATTTTTTTTTGAAAGCAGTTTTAGATTTAATATTGATATATTTTTTAACAAATCACACAGTTATAAAGGAAATGTTTGTAGAATAAGGGGGTATTTTTTGTTTTTATGTATTTTGATCAAGGGAGCTGATGCAGACTAGTAAACATGTGGAAAAAAAAGCTCACTAATTAGTAGATGCCCAGGAAAGATTTTTTTTTTTAACTGAAAATATTAATAATAGATATCACTGTTAGAAAGAAAATAGTAAGAAGATTAAGTGGGTATTTTTTTTTTTTTTTTTTTCAATTTGTTTAAACTCATGTAGACTTGTAAAAATGAAAATGAATGTTATATTTCATTTTGCATGTTTATTATGGTTTTTAATTAATATCTTAACTAATTATCAAAAAATAAAAACCTGAACATCAGGTGCATTTGGACCACCCTTGGACTATCCTCACAGAATTTTCAGACCTTTATGTCTGTTAGATTTTCCTAGCCACTGCCAACACACAGACAAACATCTTTCTTTTATTAGTATAGATTTTCACTTATTGTTTATAACATTGCATCACTATTGTTTATCTGTTCGCAGATAATTTCATATCACGTCCATTAATTCAAACTTTTTTTTTATAGCAGAATCACTTTATCTTGAAAATAGTTTATTGTATCTAATTCTGTAGATGAAGTTCCCAGATTTCTATCGAAACTTTTTTTTAAATGTGAGAGAAAATAGAGAAATACCAGTTAACTTATACACTTAATTATTAAAACTAAACTGGTTTGTCTACAAAATAAATAAAAATGGAATATGTACATTGCATGTTAGCACTTCATTTGAAAAATGGAATATGTACATTGCGTGCTAGCACTACATTTGAAATCGAATGTAGCATTACACTTTTATATTATTGGCATTAAATCACATTGTTTGATGATAGTTTTTTTAAATTGAAAGTGGTCAATGCGAAGTTTTGTCATGTATCAAAATTTTAATTCACTTAGCTGTTTTAAACTATTGTTATTCCTTAACATTTGCAAAGGTTGCATTCCATGAAATTTTTATGAATGTTGAGTCTATGAATGTAGAGACTACCTTCTTGTACAGAAAAAGGGGTTAGATCAATGAAATTTGAATAGACTGGCAGAACATTTAAAATAATATATTAATTATCATATGCCTAGAAGCTGAATATCTACACCTGTTATGTGCATAAATTTATTAATAAAGCAAGGATTTAAACTATCTTGCAAAAAAAAAAAAAATATTTCAAAAGAAATATAAGCTTTTGTATGTAATATAATTTCACTTTGTTGTGTCCTGAAATGTTGATAATATGCATATTTGTATGTATGTTAAACATTATTTTCTCATCCCAGCTTATTTTCAGAGGTATCTCAATTTGTTATTCTCCATCTAAGTAATAATTGCATCATTTTGTACCTAACAACATCTGTACATTTTAAATGAAATAAGTAATCAATAAAGCTCTTTAAAAATTTACAAGCTATAACTTCAGAACTTTTTTAATTTTTCAAGAGTTTTATTGATAATGGATAAATTATTAAAATATTTAGTAGACTTCTGTTAAGTCTACTCTCCCTAAATCAGTTAAATCAGAATAGTAATAATTTTATTATTATGCCTTTCTTATCCAACTTCGGGTTTCAAACTGACAAAAAAGTTTTAAAAACATTTCAATTTCAATGTTTTTAAACCTGTCAAATATCCATTTCCTTCTACTACAAGGCCGTAGCCAATGGAGTAATCACCCTGCTTTGATCCCCCTTCGAAATTTCTGTCAGGATGACTATAATTGTACCATTGACTATCAGTCAAGATTCAAAAATAAAAATTCTATGCTAGCATAACTTTATTGCTTAATTCTGTTAGAATGTTGAAAAAATAAATGCTTTTTCTAAGAAAATCTTTAAAATTTTCTGGAATGGGACTCTTTAAAAGCAGAATGTCAAATTATAATGACTACAACAGCCTGATACAGATCGTTAACTTGTTTTACCCACATTCTTGACAAATGCAATGAAAGTCATGTAAACCCACAAACTTACCTGTTCCAATTTATGCTACTGGGAGGACATTTTTGGTAATAAAACATTTGAAAACATATGTACAAACTGTCAAACATTAATTTGGTTGACACTGAGTTAAAATTTTATTTGCAATAAAAAAGGCTTAAATTTTTTTTCTAATTATTTTAAAGTGAATTATTTGGATTCCCAACAAAGCTTAATAAGCCTTAACACTCACTTCTATTCAATTAGTAAAAAAACAAACCTTAAATAAGCGAAAAATAGAATTCTGGGCCCCCAAATCCCACTCTGAAGTATTTTCTGGCTACGACCTTGTTATACTAAGTCCGTTGTTTGTCATCTTTACAAATGGGAAATTCCTTGCATTGTTTATAATTTCTCTTTTAATCCAATTGTGATAACTTGGCTGATGACTTTTAAATAGTTTGTGAGGCTACGGAGAAAAAAAAAATTGCTAACAGACATTAGTGGTGCAGGAAATGCATTAGAAAACTAGATTCTGCTAGTTGCTAGTAGTGATTGTCACCATAATAAACAAATAAATTCAATTAAATTTGTATTAGTCATCAGCCAAGTTATTGTGTGCAGACCAGGCTTAGCAAATGATACTCCCTACTCGCCAATCTAGGTGTCTGAGTATGCTTTGTAAAGTTTTATCCATACAAACCACTGTAGCAAGTGACTTATTTGTGGATGAATTTTTAAAATAGCTGGCTGTTGTGAAACAAAAACTGTTTGCCACATTTAGATGTTTTCTTCTAGTGAATATGGAGACAGCAAGAAAATCTTACTGTTTTTCCCTGAACAAAACTCTGGAAATGGTGTAAATGAAAGTGTTTAGTTAAATATAGATGAATTATCTTATGGTGCACTTGGAAAAAAGAATTTATTTTGAATCATTACTTTCTAGAATAACTCCCAAAGAAAAAAAATCAGTACTTCTGAATGTTATAAAAACTGATGGAAATGATATTTGTAATTCCGGCTTCATATGAATATGGATTTTCTTCTATGAATCTCATTTCATAATGATCCGCAGGAATATGTATCATCTTATTCAACTACGATGGGGGCTATATTTACCAGTTTTAATCAGGAAATGCAATGGAATTATAATGAGGGGAAAAAATCAGGCACTCTACATATAAATGATGATTTCATTTCAAATAACTATAAATGAAATTTGTGTTATATAATAAATATTTAACTATACATTTTTCGTTTAAAAATAGTGTAAATCGTTAATTTTTGAAATGTATTCTCCTCTTTTTTTTTATTTTAGGCTGATAGAATTTTGCAACTGGCTGGTACAACATCAGACTTACCAGCCACACTGGTTGGTAGAATATTTTCACTTTTGCTAAGCCTGTTGCAAACTTAAAACAATCTTAAAACTACACTGTTGTTATGTCTCTTAATCAAGAATTTTCTAAATCTTATATTGTTAAAAACAGTCTTCAGATTCCATCCATGATTTTAATTTTCAAAATCCTAAAACTTTCTGTAATGCTAATTGCTTTTCCGAATTAGATTTTCTTGAAAATTTAATTATCTTAAATGTAGTATGATTATTAATGTAAAGATTTATTCCACTGTGCTCTCAAAAGCTCAATTCTTGTCCTGTTTTGCTAAATAAACCTTTTTTTAATTTCTTGCCCTGACATTCAACTTTGTCTGTTTTTTATTGTTTTTGCTTCTTACTACCACTTCTCTTCATAATTCACTTTTTATTTGCATTTATTTATTTTCTGTTTGTTTCTGAAATTTTTTCATATCTTTTTAAATTTCCTTCACTCCTGACTTTACTTGTTATAGCATTTCTTTTTTAGTTAGTTGCTTCCCCTTTGTTACCTGTTTTACTATTAGTGTTTCTCTGCCACCGTTCTTCTCTACCCATCCCTTTCTCATCTACTTCCTTTCAGTCTTACCTCTGCTCACCTAGTAGCACAGCATTTATTGCACACAAAAGAGAAACTATTTCAATATGTTGTGTTTTCTTCACTTTTTTAATAACATGTTTATGAAGTTCCTGTCTTAGGTTTTCATGTGATTTTTTTTTTTTTTCTGTAATCTATCTTTTAGCAAATAAATGTTTGTTTTTGTAAACTTTAAGTACTTTGCTTTTTAAAATACTTTTGTCCCATTTAATATTTCGATTAATTTAGGCTAACAGAAGTATATGTGCTGGTGACACACTATTTGTTGAAGAAGCATATGCTTCTGTTCTACTTCCAGGCCATTACATTACTCATTGCCACCACTGCTATGCAAAAGCTCAAGCTGTTGTCCCGTAAGCCTTTCTATTTTTAAGTCTTATAGTTGATATTGTGTGATTTTTAACAAGGATGGATCCAGCCTCCCTTTAGAAGGGGTTATGTCTATTTTTATTTATTTATTTTTGAGGGGTGTTGTCAGATTAATACATGAGGAATTTTTAAATCTTAATTTTGTCCCAAACTCCAAACTGGCTGTTTTATGAAACATAAATGAAGGTATTTTGATTCATAAATGCATTAAATTTTCAGGTATATTGATAAATGTATAAAATTTGCAGAAATCTTACCTCGGTTCCCATTTTCTTAAAAAGGATCTTTCAAAACATGTTGTCAAAGCTGGCATTTACAGCCAAGCAAAAAGTTGGTCACGAGAGAGCAATTAGTTATAACTGAAACTGTATTGCAAATATAAGAAAGTGAAAAAAGTTTGATTTTTTTTTTTTTTGCTTAAAAGATAATGTCTGCAAATTTCATGAGTAACACCCTTAACATGTATTTATATTGAAAAATATATTGACATACAGAAATTTTCTTCATTCAGTGGGTGGTCATGATCTTTGTGACCCCTCCCCCTTGGATACGCTCTTGGTTTTAGATATAGTACATGAGAAATTTTTAAATCTTAAGTTTGTCCAAAACTCCAAACTGGCTGTTTTATGACACATAAATGAAGGTATTTTGATTCATAAATGCATTATTAAATTTTCAAGTATATTCATAAATTATAAAATTTACAGAAATCTAACCTAGGTTCCCATTTTCAAATATAAGAAAATGAAAAATGTTTGATTTTTTGGTGCTTAAAAGATAATGTTTGCATACACTTTAATGCTTTATGCACTGGCGGTACTGTTAAGTATCATTGTAAAAAAAAAAAAAAAAAAAAAACTTGTTGATCAAAACATATTATTTGGCAGTAATGCAACTGTGAATAATGCAATTGAAAGACCCTAGAATAGGGGCCAATATAATAATCAATAAGAAAGAAGAATTTGTAGAATAGGGGCCAATATAATAATCAATAAGAAAGAAGAATTTGTAGAATAGGGGCCAATATAATAATCAATAAGAAAGAAGAATTTCTAGAATAAGGGAAAATATAATAATCAATAAGAAAGAAGAATTTCTAGAAGAGGGGCCAATATAATAATTAATAAGAATTTCTAAACTGGGGGCCAATATAATAATTAATAAGAATTTCTAAACTGGGGGCCAATATAATAATAAAGGGACTAATTTTAATAAAATGCCTTTCAGTTTCAACTTAAAAATCCTTAAAATTTCTTCTTTTGTGCAATCCATAGTCTTTGGCATCCTAAATAACCAACAGAAATTGAATATTTGCTACTTTTAGTTTCTAATCTATAATTTTAACTATTTGTGCTTTTGAGAATGGTGTTTGTATACTTAAAAATGATTATTTTCTTTAGATGTCATCAGTGCTCACAAGTGCGATATTGCAGCCAAAATTGTGTGGATCTGTCATGGGAAAAATATCACAAATATGAGTGTGGAAACCTTGATTTATTACATTCTGTAAGTGATAATTTCTTCCACAAATAAAATAATATATTTTTCAGAATATCTTAAATTGGAAAGTGGGGACTTAAAATTCAGGTAGGAAGATTGGATTCATGCTCAATATCTAAAATTTCACTCAGGAGAATTCTACAGGCTAGAGTTTCTTATCCAATAAACTTTATCTCTTTTTGCAAATTTTCTTTTTTGAAGAAAAGAAATGGAGTGAACAGTATACTTAAACAGACCAATATTTTTTTATATAATGGTGTTCTTTAGCTCGACTATCCCACAGGCACAAAAAATACCTGCCCAGTAGCATACTAACTACTTTTAAATCGCCACATATTTTTCAGTTGTGCTGTTCATATTATATCATTTTCATTAAAAAAATTGTTTGATAGGTTTCTTTACTGTTTACGGCATGGCCAATTGGTAAAGATGGTTTTATATTACCGTTATGAAGTAATACAGTTTTCAAGCTACATTTATATCAATCGATAAATAAACACCATTCATTTGGATCATAATTTTGATTCATCGCATTAAAAAGTCCGGGAATATCATGGCAAAAACAAAAATCATCCTTTTTGGTGAAATAACTACTGAAAATGTTACTTCGATTTCGATAATAAGTTACTTTGGTATTTGGTATCAATAAGTTCCACTGTTGTAGACGAGAGGCAAGAATCTCTGCCTTAGATCTCGATAGTTGCAAGTCTCGCACAAGGTCGTTCAACTCATTTTGGTTTATTAAATATGGCGTTTTATCATCTTCAATTACGAACTCGTCATCATTTTCATCTCCATAAAGAGATTGTCACTATCTTGGGAACTCATGCTTGACATCCTGGACATACGATATGTGGCAGAGTTTCTGAATGTTATATCTGTTTTGAGACTGATGGAATGTCAGGATATTGAATTTTATGTTTATTTTTTTAATTGAAGACTGCAGTTTTTGTCAAACAAAAATAACAGTCATTTTCGTGATTTGAAAGTTCTCTCTGCAGCATTGGTGATCCAAATTGAAGATACTTTTTTTTTCTCCCGAAGCCCAGCATATAAGAGTAAGCCTACAGTTTACATAAAAAACATGTGGGACGCACTTTTTATCTTGATTACTCACTGAGAATCCAAAATAATGCAAATATGCTGGTTTAAGACATTTTGATATCGGTCTTCCTTTGTTTGCGAATATAAATTGTCCACAAACGTCACAAACACGATCAGAATTTAATTTACACACTCTATTAGACATTTTATCAAAAACAAAACCACTTTAGTTCACAAAAACACAAGAAAACAGAATATAGAATCCAAGTTGACAATGTGGGTAGGTTGAATGTGATGCGATAGATATATTATAGAATTGAAAAATGTAAAAAATTTTTAAAATGTGACGTGATAGATTTTTTTAAATACCATCTTTCATTAGTAAGAGGTAGTATAATAAGAAAATAGGTGTTTCATCGAAAGTAGATAAAAAATGTATAAATTTGTAAACCACTGTAATTTATAGATGGTGATTTATAATCGATCACTAGACTTGCCAACGAGAAATAAACAGTTTACCACATTTGGCGCTCTGGCTCAAAACACGATTGGTGTTCATCTAACAAAAAAGTACCAAGAAAATATGTTAAATGTAAAAAATATATTAGTTTTTAATTAAAAATGTTTTCACCTATGCTCTGTATACCAGGCAGTATCTTCTGTAACCTGGAGAAGCCCGGTTGAGATACTCTGGTTTAAATAACTTAATATGTTATATATGTTCCTTCAGAAAATGTATGAATACCTCAAAAAAATTATACTATATTTCACTAGTTTTTACGTTGTTTTAAGCAAGATAATATTGCATTTAATTTAACAGTAAATTATATTATAAGAGAAATAAAAGATGAGAGAAAATGTTGTTTGGCACAATAATTAATACCACATTTAGATTTTTACTATTTTTGCATCTTTTTTAAAATGAAAAAAAAAAAATAGAATGAAAAAACATTTATCATGGCATAGATTATGAAACACTTTCCAACACTATCGGAATATTGTTAAGAAATTTAATTTTTGTTCATACAATAAAATGAGATATCTAAATAAATAAATAAATGAATAAAAATTCATTTTTAGCAACTGTTGCCTATAGCCAGTAATGTCTGTGAATTACTTAGTGCAGTCTGTATATGATCTACACACCTCGTAATACACTAAAAATTAGTTAAGTTTTAAATTGCCATTTCTCACAGCTGAAAATATTCCAGTAGTTATGGTGTCAGTCCTGTAACCGAATTCTTTTGAGAGTGTCTGTAAATAAATGATAAATTTTATATACTCAATAATCTATATAGAACATGCAGTAGTGCACCTCAGTAATGTATATTAATTTCATTATGTTTCAAACAGTAACATCATTAAAATACACTGCAAATGATTTTCTCCCTTAGATCATAATGTAATGCAAACCTTTCGTACATCCTTGTAAACTAACTGTAATTTCTACATATTCTATACTCTATAGAAAGCACGTTGCCTTGCACCTTAGTGGGACATATTAATTTTATTTTGTGTAATATCATTAAAATGCACTGAAAACAAATTTTCCCCATTGGCCGTAATGGAATGGAATACTTTTGAGTGTCCCTGTAAATTAACCATATATGGTACACCCTTCATTTTCAATACTAAACATGCCATGGTAAACCTCCTCAATAACATATATCAGTTACATGGCAATCTGAGTATATTTACATGAGATAGAGCATAGACAAACCAAATTCATAAACACTTTTCAACTATGTTGGAAAGTGTTAAAAAAGGAAAAGTAGTGAATGCAATGTTTTTATTTGTTAAGTTATATATTTTTCTCTTATAAATTGGATTTCAATCTAGGTTGGAATTGCACATTTGAGTTGTCGTGTCATATTGGTGACAGGGCTTGAATATATCCAAGGTAAGTACTTAAAATTTAAAATCAAAATCAAATCTTAATATTTATTTCTCCATAGAATGCCTGCCCATATTTTTTATTATGTAGTCTTCTTAAAACAAACATATTTATGTACTATACTTTTAATTTTTTGTTTAAGTTTGCATGTTATCTTTTTAATGATTGACCTCCCTACTTATCTTTTTTTTCTTTCTCTTACAGTAACTTTACACTGTATTATTAGAAATAGGGAGAAAATAAAAATTACATCCTTCTTTTTCTTTCTAATAATAAAATTTAAACATCAAAATATAGTCATTAAACAGTTAACTCTAGTTTAACAGTTAGCTACCTTTAGTTAACAGTTAGCTTTTAATAGTTAGCTAGTGTTATTGCTAAGCCATTATTTTAAAAATTGGCATAATGTATGCTTCCCCTTTTTAAAAATAGTGTAAAATGCATCAATAGTTGTAACCAGCGATATCTCATTAAAATCTTTCTCAAACCACAGTATTTCCAAGTCCATGTGTCTGAGAGCAAAAATTACAGAAACTTGTCATTTCTTTAGAAAAATAACAGGAGATTAATCATGTTGTAATTTAATTGTATTATTATTTTTTAATAATTCAAAAAATTATTCAAAAATAATGTTGCTTTATTCATTATATCTTAAAAGTACAGTTTCATTCATTCTTTCTTTTTTTTTTAAATCATTACTAAACACTATTATAATTTCTCTTGAAATAATTATTTTTTTTCTACTGACTAGCTCACTGCCTTTTTCCTTTCAAAAGTGCACACTAATTTAACATTATATATATATATATATAAACATGTACAACCAAGTAATTTTTTTTTTCTTTATTGCAGAAAGCCGAGAGGAGTTGACTAAGTCAACTCATTCCCTCTATCCTTTTGATTTTCCTGATGGAAGATATAGAAGCAATTACTTTTCAGTTTATCATTTAGTGACTCACGTCGAAGACATGCATGTTGAAGACACATTTCAGTATTCACTGGTAAGTGTAAAGGAAATATATATTATCAAATATTTTTTTGCAGTGTAAAAATATTGACAATGTTTTGTTTTACATAGATTTTTTTTTAAGTTAAAAAAAATTAATTATAGCTATCACAAATTTGAACTAATAATATTTTTATTGATAGAATTATTTTTCCTGCATTCTTTGAATTAGGCCATTGTTGATATTTTCAGTTACAGGAAAAAAAGAAAAAACTAAGGTACAGTCGTGGAAAGAAATTGAAAACCATCTCATTAATTTTGCCATAAATCACTGTGTAAAAATTATAGCATTGCCAGTTGATTTAAGAATAACATTTACTATTGAATTGTATGTATAGATTAAGGCTTGGCAGTCTACTACATATTAAAATTTAAGCTAAATTTTGTAATTTTCTGTGGAAACATCTAATTTTGTTAAAATGCATTTGTTCTACATGTAAATTCATGCTAGATGCCAAATTTCAAGTCATTGAAATAATTGTTAATGAAATGTGTAAAAAAAAAAGGTTGGGATATGTGCTGCAATCTAATAATTTATTTTTTCTTTTTCAGACGGCTCTCTTGTTGTTAATGTTATTGGATCGACTCAACTACTTTGCACCTTTAGAAACTCAGACCCTCCGTGAAAGACTTTTAAGTTGTAATTTAAATACAAAAGTTGGATCAGCTCCTTCGACACCTACTCACAAATCCAGAAGTCCCGTCCATTCTCGTCTCTCAATAAATTCAGTCGAGGAGAATGAGATGCCAACAGGCCCAGCTTCCACTGAACTATTTATTGGAGGCCTCCTGCTCCGTCATATCTTACAGCTTGTCTGCAATGCCAATGCCATCACGGAACTGCAAACCATTCCTCAGCCAGGGGGTGGAGGTTCTGTTTTGAATCAAAGACAAGTTAAAGTTGCTACGGGTATTTTTCCAACTGCTAGTCTCATGAATCATTCGTGCAATCCAACTGTTATATCCAGGTATTTTTCTTCTATGGAATATCAATAGATATTTGTTTTCTTTTATCTATATAATGAAATTTTTTCACTGTCTGTGTGTGAAATTGTCCTAATTCTGTGGGGCACAAGAACTAAAAAATTCCATACAAGGATAATTCAGGGCATTTGTTTAAACACCTTAAAGCGTAAAGCCTAATTTTAAAATGTTTTACTAGTTTTTATTAAAGTTTCTTTAAGCCTGACTATTGTCAGATTTCAGAATCTATCGGAACAAAAGAGAAGAAACTTTGTAGGATGATGAGGCTCAGTGCCACAGAGAGGGGTACAGAGCTGGTACAAATTACTGTGGTCTGCCTCTTATTAAAGACCCATCACGGATCCTGTTTGTTTAATAAAATAATAAAGTACACTCAAACACCCTTTTTCATGTAAAATTTTCAATTTAACCCTCTCACTGACAAGGCCGTGTTAACACGTTCAGCAAACTGTCTTCCGAAAAGGTCAAGATCTTCTTAAGTCATTCTCCTAGAACGGATTCTATACCGGCAAAGCCTTGATAAGTCGTTTGGAGAAAATGCCTCCAATACTGGCATGTACGTGTGTAACAAATATGCCTACCCCCTTTCATTAGGCCCCGTATCTTGCCAACAATAGATAATTGCTACAATCCCTGACTCCACCTCAGGCGACGAGGAGTAGTTTCCTGTTCCTTTCAAATTTGGGGGTGGAGGCACCAAATCGAAACTTTTCCCCGAGTTCAGTTTTCTCTTCGCACAATTCCTACCACAATGAATTTCTAGCTATTTTATGCCTTGTGGAAAGCTATCAACTAACCGTCTAAAATAATTTGTAATATTTGCATTAAAAACAAAGCAGAAAACATTCCGCACATCAATTATTATACAGTTATCAACTTTAATTATACATTTAATATGCTTCAAATGACAGAAAAATTACTTTGCATTCCACAAATATTAATGCGATGAAAAATTTAATTTGAAAGAAGACATTGTAAGGTGTGTTTATAAAAGATTTTTTTGCGATACCATTTTCTAAACTGCTTAAATTAAGAAGAAAAAAAATATTACAGAATATGTTTTTTTTATATATATATAAAGTATTTTTTTAAGTTTTGATGCCTAGCTATGCTAAACGGATCACAATTAGGTAAAGTTACTATTTTCCCAAACCCCTATTTATACCCTATTTATTGTCAAATTGGGTATCATTCTTCTTCATACCTCAAAAGTTTTCTGTTTATAACAATTTTTATAGTTTCGAGATCATTCTCTTGATTATGCAGCCCGTTTTTATTATTATTATTATTTTAAAAGGGAAAGTAATTATTCACTCTTCTTGGTCAATCTTCGTGTTAAAAGAAATAATTAATATTGTCAAAATGAACTATAGAAAATAAAAGCACATTATTGATATTAAGTAATTAGTTAAACTTCTTAAATACACCATACAAATAAAGAAAACGCAAGCGTTTCGAAGACATGAAATCTTATTCAGGCAAAAGAATATGTTCTTATTATTAGAGCATGAACACAATTTCACAAAGAACATGGGTACACTGTAAAAAAAAGTGGGTCGATCTACTAAAAAAATTTTTGTTTTCTCATTGATTTTTGTAATTACTAAAAAAAATTTTTGTATTCTTACTCAGTTACAAGAAAATCTGTAAGAATTACTAGAAAACACCTATCAACGATTCCGGTTTTTATCACCAGTTACTAAAAAAATCTGTGGAATACAAATATACTAAAAAAAATTTAGTAACCTCAGGATTTTTTTTACAGTGATGGGGCTATAATGTGTAATATATGAGAAAATTATGTGTTTGGGGAAATAATGCGTAATATATGAGAAAGACAACCAGAAGGAAAAGATATGCCAATCCGAAAACAAATGATTGTAACAAATAGAATAAGAAGGAATGGAAAAATAAAATTTAGATAAAAGTAGTGGGGAAAATGTAAAAATTAAATAATAGTACTGAAATAATTATATAAAAATGAATATAAATAAATTATAAAAAAAAAAGTCAATTAGATCAAATATAAAAAATGATAAAATAAGTTAAATGACAAATATTTTATTATTTCAGCCCTGCTTCTGCTCTAGCTTTCTGGACTAGCATGTCCTTTTCCCTGGAAAAGAAATCATTCCTTCAGAACGATGAATTTTCAAATTATATTTAATTTTCATCTGATTAATATTTGTGGAATGCGAAATTTTAAACGGAAGCTACCATAAAATATAAGTTGGCAGTTGTACCATAATCGATGCACGATGTAAATTAAAATAGAAAATAGTTCGGTTACAAATAAAAAAATGTAGTAATGTAATTCTAATCAGTATGTTTCAATGTAATTCTAATGTATCAATGTAATTCTAATGTAATTCTAAATTTTTATTAATTAATAAAATCATAAATAGGAAAAATGTCTTTCAGCCATTTTCTGACATCGAGCGTTGTTATTTAAATGTTAATTTAATGGTAAATATTAAATTTTACTTTCTAGTTTAATTCTAAGTAGTTAGTATACTATAGTCTTTCTAAGGTACGTTGCATCTAATGAAAACCTTCCAAAACTCAGGACAACGAGTCGACCGTGCAAGAAGATTTGGACCTGCCGTACATCATCTCATCAGATTTAATTCTTGTAACCACTAGGCTTCATAAAAATTTTAACAAATCGTAGCACATTTCATTTTGGACCTGTCAACAGGACTGGAAAGTGTTACCGTTTCTCTATGCTTGCGAGAATTTCGCAATTTGAAACAGTTAAACAAATAAAGCTAATAATGAAACCAAATAAAGGAGTTCCATAACAAGAGGGACTGAGTCCCTCAATTTATTTAGGAACACCGGGATTTATCTACACTCCCTAGTACTCTCTCAGAATTTTATGATACCCCCTCCCCCCCTCCAAATAAAATTTTGAAGTACACCACCATATTTTCAAATAGAAACCCTAAACCTATGTAATTAATTTTATTTTTAAATTTTTCGAAAGTATGTTTTATAATGCTAATGCTAATTCATCCTAAATACTATATAATGATATATAATAATAATATTTTTTCGAAGGAAAAAAATCCATTGCATTCTAAATTTTTACTACAATTTTTGTGTGCATTTCAGCAGTATTTTCTTTTTCTTAGTTTTAAAAAGTAAGAAAGTATCTAAAATGTTATTTCAAAAAGTTTATTTTTATGGATACTGATGGAAAAGGGGAAATTTGGGGGAAGGGGGGGTACAATTAGAAATCTCCGTTACTTTCATTCCCAAGGTTTTTTTTTTTTTTTTACTAGGTCAAACTTGCATGCGCATTAAATTTAACTATTAGTATTTGGAATGGATTCAAAGCAGATGTAACACATGTAGGAAGAAAGGATCACTAAGAATTAATCATTAGCTTTCCCAGAAGTCAGGGGGAGAGGGGACTAAACACATTTCCTAACTATTAGGAATAAGGAAGTCCCGTGTGGTGTAATGTTTTTCCCCTACCAAGGAGGAATAATAAATCTCACCGTCGGCCGTCGATAGTACAGGCTGCACGAAGTAACATTCTCATTGAAAAACAAAATGACCTTTGGCCGTTTCCTCTGTTCTCAAATTCAACATGTGTTTGATGACTTGCTTTTTTAGACCTTTGACACTGAATGTGCCATGTCCGTGTGCTGCTCGATTTCTGTTTACTACTTGTTTTCCAATCAGTTATTATTATTATTATTCGTATGAAATTTAAGCTAATGTTGAAGCTATACAGTATTCTAAAATTAAGCTTGGTAAGAAAACGCATAACGCAATTGAAAATTCACTTTTAGCCATTTCTACCAATAGATGGAAATGCCCTTGAATTGTTCTGTATATTACCTGCAGTTTTAGACATGCACATATTAAGCTAAAATTTAATTCAGGCAAAAATACGCCGAAAACTAATGAAATCACACTTCCAGTAATTATTATAAAAGCGGCAGTGTATACAGTTCTTTGGATAGACCTGTATACGATTTTATTTATATTCTACAAACATCTCCTAATATACTCAATATCAATGAGTTTGAAAATGCATAACTCAATTTAAATATACCTTCAAGCTAATCACGCTCATACTCTGTAATGCTTACGAATACTTTTCTACAGCCCTGTATAGGATCTAAAGAATTTATACACACTGCGTAGTATTCAAAAATTTAGTTAAAAGCGTATATCATAACTGAACGATGAAAGCAATTATCACTAATAGACTGATACTACTCCGATAATACAGTACTGTATCCGAAATCTTTTGAGTGTGCCTGTAAATAAACTATAAAAGCTACACAAGTCATATTCTACAGCAAGCATCTTGTGGTAAACCTCAGTAGTGTACATTAATTTCTTTATGTTTGAAATAATGCAACATAATTTAAAATACTCTGAAAATATTTTTTTCTCCGTAAACCATTATATAACTGAATTATTTTGTGTGACCCTGTAAGTGAATGATAATTGATTTGCATATTCTAGAGAAATCATGCTTTAGTACGCCTCAAAAATTCATACTAATTTCATTATGTTTGTAAAAGTGTAACATCATTAAAATAGACCGTAAATGACTTTTATTCGTAGACCATAATGTATAGGAAATATTTCCCTTCGAAACTAGTGAAAACTTATATTTACGCATTCCAGCTTTCTTACTACTCAGAAGTCTTTATGTTTTCAGAAAAATGAATACTCAAATTTTTTAAGGAAACAAAATAGTGCCGCTACTTGAATTATGAAATCAAGGAATATATAAAGAGCTTTGATTTACCTAACAACAGAAGATCTGTCTTATGTTTAGAAAATTAAGTAAAGATTGTACAGTTGTATATTAAAGCAAAGCATATAAACTCTACGTCTGATTACTTTATTTACAATATAAGAACACACATTTTATCCGACAATTAAATACACTAAGCCAACATGAATGAAAAATTGACCTGGAACAGGACTCGAACCTGGGACTCGAGCCTGGGACCTTCACAGGTCCCAGGTTCGAGTCCTGGCCCAGGTCAATTTTTCACTCATGTTGGCTTAGTGTACTTAATTGTTTGATAAAATGTGCGTTCTTATATTGTACAGTTAATCTTATAAAGGTTTCTCTAGTGAAAAAGTTCTCTTTTTGTAGCATTTATACTAAATGTTCACATATGCATCAAAGGTCCTGGAAGAAATTAATGTAAAATTTAAAATTTACGAATGCATAGAATAAGCATGTTCAATTGCGTTTTTTAAGTGGTAAACATTTTTATAGTTTTCTGGCTCATACATATTCTTTCTAATTTTTTTTTCTTTCTCTGTTTCTTTTCTTTTTTTCTTTTTCTTTTTCTTTTTCTTTCTTTTTTTTTTTCATGGCAACGAGATGGAACCCCTCGAAATTCGACAAAATAAAATATTTTAAAAATTTCCTCTTCAGTAATCGTTAGTTTCAAATTCAAATCTTTTGATGTGCCTTTTTTTTCTATTTACAATAATAATATAAAATCTGTCTGCAGATGAGACAGATTTTTATTATATTGTATGGTTTATTCTTTCCCTTTCCATAATCGAGATGTATGCCTCTTTTTCCATGATCTAGGATATTTTTCCTCTTATAAAGTGAGATGCACAATCGATCTTAAAATAATAATAGTAATAATAATAATAAAATACAATTCGAGCATATTTCTAATGGCACATATAGTTTAGCCAATTCAATTTAGCTTCATATTGATTTTATGTTCAACATAAAATAAAAATCTGCCTTTTCGTTCACAAATTTCAGTTTAGTGTCAAAGTGCTGTATCTTATGGGTAATCTAATCTTATGATTAATCGGCTTTTTTCTTTTTATTTTGAATGGGTATATGAACCAAATTAAATTGTGTAGTTGCCAATTGTGGTAACTTTGCCAGTAGCTACTTTACATTATGGAAGCAAACAGATGCTTGGTGTTGAATTAGATTTTAAAAATATTTAATGATTGAAAATTATTTAAAAATCACTAAATTTAACTGCATTTTTCAAATAATTTTTTTTTTCAAAAGTGCATAGTTTCTAAATAAGAAAACCTACCAATTGTTTGACATGCGTTTGCGAACACAAATAACTTAACAAATGTGTCAGAAAGCAGTCTGTTTAGATTTGAGAACAGCCTTAAAAAAATAACTATCAAAATTTGTTCAGTAGAAAGCTTAGGGCAGATGATGAAAAAAACAACCTTGTGTTTTAAATATATAGATACTTATGGGTGAGGGTTTGAATTTTGAGATTATATTGGTGGGAATTAGAAGTGTGAGATTTACTGAACCACCACCTGGCTGGGTTTCAAGTAAAATCGAGTTACCGGATCTGATACATGACTCTATGAAAATAAATTCTGAACAATTTTTGTAAAATCAGATTAATCCGAAAAAACGCGTAAGAATAAAAACTTAAACCGAAGCAATTACAACCAACCCGACTTGCAAAGAAAAAAATCAGCATCAGCCTACTAGCGGGTTGTTCTTTTTATCAACTAGCCTTGTATCATTTTTTAAAAGCTAACCTACATTCGACTAAGGTTGGGTCATGTACACGAAGAATCGGGTCTCCTGACCCAATGCAGGACTCTGCACCCAAGTCAAAGTACATATAACGGTGATAATTAAATTTTGACTTCAACGGGGAGAGATTGGCACGCTAGCTTCCCCCTCAACCTTCAAGCGCCGCCTTTGGTTTTATCTCATTTATAAAGTAAACATATCTTATACAGAAAAAGAAAAAAAAAAAGACAATTATTCATGTATTTTGTGATTATTTTCCCGTGTGCGTATTTTTCTTTTACCTTTTTCCCGTGTACTTTTTTTCTTATATTTATTTTTTCCGGTGTTTTATTTTTACTGTGCTTTTTTCTGGTTTGCTGTAGAGCGCTATACGGTAATCTTTTACACGCGAGGGTTAAACAGACCGGGACTTCTACTTAAACTGAACTTCGACCCACTATGAACATCCAAACCAGAACCGAGATTCGACTGGCACCTCCTGACTAGCAGCCAGCGACCTATTCACTAGACAAGACCGATTTTTAAAAAAGCCCGGTTTTATTTCGGGTGTTTTTTTTTCCGCCTCCCTAATTAAAGATATTTTATTGCACCATTTTAATATATGTCTTTCCCAATTAATTTTTACTGTAAAAGTTTAAACTTTTTAAATTCCATCTGTTACAGATTAAAATCAATACTGCTCTTCTAATATTAAAATTTAATTTTTTTTAATTATTGCATACTAAATTTTTTAGCAATAGAAATAGCAGAATAATTAGAATTCAAAAGTGGTCAAAGGTTAGACAGGAATTAACCATACAAGTAAATCGGTTTTCAGGCTTTATTATTATTATTGCTGTTTTTTTCCCGCTCTCTGTATTTTTGTACACATTTATTCAATTATTTCTCAGTTTCTTTTATAAATCGATTATTATTATTTTGAATCTTTTAGTTATTTAGGTAATCCATTCTTCTTTAGTTTCATCTGTTATTTTATGGGTAAATATGTGCAGATGTAACATCATTTTATTAGTATAATTTTAAATGCCTTTAACACAAGTAATTAAATTTTAATAAAGTTAAAGTGTGCACTATTACTGAAATTCTTTCCAAATTTATATTCCAAATTTATTCCAAATTATACTTAATTCCAATAGTTTATTCCAAATGATGTTGTATCATACAATATACATTCAAAATACGTCAGTATAATTAAATATTTCGTTTTCTTAGCCAAGAAATGGTTAATTTTGAGTAATTTTATTCTGTTAATTCGATAATGCATCAAGTGTTTATTGTTGTTATTAATTTTCAATCCATTCACTAATTTATATATAATATTGAAACCTTTTTAAAATAGTTTCAAATCACAGGGAAGAAATTCATTGAAACTGTCTAGAGAAAAAATATACAATTGAACTGATGCAAGATACACGACATTTTAACATTAAAATACAAACGTTTATATACTATTTTTAAAAAAAGGATTTTTCTTGAAAAAAAAATTATTTCCTTGATTAGTAATGTCATTGAAACACATTTATTTAAAACAAGTTATTTCTAAAATAGGTTAGAATTAGTTATAACGCTCTTGGTTTTTCATTTTTTCATTTTTTTTTTTTTTTTTTATTTACCTAACTATTCAATTGGATTAAGGTGGTTCTCTAATGATCTGCTGAACAACGCAAAACTTTCTGACATAATTTCCAACCCGTTTTTAAATGCAAAGGCATAAAACTGGCTGGCATGACTATTGAAGTGATTTGGAACCGAAATGAATTTTCCATTTTTTGATCCATAAATTACTTATCGAATTATAAGCGTTTCGTGTCATGTGAAAACAGGTTTTTCTTCTTTTAGGTGCTGAAGCATCGGGCATTCTGTTGAAAACACCGACTTTGACAGTGTTTTCTGAAAGACTTTACCAAAAAATGCAAAACGTGTTTCGATTACAAATTTTCTGAATAGCAACTGCTCATTTCATACGTTTCTAAACAACAATAAATTTTTAAAAATGTGTCTGAAAGTACCCCATTTGGATTTGACAATACCCTTAATTTAAACGAAGTACACAGAACTCCAATAGCAGAATATTCTGTGTCAATGTGAAGCAACCCAAAATGCTGTATAATTATAAGAATTAATAGTATAAATAACCCATGAAATAAGCAAAATTTTCATTTACAAAGAAAATATTATGAAAATTATAACATTATAATACATTTAGAAGTTTAACGAATGTTATAGCAGATTTTTTATGCCCAGCAATTTTATAAGCTGTTAGATTAATCTGTAAGGTCTTAAAATCATTTGCAAAGACTAATCGAGCAAGTAGTATATCCTTCTGCCATGCAAATTATAGTGAGATTTAGGGATTGAAGAACTTATACCGGGAAAAATTAACGAAGTGACGATTCTCTCGAGAAAAATTCCGATTGAATCCAAACCTGAAAATTCAATTTAGAAAAGTATATAAGTCAACTATCCTGAAATCTCTCTATATGGCGTAATCTCAAGATGTAGTAACATTGTGTTGTAAAGAATAGTTAATTTAATACAAGTTAAAATTAAATGTTGGAATTGTAAAATTTAAATTAAAAGCTTAATTGTAAGATTTAAGATTTATAATCATTCTCTCAGAAATTGATTCATCCAAATACTGTATCCGGTGAAATGTAAAAGGGAAAAACAAATAACTCACCAAATAGATGCCACACAGTAGTTTATTCAACATTCAATACGTGCACTCACAGAATATCAAACAAATAGATCATCACTAATTATGTGTTTTACAATCTTCTTCTTATTCACCACATTTCTTACAAGATAACAACTTTTGATGATAATTAAAGATATAAAATTAAACTCAAAATGATTGATGTTCAGTCCATAAAGGTTAAATTAAAATGTCATTAGTTTATTATTTTTCGTTTCAAATTTAATATTCTGCATAAAGGATGTTCATGAAAGTTGAAATTGTCTTTAAAGAAATATGGCAGAGTCTAGGTACTCATGTCCTCTGTATGTGACCAACAAAGTTTTTTGAATTGAAGTTGCAGTTGTTAAATGATGGCTTTAAAGATATGAAAAGTTCGTTAAACCAAACTGGAAAATGATTATATCTCGGCAACGATACTCGCTTCTAAATTTCGTGAATTCATCACAGGATAAATGAGAAATCAAGGCGAAGGCGCTGAATATCAGTGAACCTCAAACCGTTGAAGTTGTCAAACGAAATAAGATACTTCGTAACAAAAAATGGAAGATCCGGCTTCGGTTCTAGCGATTCTATAAATAGGCTGCTGCTTGAACTTTAAAACGTCGAAGATATTTGACTAAAAATCAACGATGACATCTTATCAGATAAGTTGAGAAATATAGATGAAGAGAAAAACTGTAACAAAATATCACTTGTACTGTATAACGTCTAAAAAATTAATGAAGATTATTTTCTTCATAAGCCTGCATCCATTGACGATAGCTGCTGTCTAAAAATTCCCCCTCTAACTGGAGAACTTCTTCAACTGCCGGATAAAACTGAACTGCCGCCAGGCCAGAGGCCTGACAGCCTCAAAAGTTGTTGTTACCAAGTCAAGAAAGACTGGAGAAGTGATTATCTCCCGAATTCTCAAAGTACGGTTGAACTCTCTAAAATTTGAAACTTCCGCCAATCAGATAACAGCATTTCCCAACGGTTCCAAAATTAACTGTCGCGCGCGTGACACCACCTGACAGAGTTTTTGTAAAAGCTCACCCACGCGGTCAAAGTTAAATTTTAACTGTATCGCACCCCTGACGACACGTCATTAAAAATGTTCTGCGAGCTTCGATCAGTCACCTTGAATCGTCTAAAAACTGACCTTGCGCTACATGAGTCATTGACACAAGAAAATACGCGGAAAACGGGAAGTCTCTCGTAGTTGTTCACACGAATGCATCTGAAAATTTATCAATGGCCGTTCATAGTGAAAATCTGCGAACTTCAAAACAAAATAAAAGAAAGTAATTAAAAATCAATAACTGCCAAACTTATGGATGAAAATAAATGAAATTTTAGCAATCGTAATAAAATAAAAAGTTCTTTCCAATGGATATGTTTTGAAAGTAAAAAAATTAATTTAAAGAATTTTGAAAAAAGGATTATTGTACTTAGAAATTTTGAAACTATATATGAAAGTTTCGCGATTCTGAAAGATTTTGCATTGATCAAAATCAGTGAATCTGAACTTTCCAAAAAGAATAAAATTAGCGATTAACCATTTTTAATAATTATTATTGAAAAGGAAATACGCTGTATTTTAGAATAATTATTTATTTTAGACTGTTATTAAGAAAGATGGATATTATTTAAAAGTTAGAGAAAGTAAGTTAGAAATATTTTTCTTTTAGATAATTTGAAGTGAAGTTTAATTAATATTATAAAGTAAATATATTGAAAATAAAATTTGAAATGAATATCCTAAAACATATGTAATGGAAAGATTCTGAAATTAATTTATACTCTCACCAAAAGTAAACAAAATTAAAAAGAATGTTTGATTTAAAATGAAATAATAAAATTTAGTTTAATAAATTTAAATGAATTTAATGATTTTATTTACCTGGATGAATAAATTAAAGTTAAATATTAAAATACTGAATAAAATTTAGAATGAAACTTTAAATCATAACACAAACACGTATTCAACTTTCCACTGGTCATAATAGAAGGGAAAAGTAACTCATAGAGGAGGCGATTAGGGAAGAGAATGACTTCTAAGAATTTCCAACCCCCCCCCCCCCCCCCCCCCATCCCTCCTGGGGTATCTCTGCTGCTGTAACTAATTGGATTGGAGGGTCAAAATATACGGCCCGTTTTGAAAAGGATCTGTAAATAGACTTTGGTTTTTTTTTGCATACTATTTTATCTTTGAATGATCATTTCATTTCCGTGACCACTCAAATGTCTTGTCAGTCAGAGGGTTAAGATAACTAACAATTAAGAAATTAAAAAAGTCAGAACATGAGTCACATAATTTGTATATATTAATTTTTTTTATGTAGCACTAAAAAAAAAGCTTTCCACCAACTAATGAATTATCAGCAGTGGTGCAACTTTCGAATTGTTTAAGATTGCAAAATGTCAGGGATGGAAAGAAACTGAAGCAGTATAATCAACTGTTTATAAAATCATATACAAATTGCTTATTGCACCATGTACAATTTGGAAATAAAAATTTCTCATGGAGGTATTAGTAATAAAAGAACACTTGTGTATAAGAAACCATATTATATTTTCGTTTCATATATTTTTAATGTTATGTGTATTTAAAAGCACATCATAAAAATACATTATAAAATTGTACAGTTTTTAAAATTGACACATTAGCACACAAGCTCAACATTGATGTTCTAAATCTGAAGACTTAATTCTGGATAGCTCGATTACAAACACTTTCACAACTAGTAAAGCCAAAAAGCATTGTTGATATCAAGGTAAGAATAAAGAAAAGTATTTTCGCCATCTAAACCATTGTTTTTCTTCAGTACTTAAATATAATCTGGTAACCAGCGAAAAATTCAAGTTGGCAGTAAAAAATATTAACCCCCTCTCCTGCCCTTTCCCCGTCATTGATTTTCAAAAAGCACAAAGTTTATGAACAAATTGAGAAAAAATAATAAGCATAGTTTAGAATTATTAGTTACATAAGTTTTGAATAGTATAAAATTTTGAAAGATAATGTAAACTAAACTTTTCAAAATTATGTATCTTTGAAAAGAAAAAAGCATTTTAGAGGCTGAATTAACTGGCGTATTCGGAGAATGCTGATTGACGCATGCTTCAACCTTTAAATGTCCAGATAGAGGGCCATCGATGAAATAGTGGAGCAGGAAAACAATTTTTTGTCTATTTTCTTGTTGAAGTCAGTCAAATAATTTTGATTTTATTATTTTAAAATTTGCAGATTAAATAACTTAGTAGCATTTGTCAAGCCCTGATAATGATAATGCTATAAATCATGAATTGATATAAACATCTTTACAACATTGGTGATACAGTTAGCTCTGATCAACAGCATAAAGTTTGTTTTTGTTCATATTCATTTTGAAAGGGTTATGATGTCATGCCTATTTTGAGACTAGGATTAAATTAATGCAGAAACAGAATTTTTTTTTTTAATTTTAGCAAACACTTTCACAATTTATTTTTGGTTCATTTGATTTTAAAATAAATAATCCATGTTAGCCTTTACTCTTAAAAGTTTCCACTTTAGCGAATTAATTGCAGATCATATATGGTACAGTTCAGTAATTAAATGGCATTGCCATATTAATTATAATGCTGAAGAATTTTTTTTTTCTCTAACAGTTTTTGTAGGAATGTACTGATAGTTCGTGCCATTAGTGATGTAGAACAAGATCAAGAAATATTCAATTGTTATGGTAAGCTTACTTTGCAATTGTTTTCTTATAACAATGGTTATCTGTTGGTTTGTTTCTTAAATGTTGTCTTCACTCCAAAAGTTCTTTTGATTTATATTTTTGGCCTATTATTCTAAAAATTGACCTAAAATGTCACTCATTCTCTTTGCTTTATTATTATTATCATTCTTACTATTTTCTCAAGTTATCTGATAATAAATTATCCAAATTCATGTGCATAATTATTTTTATCTCGCTGATGGATTTGGATATACATGAATCATGTATATCCAAATTCATGTATCATTTAATTTCTGATACAGGAACAAACATTTTAAAGAAAACTTTTACTTATAAAATTGATTGTGGAGTGTTAATAAACATAATCGCCCTGTTTAGTTTTTATTATTCATAAGAATAGTTATTATATAATGTGATTGAATTTTTCATTATAGTTGAAAAATGCACATCTGTCTGTCTGTACTCTCATCATTTTTAAACAATAATTAGTTCATAATGAAATTAGATTGTTTTGTGATGTAGACTACAGCATATTTTTCATTGGAAAAAAAAGTAACATTAATTTTTCTTAAAGTTTTCCATGGGTGCTATTATCTGGAGTGAATTTTATTGATTATATACTTTTTCACTTAATAAATATTTTGCGTGTTGCATGAAGAATATTTTTGATTTCATAATTTATCACCAGTTGTTAAAATAATTATGTTGTGAATGCTTTTGCAAAATCTTAACATCAAACCCTAGTATTTGTTATATAGCACATTCTAGTGCATGCCTACTAAATCTCACTAGGACTTTAATATATTCGTACACTAAATCAGCAAAAGTCATTAGGCACTTTCGACAAATTAGACTTTTATATGTTTTGTTGAACAACTGAAGAAAAACTTAATGAATTCATCTGGAACTTCAGGGATATAAAGAACGTGTTTAACTTCCTAAATTTCAGCGAAAGTTTAGTTGTTAAGACAGTTAAAACGTCAACAACAAATTGAATAAAAAAAATATTTGTGATCACTCTGTAAAATAAAATGCTTTACAGCTGATTATGCAAGTCTCGTGCAATATTTGTGTAAGAATAGTTTGTATATTTATAGAAATATAAAAGGTTTTTTAAAAAATTCAAAAAATTCTTCATAATTAGCATTCAGAGTTTCAAACAAATTTTATGACACCTTCAGGAAGCTTTGCAATGTGCAATAGAAATAATATACTGTAATTATTAATATGAATACTTATACTAATGAAAGAAAGATGTTTTTTTCTTAGTGTACGCGATGGCTAGGGAAATCTACTGCACGTAGAGGTCTGAAAATATGGATGAGCATAGTCCATGGCAGGTCCAAATGCATCTGAGGCTCAGATTTTTCATTTTTTGTTAATTAACCAAGATATAAAAACAAAAATGAACATTGCACAATGGCACACCACCACCAATCGTGGAAATTACCGGAGCATTCTGAACTTCTGCAAGCAGATAAGAAAAAAGCAGAGAAAAGAGTTAACTTTTCTTGCACTTTAAAAAAAAAATACAAAGTTAAAAAAAATCGAAATATGAAAAAACAAATACCCACAAAACCACAGTACTTTTTCGGTTCTAACAGTGTTACCCATTTAAAAAATATTAACATTTATCCTTACAAAAAAATATATTTTTCAGACGTAGAATTCATGCTTTTTATTGTTCTGCATATTTACAAATCCACATCTGTCCTCCTGAAAGAAAAACAAAAAAACAAAAAGAACCCACTTATAGATGATATATTTTCCTTTATAACAATGTCTTTGTTTAAAAAAAAAAAAAATTAATACTAGCTGACCTGACCGACATTGTCCTAGCCCTGTGTAATAAACTTAAATCTCTTTAAAAACAAAATTCTGGTCTCCGATGGCTTTGGCACCATATACCGGGCATGCTCGTATGCTCCGGAAAATCTTTTGTTTCCCCCTTCCACTGCTAGGGAATCATTCTGTTCTAAACAAACCTCTTTTCTTGTGGGGGGGGGAAGCAAATGTTCAAGTGCCCTTCAGCAAATAACTCATTAGGAGGACCACTATACATCTTTAAAGATTGATTCTTTAGCTTAGACTATTATTTGGAAATTCTGTTAACTGCTTTCTAGCAATACAGCTTGAAGCTATGAATGCTGATTTTTACATTAAGTAAAAATAGAACTGGTTTGAAGAAGTTCGGAACATTATTAGCGGAGATTTAAAATAGTGGTATTTGTTTTATAAAACAGCAATTAAATGCTAAGAGCGAAGCTAAAAACGTTAAAATTGTTAAATGAAATTAGTTGAAATCAGAGCAGTAGATTTGGATTTATTAATTAGGGAGGTCAATTAAGCAAAAATCTGCCGCCAGGTGGCGCACAGTCAAGTAAAATAAATGTGATATTTAATAAAAAGTTGTTTACCCTTACCCCTCTCCATCCCTGCAAATATAACAAATAATATGTTAAATAAAGCTTTCTGTATTAATAATCTCTATCATAATGATATCTGTCATGTAAAGATACCCCTTAAACCCAGCTAATTATCATGAAGAAAAAAGTGCCTGGAAAATGTTTCAATGTCTGTGCAATTTGTCGTGTGCAGGTGTTGCTACATTAGCATGGCTGTACGCTGGTAACTGCAATCTATATTAACACTATTTCGTTAGAAGTCTTTATCTATGAATCGCTACTCTGGTTTATTTAATTTCTTCCGTGAAGAGACTATACAACCAACCAACTTAATAAAAAAAAATCTTATTTTTCATGAGAGTTCTTTGTAGATTTTAATTAATATTTCAGTAAATAATTAAAATATTAAAGTTCTGAGTGTCAGGTGCACCAGGAGAGGGCTTGGACTACCTAAATCTAAATCTAAATCAGGCTTCTAGGTAGGCTAGATTTTGCTAGCCATGGCAGACAGACAAACAAACACACACACACACACAGAGTGAAACTTTCTTTTATTAATATAGATTTCGAAAAAAAAATCTGGAAGTCCTTCCATGAAAAGTCTAAACTTTTACTGAAAAAATATGAGGTCAAACATGTTCTTTATATACCTGAAGTTCCAGAAGAATTTTCAATTTTTCTCTAGATATTAGACAAAACATCTAAAATTGTAAGTGCCCAGTAACTTTTTTATTTTTCAAACAAAATTTGTTTGTGTGTGTGTGGGAGGGGGGGGGGGGGAGTTAAAAATTTCCTTAATTTTTGCTTTTTTTAACTTAGTTCGTGTGGTTAAACTTAAGGTGAACTTAAGGTTAGTTCTTTAGTATTTTTATTTATTAAATTTTATAAATATGAAGATTCTTCACTATTAATTGATGCAGTAATAATGAAAAATAGTAACTGTAATGGTAAAAGCATATTTATAATTGCATTATGTAATACATTATTTTAAAATCCTCTTATTTAATTAAAATAATCAAACACCCATGTTCAATATTTTTTCATTAATTGCTAAAATGTGTAATATAAAACCACACAGACATATGTTAAAACAGTTTTTCCAAACTGTCTACATGTTTTGGCTTCACCAGAGCTTTTGTCAAAACAACTGAGAATATCCCTCTGCTGCATGATTATTATGCATTGTTTTGAAACACCATTTCTTGATTTCTCACATTACTATATCTTCTTTGATGCTTATGTCTTTAATCATAATCTTGCAATAATTTTAGTCCTAATTTTGGCAAATCATTATGGGGATGTGTTGAATGATTGCTTAATGTCTTTTTTTAAGGTCCACATTATCGCCGCATGCCTCGAGAAGATCGACAAAGGGCATTATTAGAGCAATATTTTTTTATATGTGAATGTGAAGCATGTATCAATGAAGATGAACGGGAACAAAGATTTCAGGTGACTGTTCTCCTTCACATTTCTTTTTTCTTGTATTCTTCACCATCAATTATAAGTTTTTATTTTTTAAATTATTTTGTGCATTTTTGTCAACTTGTTTTATGCAGTATCTCATAATCTTAAAAATAGTTTATCACATCAAGTTCTGTAGATGGAAGATCCCAGATCTTTATGATCTTTTTATTTTCAAAATGCGAGAGAGAACAGAGAAATAGCAGTTAACTTATATCTTTCATTAGAAACATTAAACTGGCTTAACCACAAAATAAATACAAATAAAATATGTACTGTACATCGTATGCTAGTGCTGCATTTGAAATCTAAAGTGATGTCGTACTTTTGTATTATTGCAGTCAAATTGTATTGCTTGGGGCAAATTTTTTTTTTTAAGTAGAAAGGGGCTGACTTGAAAGTAGACAAGTACTAAATTATCATGTTTAAATTTTTAATCAGCAAATATCTGTTCGTCAATCATTTGCTGGTGTTAATTAAGATTTCCCTTTTATTGACTGCAAGATGTACCTAAAGTGATTTCTAAATTCACTGAATTGGTTTTATAATTGCCTGTGGGTATTAATTAATTACTGGTAAAAATAACTGCAGGGAAGTCTATTTTTGAATTAATAGGGTCTTTTGTTTTGTGTTAAGAATAACAATAATACTAATAATTAATACTGCCATTTATTTACATAAAAGGTAAAGAAAAACTGTGTTTGTATATATAACAATATTTTTTTAATTACACCCTTAATAAAAATTAACTGAAATTGCATTATTATATATTTTTTTCATAAATAAATTTTAATGTTTTTTATTAAATTAAATTAAATGATACTCTAATAGTCAATTGTTTTCTTATCTTTCATTTTTTTTTTATTACTACTGGAGGCATTTCATAATACATACTATGGTATTACTATTTCTAATATACTTTGTATAGTATAAGTACTTTATATGTTAATTAATAAGTATATACTAGGGCTCCTATAATACAGGCTGAATCATCAAGCATTTTGATGCCCACTTACCGTTTGTTGCCCATTGTTGCCTATAAGGCAAGAAATGTTTAAACGATTATCGAGTTACAAAATGGCTTAAAATGGACAGTTGTTTTGCATAAAATTGTTCTAATCTGTCAAGGAGTGGATTTAGAATATTTAAAATCCATATAAATGAAGAAAGCCCGAATAATTTGTCTATAAATGCTAGAAGAATAGATCACGATTGAAGAATTTCGCCAAATGCCGTGCCAACCAGATCACTTTTATAGAATAAACTGGTTCTTCGAGTCCGATATGGTATATTGCCGGACGGGTGAAAAAAGCCTAATTGTTAAAGAGAAAAAAAATATTTTTCACCCCTCCCCCCCCCATGTCTAGAATCTCCACCTTATTTATCTTTTGGTGGAAGGTAGTTAGATAGTTAAATTATTTACTGTTGTTAAAAAGTGTAGAAAATGGACTTTCTTTAATCAAAATTTAAAGATTTTACCCTTTACACTTTGAATTTTGCCCGGGGGTCAAAAGGGAAAAATTGAAAGTTGAGAGTAGGGGGGGGGGGGGAGCGTGATTGAAATTATTATATATTTCTTGTTTGAAAAAAGTAACAAACACATAAGAAAAAAAAAAGAGATTTTTAATCAGCTGTAGAAAGGAGGAGGAAGGGGGGGGGGCAGATTTTTTATTATTTTTTTGGCGGGAAGGGGAAATTTTGACGATTCATTATTTATTTACTGTTATTGTAAAATTACAACTAGGGCAGAAAATTTTTTAAATGAAAGAGTTTTGAAAAAACACAATGCAAACACACTGATAAAAATTTATTTGTTGCTATAATAATAGGTGCAAATACTAAAAACACAGTTTTAAAGCATTAAAACAATTTATGATGTAAAATCAGATGTCAAAATAACTAACTAAGCGCTTTTGGCTAAACATTAGCCATCATCAGAGGATAAAAAAAAAACAGTCGAAAAACTATACCTTGTTTTTATATAGTAACAAATAAATTTTTATCAATGTCTTTGCATTGTTTTTTCAAGTTTAAGAAGGTGAATTTGACGTTTTTACTACATGGAATTTTCTATATATTTTTAAGTGAAAGAGTTTCTTTAATGTGGTTTTCAAATTCCCTGATCAAGAGCGCAAAACTTTTTGACATATTTTCAGACTCATTTTTAAACGAAAAGGAATAAACTGACTATTGAAGCGATTTGGAATCGAATAGCGTTTTCTAGTTTTTGACAAATAAATTACTTATCGAGTACTAAGCGATCATTGTCACGTGACGACAAGCTTCTCCCTTTCTCGCGCTGCCGTGTCGGGAATTCGATTCAAACCGTCCACTTTGACAGTATTATCCGAAAAATCTTAAGAAGCTCTGCTAATTTTATGTGTTTTTGAACAAAAATGAATTCAGAAATATACCAGAAAGTAGTTTCTTTGAGTTTGAGAACAGAGGGGAGGAGGCGAGATCTGTAATTTCGAACAGGGGGAATTTAAATAATTGGTTATTTATTGTTGCAATGAAGTAATAAATGAGTAGACCAAAAAAATAAATAAGTTTTACAAATTTTAAACTTTTACGTACTGGGTTGGTTGAAATTTTTTGATTGTAGGGATTTTTTGGGGGGAGGGGGGGGGGGAGATTGAAGTAACATTAAAATATAACAGAAATTATTTGAAACGCGGAAGGTTCTCATCATTATTATTTTTTTTAATAAGAATTATTTTACATGCGATTAAATTATAAAAACTGAATATCTAGCATACGAAATTTTTCCCTAGAATATCAGCATTTTAAGATTCTTTTATTAATAACAAATTATATCACAACTTAACTTCATACTGAAAGTAATAAAAATATCCAATGCATGTGAATATATATTTTCACATTAAATCAAATTTAGATTTAGTTAAATTTATATTGTCATTCTTAATTATTTATGTAAAGCAAAGCAATAAATATTGATGAAAATGAATTTTTAATTTTAATATAGTATTATACAAAAACATAATTACATGTTTTTTAATGTATGACGCTGTTTTTTATGACGCTATTAAATATCTTAGCTATTTATTCTTATATTTTTGCATGTAATTAAGTAAATAAATTCACTCGCCATCTACGCGATAAGACGCCAAGTCAGGCGTCCACTTGAGCAACTAAATGGAGGCGTGAGCCAGCCCGGTATACAGGAGCCTTAGTATATACTTTCCATGTATTAAACTTCCATTGTTTTTACCATACTTTTAAGTAATCATTGAATTGTAATTTTTATTATTTTATGATATTTCTTAAGAGTATATTTCAAAGTCATACTAATAATATTTATTTTCTTTATGTTGCAACAATCTCAATTTTGTGTTTAAAAGTAGCTCATATTGCTCAACATATATTAATTTTGTTCTTTTATATCATTTTCATAACAGAAAATTCTGTTAATGTTTATTGAACTATACAATGTTATAAACTTACAAAATTATCTTTAAATTTGTAAATTTTTAAAAATGCTTTTTGTGTAAACATATATTCACAAATATTTGTTAAAATTAGTTGCTAGCATCATGTGAACTTAGGAATATTTTTTTTTTTTTTTTTTTTTTTTTGTGTGTGTGTGTGTGTGTGTATCATGTATAATTTTATGTATACTGCAATATTTGATGTATATATTTTCTTTTCTTTCCTCTTTGGCAACTTTTTCATTCTTTTTAGTGCTTTTATTATTTGTTTTTGGCTATCAATAATTTTGTCTTCCCACCTCGCTGAAAAAGGTTTTATTTGACAATTTACCTTTTTACATCTGTTGGTCATCCAAAATTTTTAATCAATGATAGGAGGGTATTGTGCGGATTCTCACACATTGTGTTTTTACGCTCACTGCTGTTATCTTTATTACTACAGTAGAAGCAATCTGTTTCATTTCTGGCACTCAGTTTCATCATTATTCCCATTTCTTCCACGATCGTGAGTGTAGGCTGATCATGTCACAGATGACTTAATGCATTTACGCCATATTATTTTGCACCCTGTGTTGACCATTAATTTTCTTTTCAGCATATGATTTAGAAGTTTTCCTGAATTTATTTTTTGGAGACCCCTTTTAACAAAAAATTATTTCTGATCGAACCAATTAGTGTCAGTTGAGTTTGTACCATCGATGTGTTTAGGTGATGTTGTGCTTCGCTGAAGAAAACTGCTGCTATTAAGTTTTTTTATGAAGATTTTCGCCAATGATTTCTTCATAAATAATCCTCCAGAATTACTTAAGTTAATTCTTCAAATTTTTAATGGCCAAGAGAAAACGTCTTCTATTATGTATATTAGTGCTGTATAACTATTTTGATGAAAGTTGTTTTCCACCACAATATCTGAAAAGTAATCTTAATATCAAAGTTTCTGTTGTTAAAAAGAATATCCTCAATTTTTCCACTTCAATTACATTTACCATAACAATGGTAAAAATTAACTCTTTTTTTTTTTTTTTTTTTTTTCTGACTTCAAAGAACGCATTGTGTGATTATTGTTATTATCAAAATTAACTTCTAAAAATTCTATACAATCGCCTACTTTTAACATCACAATACATATAGAGCTTTATATTAATTCTGCTTTATTAAAAGTTGCTAATAATATTTTATTTAGAAAAACGTTTCTCTTTTATAATGATGAAGGATGTAATAATTAATAATGGTTTAATAATTTATATTTACAGGTTTAAATAATTTATATTTACTACTTTGCTTTCATTCAAATTAGTGATCATAATCTGGTAATCGATTATTACCTGACCTTAAGTGAAGGTGACCCCATGAGTTGCAGATTTGTATTAAGCATATGCTGTATAAATAGTGTGCGGATGGCCCACAAACAAAATCAGTGCCCAAGCTTCACAATATGCCAGTGACAGTGTGAACAACCATTTTCATCATAATGTAAATAAATCCTGCTGAAAGAGTTGCTACTGTTTGACTGCTGTCATAAGCAGTGTGGATGTGGCCATCTTATCAAAGTAGACATTGGAATTTTTCCATTAGAAACACTTCACACCAGGGCAGATGTTGGCATAAAAGCTAAATTAGAGTCCAAGTGCAAATGTTAGAGAAAAATCTCCACTGAAACTAACTAGAGATACGAAATAATAACTTTAATAATATGTGTTTTATTTTGTAAAAAGAATAACTATTTTAATAAATACAAAATGTAAAGTAAAATTCAAAAACAAGAAAATTAATCATACATTAAGTGTAAAATGGATGTAACAGTTAGTAGTGCTTAAAATATCTGCTTTTTTCATGTAACTGATGCCATGTAATGAGTTCATCAGAAGTACTTGCAGAAAACTGTTGATGTTTAGTTGCTAAATGATGAAAACTCTGATTAAATTCTTTTAGAACAAAGGTATAATTCATATGCAAGATTCTGTTCATAAAAGTATATGTATTCTTGATTCTGAAGGACAAAAATGATGCTACGACCAAAGGAAAGAGGTGTGTGTATCAAAACCATGTGCTGTTTTACCCAAGCTGTGATTGTGGCATAAATGTGAATTTTAGTTTTGAATATTTTAAATATCTACTGTATTTATTCAGATTGCATAACAATCATAAGTTTAAAAAGCATATTTATTATGTATATAAGAGCTAAAATTTTAATTGATTCATATTTTTTTGGCTTTTGTATTTACTAATATTACTTTATACTATGAGTGTTTTAAATAAATATTTTTAAGCAGGTGTGGTATTGATTTTTACCTTTTTAAGTAAGATGTAATATTTATGTGTTTGGTTTCTTGTTGTTTTCATTTAGGCTTTGCGCTGTAACTTTTGTAATGGTCCTTTACGTGCTCCAGACAGTAATAATAGAGCATCTTGTTTAGACTGCGACAAGAGTCAGGATTGTGCTGCTCAATTGCAGGTGAGAGATTATTTCTGCTACTTCATCATAGCTTATTTACCTAAATTATTTCCTGAAGCAATTAGAAAACTAAATTTTAATTTAAAAGATTATAAATAATCTTTTATAGTTAACTTTTAAATTCTAAGAGTGCGACTCATTTTCTATTAATATTTGATAGCAGTCTTTTGCAATTTGCAATATAAATTGTACATATGTTGTTTAAAAATGCCTACTTGGCAAATTTTACCTCGCAGCAATATCTTGAAAATATGAAGCCACTGTTTAGGCAAGTAGATATTTTGATGTTCTGATATTTTTAATGCCATGGGAATTAGTTATGTATGTAAAAAATAATAAGTTATACTGCAGTATGGTAATCTCAATCAAAATTGCAGGCTTACAGACATTGTTTCCATTGTTTTTGCTGTTCCTTTTTACGTACACTAATCTTTAAATCCTGAATTGTTCAGATATGTTTAAAGATAATTACCAATTTGTGTAGATGTCCAGTTATTTTATAAAACATATTTCTGGCATCTGTTTTTAAGTGGTAATCTCCAAAAATATTTTATCTATTTGATTTACACTTTGTTTTCTTTTCTATATTTAAAAAAAAAAAAAAAAAAAACAGTGTCTCAGTTGTACTTGTAATATAGAATATTATGTTATTTTGATTAATGTCCGTGCACATTAAAATATGTGTTGATTTTGTATATGTATTTTTTATTTGTGTAGTTGTAAAATAAATTATGCTTATACAACCTATGTGGGAACATAGAACCCTAATTGTCTAGGAGTTGGTGATTGATCTTACTTGATCAATCACCAAAACAGCCATCAGCTATTTCAACGGCCTTGGTGGGGGGAGGGGGGGATGCAACACCCTTCAGTCAAAAGAAAAATGAATGGGAGTTCAATTAGACATGTTTAAAGTTATTTGGTATAGGCTACCAGTACAGTAACATCCATAATTTTGTTCCCTTTCATTTCACTGCATCTACTGCTTTTGTGGCAGCTAATGATTGTTTTTGTCGTTAAGTAAGATCAGTTACATACTTGAAGATCAGCTTGTATGAAATGGTTTTCTGGGCCATAAGAATATAGGGTTTGATAATGCCAATTACTGACATAGAAATCTGAATTCTCTATTGAAATCTGTATATGATAGTTTTTCTTTTCTTAATTAAAAACTAATTTCATATATCTAAAAGAAAGAATATTTTATTTTCATTTTGTATTTCTTTTACAGCATTGTACAACTTAAATCATTTTTAGCTATTCCAATTTTTATGAACTAAATGGGTTTTGCGACGAGCGTTTTTTACAGAATTTCCAATCTTTCATCACCAGTTTTTCAAAATAGAAATTTTTGGCTAGTTTAAATGCCAAAATGCTCTGATTTCAAAATTTTGCAATAAAAAACTACTGGTGGAAATAATTAAGGATTCTGAATACCTAATGAATCACGTATACATAATGCTGGTCACAAAGGGGTTAATAATCAGTTTAAAAATTGAGTGCAAATTTAATCAAATTATGGATAATTTTTCTTTATTAATTACTTTATTTGAAATTGTTTGAATTTATTTTCGGGGTGGTTTACATTGCTTGTTTTATTTAATTTATTATCAGTGTTTGCTGTGTTTTTATTTTCATTCTGCTTCAACTTAAAATTCAATTTTCATTTTAGAAAGTTTTTACTGCTCATGACCTCTTTGTACAAGGTTTGCAACTTGCTGCAAAGGGTAATTTCAAAGGTACTTCTTTTATGTTATTTATTTATGTAAAATCTGGTAGAGTCCCGATTATATCAGAGTTAGTGTAGACCAGAAGCATCTCTAGTAATTCAAATAATTGACATTAATCAGGAAGTCAGATAGAAATATGTATTATGTATTGAACATGCATTATTTTAAAAATGGTGCAGCTTTTGATATCTTGTATGTATACCTATGTTGTGCATGTATAGTTAAACAATAAAATGATCCATAAATGTTTGTGTAGAAAAATAATAAATGTCTGATATGTGTGTTACATGAGTATTATTTTTTTAGTATATGGGGTGTTTTTAAACAAGTGGGTAAGTGTAATCGAAGATCGCACAAAGGGATTCGTATAATATTCCTTTCAAAACACTTTATCCTTTCTTTAATAAATCCAAATAAATTTCATTTAGCAACAAAAAAAAAAAAGTCATGTTTTTTATAAAGTAAACATTTACCGGTCTTTTTTTTTGTTTTTTCGAATATCTAAACCAGCCCGCTATTATACTCTGTCATAATAATATCTGTCATGTGGACTAAATGCGATATTTAAAAAAAATAATTTCAAAATTAAGCATGTTGTACACCTTTAAAATGTTGAAATATGCAAATATTTCCATAATCGGGTTTTTATCATGATTCAATACATTCCTCGAACTCATATATTTACTATTTTCTATTACTCATACTGATACTCACTTTGTATTATTCTCAAACATTTGAGAAATCTGTTAAACTTCTGATATGACGTCAGATTAATTTTCTTTTTAATTCTCTAATGACGTGATATTAATCTGCTTTCTGTACATACACATACTCCTTTGTATTATTGAGAAATGTTTGAAAAATTCCACTTTATTACCAATATGACATCATATTAATCTTTTTTTCAATTGTAGAAACTTTTTATTTCATTTTCATTTTTCACGTGGAAATCTTTCAATAGAAAATTAGTTATTGTAGAAAGAATTTTATTGTGGATTTTTAATTGTAGCCAACTGCTATAACGAAAAATGTTTAAATTTAATAGGAAAAGGCTGTTAGATTTTTAGTTTTTTTTATCTCTCTCTATTAAAATAATAAAATTTTTTCAAATTTTATGATTTTGAGTTCCATAATAGGTATTTAGATATAAGTACACAAAATTTTATGACTGTAAGTTATGTAGTTTCTGAGAACCGGCTCTGTGACACACAGACAACAAAGCGGGAGTAGTAGGGTTTTGTGAGATGAACGAAACCCTAAAAATGGTGATGTATGCAATTGTTTAGGATTCTTCCCCTTATCTTAGCTGCATGGTTTCTCTCAAACAAAAGTGAACTATGTGCTTGTTCTCCATCTCAGATAATTGGTATTTCATTGTTTTGTTAGATATCTCTTGGTAAAAAAAATAAAGGTCTTATGTCAAAAAATCTTAACTATAATAACAATTTAAAAAATGTCCCTCTTTTCTTGTATGTATACATTCACTTCACAATAGTTGTAGGTATAACACAAAAAAGCCTATCTTCTTCCTTCAATATATCCCGTTATATATATTTAAAAAAAAAAAAAAATCTTTCATAGAAAATTTTAAATATATATATAAACCTTAAATTAGCTTTTTCCTAAAATGCTGAAATCTGACTTTTGTCATGTCTCTGCCCTTAAAGAAATATGCACATTTGCCAAGTGCATAATTTTTTCATGTTTTGAATCATTCTTCCTTTTTCTCTTTGATATCTATTAACATTTAATGACATATCTGAAATTGACTTTTTTTTTTTTTAAATCAAAATATTTTCTTTGCAGGATAGAATTTTCAGATAAGGCATACTTTTATTTTATTTTTTTTTACAATGATTTAGCCAAGATTTATTTTGTTTTTAATATTATTTGTTGCAGAAAAACTAATTTCTCTTAAATATAACACTAAAAGCAGAAGATTTCTTTTGTAATACTTGTAAAATTCAGAAATGAGAGAAAGCTAACAAATTGTAATATCTATTGTTGATTTTTTTATTCTAATTTAATAATTTTCAATTTAAAGTTTTTTTTAATCCTCTCTCATTTCTTATTCTCTTAACTTAAACTATTCTCTTCTCCAATATACTTTAAACTTACTGATGTACATGTGCACACACTAAAAACAAAAGTACTTCTCTCCTACTCTAGAAAAGTTGTGGCAAAGCCTTGGTAGGTGAATTTGTTATTCGAGATTCTAACATAAATCTAAAGTTTTTTGTAAAACTTGACTAAGACTTTTTCTAAAGTTATATCATATTACTACTTCATGTATTTTTTCTTCTTTTTATGTTGTAACTCTTTTCTTTTGGAAGAATAATTTTTTTCTAAAGTATTAAATCTGTCTGAAGATGCGAGACAATTTTCAGGATTTTTCTGCATACATTTTATAAAAATTTTAGAACCATTGGCATAAACTTCCAAGAAATTTATAACACTAAACCTCATTATAAAGTAAATCATATAATATGGAAAGTTGTATGTTAAAGTAACAATATTTCTATTAAATAGTAAAATCTTGCTAATGCTTGTCGGAAAATTTTAGCTCACCTGAAGATTTCTCACAAGTCTGTGTACCTCTTGAGAACCACTGCTCTAAATTTTTAAGAGTATGAAAAATAAACAGCACAATATGTAAGAAATATTAAGTTAAGGATATTTTCAACAAAATATTTTTCCCTGCAAAACTTTGACACATTTTGCGGACTCATTTTTTAACATAAAAGCTTGATATTTGCAGATATGATTATCGGAATGATTTGGAATATAATAGTTTTTTTTCCCTCTTTTTTTTTTTTTTTTAGTAAATGAATTGCATCTTGAGTTATAGGTGATTATCTCATGACTACCTTTATTATGCTGTTACATCTGCAAATTCAGTTCAAAAAGCTTACTCCGAAAAGTATTTTCTGGAATATCCTCTCTTTATCAAACAATATAAAAAAGCATTCTTTTCATAGTTTCTAATCCTCTGTCTTTATCAAACAATATAAAAAGCATTCATTTCATAGCTTCTAAACAAGAACACCTGCCAATCTCGTGCATTTACAAACAAAAATTTATTCAGCAATGTGTCAGAAAGTAGCCAGTTTCGGTTTGAAAACAACCTTAAGTTCAGTACTGTAGAAAATTTTATTTAAACCTGCAAATGTCATTTTTTCTTTCTTTCTTTTTAATGAGAAGATTGAGAGAAAATAAGTACTAGATAAGTACAGCTATTTTGATTTAGCTTGTTTAAGGGCACTTTTTCTTTCAACAGTGTGTAAAACATTTTATGAATGTTTAATTTTGTTTCTACTTTTCTGTATATTTGTAGCTTGATTTCTTTTTCTAGATGCATTAGAAAGGTTAAGAAAATGCCATAAACTACGAGAAAAGGTTATGTACAAATATAATAGACTGCTTTCCGAAGTGTTGGACCAGCTAGCTTGTTGTTATGCTTCATTGGGTAAATTTCTTTATTTTGAAATTGATATGTCTACTCCATCAGTTAAAAACTTGTTACTGGTAAAACATCTAAAAACAGAGACTAAAGACCTGTTGTTATTTTTATGTTTTCTATGTTTAAAAAATATTTGTTTTTGTAAAATGTAATAAAAATATTAGTCTTTCAGAATAAAGTCTTAGTTTCATTTAAAAACATATGGTAACTTTAAAATTAAAAGAAAGTAAAATCTTTTTGAATTCCCATTATTCTATGCCTTGATTTTTAGAGATTTTCTTTGTTTCTTTTTATTTTTTAAATGAGAAAAATCAGGAATTTGAAGTAGTCTCGATTGCATGAGGTTTATCTAGAAAGAAGTGAAGACTGAATAAAAAAATAATGCAACATAATCTCTATAACAGACATTCCCGAATAGTAAATACTTTTCAGTCCGCAAAACCCCTTTATTTATATGCTTTTACCTCTGAATATTGGACACTAGAGTACTGCATTGGGTTGGGTAACCAGAGTTTATCTGCACCTGACTTTGGGTAATATTTGTACATAGATTCAAGAGGTGCAAACCCACAATTTTTACAGGGTTCTGTTTTTGTGAAGTTTTTTATATTTGTGAAAAATCTAATCATACTTTTGTGAATTTATAATTATCATTATAACCAGAATCCTGTTTATACAGTTTTAAAAAGATCATTTATATATATATATAAAAGCTAGATAATTGATTCTTTGGGGAGTTTAGCTGTTTTCTGCTAGGTCAGATTTCACCTTAAAATTATTAAATTTATGAAAGTTTCAATTTAGAGATGGAAACTTTTTGTATAAAGTCTCTTTTTAAAACAAATAATTTTGTGGCGAGTCCTGTTTTAAGATGATTTTTGTAAACAGTCCTTTAAAGGACCTAATTGCGTTCTAACTATATCCCTACTCCATAATACATGTTTTCCTAGAAAACTGTAATCTCATACTGACAATCATTGCTTTTTTGATAACAAATTTTATACATAATTGTACTTGAGGAACAAAAGATATAAAGTGTTTTCAAACCAAAGGGTATATTTCATATACCAACATATGTTCTCCACTACAGCTCTCTTTCTCATATAGAGACAGCTCTGTTATATTTGGTATGTCAATTGATTCTATGTTTATAATTAAATAACATTTTTTTTTCAACAATATTGTTAAATGCAATTTTTTTTTCCCTCCAAACAGATAAGATGATGTTAGCTGTTGAATACTTACGGCCCACTTTGGTGGTTACTGAACATATTTATGGGAAGAACAGTATTGAATATGGCAATGAGTTGCAGAAATATTCTGACTTGCTTCTAAATGCTATTGCTCAAATTAGTCGAGAGAATGTTTCTTTTGATGAAGATTTCAAGTAAACATATGTTTTTTATTTTTAGTATTTTCAGTTTAACTGTCTCAGACATGAATCTAATGGTTGACATTGTCTAGATTACTTTGTAAATATCATTAAAGTTTTCATTTTTTTGTAGATATGTTCTTGATCGATTGGTATGGGGTTGTGAGAATTGTGCATGAAATATGACAATTCTGCACAACAAAAAAGGCTGATTATTTGAACTTAACTGCTAAATACTCTTTGAGTTTCTTGCAGGCCAAATGCAAACATTTTTTAGTCTATTTTTTTTTCTAAAAATAAAAATGGTCTTTTTAGTCGTGTGTGTGTGGGGGGGGGGGGGGGTATCCCTATAAGCATGAGCCTCTGATACATTGCATCAGCTACACAACCCTTATAGCTGGCTCTGATGTTAACATTAGTCATGATGGCAAGAGCTATAAAAAGATTTAATGACAAAAAAATGAAAGACATATTAAACATTACATTTAACATGATTTAATAGCATTTAAAGTGATTAGTGCAAATATATTATGTGATTGTAATATGCAACACAAATTTTGAAATAGTTAAAAACCTGAATTATAAAAATTCCTCCACCTTGGAATTGAGAAAATATACCATAATTTTTTTGACTGAAGGAGAATAATCTCCCTTAAAATTCAAATCCTGATGTTACTGTTTCTCTTTCTAGGTTTAAAAAAATATTGTATATCTTATTGTCTATGGCAAATTACTGTTAGAGGTGTATTCTAATAATTTTATAAATTGGCAAAAATTTTAGTATTCTATTTGAAAAGTATATATGATTTCAGTTTGCCGAAGTGAAGAATAGCTGTCAGCAGTGTTAAATTCAGACATTTTTCTCTGAGAGCAAATTTTGCAACTCTAGAGGGGACAAAATGTGGCTTGGAGGGAGGTATTTTGATGATCCTAGGTAGGAAGGGGCAACGAATTCATCACTGGCTGTCATTTATTAAAAATTATTTTATTACTTTGTTTTTATGATCTCTTTTTTTTATTTTATAAAGAAAAATATAATGCTTTTTTACTGTCATGTTATGTAATTGAATTTAACTCATGATATATTGCTTCTGTATATATGTTACGGTCAATATGATTAATCATATTAACCGTAACATATATCTATACTATAAAGGACAAACGTGTCCGTGTGCAACGCTGATGTCATTTTACGAATGGCAACACTTGACGAGGAAATTTCAGTTTTGCGATTATTGCTACTGCAATTTTAAATTTCTAAACATCGCATATTTTCAATTTTTACACCGTTATATGGGAAAAAATCTACTTTCAACTGCAATTTGTTTGAAAACTGTATTGCAATTTACTCATTCATTATGTCATTTAAATTAAATTTCCTGCATGATTTTTTTTTCCTAAATCTATCTCTATCATTTGCCGACGATTACAAAATATTAATCCGTTTGCACTTTAAACAATATAAAAAGTGCAGCATTTGTTTCTTGCTAATATTCCATTATGGAATTAAAACTTCATCAATAAGTAAATAAAATAATATAAATAAAACACAAATTTAACAGACATGTAATCGAAATAAGCACGTAAAACCGCTGAAATTATCAGAATAATAATAACAACAACAAAATAGAAAAACTGTTGTAGATAACGAAATTTTTAGCGATTTCTTCGGTATTAACTTTTGGCATGAGGCCAATACAAAACTTCTGCTTTTAATGAATTTCAAAAATTTATTTGAATATATAATTGAATATTTCATATAATGCTCTTTGGTGTTTTTAGGGGGGCAATGTAAAAAATCTATTAGAGTTTTCAATAAAAAAATAAATGCTTTTCACCTTATCCCGGGTTCATTGCCCTAGTATTAATAGAAGCATAATTTTGTTTCATGAGGACCTAACTTAGATATTTTTGTGCCCAGTGCATTGATTGGTTGCAAAGTTCATACTGCTAATTGCCATTATGCCAAATCATGACAAAATGTTTCATTTGGTAAGAAAATATAAAAGATTAAAATCGCCAAATTGTGTGAGAATTGCAATTTTTTTTTTTTTCTTTTGGTGAAACTCTTAAACACATTGATAGGTATCTTTTTATGTAACATATTATTTGTACTATTTTTAATTTTTATTTCAAAATTCATTCATATATTTGTTTATTTATTTAACCCTCTTACATACTATCCCAAATGCTGAGATAACTTGAATTTTGTTTTGTAACATGATTTTGAGATAAATTAGGCTAGAACTTTTTTTTTTTTTTTTTTTGACTTTGCAAAGCATCTAAACAAAATTTTTTTTTTTATTTGTTTCTATGGCCAAAGTTGAATTTATATCAGTAACTGATTTAAATATTAAAGCACACATAAATTAACAACTGAAGCAAACACTCCCAATTTCTTGTAACTGATTTAAAATCAAAGCACATATTGAAAAAGGTGGGATACATTAAGGTTTAAAAAAAAAATATTTTTAAAATCACCGTTTTGTGACTAATTTATTGCTAATTTTGTTTTCACTTTCATTTTTCACTTGCACAAAAATTTGGATACTCAGAAAAGAAAAGCTATAAAGCTTTTCTTTTCTGAGTATCCAAATTTTTAAAGTTAGTCAAAATCCAGTGTGATACTTGTTGGAATACTGTGGTTATTTTATGTGCACAGTAGATATGAGCACTGCCACTGTTATTTTTTTTTTAATTTCTTTTATTTTTACTCCTTGCAGAACTTTGATAGAAGAAACTCGAGTGGTTCTTGAAAAGTCGCACCAGATCTTCTCCATCCATTATGGGCCCAACCATGACGCATTAAAAGAACTAAAAGATAAAACAGCGCAGCTTGAGCAATTTGCAGCTCATTAGCATCTACACTCCTTTTAAATATTTTTATCTCTCCAGCATCTTTGCTTCAAAAGTTTTTGAGAGTTGATGCTGTGTCCCAATTTCGCTGCATGCCTGCTAAATACTCTGGCCAAAGAAATTTTTACTGAATCATGTTTATAATAATGGGTTTGATAGATGCAGGGTGTTCAAGAGGAATACATTTAAAAAGTAAAAAAAAAATGTTTTCTTGCATTTTTTACACTCATTTCACGTAATAAGATAATTTCAGTGTACAGTGGCCTCACGTTTATACAACTCTGTATTAGCCTAACACTAGTCATTTGATGACGTTCACAACCTACTGTTAAACCAATGGACACTTTTCAATTTTAGAAGTAATTAACTAATTTTTTCTGGATATATTTTTTTTTCTTGACATTCTATGTTTTAAATTGTTAAGTAAGACAATGTTTGCATTATATTAGAAAAATTCATTGTAACTGATATGAATAAAAAGAGAGGAAAAAAATATGTAAGAAAATTAAATCAGATTTAAAAAAAAAAAAGGAGGGGGGGGGGGGGAAGTGCACCTGGGACCTAAACAAAATTGAGTTGAGTGAGTTAATTTGCAAACATTCATTTAATGTTGCCAAGATTGATAATTTGTAATTTTTAAATGAATGTTAACATATTGACGGCAACAATATATCTGTAATAGCTCTGGTAAAGTTCTTGTGTGCCAAAAACTATGACCAACATTAAATCTATGGCACTTATGATATATAATTATTCCTCAAGGACATGATTTATGTCAGATACTTTTTTATGCAAACCATGCCGGTCATAGCAGCTGTCACTGCGCTGAATGTTTTGGACAGTAACCAAACATTTTAGGAGGATTAGCAGTACAAAGTTACTATTAAAGTGGATGCATCAGACAGAGACCTAAAACATTAATAACATTATGCCCTGTAAGATATAATATGAACCTGAAGAAATTAGTGTATAACTGAGAGAATTGTATCAGAGGCAGGGTTGTAAAAAACCCGGGTTTAAAAAAAAAAAAAAAAAAAACTAGCCTGGGTGGGTACTCACTACAACCTTCAGAGGTGTATAATTGTGAGGTCACTGTACTTTTTTTTTTCTTTTTTTTTTTTTTTTTTTCATTTTAAAGAAGAAAAAAAATTTTTTTTTTTACTTTATGTAATATTTGTACTGAATTTTTTTTTTGTTATTTCTTACGCTTCTTACATAATGAATTTTTCTATTACTACTTGTTTCATGAATCATTTAAAATTTTATATTTGAAAGACTTGTGATAAACTTTTTTTCCACAAATCTAATATTTTTTATCAGAGATATTAATATTTGGCATTTCCAATGTCTGTTTTCTATCATTGTATGATTTAGATTATAAAAGAAAAAAGTCATATTATTTGTTTAATCAGAGCCTGATTACCTAGATAAACTCCCATCACTTTTATTAAAAAAAAAAAAAAAAACCTTATTTGATCACAGAATTTTTTGATATGAGGCAAAAATGTCTTTTCTAAAAAAAAGTTGTGGGAGTTTGCATAGGTGATAATCAGCACTGTGTTTAATGTTATCTAATCAGCTTAATTTTGCATCATAGATGCTATGAATTTTTGACACTCATTATTATGTTTAAGTTTGAACTTATCATTTTATGGCTGAATTAACAAAGAACTTTTTTTTCTTCTTTTTACACCGGCATGTTGATGTTTTGTATTACCCATGCAGATATCTCTTTTAAAAGAATCACATTAACAAAATTTAAAATTAAAAATATCATTGTGTCCTGCCTTTGACAGCTAGTCTGTACATTTTCTTTAAAGATACGATAAATGAATAAAAATTGATGATTCTTTCACATGAAAGTACATTAGAAAAGTTTTCAAACTAACCTCTTTGGGACCAAATGTGAATTGTTTTTTCGAAGACACAAATATTTTTAAAATGAGGAAAGTTGCCATAGTTAAAAATAAAGTACAAATGTTTATGGACTGTTGAGTACTTCATAAGAGAATATATTTATATACGTACATGTTGGCATAATGAAAAGTTTATTCAGATAAAGTTATTGATAAAGTACTAAATTACATTTTAATGCAGTAAGTAAGGGTTTTTTTTATGTTGAAATTAAATATGTTTAATTTATACTACTCTAGTATGAAATTATTTTTTCCCACCTTCAAGCATAAATATAGATGTGGATGTTTCATTTTGTATCAATCACAAATCAGATCAGTTATAAATGGTTTCGAGTAATTGCCCAATTTGGTTAAAATTTTCTTGGTTGTTTTATATCTTGTGAGACAAATTTATTTTTCCAACTAAATAAAAATTCTGGTGTACATAAAATTTAGACATCTGTTAAAAGTCAAATGCAAGCTATTTGACAACCAAGATATGTTCTTAACCTTTTGACGAGTAATGCTGTATGTATGTATATATACGTTACTAGTCTCATAGAGTATGCCAAAACTCACTTGTCAACAGTTTAAAGAACAACGAGCATAGTGGATCCTATGAATAACTAATGGATTTATTTTTGTTTAACTGTCTAAAAATGTACAAATTGTGACAAGAATTTTTTTTTTTTGGAAAAATAACTAAAGATAATGTAAGACTTAAGGTAGGCCAATTAAAAAGAGTGTGTATTTTGGTATCTGCATGGAATAATTAATGAAACTTGATAAATGTATCCATATTTTTTTGTTCACCACTATAATATTGTTTTAATAACAAGTATGTAATTAATCATGATTTACAACTGGATTTAAAAGTGCTGTTAATCTTATTCTTTATTTTAGCTGTTGGTCTTATGTTGATTTCTCTTTAAATAATCTCTGCTTCTGTTAATTATTTACTAGAATATATATATTTTTAAATAATCATAATGAAAATACACAAGTATACTATAAACACATTATATAAAAACCTGTTTGTTCCTTTATATTTTCGTCTCTAAAATTTTGAGCCATGGGATGCAGTATGCTTCCTGTTGTTTTCACAGAATGTTGTAGGAGAAAATTTTTTAATGGACTGAGCCTTTTCACAGTTTTTAATTTACTATTGTACATCATTATTATTTAAATTTTTCAGTGGGACCGTTAGTAAAATCATATTAACATTATCACCAATCAAACCTTTAAACAAATAATAATAATAATAAATAAATAAATAAATATTTTTATCCCTCTAAACTGATTCTGAGATTTGTTGATAATTTCTTTTAACACCCTGTCTATCATTTTTGTGATATTGTATATGACTTCATGTTATGCTGTTAAAAAAGAAAAATTAATGTTGATGATTAAATATTGTTGTTTCATGCTTCAGCTATCATGAATGTGTATATTTTTGTACAGTAAGTGTTGCAAAAATTTGTGATATGTTTGTGTTGGAGAGATGAAAGTTCATAAACTGTAATGATTTTTTTTTTTTTCATTTTAACATCATTTTATTTTGAGCATTTAAGAATGGAAAGAACTCTTTTCTTTCTCACTCTTCTTTTTTTTTTCTTCCTTTCTGTATTTTACTTGTGTGGATATTGTAAGGTTTTGATTATTTGAGCTATTGCAGACTGAAATATTGGGTAGCTAAAAATTCACATAACACAGGTGTAGTAATGCAGAGTCACAGGTAAAAATATATTGCCAAAAATTAATTGTATTATGCTGCTGTATCATTTTAAAATAAGTGGGATCTTCTCACTAATTAGTCATGAAATGTTCATAAGCTAGTATTAAATGTAAAGACCAGATAGACTTGGTGCAAAGTATTATAATAATCAATGACCACGTTTCTGAGCACCAAAAATTTCACATGAGTGCAGGCCAGTGTAAGTATCATGAATGACTATCATTGTCGTTCAAGTTCTCTTCTCTCTTTTCTCTCTCTTAACAGTCCATAACTGTTCACTTTCTTCAACATAAAAGCAATCTACGTCTAGCACTTCTACATTTATAAAAGAGAAACTTGATGCCCTTTGCACTGACAACCATACCTATTCAAGCTATTGAAATTAATCTGCACTTATGCATTTAAAAACTTAGTCATTATTGATTATTATGATATTGAATGTTTGCATTTATGAGATAGTAATTTTATCATAAATTCAGGCTCAAAATCACTATTATAATAAAATTCATTCGTAGATTATGTCTCCATATATTTTCAAGTAAAGCTCAAAAAATCAAGACCCTGTACTTTTGTATTGTAATTTTTATTCGGGAACCCATTCATTATTTATCATTACTTACATAAGTCATGTTTATTACACGTGTGAACTTCCATTTCTGATATTTGGCCTTTACATGAGTACACTGTAAATTAACCTATTTCAATGTTTATTGTCTGAGACAATCTGATTTTTTAATTTAATAATTATGTACCTGTCTTTGAATTTTCTTTTCCCTCACCTAATCAGTGTTGCACAATTTCTCTCTTTATAAACTGGAGTGTAATGTCAGTTTATTAGTTTGGGAATGAAAATTTGCATTATGTTTCATTAAAGCCAGAAGAATTGCTGTGTATGGGGTAAGCTCAAATTTTCACTCTTGTTATTTTAATATTGAAATTTTCTATAAATTACAATTGCGTTCTAAGTTATATAGCCACCTGAAAAATCTGTAAAAATCAAAGGAAATTTATAATTCCTGAAGAAAAAGTCGAGAAGATTTTCTGATTAGAAAACCAAGGATTTGAATTGCAGTTACAGAAAAATCATTGATTTTTGTCACTTTGTAAGTACTCTAAAAGTCAATTTCAACTTCTCATGAAGTTCCTTGTAACCAGTGACATTATTTTTAAATTAGTTCTCTATTAAAACTGAGATCTCTCTTTATTAAAATAAATAAATAAATAAATTTCCACTTTTTCTTTCTTTCCCAATTTTATGCTAGTTTAATTTAATCACTTTTCACTGGAGCTAAATTGGATATGAAGCTTATATTATATAACAGTGCTTCATTTTGTTAATTTATCAATGTAATCTTTTTTACTATGCTACAAGAAATGTAGTTCTGATATGCTCAATAGCAAGTTTTTGAGCAGTTTCAGATATAAAATTTTTCATCATTATTAAACGAGATTTTATAATACTGTAATAAAATATTTTGTATTAGTATGCATGTAATATGCTAAATTAAAATATATCTTAAATATCATTTTTTTAAAAATAAAGCATGGATTCTGAAAACATTTGGATAAAGAAACTAGTTCTTCAACATTTTTATTACAGGATTGGGCCTTCATTGACTTTTTCAAATAATTATAACTACAGCCTTATTACTATCATCATTCTTAAATCAGAATTTTGCCCAGAATTTTCTTTTAATTAAAACAGAGCCCTTAATCCAGGAAGAAATTCAGGCCTTTTTCCATCCCTTTCACAAAATTTCATTTATGTAAAAGTGAATACTTAATTTATTTTATTTATATTTTAATTTGTTTGGATTTAAAATGCGTAGTTTGCAAACAAAACAAGAAAGAGATTGGATGCGATTTTGTTAAGCATCGACCAGAATTGGACATATTGCTAAAAAAGGGATGCCTTCAGGAAGGAACTTTTTGAAGGCACAATGACCTGAATTATTGTTCTCACATAAGTGAAACCTTGTAGGGTCACACTAGTTGGTTTTGAACCCATGAAAATTGGCCCAAGCTCCTCACTTTGGGGGCATCCTCTCATAAAAAAAAAAAAGAAAAACTTTTGCAGGAGGACTTAAAAACGTTAGTATTTAATAAATGCTTAGTTTAAATTAGAGTAAATTGATTTGATCTTTCATTATTTCACTAAAAGTAACTCTCCCCCCCCCCCCCCCCCCCCACACCTTCCAAATAAAGAAGTGAACATAAAAAAAAAACTTTGCCTCAACCTCTGTAAATGTATTTCTTAAAATATCACAAATTTTAGTTATTATTACAGTTATCGTGACAGTGAAAAACATGAGACAAATAGTGCCTGTTGTTTACAGATGTTTTATACACAATAAGTTTGTAATTATTAATATTTATGAAAGGGCTAAACTTATTAAACTTTGTATAAGTTTCATATTTGAATTTTTTTTTTAATATTGGCATAAAACAATTATTAAGTATTGAACTTCATGCATCTTATTATTTGTCAGTTTTGCTTATTGTATTTAATAAGATTTTTTAAAAAATCAGCCTGCTTTCTCTTTTTTTTTTTTTTTTTTTTTTTTTTTACAGATTAGAAAATTTTGTTAAAATTCTCATACCATCAGCTTAAGATTTTGTGTTACGAGTTGCCATATTTCACTCTTACTAAAATCATTGTCATTTTAAATTAATTTTTAACTACCTTATTGTGCCTTATGTGGACTAAATATGTCTGCCCATTTTGCATAATTATTGAAATTGTGCATCATTGAATTTCAAATAATTGTTTGTTTTTTATTCCTAATAAAAAACAATTTCCTTCCTTCCTTGTTTGTACATTATTTATTGCATGGTTACAAATTCTCAGAACTAACGTACATCGTTCATTGTGTAATCATAAGCATTGTAACACTTGACTAGCAGAATTTTTTTTTTTTTTTTTTTTACATCTGTAAAAGTTTTTTCTTCTTCTTTTTCTAATGTTAGAAAGTAGGAGTATTCTTTTTTAATGCATTTTGTGTAGCATTTTTGTACTCAGAGGCATAACTTTAGTTTTGCATTCTGTTTTGGAATTCAAAGATTTACAAAATAATAATAATAATTCATATTTATTTGGGTATTTATGGGATAAAAATGTTTTTAATATAAATTCTTCATTGTATTATTGATAATTAAATTTTAACTTTCTAATTTTGATTCAGTCTTATTGTCTCTTTACAAGCTGAAAAATGATTTTATTCTAATTCATAACTCTTTTAAGATTTTTATTATTATTATTATTAACATTTTAAAATTATTTTGTATTTTTAATTGAAATGGAAGTACAAGAACTTCTAATTTATTTAATTATTTATTCAATATATATATGTATTGTTTTCTTTTTTCCCTTGAAGTTGTGTCTCTGAGTAGCTTAGTTTATTTCTTGCATATTTATGAGTTGTATGTTCATTGTTCAGTCCTTCTAACTTAATGATCAAAGTACTGGAACTTCACGATAATCCTTTGGAAAGGGTTATTCAACACAACTAAATAAGTCCTTCAATATGAGTTACTGGTTCATGTAATGTATTCTCTCTTGCACAGTGTAAAAATTTCAGCCATTTCTTATATTTTTAGACATAGAAACTAATCTGGTATTATGAAAAATCATCCAATCTCACAATTTTGACATTTTTCATATGCAAAAGATTTAAAAGTGAATTGGATTTTTACAAAGACAGTAAAGGGTTTTTATAGCTTTTTATCCTATATTAAAACATATGTTTTGTATTTTTAATTAGCTTAAACTTCATCTAGAGTATTATACATAGTTACTTCTAATTTTTAAAATTAGTGTGGTTATTCAGTGGATCTGACAGTCGTTATACCTTCAGATTTTTCCTTCCATATGAAAAATAGGTAGCTCTTAACATTTTTGTCTGCATTTCTAGCAGTAGCCATTTAAAAAAAAAACAGCACATCCTAAAAAAAAATTTAGTCCAATTCTTTAGCCAAAACAATTAGACCTTTTAGCAATTCTTGATAGAATAAAATTTCAATTTCCTTATAGCTAGACTTTTATCTTAATGTATCTTATATCTTATCAAATTAAAAGAAAAACATTTTAATCTAAAGTGAAATAGATCAGATCATCATTTTCAATTGTACCCTATTTCTTTCTGTAATGCTTCATATTTATTTATTATGCATCATATCACTATTGGTGCTATCATATATTGATATGTATTTATTAAGGATGACTATTTTTTCACTTCTCTTTCCGGTGTTATCAATTATAAAATTTAAAGGATTGTTGCAAATTAGTTTTCTGGCAATTTTTTGTATCTCTTAACTTATGTTGTTATTCTAGAAAAATACACTTAAAGATATGCTTGATTTTTAATTTCATTTGTTTACATTTCATTTTTGTGTCATCAGCATAGAAAGATAATTCTTTATCAGAATCCTGCCAAGTTTAAATTTACTTTTTGTAATGAAAAAATTTTGAATTTTGCAGCCGCCTGTTGATAATAATTCTAAAATGCGTATATACTGTTGAGAAATATAGTAGTGGTTGCTCTTCCTTTAAAATAACAAAATGTGACAAAAGGGAAATCATTCATGTTGTATTGAAATCAATCTGATTTTATTAAGATAATTGCATTTTACAGAAAAAAAAAAAACTATTATGTAGCAGTGTGATATAACTACAATAGATGTAGTAGATTATAGTAATTTTCTTTTAGGTTTTTGTTAAATGAGATCACACAAAATATGTTAGAAGTAGAATTCAAAAGTTACAAGTGGCTGTTGAACACTTTGATCAAGACTCAGTCAGTATTTACATCCATATGCCTTTATTAACTTTGTAGATCACATTATACAGTCCATGAGAGGTTTCAAATCAATCCAGACAATGATTAATCAGTCTCACTACTTAAATAGTAAAGTGTTACAATATTGGCGAATTCCAAATGTAACAATCGTTTTGTTACCAGAGACTCTACTGATGTTCTGATGATGAGCTTTATAAGACAAGGAAACTAGCAAAAGTTGTGGCTTTTGAGCATATATATTGCATTTTAGTAGTGGGTGCATATGAATACAGAGATAATTCTAACAAGTTGGAAATTATACATTAAACGTGACAAATGAGGTGTGTTCATATTATAACTAGTTTTAGTGTAAAAAATCGTTATTATTTCACTGAAATGAATTATATCATCTAAAATGGGCATGCCTTTTTTTGTTGTTGTTACATATGCCATGTTTACAGGTGCAAATTTTTTTTTAACATCAGACAGTGCCGCAAAATTCACCATGGAGATCTTGCTTCGCAAATGATTACCTCCATGGTTTAATATTTCTATGACTCACAGTAAACAAATCTCTTGTGTTTATTTACTACCATTTGGTTGGGTAGGTTTTGCACTATTATATGCGGACAGACGGACGGACGGATAGATGAGATGACGACTATAGGTGCTACGTATTTATATAATTACGAACTTGCCTAAAAACCAGTGTGAACTAGATCCTCATTCAATCAGTTAACCTGACGGCACTATGTAACAGTGTTTGAAAAAATAATAAATAAAGGGTGTAATTGAACAGGAAAATACTAGAATGCATCCCCCCCCCCCAAAAAAAAAAAAACTATGCTTATGAAAGAAAAAGAAATTCAAAATGGAATGATTTTAATACAGGAAAGCTAAGATGCTAGGTGTAGAATAATGGAATTTTGAGGTGGAAATAAGTAAATTAAATATAGAAATTGAAAAATATATTTATCAACTAACAGATTGTTTTCAACAGTCTTATATATGTTTTTTAAATTTCTGGAGTATATCTTTACATTATATAGCCAAAAGTTACCAGACACTTTTGATTATTTCTAAATCACTTGAAAGCAATACTTGAAGAATTGTTCTTGAACTCTAGCGATGTAAAAAGCATTCTTGAAATATTTTTTTGCTACAGTGCAATTGGAGGATTAACAAGGAATTTAATAAAATATTTTTGCAATCACCCCTAACTCCCCCCCCCCCTAATATACACACACACACTGCTATAAAAAGCTGGAAATGATCTATAACTTTAACAAATAATTTTATAAGCCTTGCACAACATTTGTATGCGTTTCTGTAATAATAGCACACATATTCATGACAATATAAATGTTTCTTTAAAAAAAAAAAAAAAATTAAAAATTGGTGAATAAATTATTAACATGTTATTTTTTACATCAGCCTAGCAACTACTACCGTATTTAATATTTTAATCAATATGCACAGTTGCCTCCTAATTGTTAAATTGCAAAATTCATTTGTTTAAATTTTATATACTTTGTGTGCATTAATTTCACATTACAGGAAAAGTATTCTTTCTATTCATTCATGTAAATGCTTGCTAAGCTTTATTGCTATTTTTCTAGAATTATTAAGTAAAATATGTAATATTTGAAGTTTCATATTTTCACATAAATTTTCAGGTAAATTTAATACTATGAGTATTAGAGAAATTGTGCTTTATTTAAAACAGTTATATATTTTTTTATACCCCTTCATATATTTTATTTCAGCATTTGAAAAGTTTTATGGAAACAGTTTATATAAATTATTCTCAAATTATTCCTCTACATAAGGATAGGTATTTAATGTAGACACTAAGTGATAAGATAACTAGTATGGATAAGATTTAGAGTACATTTTATAGTTATGTTTCTTTTTTCTTTGGTGCTAGTCTGAATTCTAAAATCGGAAAATTAAAAGCTAAAATTACTTGTAAATATGCAATTACAAATAGATGAAATTTAGGATTATCTTATAAATTTATAAAATGAAAACATATTTTATCTTTCAATCATTTCCCTATTATAATAAAATTATAATACTTCTTAAATTCACTGTAAAAATTATAGAAAACACAACTATTTCAAAGGAGTAGATCTTTCTTCCACCTAAAACATATAATATTACAAGAACATACAAGATCTGTTATACAGAGGTGATTGTTTATGAGAATTTCGTGTGATGTCAGGATTTTTTTTTTTTTTTTTTTTAATAATTATTACAGAAAACTGCTGTTTTATAGAAATTTGGAAAATAGCCTTAGATTATTAATTACATTTTTAATAGTTTTTTAGTGTGTTTTATTGAAAACAAAGTTAACCTATTAAATTTTGATATCACCCCTCCCCTCTTTATTTCTTCCCCTTTTCTGTAACTTCAGGATTTTATAAATATAGCTACAAACACCCCCTTATATTATTTTCATTAATAGAGTCTTGGAACTTTACATTTCTTTTTAAAAATGAATGGAGTTTTGCAAAAAAAATGAAATTTTCCCTCATATTTCACCTTTTACTATTTTCAAAGCAATAATAAATCTGTTTACTAGCATGGGATTGGCAATAATCCGGGAATGTGTTTTGTCTGAATGGAAATCTTTAATATATGAAAATCAAAGAAAGAATAAGTGGACGAGTACAGTACCTCATCATTGTTGTTTGTTGCATTATTTTGTTTGATACAAATCCTTAAAAAGTGTTTAGAAAGTCCCCATTTTGAAAAAATTGTAAGAACCTTGATTTATTATTTCCATTTTATTTTTTATCCAGAAATTTAAAGATTTCTGTGTTAACATAGGCATAACATTTTATTCAAATAACTATAAACTTTTAATAGTGTTAATTCATTGTTTTTCAATTTAAAAATGGAAATAACTCTTTAATAGCACATCAAGTTTCCATGGTATCATCATTATACATGTAATTAAGGGTGCAGTTTTGTTAAGCCCTGATTCATTTGATACAATTAAAATACACATGTGTCTTATACTTACGTTAGATATAAAAAAAATAACAGCAATAAACCAACCAATTATTTTATTGCACTGAATTGTCAGGATATTTTAGGTGATGTCACAATCATCCCTGATTACAGAACAGGCAGAAGAAGCACAAATGCTTCGGCTCTTCTTGTACTAGCATATGTCTATTCTTAGTACAGATTCATTCCTTTGAAACATGCTGTGTATTCTATACATTTAAGAAGTTTAATAATTTTACTGTGCTGCCAGTTGATTTATTTTTCTCTTTCTCTCTTTTCCCCATGATTTTGTATTTTTCTAATTTACATTAAAATATTTTATTTTATATACATTTTAAAAAAATCTTTGGATTTACCACAGTGCAAATTAAAATCTGTCTTTGGATTGAAACTGCTATGTATAATCACAAAGTTTATAGAGAATTTTTATTCATCAAGTTTTGAATATGTACATAAAATTACTTCTTGTAAATGTACAAAAATCATGTTGAATTTGATTATTTATTTATGTGTATTATTAACAAGTTTATGAATATATTTAGGATAGTATTTAATTCTCACATTGTCTATTTTTCTCAGTTACAGCTTCTTGAATTTTATTTTTTTAATAAAAAGCTTTTTTTACAATGTATGTTTTGATCTTTTAAACCTATCCATTCTTCTTTGGGGATCATTATCAGTCAGACTGTGAATTCTCCCATCAGATGTTCATTCTTATAACCTTGGAATGCATTTGTATTTTTCAATTTTCTCATCAGAAAATTAAAATTTTTATTTTCTATTTTGTGTATACTCTTCTAAATCCTTTTGAACAGCAATACATCTGTACCAGAATTTGAGGATAAAATTTTGATTTTATTATTTACATAAAAATAATTTTGTATTTATTTATTTTCAAACTAATTTGTTCAGAAAATCTGGTGAGTTTCCAACATTACAGCAACGGAATTACTTCTCTCGGAAAGGTTACAGGATGTCTTTTAGCAGTTTATTTGATGAAAGATTTCTAAAATATGTATTTAATTTTATTTTAAGTATTAAAATTTTATTCATAGCTCATCAGCTTTGCTAAGATTTTACATTTAAGGTATAAATAAATATATATATATATATCTTATGATTTGTCATTTTATTTGCAAAATGTTTTAATATATATATGGTGCAATCAGTAGTTGACATGATTTGGTAGCTTTCTAGTTACCACAAAAGCATTCCACTCTTGCTATCTAAAATGAAGATTTTCTGAGGCTCCATTCATCCTTCAATGTTAAGCTTTTAACAGTATAATATCCACTCTCCATTCTGCAAATCAGTTGGTACTCGTACATTTAAGAAGCATCACTACTGAAATTCTTACTAGCATGATATTTAGTTAATTGCAATCACCAGTAATTTTTAAGAAAGATAGCTCAGGATGCAGGTGGTTTCCTTGTGAAATAGCTTGTAGGTACTTATCCATCAAAGAAAAATGCTTATTACTCCATTTGAAAGTTAACAAAAACATAACATTCTCCACACACTTAAAATCCATCATGTGCAACATTACAAGCTACGGCATTTTGCTGATTTATACTCCACATAAATAATCAATCGGCATCTACAGTATGAAACAATGTTATAAGAGGTATTTCATACTATTAATCAAGACATTACTTCCTGATGACGTGCTTAGATGTTAGGAATCGAAAACAACACAAAATTCTGTCTCTGACACCCATGCAAGCTGTTAATTACTGGCGCACAAGTCTACAATAACTGCAATGCAACAGATGCTGACAGTGAATGAACAGCTAATAGAAGGAACTAAAGGTGGAAGGAAACCAGGAGTGTTGAGCTTTTCTGAAAAATGCGGTAGTCTTTTAGAATAATAAGAAAAAGAAATAGCAAAACAAAATGAGATTTGCAGAACAGATAATTTAGTGGGAAATTGAAAATCATATCGGCATTTAAGATTGAAATGAAAATAAAAAAAACCTTGAAATCATCACAGATTGACTTCAAGAAAAATATATAATATTAATAATACGTGGATTGTTTTAAATAGGTTTTTGAAAAGAATATTGGAATATTTGTAAAGAGAAGTTAAAAATAAATGTCATCGTATGAAAATTAAATAAACTAGGGTTAGAAAAAATATATTAGATGGGAATAATTTATAGAATACTTTTAAGATAGGGCAAAAAATTTTAAAATCATTATATATATAAATTCGAAATATTTTATCAAATAAACTATTAAGAGAGCCATCTTTTAAAAACACTATACAGAAGAAAAAAGTTTAAAAAAAATTAATTTTCTGATGAGAAATTTAAAAAATTGAAATATATTCCATGTCTTTAGGGTGTGAGGGAATTTTAAATCTGACTGGTAAAGAGCCTTAAGTTCAGCAGAGAAATATTTATCTGAATTTCATATTTCCTTTGTAAATTACATTTTCCTTCTGACAAATATTGTATATTGTTATTTTCAAGAGTCACACAATCAGTTTTATGGAATATTGTTATTAATTTGTAAAATACGTGTTAATGAGTATCTTTTACATAGCTATTTTATAAGTCTTAAGTTCATTAGTTTTAGAAAAATATTTTTGTTATGCATGTTAACACAGAATATTATGTAATTATCAGCATGGTCTTCATTTTGTTATTGATAGGTATTTATTTGATAGTATATGTGAGTGATAGATACTTCTTATTTTCCCTTCTGTTTGTGTATCTTTTTTATGTTGGGTAAAGTGTATTATATTTCATTGAAGCTCATAGCTTTACGTATGTAAATTTTTGTAAGTTATTTTTTTTTATGATTTTGTTAAATGTTAATAAATTGATTTTGTTTTCCATGTGCATTTAGTATTGATAGTTTGTGCTGTATTAGATTGTTTTTCTGTCTGTAGGATAGTTTTTTTCTTTTTCATATTTTTTACAATTTTATCCTTTATTTTTCCCTTTTTATTTTACTAACAACTACAAAAAATAAATCTTTTATGTAGAAATCTATATTATAAAGCACAACCATGACTGTCATGATTTACAGAAGGAAACAGCAACAAACCATATTATTCTAAAAGCAAAATAGTTTAAAGACATACAAGAAAGAAAAATTATGCGTCAAACATAGATTAAGACTTTCCAATCTATTCATAATAACTGTAACAAAGCTTCATTGTTTAATAAGGTGAAATATATCTTAAAAAAACAATTTAAAAAATTCATCACACATTTGAAAACCCAATTTCAGCAATTACCATTTATTGTTGGAAAAGTATTCAAATTAAGTGTTTATAGCATGACTATTTTATTTATAAAAACTTTCAAATGGCACCAACATAGATTAAATTTTATCTGTATCACAAAAAATACACTTTTGTGCCAAACCACTCTATTTTTAAAATGGTGGCGTTAATAACATGAGTGTTTTGCAGAATTGCAAGCAAGTGGTATGTTTATTAAGAAAAAGTCACCTTTTTTTTGTTTCAAAATTACTTGTTTGAGTCCATTTTCTTATTACAATTTAAAAGAAAAAATATTTTTAATTTGAATAGATTTTGTTTGGGACTCTTAAGACACTAAAAATTAAATATTTCCACTGGTGAAAATAATATTTTTAGAAGAAAGGTTTTATTTTATAAAACTAAAAATTTATTATGATTATATCAAAATCATCATTCATAGATTTTTTTTTTTTTTTTTTTTTTTTTTTTTTTTTTTTTGTCATTTCATCAACTTTGCAATTACATAATTTCTTCAAAAGAAAAAACGCTTTCATCTGTGATAACTATTTTTGAAGACATTCAATTTCTAGGACAGTAAAATTGAAATATTTCCATGGATGAAAATGACATTTTTAGAAAAAAGAAATAGTTTTAATTTATAAAACTAAAAATTTCCTACAATTATATCAAAATCATCATTCTCAATTTTTTTTTTTTTTTTTTCATTTCGCCAACTCTGCAATTATATCCTAAATTTCCTCAAAAGAAGAAGCTCTTTCATCTGTGAATATTTTTTGGAAACATTCATTTGCATTGAGCGACCTGTCACATTTTAATCAATTGTGTCTAAATAACATAATTACTTTTTTTTTTTCATTCCTTCTATACCAAAATTAGAGCCAAAGGGTTCTTAATAATTTTCTTCCCCATACTATAGCATCTAGAAGAGGCTATTTCTTCCAGACACTATGCCTACACTGCAAAGAGTCAGAAATGTTGAATGCTTCTGTTAATAAAAATGATATAATGTTTAAAAGAAAAAACACAACTTTTCATTCATAAAACTATTACATTTGACTGTCAAAATGATTTTCTGTAATTTTTTCATTTCACTGATACTGAGATTGGACCTTTGAGCCTTAATCTAAGTAACAGTTGGAATGAAAAGCCAGTGAAAAATTATCATTTTGAGGTATTCATACTAAATTTGTTTCCAGTTTTATGAATGAAAATGCATGTTTATGACAGTTTAATGTACTTAAGGTGATTCTCAAATGACCTGCTCAACAATGCGAATCTTTCTGATACATTTTCTGACTCATTTTTAAATGCAAAGGCATAAAATTGGCAGGCCTGACTATTGAAGTGATTTGGAATCGAAATGAGTTTTCCATTTTTTGATTAAATAAATTACTTTTCGAGTTATAAGCGATTTGTGTCACGTAACAGCACGTTTTTAGTCTTTCTGAAGGCACAGCAACAAAAATTCCATTCAAAACCTCAACTTTGGCAGTATTTTTGAGTGTATTTATATCATCTCATTTCCTTTACCAAAAAATGGAAAATGTGTTTCTTTTACAAAGTTTCTGATTTAGAACAGCTTACCAATTTCATGCATCTCCGAACAAAAATGAATTGAAAATTATGTCTGAAAGTAGCCCCTTTGGATTTGAGAACAGCCTTAAGTTCTTAAACATAGAACGGCAGAACGAAAAATCTATGAGTAATTATGTCATTTTGCAGCAGTCATGGTTTTTTTTTTCCTTTCTTTATCTAATTTTAGGTATAAAAATGCACATTTATAACAGATTAGCTTGTCTGTGGTCATAAAAAGTAAACACACAATGACAGAACAAAAAAGATAGTGAAAAATTGTCATTTTCACTCATTTATGCAGCAAAATTTTTTTGGCTTTAAAAATGAAAATGTGTATTTATATCATTTTTCACTTGCGGGAGTATTCCACTTTTAAGTGTTTAGGACCCCTAATCTCAAAACACAAAATGTTCCAGCACTGGTGAACATGTTATTTATGTTTCTTTTATTGTAATCAAGACAAAGTTTTCAGAATTTCTTTTTAATATCATGGAGAATAATTTTGCCTAGATGAAAAATTATCTGAAATCTCATATAAATTAGATTTACTGCACCGTAATTATCAGAAAATAACATTTCCACAAAAATATTTGAAAAAGAATTTGCTTTTTCAGATGATGTAACGAAGTTTACTAAAATTTTAATTATGGTTAAAAAAAAAAAAACAATATTACGATGAAATTATGCCTAAAATTAAAACTTATACACGGCATGTGAAGAACACATACGAGTGTAAATAATTTAACACTGTTGACCGATGCCGAATAAACTAATCACTAATTTAGTGGGTTTTCTACATTTGAAACATCTACCAGAATTTTTAAATAGTAATCCTTGATTTATTTAATCGCGAAATATCTGTCATTAAAACTAAAAACGAAAATTACTGTTAAGTTCTGGTATATATTTTGAATTAAAAATCGTGATAAACTGATGGTATACTTCACAGATGCAGGTTTTTCCCCTCGCGATTGCGAAATTCCATGTTAACCTGAAAATTCAATAAGGTGATCCCTCCAAATGAAATTATCGAAATGCGGTTTTCACCATCAAAAAGTAGACACAACATGTAGTGCGTTTTCAAAATTTATTTTCCTAGATTTTAAATATTTTTAAAAATGCGGTAAACTTTGAAATTTTCCCTTGTTCAAAATTTTCAAAATTTATCGCTTACTTAAAAATACTTAGAATTTAGGAAAAGAAGTTTTAAAACGCTCTGCATCTTGCGTCTACTTTCTGATGGTGAAAACCGTATTTCGATAATTATATTATGTAATGAGTAATCGTCTAATAAAATCTTCCATTCGTTAACATAGGATTTCGCGATCATAGAGGAATGCTGATGTCATGCCCTTAAGAATCTAAACAATCGTTTTAGCTAAGAAAATAATATATACATGGTATTCCAAAAGTCCTTGACACATTTTAAAATTCAATAAAAGATCAAGCAATTGGCGTACGAGAGTGAGGTTTGGACGAAAATGCTTCTTATGTTCTGAAATTTTGTTTAAGAAAATAATAATAAACAAGTGTGTAAGTGTGACCGAAGATCGCTCAAAGGGTAATATTCCTTTAATATTCCTTTCAAAACACTTTATCCTTTCTTTAATAAATCCAAATAAATTTCATTTAGCAAAAAAAAAAAAGTCATGTCTTTTATAAAGTAAAAATTTACCGGTCTATTTTTTCGTTTTTTTGAATATCTAAACCAGTCCGCTGTTATATTCTGTCATAATAATATCCGTCATGCCGACTAAATGCGGTATAAAAAATAATTTCAAAATTAAACATGTTGTACACCTTCAAAATGTTAAAATGTGTGAATATATCCATAATCGAATTTTTATCACCATTCAATATGTTTCTCAAACTCGTATATTTACTATTCTCTATTACTCATATTGATACTCGCTTTGTATTATTCTCAAACATTTGAAAAATTCGTTAAACTTCCAATAGGACGTCAGATTTTCTTTTTAATTCTCTAATGACGTGATATTAATCTGCTTTGTGTACATACACATGCTCCTACTCCTTGTATTATTGAGAAATCTCAGAAATTTTCCGTTTTATTACCACTATGACGTCAATCAATTTTATTTCATATTTATCTTTTTTTCAATAGGTGAAATTTTTTATTTCATTTTAATTTTTCACGTGGAAATCGTTCAATAGAAAGTTAATTATTGTTGAAAGAATTTCATTGGGGATTTTTAATTTTTGGCAACTGCTATAACAAAACGTGTTTAAATTTAATAGGAAAAGGCTGTTAGAATTTTGGTTTTTTATCTTTATTTATTAAAATAATAGGATTTTTTCAAATTTTAGTATTTTGAGCTTCATAGCTGGTATTCAGCTATATATACGCAAAGTTTCAACTCTGTAAGTTACATAGTTTCTGAGAATGGCTCTGTGACGGACAGGCAACGGAGCGGGAGTAATAGGGTTTTGTGAGATGAACGAAACACCCTAAAAAAATAGATCTAAAAATTTCTCATAGCTGGCGCTGCTTCTGGAAAGTTATTGAATAGGAAGAATGCCCTTATACATAGCAATGGCGAATGACTCACAATGCCTAAACACAGTTTTTGTCCAAACTATGGCAACCCACATTCCAAAATTTAACAATACACGCCCTGCTAAGTTTGATTAGACAAGTGAAAATGGATAAGGCGAGTAATGAGTAATGTTAACTTCTGGAATGTGTGTTGCCATAGTTTGGACAAAAACTGTGTTCAAAATCAGTTCCGAAAGTAAAAGTATCTTAATAAAAAAAAACCTTGTTAATCAAAATCGATAAAGTACAAATGAGCGTGCATAGAGATTGACCTCGGCTATCCAATGAAAAAAAAAATCATTTAAAAATATTGAAATGCGAACGAGATATCGTAAATTATTTCCCCCAACGGATTAACATTAGTAAGCGGGTGTTTTCGCCTGACTGAAGTAGCCTCTTAAGTGATAGTTTAAAAATAACTTTTACTATAATTTACCAAAATTCTAATCGAGTTCTGAACCAAGTAGACTAAATAAACTAAAAAGTACATAATCGCAGTGAATTAAGTTTTTTTAAGGAGAAGCAAGAGTTAAATTAAAAGGGTAAATTAATTTTGAAATAGTAAATGATATTAATAATCAACTGAGCTTTAAGTTAAAAAAATTCCAAAATTTTGGAGGGGAGGACAATGTTGGATCTTTTAAAATTCAAAAAAAGGAGCATCTTCTTTCTCATGGGGATATTTAAAAGAGATAAAAATCAAGTTCTAACTGGAAAAAGGACAATGTCTATTATGCCATTATTCAAGATTTGAAAAGGAAGGGGGAGGATTTTCCTGTAAAGTAATAAGTAATTTAAAACAAGAACGGAAAATCCTGCGTCAAGCATAGATGTAAGCCTTTCCAACGCTTCCAAAATAATTTTACAAATCATTACCGTTTAATAAGCTGAAAGACAACATCTAAGTAAACAATTTGGAAAACGCATAACATATTTAAGAAACGTAATTTCAGGAATTCCCATGCCTCCTCCAAGTCTAGAAAGCACAGCCGTAAGCATCCTTTTCTGGAAGCAACTTAGGGCACTTTTGACCCCCCCCCCCCCCCCCCCCATATCTCTGCGCTGAAGTTTCCCAAAAGTCTGGAACTTTGTTTTTCTGGAGTATTTGGCACACAGGACCAAAATTTAAAATTACAACTTTGTCTTTTCTAGTTCAGACGATATATGAACTCAAACAATCGATTTTTTGTCACTCACTCACTCACTCATTCACGCGTCATCAAAAAGATTAGGTAGATCCCGTAGCCCTAGAAACTTGACATTTGGAAAAAAGGTAGTGTTTTAGGATACAAAGAAAGAAAAAATTCGAAAATTCAACAAATTCCTTGAAAATTGAAAATAATACGATCTTGTAGTCTTAGAAACTTAAAATTTGGTGTGAAGGTAGTGTTTAGCATCCAGAAAATAAAACATCAAAAACACCAAAAAAATCGAAAGCAAAATTGAAAAAATTGAAAAAAAAAAACGAAAATTTGAAGACAATCCGATTTTGTTGCGCTAGAAACTTCAAATTTGGAATAAAGGTAGTATTTAGGATACAAAAAAAGAAAAAATTAAAAAATCCAGAAAATTCGAAAAAAAATTTCAAAAATTCGAAAAAAATGAAAATAATTTGATCTTTTAGCCTTAGAAACTTAAAATTCGGTGTAAAGGTAGTGTATATAATTCAGAAAAAAAAAAAACATCAAAAACAAATAAAATCAAAAATTTGAAAATATACCGATTTTGTTACGCTTGGAATTCGGAATGAAGGTAGTATTTAGGATACAAAATAAGGAAAAATTAAAAAATCCGGAAAATTCGAAAACAAAATTCAAAAATTCTGAAAAATTGAAAATAATTTGATCTTTTAGCCTTAGAAACTTAAAATTCGGCGTAAAGATAGTGTTTAGGATTCGGAATAAGGTAAAATGAAAAATACAATAAAATTCGAAAATAAAATCGAAAAAATTGGAAAATTTGAAAATAATTCGATTTTATAGAGCTTGAAATTTGGAATAAAGGTAATATTTAGGATGCTATTTAAGGAAAAATTTAAAAACACGAAAAATTCGAAAAAAAAAATCCGCAAAATTCGAAAATTTAAAAAAAAAAAGAGAAATTGAAAATAATTCGATCTCGTAGTCTTTGAAACAGAAAATTTGTGTAAAGGGATTCAGAAAAAGAAAAAAAAATTAAAAACACAACAAAAAGCGAAAATAAAATCAAAAACACAATAAAATCAAAAAATCGAAAAAAAAACGGAAATTTGAAAAAAAATTCGATTTTTTAGAGCTTGAAATTTGGAATAAAGGTAGTACAGTGGAACCCCGATTTTACGTTTTTCACGGGGCCAGCAGAAAAAAACGTACGAAACGGGAAAAACGTAAAATCGGGGTCAAATAGAGAAAAACACTTCAAGAAAACAAATTATACAAAAATAAACTTACTAATAACATATTAGTTTTTTAAAAAGTATGTTTTTTTCTGATTGCGTTTTCTTTTTAAGTGTAATTTCACATATACTCTATTTTCAATACATGCAAGTTTTTGCAATTTGTTTTTCTTAATTTTCATGTTCGGTTAAAATTTCTTTAAAATTTTTAAACTCGCAATGGCCTCTGCCGATGAGGGCACGATGTTTTCTGGATCTTCATCAATATCATCCTCACTTCAATATTGCGAAATCAAATTGGAAATAGTCTGAATGTCTGTGGTAGCGATAGCATCCTTATCGCAATCAATGTACTCACCAACATTGTTGTCTAAGTATAAATTCATCCTCTTTTGTGTAGTCTTCCATAGAGAGCTCTTCCGGCGGCGCTTCACTGTTAATTTCGGATTTTGAAAATTCCCCCTTCAGAAAAGCATTTGACATACATTTGACTACACCATTCCACGCCAATGAGATGAAATGAAATGCCTTCAGCACATTTAGCTTTGTTTTCTAAGCATCTTGAAGCTCAACTGAATCAAGTGACCTTTTCTTACCAGTTTCTTTCTATAATGCATTTTGGAGGATCTGTTTATTAGCAAGTCACATGGCTGAAGTAAACTGGTGCAGTTGGGTGGGAAAAATTCTATACGCACACTTTTTAAATTCAGAACATGAGTGCACTAGTCTACGAATAAAATTATTTTTCGCTTTTGTAAGCTCATTTTAGGTAGATTTCGTAAGAAATACTACCTATTACATTCTCACCAAAGTTGGAATTTTTGAAAACTTTTTGCAGATCTACGCCGATCATGACTCCCAGAACCCAAAACCACTCCCAGTTCAAAACTTTATATATCTATCTATCTATCTATGTCACTTTTTTGTGGACACGATAACTGCAATAATTCTGCACAGATCTCTTCGAAACTGATACATAAAATCAAGGGGCATAAAATCTCGGTCAAGTTCGTTAATGGGCAAAATCGAACCAGGGGGGGGGGGGGATTTTTGTGAAGACAGAAAAAAACCCATAATTTCTTAATTGTAATACGTATCGAATCCGTTTGAAGTCATTAATACTTCTAGGAGAAGAGCCGAAAATTTATGTATGACAAATTTTTTATATAATTAAAAATGGCCCCAAGGGGGGGGGGAGAGGGAGGTTTTAGAAGAAAAAAATCATAACTTCGTCCATTCCCAAGATTTTAAATCCGCTTAAATTTATTATAAATCCTCTTAATATTATCTAAAACTTTTATATTGACAAGTTTTTTATAGGACCAACTCTTATAGCAAAAATAAATAAATAAAATCCCTGCGGGCTCCGCCTGCAAACAAGTTAGGCTTCGAAGTAGGCCGTTCCAACTGCCGCATCATGGCAAAAAGGTCATTTCTTCCGCAATTCTTAACAAACAGGCGCCCCACGGTCTGCGTCTTCGAAATCTACCTGTGCTTGTAGGCCGAGTCATCAGGGATTTTTTATATTCAATTTTCTTACAAAATCTTCAAAAAGATTTAGGTTCATCCAAGCATTGTGGTTGGCATTGTAATTTTTCGGCAAACTTTTAATGTTTTTGAAGCATCGAGGCTTCTTGGATTTACCAATCACAAGGGGTGTTAGCTTCTCAGTTCCGTAATAACAAAACTGTTAATCGCACTTTTGATAGCTTCCGACTGCGCCACGTTTCTGCTTTTACGGTGTATGTTCTATCAGGGAAGAGTTCAAAAAAACAATCTGGTCTCACCTGCGTTAAAGATGTATTTTTGAGTAATTACACACAAGAGAAGTCAAAGTTTTTGTCCATCCATTCCTCAACGACCGCAGTATTTACTCCATCTGCCTCACCACAAATAAACTTGTAAGACAAATTATACCTCTTCTTTAATCCTTTTATTCAACTTGATCTCATATGAGTTTCAGTTCAAGAGCCTTTTCCTACAAAATTGAGCCATTGATTGGAATCTTGGCAGCACGGGCTTTTTTAAACCACTCGTACAAAATCGTTTCCAGTTCCTCAAAATGAGAGGTTTTCAATGTTTTTCTTTTCTTTGACAAATTTCCCAGTTTTTCAGATTTTAATTCCACAGAGACCTTTTTTTTTTAGGATGGTTTGTAACGTGGAATTAGCGATACCGAACGATTTTACGAGTTTTACCTTTAGTTCCTTTGGAAACTTTGGATTTTTCGATAATTTCTGCCTTTTCAGCTACAGAAGAACATTTTCTTTTAGATATCCTACTTTTGAATGGCAAAAGAAAGCTACTCCACTGCGGGTTGAAATGAATGAACGACGGAAAAATAATCACCCCCCCCCCCTCCTCGCCCGATATCACGTGACGCAGGTTTGGTCAAGTGCTGATAGACGAATAATAGTTCTTCGTTACTTTGAACTGTTTTTGGTAACAATCAAACAGTTGACCAAGTGGAAAGCATTTTTGTTCTTTTGAAAAATTTTCCATGAGTGAAAAAAATAAAATTTCCTGAGGTACTTCGACTAAAATGACGTACCAAGCGGGAAACACTAAGAGTAAATAACGTAGAATCGAGGTACTTTTAACATTATCGGAATAGGAATTTTCTGGGACCGACGAAAAATAACGTAGGAAGCGGGATAACGTACGAAACGGGTTACGTAAAATCGGGGTTCCACTGTATTTAGAATAGAAAAAAAAGGGAAAATCTGAAAAAATTGAAAAAAGAAATTGTTTTTGTAGCTTTAAAAACTAAAAATTCAGCGTAAAGGTGGTGTTATACAGAAAAAGGAAAAATTAAAACACAATAAATTCGAAAATAAAATCGAAATATCTGTAAAAAATCGAAAATTTGAAAACAATTCGATTTAGTTCTAGAAACATGAGTTTTAAGATAATTGTCCTGTTAGCTAGTACACCGCCCCTAAATTGTTTTATGTTTTTTTCCCCGGATTATACTTTTTTTTTCTTTTTGTTTACGAATTTCGGTATAGAAAAGTTCCGCTATAGACCGGCTGCGTTATGGGCGGTTTCTTTCACAGGTTATACTCTATTTAATTTGTATATGAAATATTGATTGTTAAATGATGTTAGCACCAAAAAAATTTTCACAGCTCCCCCTCTCCTCCCGACATTACTGGCTGGATATGGCTTGATAGTCCTTTCTAAATGAAATCATGCTGACTCTAAGATTATCTTGATTTATCTTTAAATTGAACCTAAATGATCCTAAGAAGACGGATCAAAGAATTACTATATTGGCATTACAATCAGAAAACTTAGAAGTAAAATCGAAAAATCAATAAATTTATAAAAAGTCGAAGGTTTGAAAATAATTCGATTTTGTAGTCCTACCAGCTTGACATTTGGCAGAAAGATAGGGTTTAGGATACAAAGTAAGGAAAAATTTAAAAATCCGGGGGAAAAAAACGAACATAGTTTGATTTATTGAAAATTTCCAGAAACTTTAATTTTAGCTTTCTTTTTATCCTAAACAGTACTTTTGTGCTAAATATCAAGTATCTAGGCTGCGAGTAATATCTCAGATGGATAGCACCTTTCTTGGAAGCAATTGAGAGTACTTTTGACTCCCCCCTTCCATAACTTAGTGCTTGCCTAGTTACCTGAAATTTCTTTAAGGTAACTTCTTCGAAAATCAGTGGATGATCTCCAAAAAGAGCCCAAAATCAAGAAAAGGAGGATTACTTACAAAAAGAAGTGAAATCTCATCAAAAAGTCATCTGTAAAAAATATAGCCAAGTCTCGTAACTTATTTACCGTAAAAAGTAGTGAGATCGTATAAAACCAAGTTTAACTATCTTATTAACTCTGGAATTTTCATTCACAAATCACTCCTAGTCTCTACGTCTTTAATTAATTATTATTTTGTGACTTGGCAATTACGTAGCACGAGAATGTGATGTATATAGTTAGTCTTAATAAAATAATACTATAACATATTAAGGTGTAATAACTTCCCTGTGCGTATATAATTTGCTTTAGTTAAATTATCCCATCCCATCCCATGACATAGTAAGGTGTAATAACTTTCCTGTGCTGCGTAATTGCCAAGTCACAAAATAATAATTAACCAAAAATGTAGCGACTAGGAGTGATTTGTGAATGAAAATTTCAGAGTTAATAAGATAAATTAAACTTGGCTTTATACGATCTCACTACTTTTTACGGTAAATGGGTTACGAGACTTGGCTGCATTTTTTACAGGTGGCTTTTTGATGAGATACAATATTCGGAAAAATATCCGAATACTTTTATTCAGCCATGTATATGATCTGTGGATTTGTATATATACTACATAGGATGCTAAATTTTAGTTTAGTTAGGAAACGCGTAGCACAGTTTAAAATTCTCCTTCTGGAGTTTCTGTCAATAAACGGAAATGTGTTCGCGAACTTTTGTACTGCCCTGTATAGGATCTACAGAATTTATACACACCAAGTAATAGACAAAAAGTGAGTTAAATTTAAAATCGCCTTCAGCAACTTAAAACGCGCTTCCAGGAATTATTGTTAACAGACAGTAGAGAATTCTTTTGTGTGTCCCTGTAAATGAACGATGACTGCTATACACAAAATATTCTGTAGTAAGCCGCTTGTAATTCACCTTAGTGATATATATAAATTTCTATGCGTTTAAAATAGTGAAACATTATGTAATTAAACCACAAACAATTTTTCTCCATAGACGTAATGTAACGGAATTCTTTTGACTGTCCCTGTAAAGTAACTATAAATGCTATGCACACCCTATTCCATATTAAGCTTCTTGTAATACATCTTCGTGATATATATCAATTACAATGTGTTTGAAATTGTGTAACATCATTATAATAAACCGCAAATGATTTTTCCCCATAAACCGTAATGTAACTGAATTCTTTTGAGTGTCCCTGTAAAAAAACTGTAAGTTCTACACACTTCAGTTGAAATAGGAAACATGCTATAGATAACGACAATAACATATAAAAATTGCAAGGCAGTCCGAGTATATTTACGGGAGTTAGAGCATGGACAGACGGCCAGACAAACCGAAGTCATAAACACTTTTCAACATTTTTCTCATGGTAACGTGTTTTGGAGAGTTAAAAGTTAAAAGTAGTAATTGTAAAATGCGCAGTATCTTTAATTAGGCTATATTACAAAATTAGAAAAAGGAGGTTGGAAATTTTACCATATAAATAACAAAAAACTAACGTTAAAGAGGCGGCATCTTTTTTTCTCATGTAAAAATTTAAAGAGGAGAAAAGGGTTTAAAAATGAGCAGAGATAAAGCTATATTCTATAGGTTTAGGGGGAGGATTACCATTTAAATTATATTCCAATAAATTGAAAAAGGAGGGTATTTTCTTTCTCGTGTTAAAAATTAAAGAAAAGAAAAGTGCTAAATAGTAGTTAGAAAATTGACAGTGTCTATTATTATGCTATTATTTAAAATTTGAAGGGGGAGGGGGGGGGGTATTCCATGTAAAGTAATAATTGAAAAAGAAGGGCATCATCCTATTCATGTTAAGATTTAATGGGGCGATAAGGATTAAATCTTAATTGGAAAATAGACAATGTCTATTATTAAGCTATTTTACAAAATTTGAAGAAGTGGATGAGATTTTAGCATATAATATGGCAAAAAACTCGAACATTAGTGGAAAGGGGGGGGGGGTGTCTTTTTTCTCATATGAAAATTTAAAGACCAGAGTTAAATAGTGGTTGGAAAATGTACAGAATATATTACCATGCCATATTTAAAAATATATATAAAAAGGGGAGCGAATTACCATTTAAATTATTTTTTAAATAATGGAAAAATAAGGCCATTTTTTTTTCTCTTGTTAAAATATAAAAGTGAGATAAGGGTTAAATAGTAATTAGAAAAATAATGATGTCTAATATGTTAGGTTATAATTATGTTATTATTCAAAATTTGAAGGAGAATTCCGAGTAAAGTCATAATATAATAAATAATTGATAAAGAAGACCATCGTATTTCTCATGTTAAAATTTAAAGGGGAGTTAAGGGTTAAGTAGTAACTGTAATTAGAACTGCATTCGACAGCGTACACCCTCGAATTTTTTACTTTTATATTTTTAAACGAGAATTTATTCAAACGAATCTAGAGTTGGGGCCCCGTTGTACACATAAGTTGTATCAGATTTGTTGCGATAAAGCGGCTGCCCCCCTTTAACAGAAATAAATTTAATGATAATTTTGAACTTTGTTCTTGACATTTTGTCCCAATTAAACGGTGTTCCAAACAACCGGAATCTACTGTGTTTATTTGTTAAAAGAATATTCTAAAGAGAACTTGGCCCTTTAGTCCTCATGGATGTTTTTGAACAGATACGCATTTATGTAGAAATATACAAATAAAGGTGTAAATTATTTAAAGATATACAAATATTTCTTTCATCTCACACAAAGAGGTCTATGTGGACCTGACCCCTTTCCCATACCGACAAAATATAGATAATCAGTGGACCCGTGCAAGGAATTTGCACTGCAATCTAATATTTTTTAGACGCAGGTTTAAACTTCTAAAGAAAAATTAAGGAGAAGAATATCTGAAAACCACATTGCCAGAATATCATCGCATTTATTCCATCAAAGTTACAGTGAAAACTGATCGAAGACAGCAAAAAGCACACCCGAGAAAAAAAAAATAACAATCGTTTTTTAACTACATTAGAGGATGGCATCATCCGGTTCGGGAAAGACATGGTGTGAAGGAGAAATTATTTAAGAGAGAGCAATTGATGGGAATATTAATGTGTGAGCAATAACCCAATGCAAAAAAATGCATGACGTTCTTTTGGTCGATATTCTTTGAGAAGAGAATCAAAAAATATAAAATAAATTAAACGGTCTTACTTGAGTGAAGAAATAGATGCAGACTATAAATGATGAATACCATATGTTGGATCCAATAATGTTTATTACATTTTCTTGAAGGAGGAAGGATGAGATGAAAGCTGCACATCAAGTCTTTAAAAAGTACTGGCTCAAATTTCGTAAATTTCGAAGAATCTTTAAATATTCCTTCTGGCCGCGTCCATGAAGAATTATAGAATTAATTCAGAAGTCAATTACCAGTTGATTTAAAACTTTTAAAATATTAAACTTAAAATTTACAACAGCATTTTATAGAATAATTGAAAACTGAAAACGCGAAATTGATCTCCAAAGAATCAGCGCTACGCGATTCTAGGATACGAGCGAGCGCCGGCACAGGCCAGCGGGCCTCCAGACCATACGACGTTTATCATAAATTTACAGCATCATTTTTATTAAAATTCTGTTGCAAAAATGCGCAACATTAGTATATATACCCAGAAAAGGGGTGCACAAATGTGACAGCAAGATTAATTTAAACTAATTTGATGATTAGGAATTACGTGAAAATTAAAAGAGCAAATCAGAAACAAATTAACATTTAATAATTAAAAGAACGATTCTAATTTGTATTTGAAAGACACGCCCCTTTCGGATGCAGCGCCAAAACAAAACAGCTCCTGAAAACATACCGAACAAGAGTGGCGGTGACGCATGCGCACAACATACGCGAGCGGAGTGAGAGCCGCTGAATGACGATGACGTCACAGCTCGGCGCCGATTGAAAGCGAACTCAAAGCGCGAAGATGCCTCGCAGAGAAAACAACATCGCCGATTCAACGAACGCAAAGCACAATGAGGGGGGAGATGGCCTTGCCAAAAAAGCAACGTACAAGGTGCGCGACTGCCGATAAATAGCTTTTAAGGAATGGCAAATTAAACTGGAAAGGCTATAAAAATACAGAAATACGTTGAGCTGAAAAATAAAATACTTAAAAAAGATAAAACTGTGATATATCTTTATCACACATGGGACAAAGAAAAATAAATTGAATGCAATATAATCTAATATAACAAAGCATACCTTTTATGTACACGTGAAATGCCACTGATTCAATCGCTCAATGGTGTCTTTTTCTTTTAAATATTTCAATTTCAATTTTGCTTTTTAATGATAAATATAAAATAAACCCTTACGGAGACATCACACTTTATCTTTTTTGTACTATTTATATCTTTATAAAAATTTCTCAGTATGATATAATGCGGTATTTTAGTTTGGTGGCAACACTTATTTGAGAAAAACCTTTCATTTCATTTATGAAAACAATACTCGAGAAGGGGGGGGGGGGGTAGTAGGGAGATAAATTTACTCAATTCTTCTTCTTATCTCTTCTAAAGTTTTTATTAAAGTGGCTCTCAAATTCCCTGCTCAGTAACGCGAAACTTTTTGACTAATTTTTAAACGTAAAGGTAAGAAATTGGTAGGTTTGACTATTTTAGCGATTTGGAATCGAATAGCATTTTCCATTTTTTGATAGTTAAATTACTTATAAGGGATTCTTGCCACGTGACGACACGTTTTTCCTTATTCTTGCGCAACCGCGTCGTTCATTCGGTTCAAAGTGCCAATTTTGACAGTATTTTCTGAAAGATCTTCTGGCCATATATCACAAAATGGAAAACACCATTCAATGATACAGTTTCTAAATAAGAGCACCTGCCAATTTGATACATTTCCGAACAAAAATGAATTAAAAAATGCGTCAAGAAGTAGCTCTTTTGGATTTGAGATCATCCTTAAGAGTTTTACGTTTTTATGTATGCTTTCACAGATGCATGCATAAGAGCTAAGAACGCTTTCTCACATAAATATGTGAGAAATGAAATATTTATTGATAACAGCTTTTCTTTCTCTCTGTGCAGTGCACATGAAGAAAGATTTTTGAAATAGTATTTTGACAAAGATAAAACATTTTAGTAAGAAAAAACAAACAAAAAAAAATATCTATTGGGAATTTATAGAAAATTCCTGCAAAATCTGAAAGCCAATTTTTTCTCCAAATATCGCCAAATTTGGCGACATTTTTTCATTTGGTGCCAAGCATGTGTTTTGGCATTGATAAAAGTCGATTTTCCCACCAAATATCGTCAATGTTACCAAATTTGGCCAAATATTACTAACTTTGCGACTTTGTTTACTGCCAACTGCTGAATAACTTAATAACTGTTTCAACCTTCAGTCCTATTGTAATGCATTGACCCGTAGTGACCCCAAAATGACCCACTGATGGAGTTTTCTCGAACATTTGACCTAGCCCAATAGTCTTCTCGTGCCCGAAAACCGTAGGATACAAAATTTGCATAACCACAGATATACAAGATTTGCTCGTATTATAATATATGATATATAATATATATGTGTATATACATATACATATAAAAATATTACTTTTTATGTTGATATATTTAAAAATTGTCTTGCACGAGGAGTTCTGGCAAAAATGATTTAGTTTTACTTATTTCATGTTTATATTCTGCATTTAAAAAAAAAAAAAAAAAAAAAAAAATCGGACTAGGCTGTAGATCACAGGCACATTTGTATTGTCTGTGATTAAATCTTAATTTTAAATCTGTAATTAAATCTTGCCCCTCTATTGATTTCTTTCTGGCGGCACCCATATGTCTTAGTACTTCAAGTTATATCATATTATTTTAAAAAGATATAGGAAGGGGCGGGAGGTCTTACCATGCACCTCCCTGGCTTGCACCCATTTAAATGAGGTGGTGGGTTTCATATTTCGACAATTATTTGGGAACGGAATTACAGTTCAGAACAAATTTGTAAAATATCATTGAAATTACATAAAGTTAATTATTTTTTATAAGTTTTGTTTTATGCCAGCGCAATTAGTGAACACTGGAAAATCAAATTAAACACTTACAACAATTAAAAAATATATTTAAAATATTATTTAGAATTTTTTAAAAGCTTAGTAACGGAATTACAAGAAATGGATTTCCAGTAATTCCTTTAACGAGCATTTAAAATTTTCTAATATCCTTATATATTTTTTAACTGTCGCAAGTGTTTATTTTGATTTCTCAGTATGTACTAATTGCGCTTGCCGAAAACAAAACTTGAAAAAAATAATTAACTTTATGTAATTCCAATAACATTTTACAACCGTAATTGTGTTACCAAATAATTGCCCATTGATTGGTCGGTGAACTGACCTTTTGTTGCTCGAAAGGGCCTCGAGCTGACACTGACCTTATCTGTAGAGGCCTTTTCCTGGTCTGTCTTATACATGTAAAATCCGCAATGAAGTGCTTTTGCTTCGATATATTTTAGGAATTTAAAAAAACCAAACCGCCATTTTGATGCTTGAAATCTTAACTACTTTTACCCCCCCCCCCCCATAACTAGTAATCCATTGGCGAATGTAATTAGGAAGAGAACCATTAGTTAGGAAGTATAACGTCTCTTGATTCGGAGAAAACCGCAGAAAAACGGCGAGCGATATCCTCCTTTTGACTTTAAATTTGCCTGTGTAATGTAAAATACGGGATATTCCATAAAATCTGTTCGCATTTCAAAAATTTATTTAAAAAAAATAACAAATTGTGATATCGGAGTGGAACTTGGCACCATAAGACTTCTCAAAGTGCCGGATTTTTTATGAGGGGGCTTTTATGAGGGGGCTTATCCTTTACCATCATCATAAAATCATAATATTTTACAGTTAAATTTTAATGCATTACAACTAGTTGCTAAATCCGAATGTCCCCATTTTTTTTCAGGATGCAGAAATTCTTTTAAATTTCTTTTCATACCATGCTATTCGTTAATTTGCACCGAGTGGAACGTAATGCAGTGAAACCTGTGAAAACAGAAATTGTCTATAACGGAACGTTTTTATGATTCCACCGTTTCTCACAAATCTACCTGCTTTTTGTGTTCCCTATTAGTTATTCTGTTTTTACAGGTTTTACTATATTACTTTGTTTTGCAAAACTTTGTGAAAACTGTACCTGTATATAATGGAATCCTGTTTGAAACGCAAAAATTTGACAGTCCCTGCGGAAGCAATACCATCCAATTATAACTGTTCAATCGAAAATCTCCTAAAACAGAATTTCGTTTTGGCTCCTAGCATTTCCGCTTTTGTAGATTGTACTGTATATACGATTTTTGTGTTTATTGAATACAGTAAAACGTTCTAAGACGAAATCTCAAGTGGTCAGAGAAAGATTCCGTTTTAAACAGGTTTCTATCTTAGCAGGTATATTTGTATGGTATTCCTTCCGTAGGGACCATGAACGTTTTGCATTTAAGACAGGATTTCGTTATAGACAGGTATCGTTCTAATAGGATTTGCTGTATGTTTATGTCCCTATTTAGCAGCCGCTATCACACTTTTTTTGGTCTGTCGTCTCACTTTTGCGACAGCGGACCTGGCAACACTAATTACAACACCAATTTAAATTTTCTGTTGTTGTTCAAATGTACATATACGAGGCGTTATTTTGCACATTTGTTTCGTTGAACTGATCAACCCTGACGCTATTTCAAAAGGGTCTCGGGCTGACACTGACCTTATCTGTTGATCAATGTCTCTTGATTCGGGCTAAACCGCGAAAAGACGGTGTGCGACGTCTCCCCTTCGCGCTCTTTTGGCGAGGATAACCCAATTATCCGGCCGTGAATGGGGCGTCCCGAGGAAACCTGACATCTCGTGTGACATCCGAGTTGAATGCAGCGCTGATTGGAGGGGCGTGATCAAAGAGCAGTGGCTGCCGTAGGTAAATTGAGTTAACGTCGCCCTGGCCGCCCTTCGTTTTTCTCCGCATTGTTTGTTGCTAATGGAGGGTTGCTTGGAATTCAGTAAGCAGTCTCTCGCCAATTTCGTGTCTTTTCTGGCCAGGATGGCGAATTTCAAATGTATCATTGCTATGCTAACAACAGAGGAGCCATTTAATAAGGCTATTGCCCCCTCTGAGTTTTAAAGTGTTTTTTTTTCTTTTAGTCATTATCTGTTTTTTTTCCTATTATTAGTTGAGTGTTTTAATTTTTTTTTACCAATATATTAACAGTTCAATACAAATAAGTTATAACAATAAAAATATTCCTTTAAAAATAAATATGGAAAAGGAATGCAAGAAAACACAGTTCATTTAAGACGGACAGGAAATCTGCATTTACTGTGTTCAACGAAAGAATTTTGTCCCTCTCTAAGCAAAATCTGAAATGACGCTGCTGGCTTAGCAGCCCAAGTAGCACAGATTGTTGACTCACCGTTGGCCGCATGTGAAAAATTTTGGGAAGTGGTAGGGTTGAGAATGGTTGTGTTGGGAATTGGTTGGTACATAGATTCCTCTTATTTGGAGCGTATCTGAACCAGATTCTGAGCAGCTTACGGTTGGGCCACTGTTAGACCTTTGTTGACAAATGGTTTATTGGCCAATGGTACGGCAAGGGGGACATTTCCCTTCCCACTATGGGCTAACGTGGGACAGCAATTTTTGGCAGGAATTACCCTACGTTGGCCCAATTATTTTGTGCTACTTCGGAATAACATACTTTATAATTGCTCTCTTTTTTGTGGCAGGCCGGTACCATTGTCTTGTTGCCGTAGTCCATCTCATTCTCCGTCTATAATAATTTTGGAACCAGTTGCAGCAAACTGACAAAGAACCTCTGCTAGAAGAGATGCAAAATTCAACTTGGGCAAATATCGTGCTTAGAAAGTCTTATTCGATATTGCAGAAAACTTTCATTTCTTAATATTTGAAATGACACGACGGGGCACTAAAATACTCTTGGCAGACCATAGGTTAAAAGGAATCGCTAACATTAATGGGAATTATCTATTTCTTCTAGATCTAGATTGTGCCTAGTATATACCTAAGCCCTGACCTGACGCTAGAGGTTTGCACGGGCCGAAATTTACTGGCCAGCGCCTGGCACGGCCCAAACGAAAGTTATGTTGCTCCGACCCGTTTATATTTTCGCAGTTAACGGCCCAGTACGGTCCATGCAACAAAAAAAAATTAATAAGACCCGGTCCGCACCAAGTCAATTTCTATTAAAAAAAACCCTTCTAAAATTTTTTAATACAATTAAGGTTATTTTAAAGAATACTGCATACATAGTTATGCGAAAATTTTACCATATATTTCGAACTATATCTTCGCAAGCCATAGAATACCAAGTATCAACATTAATGATCGCTTAGATTATTAGACTATTATATTCAAATATTTAAAAAAAAAATTAATGTATAGTTTAGAATAGAAGAAAAAAATAATATTTTATTTTTAACAAAAGTTCATTGTCACTATTATTTTTATTAAAAAAAAAATTGCCTGCCCGACACGTCTAGGGAACAATTACGTCCCGACTCGAGCCGAGTTTGTGAGAAAAAAAATGTAAGCCTGAGCCCAGCCAGAGTCTGCTGAAAAAGTAAGCACAGGCTCAGACACGGTGTAACTGTCTGATGCAGATCTCTATGCTGAATATGTTAAATTTCTATATTGATGCGGTCAAACTAGTAATTGTTTGTGTAGCACATAACTTATTCTCTGCCCAGCAAGGTTCATCGAAATGTGTTCATAATTTCTCGGATTTGGTCTATCCTTTTAAATTTCTTATATCGGGCCAGTCGGCAACGCTTACTTTAAAAAAAAGAAAAAAAAATCGGCCCGTCTCGACCCGTTTATTTTTCTTATCGGCCGTGCCAGGCCTGTTAAAAACACTCTTTATTCTGCCGGCCCAGCCCGTTTGAAAATTTGCCTCCATTTCGCCGGGCCGGGTACGGGCCTCGGTCCAGGCCCTCTTTAATTAAGCAAAACTAAACATTAGCAAAACAACTTTTTACTCTAAAATCTGTGCAAATTTTAAAGCGCGCCAAACTGGCGCTCTTGCAGTGAGATTGGCTCGCCTAATCCATAAAAGTGACTTGAATAGGTTGATTTGGGGAGGAACTTCTTTGGAAGGAAGGAATTCAAATTTATTCTTATTATTTTGCTCTCGCGCATCCTTTTAGAATTGAATTACAGCCTGAATCGAACGTGATACGGATGTTTTCTCGCTCACGTAGAGAATCCCTTTTGAATAGGTGATAGGAGGGGGAGGAGGGGGAGGTGGATGAAAATAAAGCCAGCTCCACAAAATATTTGAAAATCAAATCTTTTGGCTATGCGTTCAAGTTAAGTGGAATTTGATGAAATTAAAATGCAAGTTTCATCCCGATGAAAAGTAGTAAAAACTTTGAAGAGTTCGCTCTGGTAATTTATTTTGAATTAAACCAAATTTACAGTGGTTCTCTCCTCATACGGACTCGCCTATGACATTTAAGTGCTTTGGGCGCAGACTTGATACGTGAGCGCCCCCCCCCCTCCCCCATGTATATGCTACGTAATAAAATGAAATAATTTCCCCGTATGAATTTCTTTGTAATTTTTAAGATACCCGGGCACAACATTTTATAGTTATTTTATTTTTAAATAGTTTTTACTCACTCCCCCCTCCCCCCTTTTAAATATACATTTCTATACAGAATGTCCCAAAAAGATTGAAATGCGTTTTAATTTTTTGGCAAATTTGGCAAAAAAATAATTTTTAAACTCAGGCGGCAAAAATCATATATTGCTCTAAATATTGCCTTCCAAATTCGGTAAAGATTCTTTTATAATAATTAGTTTATATAAAGCAGCCTATTTCCAATCATAACGGAGGAATTTTAAGAAAATCTTTAATTTTCCTAAAAAGTCTCTTTAACGAGATTTTGATCGACATTTACGATTTGGATTGAGTAAATCTTGGATAAAATCTCGTGCGTAACAAGAAGCTCATGTAAATTAATTTTTTTTTTCTTCATTTCTTGGATATTTTAAAATAATTACTGAACAAACATTTGTATTTTTGAAATATTCTAAAAACATTTTTTGTTATTATGTCATGGATATATATATATATATATATATATTAAAATTGGCAACATGTAATGATTTTTTTTTTTTTTTTTTTTTTTTTTTTTTTTTTGCAATTCATTCCCAAGTCAATGTTGAGTTTCATGCTGGTTCTTGAGGTGTAAATTTATATTTCTAAAATTGGCAACATGTAATGATTTTTTTTTTTCTTTTTGCAATTCATTCCCAAGTCATGGTTGAGTTTCATGCTGGTTCTTGAGGTGAACGGTATCTATTTTAATCTATTTTAATCTTTAGGGATTTTATACTTACTGACTCTATAAATTGTTTTCTTTGTAAATTATATGTAAGGCTTCTCTCCTTTTTAATATTGTATTTTATTTTTCATTTTATCACTGGTTTGCTTCAATGTTTATGAGATGTAGTCCCAAAATCATATTTTTTAGCAATGTATGGCTAATATGATGATGAAACATCTCATTTCATTTTATTTGTGATATTTAGGCATTTGGGACTTGATAATTCTGTCTAAATTCCACAAATGTCATTTCATTTCATTCATTTAATTCCATTTTTATTTAATTTCTTATTCTTTTAATATGTTTTTGTTTCCATATTAAGTGTGTTGGGGAATCTTTCATTGTCAACTAATTATTTCATACTTAATTATTATTTCATTGTTTAAGTTGGTGTTATGATAATGTTTCATTTATGGTTATATATATATATATATATATATATATATATATGTAAGGAATTATCCGGGGACGACTTGGGAGACTAATACTTTACAGAAACATACAAATAAGTTGCACTCGGGACCTCTGGACAGATCGAACTCGTTTATTGAAGCATTTCTTCGTACAGACATCTTCGCGCGTTCAGTCGGTGGTCCCGCGAGCCATTTACGTTAAATTTTGAGAACTACATGGCCGAGGGTTTGGCTGACCGCTCAAATGTGCCAAAATTCCGTCTTCTTCGACCTTGCATGAGGTTTTAATCAGAATTTAGGATATTTTCCAGCAGAGGGAGAAAGAGTCAAATTGGGAGGATCATTTATTTTAATTGGTCAATTAGCTTTTGATTGATGTCTGGGGTCTTATGCCGACACCAAGGCTTGGCCGTGCCTGGGAGCCGCACCCCACAGATTGCTGCAAGAAATGCAAACTCATCACTTTTAAAACTTAAAGAGATGTCGAAATTGATAGATGAAAGTAATATTTGTGAGGCTGAGAAACAAAGATCACAGGGGCAGATTAGAATTAAGCATTAGATTGATAAGTTAGAAAAAATGTTTTGAGATTTTAAATTTTAATTTTGCATTTTAAAAAGGGTTTATTTTTATCCTTTCACATCCCCCCCCCTCCAAGATGAGATCCACCAGATTTGCCTGCAAAACTGGGGGAGCTCACCCGGAAGACCGAGAATGCCAAAGTGAATTAAAAAGAAGTGTTTAATTGAGTAAGGCTTCAAAATAAGTTAACGTTAAAGTTAAATTCACAACTAAGATTGTTAAAAAGTGAGGGCTGAATTTTGCTGCTGGAAAAATATTAAAAGTTCACATTTTGACGCATAAAAATTAAGGAAAAATGAAAGATTTTATGTTTTTATGCTAAAAATTTCTAAATTTGGTGTATGGCTCTCGGGACAATCTGACCGAACTTTACATTAAAAACTTGAAAAATATAATAATTATACCACAAAACATACGGAATCTATGAAAACAATAATACAGTAACATTACCACAAAACTATATGGAAAAAAAAATACTAATAAGATAAAGATTAAAATAATAGCCATAAATTTGTCGTTTGTCTTTTGGCCATAATTGTATGGATTAAAAGTTTTTTGGCCATTTTTGTGCTATTTTTTTTCAAGTCCTTACAGCACAAAATTTCAAAATATTTTATAAAATATATATAGTTCTGTGAAAATTATGACTTTATGGTAAAAAGTGCAAAAATTAAATATAAAAAATAGTTATGTACAAATATATAAACATATGGTATCAATATAATAAAATAATAATAATAATAAATGTAAGAAATTGGTGTGAACAATATATGTTCTTTATATGTAATATATTCACATTAGACAACTAATTAGATATGTGCAATTATGGAAAAACTTGAAATTGTTTATTCACATTTTTTCAAAACGTGAAAATACTAAAATCGCAGTAATGTAAAATTGTTAAAATTAAAAGATTATGTAAATATTTAAAAATAATGAAATATACTGTAAAATGGACAAAACAGGTGTGGAAATAACAAGTGTAAGATATAGAGTTTATTTACAGGGACTACTGGTTAGGTAAGTAGTTTTATTTGTATCCTAAACCTTTGGAGGTTTTAGCAGATCCTAAACCTCTGGAAGGTTTTAGCAAAAATGAAAAAAAAAAGAAAATTGAGCATGATATTTTTATTTTGGATGAAGATGTAGATGCAATTTAATTGTAAGCAATGGGATTTACTGTTTTGCAGACTGGGGTGTATTTGTTTTCCCCAGTGGCATCAATAAATCTGAGCAGCAATATAATAAATTAGAACTACATCTCACTGTTAGCTCAAAGAAAAAAAAATTCCTGCTCTAGACAAGTATAACTCACAGAACACTTTTCCTTTAAAATTGAGGCCAGAACGCTCCGAGTTTTCCTTGCTAGTTTTTACGCAAATAGCAAAATCTTTTTTATTTTTAAGGGTTTTACTACTGGCAAAGGAAAAATTAATTAATAAAACAAAAAAATAATAAACCTGGTATGAATAAAAAAGGACAGCGTTTTAGAAGTGCATGGCAACCTGGTGACAATTCTGTTTACTAAGGATCTATTCATACAAAAATGTCAGCAGTCGCCACATTTGCACATGTACATAACTGAATCCTCTTTGATTGCACAGGGGTGTTTTTGGGTGGAGTTTAACCAACTCAAAAACTTAAAAAAAATTGTGGGCTTAAAGATTTAATGGAATGGAACCATGGTCATCTTTAAAAATTGAATGAGTGGATTTAGACACTATTGGACTTACCACGGTAAAAGTGGGTTCACCAAGGTCATGTCTAAACCGATTGGTTAATGAATTGAATTTATTTTGAATATTTAAAATAGTAAGGACGGGGCCTTCAAATTTTTCTTTAAAAACTGATTGGGGTTTAACCAACACAGGGAATGATGGGTCACGATATTTGAATTAAAAAGTGATATGGGTAATAAAAGGGTGATATGAGTAATAAAAAAGGAAATTGTAAAAATAATATAATATAAAATATAAAAATATTGAATAAATGCACTGGAAACACAACATAAATACTTACTTACAAGAAATATTTTTAAAAATACTGGCAATCTGATTGGTATCTCCAACAGTTCAATAAAAATATATTGTCATATAAAAAGAAACGAACTGTAATAATGAATAAGTACAATAGGTAATAATTAAACACACACAAAATCTAGAAATAATACTAAAAATATATTTACAACTTTAAAAAAAATTCACCTGGAAAAATTGGGTAAAAACTTGATGAAAAATACTTGGTGAATAAAATGATAAAAACACTGAACTATCACTGCGCAAATGTATCATTTCATAGCTCTATAGCTATTTTCTGTTCTGTTTCACTCTTATATGGAAAAAGTTGTAAAAATAAACAAAAATGTTGTATGTTTAAGTCTTCTTACTGGAAAGCGTTCATAAAAGTAACTAGTTCAACCCATTTATTTATAATACCATAAACATTAAATTCAACTGCATTTATTTTTTGGGTGATCGCACGTATGCTTCACCTAATGAAAAAGAAAAGAAACTACTGTTATCAAAACTAATCACAATTAATGTGCATAGCTGGTCATTCCCCAATTTCTTATAACTTTAATAACTTTGCACTTTACAAAAAAAATAAAAAATAAATAAAGCTAATAACATTTTTAAATAATAAATTTAAACTTGCTTAAAAATTATAAAATCCCTTTAACACATTTTAGAAAAATCTACTTTTAAACTTTTAAAAGTTACACATTGATAACAGCAATTTTTTTTTTTTTTTTTTTCATTCTTGATATTCTCAGAAGTAACTTTTCAATATTAATTCGTTAAGCAAATAAACAAATAAAATATTGTTTAATTTAACAAAATTGATTTTTAAAAACATCTTTTCATAAAAGAAATAACGTAAAAGAAATCTGTATTGTGGCTTAATTACTTTTAATACAAAACTTAATAAAACATTAAAAAATTTAAGCTTCAATTAAAAAATATCAGTTACTTTCAAACACTTAAATGAAGAAATTAAAAAGAATGTAATTAAACTTTATACTTTTTTTCTACAAAACCATTAAGACGGAAATTTATATAGCAATAAAACTTACCTGTGGATTAAAATATCCAATTTGCTTTAACACACCCACACACACAAACAAAATAAAATAAAATAAAATAAAATAAAACGCAGTGCTTTTTCTGACCCAGATCATTAGCGTTATTTGTTCACTAAAGGTAAATAAATAACATTTTCCGGAGGTTGGTTCACAGTGCATCATGAATCACTTTAGTTTAACGTGCTCAACTGAAAGAAAAGAAAAACTTTAAAAAATAAATGAACACTGAATGTTTTTTCCTTTTCTTACTCAGTTCTAACCACAAAAATTTAAAGTCGGGATCGCACAGATAAATATTTCAGTTCTGTATCAGAGTTTGCGCGATCTTGAAAATCAGCTGTCTCTTTGACGTACATATGTTGAGGTTATAAAAGAGTTTTTTGAAAGATTCAGTTTGATCTTCAGTGAGTCTAAAGTTAATAAATTGATGCGGTTTGCACATATATAAGTTTCTTTTTGACGATAACAGAGTGAGGAAAAAAAAAAGTTTCTTGGTTGAGGACCGGAAATACAGCAAATAAATTTCAGCATAAAGGATGTTTATTTTCGGTTTTTCTCAGATGAATACGAAAATTATTTGAATGTTATCTGGCGAGTAAGCACACTAAATAAAATAATTTGATGTTGGAGGAAAAAAAAAGTTCTTTTTTACCGGCCATCGGGGGGAAAAGTATTTTTCTTTTCTAGGTGACTATATTCAACTTTTATACACAATAAAACTTCCTCATGGTAAAAAGCACTTTCTTGAAAGACTATAAGGACCCGGTACTCATTATTTTTCAGCAGTCTCATGATATTTCCGAGTGTAGCCAGGCGACGAAACACGAAAAGCGAGTTTTTATCCGCAAAGGTATGCGCAAAAACATCGTTCTCTTTCTCCAATCGAATGTCACATTAATTACAGGCAATATTCTAAGATTGTTCGTGGGCCGATTGCGCCGACACAACTCTGAAACTATCCGAATTTTTCATGGCACAAGTGGATTTTGTCCTTTATCAAGTTCTGGAAGAAAGGCTGGGATTTTCCCGAAGTAGGCGACCGTCATGCCGACTTTATAAAATGTAAGGAATTATCCGGGGACGACTTGGGAGACTAATACTTTACAGAAACATACAAATAAGTTGCACTCGGGACCTCTGGACAGATCGAACTCGTTTATTGAAGCATTTCTTCGTACATACATCTTCGCGCGTTCAGTCGGAGGTCCCGCGAGCCATTTACGTTAAATTTTGAGAACTACATGGCCGAGGGTTTGGCTGACCGCTCAAATGTGCCAAAATTCCGTCTTCTTCGACCTTGCATGAGGTTTTAATCAGAATTTAGGATATTTTCCAGCAGAGGGAGAAAGAGTCAAATTGGGAGGATCATTTATTTTAATTGGTCAATTAGCTTTTGATTGATGTCTGGGGTCTTATGCCGACACCAAGGCTTGGCCGTGCCTGGGAGCCGCACCCCACAGATTGCTGCAAGAAATGCAAACTCATCACTTTTAAAACTTAAAGAGATGTCGAAATTGATAGATGAAAGTAATATTTGTGAGGCTGAGAAACAAAGATCACAGGGGCAGATTAGAATTAAGCATTAGATTTATAAGTTAGAAAAAATGTTTTGAGATTTTAAATTTTAATTTTGCATTTTAAAAAGGGTTTATTTTTATCCTTTCATATATATATATATATATATATATATATATATATATAAACTAAGTTCTTAGATAAAAACTCTCAAAATTTCTTTGAAGTTCCCAAACTCTGGAGGCCTTTGCACGTGCTTTTTGTGCCTAGGCCATAATCAGGGCCTGGTTATGTTATTTTAGTGGACCCTGATTACAGAAAATATATGAGAAGCACGTGCTTTCTTTCGGAAATATTTTAAATGATCCAAAATGGCACAAATTAAATTTTAAATAGCATTAGAAATGAATGCTTCACAGCTATCAACTTCAGATTTAACTAAAAACATATTTTGAATCAGAAATCTTATTTGATAAAGGAAATAAAATAAGTGCTACACATAAATAAAATAATTTTCTTTTAATAAATTTTCTGATTCAAATCATGCTTATTTGACTTGAAGAAAAAAATCTGAAATTGGAAGCTATTATGTTTAATGTTGACATGAGTGTTAGAAATAAGTGCCATCTCGTTGTGGTTTTTCACATATTGTATAATATTTTAAAGAATTAGTTTTCCTATATATTGTAATCTATTTCACTTCGTTTCTTGTATTATTTTTGTGGCATATTGTGGAAAATAGTTTCGTTTGCTAGTACATTTTATTTCTCTATGAGCTCTAAGTCATTGATTGCATTATAATTTAAAAAGTCATATGAATGATTTTATCTTGAATTATTTCTTTATATACATATCTGGTAAAACAAAGTCTCCAAATTATATATTTAGAAGAATTAGATTTTACGTTATTTTTTGCATTTTATCTCTTCTTACAGTATTAAAAAAAAGAAAAAAAAGTTTTTTCTTTTTATGAACAGATGGCGAAACTCCAACAATGCTAAAAAATGTGTAAAACTACTGCATCAAAAATTTCTCAGTTTTTTAAAATTCTGTTTAGCTGAAGTGCGAAATAAAAGTTTTGTATTTTTAAATTTTAGTAAGTTAATTTCAGTATTTTTACAGTTTGAAACTGCACAGCGCCGTCTACTGACGAAAATTTGAACTATTTTTAAAAATATTGTATACAAAATTTATGAACAACTTACTCCATCTTTATAATTATTATATTTGATACATTATTAAAATTTAAAATTAAGGAATCTTTTATGAAACATGGCAACGAAATAGTGTTATACAGAAGATGTGTTCAACTAATGTTTTAAAACTGATAAATAAGTGTCTAATTTTGTGTCTTTATAGGAAATAAAGATAAGGTAATTTTTTACTTATAAAAAGAGAAGGAAAAACATGTGTAATTAAAGGAAATGAAAAAAATGAAGAGAGACAGTAAACATTTTTCGTTCTTTATTCGAAAAACATATTTTTACATGACTGTCAACATGCAGATAAAATTAACCAGAGATTTCTTTTCCCTATATAATTCCATATATCACATATATATTCACATTTCTTTTTAATTATAAAACAGATAAATAAAATTTAACCACAAGCAAAACTGGAAATGCCAACGAAAAGGTGGTATTATTATTTTCTTTTTGAATATTAAATCACGAATTTTGGCTTGGTGAATACTGATTTTCAAATAACCCGTTGTTCAAGATTAAGTTTTGAAATTAATAATTAACATTTGGTAGCAGTGACGAACTCGCGTGATAAATATTACCGACATTCCCACCCCCCCTAATATCTTCCTTTCAAAAGGAGATATTATCACTTTGAATAGCAATAGAGTCCTCGCAGGAATTTTTCATGCTATTAGAGATGCTGTCACGCCAATGAATAGTAATACATATTTATCACGTGAAGAAATTCCAAACCCTTTCCTCTCTCTAAGTTTTTGTAAGGAAGTGAAGACCAGCAAACCAATACTTACACCCTTCCAAGCAGTGGCGTAACCAGCATTTATTTTCAAGGAGTTGTCCAAAATTTTCCGATTAATTGAAAATACCTTCCATTTTGTTATGATAAGATATAAGATAAGTTTTAACTGGAAAAGCTTAGCAGACTCAAAGAACAGAAAAGCTAAAGAAACTCATCTGTTCTAAGAAATGCTTAATATAGACAATGCTGTGGTCGTAAAATAAACCAGAGGGTATACGGAAGATGTAATATTCACAGAGTTTACGCTATAGTTTTATATTTCATAAATAGAGGGTATAAGAAATTTCTTTAAAAATTCCAGAAGGTATAGCTGCGTATATCTTCCCACTAAACCCCTATTTTGTTATAGAAAAATGCTTTAGGATAGGCGGAACAATTAAAATAAACCTACCATGAGAGATTTCTATTAACCATTACAAGTCTTTTAATGTTCTCATCAGATTCGACAAATTTGCCTCTACTGTTATAATTGATGATAAATTCAATTCAACCAGCCGGTTTTAATTCTTTTTGTTTTCAGCTGAACACGCTGTACGAAAAGTATATATAAAATTTGATGTAAATACAGTAATAACTCGCCTAACAAATACTTTGATTTACGAATTTTTTGAAGCTTTTTTCGGTGTTTTTAGTCTTTGGTTAATGAATGTTTTTACTGTAATGAAGGTTTTTATTGTTAACGTAACGCAGCTGTGTTGCAACTGTAAAAAATGTTTTTAACTTTTTCCACATTTGACATTTCGAAAGATGTTTTGTTGCAACGTCATTTGCCAGTCTGGGGGGAAATCTCGAAGGATCATTATAATATTCTTTATCCTGTGGGACAAACTGCCATCTAGAACACTTAATGCTGTATGCAAAATATAAGACAAGACTCATTGTTACACGATAAAAAATGCTGTTTCCAGCGTTCAAGATGCTGAAGATGCTACAGAACTTGCTGTTGAAAATGCTGACGTAGTAGATAAGATATTATGGCCTTTGCCAAAATAATACATTTAGGGTAAATGAAGGAGATGTTAGAAGAACTACAGTTGAAGAACACCCTAAAAGATCTGACAACAGAAAATCTTGAAGAGTTTGAAAAACAACTGGATCAGCAAAGGAATGATGTGTTCATCAGATGAGGAGGAAGATTGCAACAAAAATGGAAGAATGCCAACAGGTGGCATTAAAATAGTACAGCATTACCGGGAAGAGTTCCAGTCTTTGACTATAGAAAACGATGTTCCAAAAACCTGGAATGGTTTAGTTATAGAGAAGTGTCTTCTGAATCACTTTAAAAAATTCTGAGAAAATGAAAGAGAAGTTTAATCAAATCTATACAATTTTTTTCCAGCAGCGCAGACCATCTTCTGAAGAACAGAACACTTAGTCTGGCTCAATATAATGAAAATTAGAGAAATAATTGCGAAAACGTTATGTGTAAAGTGTATAAAATAAAGATTTTTCATTATACTTTTCATTCTTTTTCCTCGATTGAAAAGTTGTTCAACTCAAACTTCGATCAATTTTTATCCTTATATAAAGTGGAATTTTAATATTTTATAATCTTATCTTTAAATTGTGGACAGGATTCAGAACAAATTGACTTTCAGTAGAAACCTATGGGAAATTACGTTTCATTTAACGAAGGTTTCGGCTAACGAAAGTAACGAATTATCTTTGTTTGCTGTGGTATCATTGTAGTTAATAAATGGAAGGAAAATTATACGTCACATAATACGTCACACAAGAACACATATAGTGGATGGAGTATGATAGGTTTTGATTCTTTTTCTTTCTTTTTTTTTTTTTACCTACTTGTCGCTCTTGTTGCTTAACAATACCTTTTCAGCATTTAATTATCTCCCTAAAAATTCGGAATCATTATAAATTCCTAGATTTTTAATTTCCCGATTTTATTTAGCTTTTGATTTGACTTTATAGGCAATATATAGAAGTTTCGAACTCGGCAAGGTAATGGGACACCATTTCCCTTGGCATATTCCAGTTCTGCTCAATATAAGAACTAATATAACAAACTCGGTGGGACAAGGTAAAGATCGGAGCCGACAATAATCATGCCTTGTGATCCAAATATAATCAATAACAATTTCAGAATTGAATAAATTTTAAATGTTGACTAATGACTTATCACAGTCAACACAGTATACATATACATAATCCAGCGTATTAAACCATTATAATAAGTTGTACTATATTACAGAAATATTTAGCCTCATGAATATGTGTTAGTTTGGTTGCTAAAAATTATTAATGTTTTAACAACTGAAGTAAGGGGACGCTGATCTCAGCATTAAAGCGTTAAAAACTTTTTGCCCTTATTATGTTTTGTGAAAATAAACTGAATTGGGGGCGCGATGATCTCAGATTAAGAGTTAAAACCTATTTTTGTGAGAATCGCTGGTATAAAAGTGTTTATTTCTAGAATTAAAGCACTGAAATAATGTTATTAATAATCAAGCTCAAAGACTCATCGTTTCAAAGGAGACAGCAGAGGGATCTGTAATTTTGCAGAATATGACACAGTTCTCATTAATTGGACATTTTGACAGCAAAAACTCTTTGTATATAAGGCTGGACTTATACACGTTATGAGCCAATACACATCATGAGTTTTGCGCCCCTGCTGTCATTTCCTTGTCAGTTGGATAGTATATACTTTATCCATTTAAAGCTAATTATTCACAACTTGTGCGTAATTTAGAGGATTATTAAGGCAGTTCTCAAAAAAATATTTTCGCTCACTCAACAACGCGAAACTTTCTGACACATTTTCTGACCTAATTTTAAACAAGAAAGCTTGATACTTGCAGGCATGTTTATTGAAGTGATTTGTCATCGAACATCCTTTTTTTTTTTTTTTTTTTTTTTTGTTTTTTCAGAGGTAAATTAATTACATCTTGAGTTATACGCGATTATCATCTCAGGATGGCAGTTTTTCCCTTTCTGGCGCTATCGCGTCCGGAAATTCGGTTCAGAACGCCAACTTTGACAGCATTTTCTATTTCTTTTGTTTTTTACCAAAAAAAAAACGAAAAGGCAGTTTTATTACATAGTTTTTTAATAAGAGCACCTGCTAATTTGATACGTTTTCGAACAAAAATGAATTAAAAAATGTGTCAGTAAGTAGCCAGTTTGGATTTGAGTTGGATTTGCCTTAAGTATCATTACAGGGCTGCCACTGGTGACTATTTTCTTTTCTTATTTTCCTATCACTTTTTCTATACAATAATAATCTACTTTGACAATTTGTAGTAATCTGCCACGAAGATTATGATTATTGTAATGAAATAGTGGTGGGAAAATATTTTAAAAAAAACTGTCATCATTGGCAGCCCTGCATTAATAATTTTCTGTTAAATCCATCGAATTTTTAACTAAACCTTATATCGTAACTTAATAAGGGCATTTTAAAAATTAACTAAGACGATTTGGGGCGACTGAAATTCTTAGGCCTAAGACTCGGGTTTTGCAGGCCTAGGGGAAATCAAACAGAAAGTCAGACTCTGCCTGAAATGTACATTTTCTGATTCGCCTTATACTTTCTATAGGTTGTTTTATTTCAATTTTTTTCGTTATTTTTTTCACGGCAATTAGTCGGCTCGCTAGTTATTGATCAACATGAAAGTCAGGCGGCCTGGAACATGTCGCAGAGCAGCCTTTCGATGGGTACAGACCCGATGGTTTTGCGGAAGAAAATCTCCTCTATGACCGCAGGACTGATGCGCCTTATCTGTGACAGGACTAGAAGCAACCGTCCAAACCTCACCTTGGACGGCGGATGCCTGGTCAGCACGTATTCGTGAAGCATCAGTTGCGTCTGGTCTTGTAGCATCTCCACTTGCAGGGGATCTCGCAAACCACTCGTTTCTGTAATGACAATGATAAAAATAAGTATTAAATACCAAAGCTTGGTGATTTTAAGTTAATACATATATACCCAGGAGCAGGGCTTGGAAGTAGCGCGCTACAAGTAGCGAAACTACAGTAGCCGCTACTTTTTCCAGTAGTTTGTAGTGTAGCGAGTAGCGCGATACAAAATATCAGTAGTTTGTAGCGATCATCGACGCTACTTTTCACGCTACTTTAGGAGGGAAGAAAAAAGTGCAATTCTTCAAATCACATGATCATAACTCGTTTCTTTTGTGCGAAATATATTCTCTGCAACAATTTGCGAACGTCAGCGACAAATCTCAGATGCAGTGTCATATATTTCCTCATAGACGACGGGCACTGTAACAAATTAACTGTCATTTTCACAGTTTGGGTGTTAGAAACTTCGTGTATTGTTATTTAAATCTTCTCAATATAATGTATTTTTATACGACTACGATTATTTTTACCAAAATATAGTCGTCTGGCTGTGTTAAGTCTTTATCTGACTAATTTCTTCTCCCTTTTACCTTCCACCCCTAGCAAGCAAAGAAATGTAAAATCTTTATTTAAAAAAAAAAAAAAAAGAAAAAGAAGAAGGACGGATTTATCTAAACATAAATCATCTAAATTATCCCTAACTTATGAAATTCACGCTTCCCCCTAGTAGCATACAAAGGAGTTTAAAATATCTTTAAATCTTTCATTCCATTTGTTGCTCTCTAATAACAATAAATAAAAATTATTTCCTTGTCCCCAAAATTTACGCTTCCATTTTTGCCCCTCCTCCAGCATACAGTTTCAAATATTTAAAACTCTTTATTTTAAAAAAATGGCCACATTCGTTTCTACCTAATAATAATATATAAGTAACCATCTAAATTGTCCCCTAACCTCCCAAAATTTACTCCCCCCCCCCCCCCCCCCAGCGTTCAAATAAATCTAAAATCTTTAAGTTATTTTTATTTTTATATAAAAAAAAGTCTTCTGCCCTGAATCGGGCTCTGTAGTGACGATAAATAATCAGTATTATAAATTATCCCCCTTCTCCTAAAATCTCCCCCACCTCTCCATATACAAAATTTAAAACTCTTCTTTTTTTAAGTTCCGTATTCTTTGCTGTCTGGTAACATTAAATAAAATAATCAATTATCTAAATAATTCCCCTTCGAACAAAATTTCTGCTCGCTTCCTGCCAGTTTAAAATCGCTAGAACTCTAATTAAATATATATATATATTCGAAAACGCACAGAAAAAAAACAAGTACACCATTTTATTATTAAAAGTGCACTAGGAAGGAAAGATTTCTACCTTCAAACAAACTAGCAGGTGAAACGTAAAGTGTCAGCATGCAAGTGATCTATTATTTGCTGGATTTGCAGATAAAACCGCAAAGTACTCACTCATCAAAAAAATTAATTTTCTTGCTGGCGACCCTTTGTCTTCTTACTCATTATTAGATCTTGTGTTTTAATGTGGGGATGCTTCTTTTGAGATTAATGTAATATAATGACAGACAAAAATAGTATAGAACTGCCCTGTTCGACATATAATGAATATCTTGACGTTATAGAACAACAAAAAAGTCATAATTATTCTGTAACATGTAAACTTTGACCAATTAATAAGAAGTTATCAGTATAAAAATCATCTGCTTAGCATTTTCTTTATTAATAATAATTACTGGATCGCATCTCGCACCGAATATCTAAATCATTATTCACTAAAATTCCTAAATCATTAAAAAAAGTATTTTCGAATTAAGATCCCTGATTCAGAAAATATTCTTATCGAACTGTTTATTATCGCAAAAAATTATTTTATTAATACGTCTTTTGATCATCGTGAAATATTTGTCCCATGTATGCATACAAATTAATTTACTGCATATTTCCTTTTGAAGATTTCAATAGATAAAACAAAGGTGGTTGGAAATAAAAATACATTATTTTAAAAAATGCCTAAGAATGCTTAATTTTATTTTTATGGCTATTTACTTTCACTTTAGCTGCACAGGTTTTTTTATCGCTAAAATAATTGATTTATAATGTTTCATATTTGATTTGATAGTGATTAGCTTGGTGTTTTAATGAAATATCTCTATTTTTTTCTCCAAGAATGAATCTCAGTATGGTGAAATTCTGTTTTTCAAAGGGAAACAAACAAAAAGAGATAGAAAGGAAAATAAAAGCTAGGATTTAACTTATGCACTTATGCAAGTCTATATGATCTTGTTCAATTTTTAAATTGCTTTCAGGAACTATATTTAAATTGTAAAGAAGTAGGACTATTTAGCTATATTTAAAAAAAAATAATGTATATTCAAATTTACCAAGCGCTATCCGCTCTTAAGGTTGTTCTAAAATCCAAACTGTGGCTACTTTATGACAAATTCTTTAATTCATTTTTGTTCGGAACCGCATGAAAATGCAGATGTTCTTATTCAGAAACTTTGATAAAGACAGAAGATTTTTCAGAAAACACTGTCAAAGTCGGCGTTTTCAACCGAATTTCCGACGCCGCAGCAGGGGAAAGGGAAAAAACGTGACACGAATCGCTTATAACCCGATAAGTAATTTATTTATCAAAAAATGAAAAATTCATTTCGATTCCAAATCGCTTTAATAGTCAGACCTGCCAATTTTATGCCTTTGTGTTTAAAAATAAGTCAGATAATGTATCAGAAAGTTTCGCGTTGTTGAGCAAGGAATTTGAGAACCACTTTAAGCGCTACTGCTATATCACTCTCATAAATTTGTAAGATTATTACAATTTTTGTTTTCAAATTTCCTCTTTTTAACACTTTCCAACATAATTAAAAAGTGTCTATGAATTAATTCACTTTGTCTGTCTGTTCGTGATCTAACTCTCGTAAATATACTCGGATTGCCATGGAAGTTTTATATGTTATTGAAGTTTAGAATATAATGTTCAGTATTGAAAATGAAATGTGTAGCATTTATATCTCGCTTACAGGGACATTCAAAAAAAGTTAGTATTATGGTCTATGGGGGAAAATTGTTAGCGGTGTATTTAATTAGCGATGACACCTAAAGTAGCGAAGTAGTGACTACTTTTGAAAAGTAGTTTGTAGTCGCTATACTTTTTAAAACAAGTAGTTGTAGTTAACTACATTTTTCATAAAGTAGTTGTAGTTCGCTACAAACAAAAAGTAGTTTTTCCGACTCCTGCCCAGGAGCATTAAAATGTATAATACAGTTCAAAGTGAACAATTAACTACATTTTTTGTTTTCTGTTTTGTTTTTTTGAACAATTAACTACATTTTAAATTTTTTGTTTTCACCTACGAAATTAGTAACTTATTGTTTTGAAATTAATTTATGCATCGATTTTGTATTAAGAATATTGATAGTTTGAAAAAATAATTAGTCTTCTAAATATTTAATTAGGGGATGCAGAGGGTGCGATGTATACAGGCCCCTTCATTATATAATCACTTGTATAATCAAGAGACTATACCCTCCCCCTCTTTTTTTTTTTACCTTTCGAAAAGGTGATTCTAGGCCCGTATATACGTTTTTGTGCTTTTATGGGTCCCAAAATGAAATACTTGAAAACTTTTTGTTAACCAATGAAAAAAAAAATGTGATCATGAATCTAACTGATCCTGCATTCATTATAACAAAGTTAACACACATTAGTTGCACAATTTCGTAACTAAATAATTTGCGAAAAGTTAACTGTATAAGGCTCCCGTTGTATGACAGATTGCTAATATACTGTATCATAAATTTTCAGATAATACTTCTTACCTCAGTCATGAAATCTCAGTTTAGATTGTTCGATAAGTTGGAGTTGTTCCCATGACACCCACGATGACTAGTTCTTTCATTCCTAGATTTCAGTGTATGGGTTTATTAAAACCTTTTACAGGTTTACGGTCCGTCGTTTCAAAAATCCTTTTTTGAATTGAAATCACGAACCAGCTCTTACACTTGATTTGATCAACGTGAATATGCTCACAAACAAAAAGGAAGAATTAATTTAGAAAAGAAACTTCATTTGCAGAGTAATGAAGGACAGCCAGTTCGAACATTTGTCAAAAAAGTAAACTTTGTGAGTTTCTCTATCTTTAATCGTCTGTACTCTCATGTTGGGCTGGATAATTGTGCATGATAAACCATTATTTTTGACCAATTAATTTGTGTCCACCCTGTATTGCAGTTAGTTATTAAAATGAGAACGTGCCAATTAATATTAAAAGTATGCTATAGGGTGCCAAAGTGTGTTGCAGGATAATGAACTTTTTGGCTCACCCTGTAGATACTTAGAATTTTTTCTACCGAATTTTGTTATGTTTATAGAAAGGATTTTATTATGTTGTAATAAAAAACTGCAAAGATACTATACCTGGTCTAAAGAGAGCCAATGCTTTCAGGCAAGAGAATTCGGTGGGATCTACTTGTTGGGATGCCAGCTGTGACATAACGCTCTTCATCTGATGCAACTGACTGGCCACCAGGGGGCGACGTTCTGGACTCGTCATATTGGCGAAAGACAGAAAACCTGAAAAGAAAACGGTGCGTTCAATATTTAAACAGAAGGTTTGAAAAGATTACGAACATGCGCTATGAAATTGTGTTTAATGTGTTCATGTGTAGGGTTTCAAATTATATTTACGGACGGGAGGATATTAGTTAGTTAGTTATACCCAAGACCTCCGATCCACTGCAAGAGGGAACGTGACTACCTTTGTAGGTTTCTCACACCCCTCGAGTTGTGGTAAAGCAAGAGCCGTCGTGGTAGCTCGACATATGACCTAGCGACCGTCTCCCCCAATGGGGTTTCGCGAACGAAGTCGTCGGGGGTTCCATGGCGGTTCATCAAGGTTTCGTCTCTGCGGAAGTTTCCTCTGAGACGTGGAGTTACTGCCGTGACGACCTATATCATCGACCTTGGTAAAATGACCTGGGGGTCCGCAGTGGGGAGCGGTCCCAGGCCGATCGCAGCGCCGGGGCGAGACAAAGCCCCTGGTGCGTTATAAGCCCTTCAGAGGCTTGGGCGCGATGGTCGTTTACGCGCGTCAACGACCCCCGTGGGCGCCGACGGCGCAGGATAGTTATACCCAAGACCTCCTTAACATCTATATGATCTGTTCTATAATGCGCTTCATCGATGGAAAATCTCGTCGGCAATGAAACTATGTGTTGTCGACAATTGACAACACCACCTACCAGAAAAGTCATCAGAAGAAACAGACGAGAGCGATGGACGTGTATGAGGGGTCCAATAGCCTAATTTTTAATGGCATTGGATCACTGCCTGAGTGTTAGGCAAAATTTTTTTTAACAAATATGAAAATTTTGACGAAAAGCACGGCTTTTTCTAAATTATATAATTAGATGTATTTGGCTACAACAGCATTTTTTGACACATGCTCTGTAAATATATATATACATATATATTACTTCTGCGTATGTGCACAAAATTTTGTGACATTAGCTTCAAACATTGACGAATTATTCTTCTAATAGATTATGAACATCCATTGAAGGTCCTCGGGATAAACAAATGAAGCAAATATAAATGTTTTTGAACATCCAAAATAATCAGAATTTGACACAACACATTCCATTATTATATACAGAATAACCATAAATTAAATGGCAGATTTCAAAATAGAATATAAAATCAAATTGTTGATGTACGAGTGTGAGGTTTGGACTGAAATGCTTATGCTTCCGATAATGAAAAGTCTTGTTTCAGAAAATAAAAAAATAATTCCAAATTTTGTCGATAGATGACACTGTACTTTAGAAAACAGACAAAATAGATTAAAAATCTAAACCACGTAGTTGCGGAATATTTAATTTGTGTAACACATTACATTACTGTACTTTAACGCGTGCACTCTTTGTAACTCAACCATATCCAAACGGTACTCAATTTCAATCCACGTAATCGTTAGCATTTACTACGTAAGAGGCTGGATTACAGGTACATTGGTTAAAATTATGGCTGTATATAGTTGTAAATTGTACAAAATAAATGCTCTGTGACAAAATAAACACTCTATAACGGCTTGATTTGGTTCTTGATGCTTTTACCGTTGTTTTCTTAGGTATAGCGCCATTTACCGGCTAAATTTGAAACTAGTTTCTATTTGATGAAACTTTTTTTTCATTATAGTTAAAATTTTAGTCAGAACTGCACACTCTTACACCTATTGAGTTTGTATTAAATTTTAAAATGCATCAGCTTATTTATAAACATCCTGTATATCAGCATGCATTTTACCTTCTTGCAGAGGAAATCCCCACTGGGCGGCGCTGAGAACGAACACGTCACTCCAGGCTTCTTCCAGCAAGATGGCTTGATCACGGAAACTTAGCTGCAGGAAAGAAGGAACTCCCCTCATCCAACGAACGGCAAAAAACAGGAGCTTGGCTGCCGATTCCTGTGCCGTGTCGAGGGGACTTGGCGGGGGAAAGGGCCCCAGATAATGATGTCCTGCAAAGGCGGCCCTGTTTGTCGATTCCAAGGTGGGGTCTAGCGGTGGGTGGCATCGGTAGATTGGGGCTGGCAGTGGTATTACTCTGGTGGCAGTCGATGTGGGACTGGTGTTTCGGACAGGGCACGAATCATCACTTGATTCATCCGGTGGAGATTGCTTGATTTCAACGGTGGGCTGGGGTGGTTTTAGATCTGCAAAGAGGAAAGAGCATTTGAAACAGACCATTTATTCAAATATGCTTTTGCAAAATCAATGCCAATGTACGAATATACAAGGTATTTCCCTATAGACGATAGCACCGAAAAATGTTAGTTTTAGAAAAGAGTACTTCCTCCTGTACTTTTATTCTAAAACAAACATTTTTGGGGTCTTAGTGGTACACCCTGTAGAAAATAATATAGATGAAACAATGTTTTAAAAATATGTAATGTTGTTTGTCAGAAAAAGAAAAAAGAAAAGAAAAGGAAGTTAAAAAAATTGTATGAGTAATTCAGCAGGTTGCTCAAAATTCGATATAAAATATCGAATATTAGTAGTAGAATGTTTTATAAACATGTTAATAGATGCGTTTATCTATTTAGTTAGTGGTGCAATTTTTGAAAGTAAAAAGATTTTCTGCAAAGTATATTCATGGTGAAATGTGCCTTGCTCAGAATATCGAATCCTGTGAATATAAACGTTTGCCTATTCGAGATTCGGTTGTACATTGGTTCTAGATTCTAGAATTTCTACGAAAATTCGCTCGAAAATGTTGAAAATGAAATTGATTGTCATTGTCAGAGTCAGATTATGATCGGGGATAAAATCAATGTAGTAAACATTAAACGAAAAAGGCTCTAGACGTTAGACGAATGAAATTGTCAACACTACAACTGTAATATGATATTTTCACAATTTAGCCTAAAGGTAATCATCATGATCATTCGAATTTTCTAATTTTTCTCTATCAGTTTTTATTTTATTTTACATTTTGGATTAAATATCGTAAGAACAAGATTCGAAAACTCGTGCAACATGATGCTCTTATATCTTCGGATGAAGAAGTTATGTTGAACGGGTTTATTAATGGGTATGAAGTATGGATTTATTATCCCGTAACCAATGTTTTCTTACTCAAAAAACATACCATAATTTCTGAATAGTAATCTTTGCTTTATTTAATTTCAGAAAGTGTGTCACTAAATAAAGCGACGATTACTATTCGAAAACTGTGATAGGTATTTTTAGCTTTTAAAACACGGAATGTCGCAGCTTGCGGAATATCAATCCCCACTTCCACTCATCTCGACTGTCACGTGATCAACATAAGCTGGTTTCCACCAACTGTCGTACTGCTTTTCAGCCTATCTTGATCAAGTGACATTCAAGTATCACAGCCTCTTTCTCGTTAGTCGTACACTATGCCGTATCATAAAATTGTTCAATGTAATGAAAAGTACTTTTTTCGCCTTCACAAAAGAAGTTCAAAGTTACAGTCTCAGATGAAAAAGTTATATTTACAGTGTCACAGGATTTTCAATGAATATTTCTGATGCATTTTGTGAAATTGTCTGAAACTGTGACTGCTGTCTCATTTTTGTGAAATACGGCTAAAACTTCGAACTGCTATTGGAATAGAACGTCCAGGCTTTATTGAATAGAGGATTGCTGCCTCATCAGACAGACATATACAGATTTTATACAGTCCTATTATTTCAAGCAAAAAAAAAAAAAAAAAAAAAAAACATGAACTCCGGTGCCAGTTTTTTCAACAGCGATGACTTAGTTGGCCTTAAACAATCTTAGATTTGTATATCCACTGAAATCTTACCTTAACGGCAACGAATGAAGGAGCTGAATATGTGTTTGACAGAAGCCCAAAAGAATTTTATGCAGAACGGACATGAGTAAAAAGATAGGGTAATTGTATAAATACATGGTGATGCACATATGCATGCGAAAAAAAAGAAAAAAAACAGAAAAACTACAGCTTTTGAAATTCACAATGGCACCAATACGAAATATGGAACTTAAGCTACAGACAACCTTGCTATTTAGTGCCTCAAATTCTATGATGCCAAAGAATACTTTTTGGTTATTTAAATTATTTTATCTATTTAAATTACTTTGCCTAAACTTCTCTCACCATTGTTATCATTTTTTAACAATTCAATCTAAATCTTTACCCAGACAACCCATTTTTACACATTAACAACATCTTTACCCATTTATGATCTTTTGTGGATTTGTGGACACGTGTAGAATCTCGCATCAACAAACTAAACGTCTAAATATCGTGATTGCTAAATTATACAGTCGAATGAGCTGTTTTAATCCTTTATTTATAAATAATAATAAAGAAAGTAGATAAAAAGGTATTTGAGTTTAAAATGAATTCTACTCAAAAAACTCAATCCGTATAAATAATCTAATGAAACATAATGTGCATGACATTCGAAACTTGGTAAACCAATAATCGAAACACCAGGCTAAGCGTACACAACCGCTGCTGGCCCGCAAGTCACCACAACTTTTACACAGAATAATTTACCTTATTTAATGACGGAAACATTGCGAGTTCATAAGTCGAAGATTACCTTTCTGAAATTGTGGTGGTGAAAGGATTTTAGGCAACAAGATTGTGCAGCATTACACTAGGCCAGTGTTGCCAGTCCGCTACTTTTTTTATATTATTATTCAGATTACTTGATTAGCACGGTTTCTTTTAAATAGTATATTTCGCCTTTTTTTTCCTTTGCATTTTTTAATGTGTCATTAAATAAGGCGAATATTTCTCCTTCACATAAGTGGTAGCAATCAAGCAGTCTGAACTTTTTTTAAAAAAAGTAGCGAGTTGGCAATACTGGCAGCAGGTGGACGGCTTTTTTGTTAACCTGTTGATTATGTTTATATCGAAATGACAGTCGTTCTTTTATTTATGTTGTAGAATGTACTAACAAATTCTTATTATTTGCTGGTATGTCTGATTATCGAGAGGCAAAACGGGGCAGCTGCCTTGGATACCCACTTTTAAAATGGCTCCTATAAGGAAAGGGCATGTTTACAAACAAACACTTCCATCAACCAATCTACCACTACATTTTTGTCGTAGCGATCATTGCAGGAATCGTCATGGCGAAATAGGCCAATAATATCATAGAGCTGTTTAACGTAGACCAATGAAATCGCCCCTTCTCATAAGTACAGTAGAAGTCATAAAGGACAGACAGATTTTTCTAGCTATCCAACAGTAATTTAACCAACAGTGACGTCAGCTGCCCTTTCCTTATAAGACAAAAACTGGGTGACAAAAACTGGGTATTTTTCCTTCAAGAGAATACAAACTGTGATTCCAAAAATGCCACGGTGTCCCTCAACTAAATCTGTGCTCCAGGACCTCACGTATAGTTACTCGTAACCTGTTGCTTAACGCACAGCAAAACAGAAAAAAATCATTCAGCGACGTCTAATATCTGTACACCATACTTCCGAAACTATTTGCTGCCGTACCATTTTGTCAAATGGTAGAAAGAACTATAATCTATTCAAAATTAACAGAGACTGAAAATAAATAAAAGCACGCGCGAATTATCAACCTTTGCAATAAATGTTTTGGTTACAATCAACGCCAGTCAAGGAGACACATGTTGGTTTACTATACAAAAAGATAGTTTGTTTATATCGTTTTAAATGGACAAAGAAAGAAACACATATTGAGATCATTTCGACAAATATTTATTATGTTTTTTTCTAAATAATTTTTTTCAGGGAAAAAAAATTACCAAATCAGTGATAAAAACTTAAAGTTGGAACTCCCTGGCGTAAGTTTGCAACCCGGATGTTGACCTATAAGAGTCTCTCTTCATCTTGAATGAACTATAGTTAGTTACCATTAACGGGTCTTGATGGCGGTGGTTCTTCCTCAGACCTACGGTACTGTTGGTGCTGTAGTGCGACCGCAGGTACAAGTCTTGGAGGTGGGTCTTGGAGCGGGCCAATTGGGTAAGGTCCAAGCGTCGTTCTGGGAAAACACGAGTCTGAAGTACTGCTGACCACAAGCCTGGAACGTCGCTTGGGCTGAGATCTAGAGGCGCGTTCGTGTTGAACCGCTGAAAGAATGGAAAAGTGGAAGATTGAAAACAAGTTATAAAACGCTACTGATATACGTAAAGAAAATCATTAGGGGTCATTCACCACCCCCCAAATTAGGCCTACGCGCTGATACAAAAATGCCGGCCGTTGTAGGCCGACTTGTTTAACCGTTTATACGGTCCCCTGAATTTTGGCAACAGCATATTTTAAAAGTTCCTTTTGACTTATATATAATCTTAGAAAAATAAGGCGGAGAAAACTTTTAGAAAATATTGTTATTCAAGTCAGTGGCGGCTATTCAAGGGGGTTCACAATCACTTTACGACTGAAATTTTCGTATATTAAATTTGACCTTATATCTAATCGTTTAATATGCTCTTCGATTATAAAAAGGGGGAAATTTAGTTTATTAATATGATGGTAGGAAAGTAGATGTCAATCCCTAAGGAGCCGCTAATGATTCAAATTCAAGGGATCGTACAAACGCTGAAAAAAAATCCCCCTAGCACCTAGGACAGCCGCCATTTTTGTGTCAGCGCGTAGGCCTACTATTCAGAAGGCGGTGGGTCATTCATTAGCTATGTCACACTTCAAGAGGAAGTCCACGAAATAAACCCAGAAAAAATATTTAATGAAATGCATCTCATGTCTAAATGTACTTTTTCTTTTGTGGCTACTGTTATTTCTATACAATTTCAAGATTCTATATCACGCTGACCAATTAGAGGCCAAGATTGAGATTTACAGATTATAGGCATTATATACAGAGGTCTTTCCTTGTCAAATCGCTTATGAGTACCCCTTTTACTTTTTTGCTGAACTGCGCTCTATCGTCAACATATCATATTATAGAAGCCCACTAACAATTCCCTTATCCAGTTGGTTCCAGTACGTTATATAACGCGAACCAATCTCTTTCATAATATAATAGACTGTGTAAAACTGATAGAAAATAACCAGCTATTATTTCAAAATGCAGCAGATGCAGCTCCTATAGAAGTCTGTCTGTCTGTTGTCTGTGTGTCATCTGTCTGGGCTTTAACTCGCGTAAATATATTCGGATTGCTTTGAAATTAATACATGTTATTGGAGTTTACTATGGCATGTTTGGTCTTGAAAATGAAGTGTGTAGTTTTCATGGGTTTTTTACAGAGCCACACTCAAAATAATTCTGTTACATTACGGTCTATGGCGAAAAATTGTTTGCGGCGTATTTTAATGATGTTACAACTATTTTAAACATATTCAAATTCATATATAGCACTGAGGTGCACTACAAGGCGCTTACTTTAAAATAGGGTATGCATAGAACGTATCGTTCATTTACAGGGACATTCAAAAGAATTCCGTTACATTACGGTCTATAGGAAAATCGTTTGCAGCGTATTTTAATGATGTTAAACAGTTTTATACACATTCAAATTGATACATATAAGAGGTACACTAAAAGGCGCTTACTGTAGAATGTGGTATGCATAAGAATGTACCGTTCATTTACAGAGATACTCAAAAGAATTTGGTTAGAGTACTGTCTATAAACAATAATCGTTGGTTAGCACGTTCTCAGTTGTGGTACGCGTTTTTAAATGTAATAAATTTTTGCATATTAATTGGTACATATAAATTCTATAGATCATACAAATGGCTGCTCAAAAGATCTCACATGTATATTTCCATTTATTGGCGGAAAATGCTGAATGGGAATTTTTATTTGCGCTATTTATTTCCTAACTGAAGTAAATTTTAGCATACTGTATGTATACCTATACATATCTACAGACCATATGCAGGGCTCTATAAAAGAATTCGGATATTTTGTTTGACTAATAATTGCTGAAATTGGGATATCAAATGCGTTCCAATGCGTTTTCTAAATTGTTTACTCAGTAAACTGTGAAGTTTTGTTACGGTGTTCTGAATGTGTTGGAAAGGGTTTCATAATCTATGCTTGATACATGATTTTTCGTTCTTGTTATAGATAGTTCTTGGTTTTGCTGCACAGGTTTTTAGATGGTATCTTCTTTGTCGGTTTTCTAGGATTTTAAAATAACATTTGCATTTTTAAGTTTTAGAAAATGTTCATTAACATGTTGAACACCTAGTTTTCTAATACAGAAGAGACAGACAGACAGCAGACAAACATAAGATGGACGGCAGTAAAACAGAAGACAGACAGGCAGCAGACATTCGTACAGCAGATAGCAGACAGACAGCATACCATACAGACAACCGATAGAGTGTAAACAGACAGCAGAAAGCAGACAGGCAGATATAGTAGATAGACAGACATCACATAGACAACCGACATAAAGTAGACAGAGAATAGACAGACAATAGACAGGTAATCAGTCAGCAGATAGCAAACAGAGAGAAGATGTGAGATAGACAGACAGACAATAGAAAGTTAGCAGGTAGACAGACATACAGCATGCTGCAGATAGTTAGCAGGCAGACATCAGACAGACAAACAGCAGACAGTCAGACAGACTATTAGGCGCCTGCGTAAGTTGTTAGAGTGGGGTAATCTCACCCAGCACGGTCTGGGTCATGTGGGGAGTGGCTGGCTGTCAAGGGATGTGTAACAATGGTTCACTTTTGGTGCGTCTGATCCTCAGAGAAAGAGATCTAAACTTTTTCTTTTTCATTTAAGTATGGTCCCCTAAGATAGTTACCTCCAGTTTTTTACACAGCACATTGTATGCGCGAGGGGTGTGGTGGCTGTCAATGGAAAGAAAATGAAGTACCTGCTATGTATTACAATACCTTACAAGCATGTAAGCATGTAAGTTGTAGCAAAGAATTTCTCAAAAATTTACAGTTTCTTTAAAAAAATAAAATGCACCTGTAGTGTTATGTGCCGTTATATTTTTATGGAAATTTGTTATTTATTTATTTATTTATTTTGATAAATTATATCAAATATATTTCTGTAACAAGACTTCGTAATAATGGAATACAATAATAATTATATATTTCTGTAACAAAACTTCGTAATAATGGAATATAATAATAATTATATAATATAGATAATAAAAATAATTATATAATTATGTTGTTCAAAACAAATCGCAATCATGTACATTTGTCTTTTTAAAACTATTGCTTTAACCAATCTAATCATAATATATCTTTTTCAATTAATTTTTTTTCCCACAAATCATTAAGAGTTTGCAAATAAAACCCGAATGTGTAAATATAATTTGAAATATAATAGATTTAAACATAATCCTTTATTATTTAACAAGATTAAAAATAATAATAACAATAATGCATTATTATCTGTTTAAGGGAGTTGTACTTTTTATATTAAAACATCTTGTCAATTTCAGTATCTGTACGTTCAAAAATAAAATCCTATGTTTACTGACACAATAATAATAAAGTATTTTATTTTTATGAATGAAAGTGCATTTTTCTTTAGGGAATTATGTCATTATCACTACTAGAATTAAGGTAAAGAGGAAAGAAAAACTCTATTCTAAATTATTTTAGAAAATTGGTAATGCTTTAAATATTTGTTTTATTTAAAGATGTCAGCTTTAGGAGCTATTTTTTGGGTATCAGCTTTAGGACACTTTACCTTAGTCCCCTTTTCTGGGATTAGGTTAGTGCATAATTTACTTCAATCATTTTTTTAATATTTCAGTTTTATTGAATACTTAATATGATTTTCTTTAATGATATAATTTTCAGAAACGTTTTATCCAGTGCATATAAAGTTTTTTCTTTTTTTTTTTTAATAGAATGTGGCAAATGTAGGAAGTTTATATGCAGAACTAAACGTTACTGGATATGATATCGTAGTGATGTAATCATACTAAATTGTTTTTGTCCCATAAATGAAAATGACCTTTTCTTTTGAGATTGATGTCAGTTATCTGAGTATCCGCGACGTCATCTTTTAAGGCGGTTGTCAAAAAAATATTTTCCCCCAACTAACAACGCGAAACTTTCTGAAACATTCATGGGCTTACTTTTAAGGCAAAAGCATGATGACACTTGCAGGCCTGAATATTAAAGCTATTTGAAATCGAATAGTGTTGACCATTTTTTTTTCAACGAATTACTTATATATTTATAAGCGATTGTTTTCATGTGACCACAAATTTTTCTTTGATAGTATTTTGTGAATGATATTTTGCCTTTATCAAAAAGTGGAAAACATCATTCCATCACATAGTATCTGCATAAGAGCACCTGCTAATTTCATGCGTTCCAATATTTATTTAAATATGACGTCATTTTTACTTGTGTAATATCATCCAATCTTTTATAATTGGGTTTTATTGCGTAAAACAGCGCAAAATACCGTATTTTTAGATACTGCGATATCTGGACGGTGGTTGGCGGGCGTAATTTGTAGAGAACAGTGCCCCCAGTAGAATAAGGTGGTTCTGAAATTAATTGAATAAGAACATCTGTCAATTTCATGCGTTTCCGAACAAATAGGAATTAAAAAATATGTCTGAAAGTAGCCCCTTTGGATTTGAGAACAGCCTTAAAGAAAGAAAAAAAATGCTGAGTTATTATTTAAGGTTGTTCTCAAATGACCTGCTCAACAACGCGAAATTTTCTGACACAGTTTCTGATTCATTTTTAAACGCAAATACATACAATTGGCAGGCCTGACTATGGAAGTGATTTGAAATCGAAATTGGTCCTCCATTTTTTGATAAATAGATTACTTATCGAATTATAAGTAATTCTGATCATGTGACGACGCATTTTTCGCGTTTCTCTTGCTGCCGCTGCGTGAATTCGGTTCAAAACGTCGACTTTGACAGTCCTTTGTGAAAAATCGTCTGTCTTTATCAAAAAGAAAAAAAAAATGGAAAACGTGTTTCAATTACACAGTTTCTGAATAAAAACACCTGCCAAGTTCATGCATTTCCGAACAAAAAAGAATTTAAAAATGTGTCAGAAAGTAGCGTCTTTGGATTTGAGCCTTAAGAGGCTAATCTTAAAGCTTGTTCAATTAATAAAACTTTTAAATTTTGTCGTTTTGACAGTCAATTAAAAGAAATTAATACAATTTTGTTCTATTCTGAAACAAAATATTTAAAAATCTAATAGAACTTTTATTTTTCTAAAACCATCATTAATTTTTAAGAACTATTCCTTCTCCGCTTATCTAGCTAATTATAATTGGCTATATGGTAAGTTTGCTCAAATCCAAACTAGCTACTTTGTGACATATTTTTTAATCAAATTTTCTTCGGAAACGCATGAAATTGGGAAGTGTTCTTATTCAGAAACTAGTTAATCGAAAGAAGTTTTCTATTTTTTGGTAAAGGAAGAAAATCTTTCAAAATTATTGTCAAAGTCTGCGTTTTGAACCGAATTCTCGCCGTAACACCGCGAGCAAGGAGAAAACGTGTTGTCACGCGATGCGAGTCACGTATGACTCGATAATGTATTTTATTTATAAAAAAAAAAAAAAAAATAGAAAACTCATTTCGATTTTATGATACAGAATAAGTGACATATTTAATTAAACTGTATTCAATTAACACTTTCTTAATTATAAACTTCTTTAAAATGTTTTATTAACGTATGCTTAGAAGTTTGCACTGGCACTCTAAATATTTTTTTTTAAATCGCATATTTTCTGATGCATTAATGGGGGGGGGGGGGGGGGGGGTACGTGACAAATATATGTTTTCCATTTAGAAGAATGCATGATTTATATAGATTTGCACGTATGTATATTTATGTACGCATAACTGAATCAAGAATAAGTTTTTGTTTGGTCGATTCTCTCTTTGTTTTCATTTAAAAAATATTTTATGTATGGAGAGAAAATTAACATTGTTTCCTACTTCATTTTTCTTTTTTGGTCATTCATGTCGCATTAATATTTTTGGGCTAACGTTTAAGAATTTGTAACCGGAAGGGAAAATCTTTGCTTTATTTCCACGAGATAGCTAAACATGCCAGCGGTGTGACTTGTGATCATATAAGGCATTAAGCCGCTATTTCTGTTTTACCTGTCATTTCATATACTCCTGAATAATTCTCAAAATTAATTGGGTCAATTATACTGCAAATGATATTCTTTAATTTCTTAGGAGGTTTGGCTATTAAGCAGATATTGAAACATTTAAGGCTGGTGTTTTAATTTTTCAAAAAAGCTTGGATAATATTGTAGAGTATAAAGTTTGTATTTTTGCGAATCACCTTTCTTTTCTGGTTTCTTATTATTGGTGATATCCATGATTATTTTATTAATATGGTGTACTTTAAAACCATTATTATAACCTTTTATTAAAGAAGACGGATCCAAGAATTACTACAGGCATGACCAGCAGGAAATTTAATTGCAGAAAAAAGAGCATATAGCTGATATTAAACACAATAGAAAAACTACAGCCCTGGCAGGATTATATCAAGAAGAAACCATCCAAATAAATTTCAATGAAAGTAAAATAATATTTCCCTCCAGTCTATACTATCCATCCATAATAAGAGAAACCATAGAGATACTCACGCGCAAAAATACAATATGTAACAATGCGGCATCTTTTAATTTACCGAAACTGTGGCTAGAGTTACTCCATGGTCAAAGATATGAAAATAAACAATCAAGTAAAAAATAATAGATAACGTGCGTAATTTAAAAAAAAAAGTAAATGAAAATAATAACTTCAAAGCCCGTGCAGCTTTAGAATATTCTCATTTTGTTTTTGAAAATGACTCGGAAAGAGTCTAAACATGTAAAACAACTAATAAAAGTTATTTTAATTTATATTATGTTGTTAATTTTACACCTTTAGCATTTAAAAGTAATATAACATTCCTCAAGTTAAATTCCCAGATTCAAATCGGGATTTACATAGAATTTACTATGTTTAGAAATGTTAGAAAATAAAAATAAAGCTTTTTTTAATATGTCAGTAAATTTCTGCTCCTCCTCTTGCTAAATAAGTTGTTAAAATACTTAGTTTAAGTATCGTAATAACAATAAATATATGTTTACAACATAAAATTCACTTTGTCTGATCATAATTCACCAATCAGAATAATGCTTCAACAACTAAAAATGACGTCATATTTAAAGAAACATTGTATTAACATTCATAAAACTAATATTTTTAAAAGACTGCATTAAGGTTGTTCTCATATTCAAAGAAGCTATTTTCTGACACATTTCTGAATTTATTTTTGTTCGGAAACGCATGAAATTGGTCGATGCTCTTATTCAAATATTAAGCGTCGATGGTACCCATTTTGGTACCCATTTTGTGAAAAGCAAAGGTTATTTTTGTGAAATGTATTATATTTTTTGTGAAAAATAACGTTTTGTATCGAAAGTTGAAATCTATTTACTCAAATTCGAGCCAAGCCTTTATTAAAAAACTTTTTAAAATCATTTTGCTGAAGTTTTCCTCTCTGGTGAACTTGTTGTTTACAAATTAAGCATTTTAAAATGTCACAAAATAATAAATAATTAGTAAACAGTAAGTTTTTATGGAATAGAATTTTGTGAAAGCGCCATTTTATTATAAGGAATTATGTGAAAAGGCCTATTTTATTATAAAGAATTTTGTGAAAGGCCCCATTTTATCAAATTAATTTTTGTGAAGAGATCCATTTTATTAAATTGACGTTTGTGAAGGGTTCTGTTTTATTAAATTGATTTTTGTGAAAGGAGCTGTTTTATTATGTAGATTTTTGTGAAGGGCCCTAAATAGGTCTCAAATTTTGCCTGGATCGACCATTGTATACTAAGTAATCGAATGGTGTTTTCTACTTTTTAATTAGGACTGAAGGTTTTTCAGAAAATACTGTCAGAGTTTTGAACCGAATTTCCAGACGCAATAGCGCGGGAAAGTAGAAAAATAATTGTCGTCACCTGACAACAATCGCTTATAATTCGATAAGTAATTCCTTTATAAAACAACAAACAAGAAAAATGTTCGATTCCAATTTTATTTTTTAATTTCTTCTTTTGTGTTTAAAAATGAATCCGTAAATTAGACAGAATGTTTCGCAATGTTGAGCAGGAATTTTTTTTTTCTTTCTTTCTTTTTGAGAATTGTTTTCAAGGGATAACCTATAATTGGATTCTCAGTTTGGTTTGGATGGTAAAACTGACACCATTCTTAAAAGAAAAGACATTTATGGAAATAAAATAATTTAGTATGATTGCGTCCGTATATATTCACCAATCTTTAGCTCTGCACGTAAAGTTCCTACAATTTTTTCTTTTTCTTTCTTTTTTTTTTTTTTTTTTTTTTTTTTTTTTTTCATTTTAATAAATTTTATATACACCGAATAAAATGTTTCCGAAAATTACACATTATTTTCTTGAAATCAGAATAGGTATTCAATAAAACTCAAACAGAAGCGTGGTGATAATGACGTCATTCTCAAAAGAAAAAGATATCTTTCATCCATTAAAATAAAATGCTTTATTATTATTCTCTCAGTAATCATTAGATTTTATTTCTGTAACGTACAGGTACTTAAACTGCATATTTGCAAGTAAATCAGAGTAAAGAAAATTGATAATTTAATATACAAAAAGATTATTTGATATAGAAACTAATGAAATCGAGTATTTTGTAATGTGCTTAAAAATGATTGTAATGAAATGATTTATTTGAATTTTACAGTGACGCTTAAAGCATGCCTCAGGGGGTTGTCAGGTGTAAGCTATCGGTAAACAGAGCCACCAAGTATTTAATTAAAAATAAAGCCTTTTCTTTTTAAAAGCTTTAAATTTAATAATATAAATAAATGTAAATACCATGGCTATAGTTTCTTATTTTACAAAAACAGATTTTAAAGATTTTTATAAGTAGTGTGCGTTTTAATGAATTTGAAAAGTTTAACGTCCTTTCTCAGATAAAAATGAAAGCTTTTTTATTTCACTTTTTTAGTCTTGTAAAATAATCAACAAGTGGGTAAGTGTGATCGAAGATAGCACAAATGGTTTCGTTTAATATTCCTTTCAAAACACTTTATCCTTCCTTTAATAAATCCAAATAAATTTCATTTTCAAAAAAAAAAAAAAAAAAAAAAAAATCATGTTTTTTATAAAGTAATAATTTACCGGTCTATTTTTCTCGTTTTTTCGAAAATCTGAACCAGTCCGATAGCGGGCGAAGCCCTCTATTATACTCTGTCATAATAATATCTGTCATGTGGCGACTAAATGCGATATTAAAAAAATATCAATTTCAAAATTAAACATGTTGTATAGAGACTTTCAAAATGTTAGACGTCAGATTAATTTCTTTTAAATTCTCTAATAACGTCCTATTAAGTTAATTTCTGTATTTACACATACTCCTTGTATTATTGAGAAATGTTTGAAAATTTCCTTTTTATTACCAATATGATGTCATATTAATCTTTTTTTCAATTGGTGAAACTTTTTATTTCATTTTCATTTTTCACGTGGAAATCTTTCAAAAGAAAATTAATTATTGTAGAAATAATTTGATTGTGGATTTTTAATTGTTGGCAACTGCTACAACGTAAAATGTTTAAATTTAATAGAAAAAGGCTGTTAGATTTTTGGTTTTTTATCTCTACATATTAAAAATAACACGATTTTGAGCTTCATAATACGTATTTAGCTATAAGTACACAAAATTTCATGACTGTAAGTTACATAGTTTCTGAGAACCGGCTCTGTGACGGACAGACAACGAAGCGGGAGTAATAGGGTTTCGCGAGATGAACGAAACCCTAAAAATGATATTTTCAATAATCAATTGCAGCCTTCCACTACAATGCGTTTCCGAATTTTTACAACCATACAAATAAATTAAATATGTTAAAAAAAAAAAAAAAAAAAAAAAACACGGACCAAAAGGATAACAAACATAAATCATAAACTTCAATTGTGCTATAATATAATTGATAACTTAAGATTGATTTTCTTATTTTTGTTATAATTATGACTTTAAATAAACAACTAGATGGAACCCGTCAAAATTTGACGGCAAACAACTTGATAGTACCATAAAATTAAATTTTATAGTTGCTTTAACTTGACAAATTTCATAGTGGGGAGCATAATATGATTAAGCGATCACAGACCTTTCCATCGATATATCACATGAGGTTGTGTGCAAAATTTAGAAAGTACCTCTTGGGGGGAGGGGCAAAGTGGGGAGATGGGCATTGGAGATGCATAATATGATTAAGTGGTCACAGATCTTTCCATCGATATATCACATGAGGGTTGTGTCCAAAATTTAGAAAAGTGCCCCCCTTAAGAGGGGGGGGGAGTGGCGGGATGGACCCCGAAGATGCATATGATTAAGCAGTCACAGACCTTTCCAACAATATGACATGAGGGGTGTTAACAAAATTTAGAAAGTATCCCTTGGGGGGGGGGCAAAAAGTGGGGAGATGCATAATATGATTAAGCAGTAACAGACCTTTCCAAAAATATGTGACATGAGGGGTGTCAACAAAATTTAGAAAGTATGCCTTGGGGGGGAGGCAAAGTGGGCAGATTGACATTGGAGATGCACAATATGATTAAGTGGTCACAGACCTTTCCAATGATATATAACATGAGGGTTGTGTGCAAAATTTAGAAAGTACGTTGGGGGGGGGGGGGGGCAAGTGGGAAGATGGACATCGAAGATGCATAATATGATTAAGTGGTCACAGACCTTTCCAATGATATATACCATGAGGGTTGTGTGCAAAATTTAGAAAGTACGTTGGGGGGGGGGGGGGGCAAGTGGGGAGATGGACATCGGAGATACATAATATGATTAAGTGGTCACAGACCTTTCCAATGATATATAACATGAGGGTTGTGAGCAAAATTTAGAAAGTACCACTTGGGGGGGGGGGGGAAGTAGGAAGATGGACATCGGAGATGCATAATGTGATTAAGTGGTCACAGACCTTTCCAATGATATATAACATGAGGGTTGTGAGCAAAATTTAGAAAGTACCCCTTGGGGGGGGGGGGGGCAAGTGGGAAGATGGACATCGAAGATGCATAATATGATTAAGTGGTCACAGACCTTTCCAATGATATATAACATGAGGGTTGTGTGCAAAATTTAGAAAGTACGTTGGGGGGGGGGGGCAAGTGGGGAGATGGACATATCGGAGATGCACAATATGATTAAGTGGTCACAGACCTTCCCAATGATATATAACACAAGGGTTGTGCGCAAAATTTAGAAAGTACCCTTTGAGGGGGGGGGGGGCAAAGTGGGCAGATGGACATCAGAGATGCATAATATGATTAAGCAGTCACAGACCTTTCCAACAATATATGACATGAGGGGTGTCAACAAAATTTAGAAAAATGCCCCCCTTAGGGTGGGGGGAGTGGCGGGATGGACCCCGGAGATGCATAACATGAATAAGCGGTCAAAGACTTTTCCAGCGATGTATCACATGAGGGGTGTGTGCAAAATTTAGAAAAGTGTCCCACTTGGGGGGAGTGGGGGGATGGACTCCCAGAAATGCATAACATGAAAAAGAGGTCACAGGCGTTTCAACTTGCAACTTTTTTCTCGAAGGCATTTGACAATAGTAAATTTTTTTTACCCAAGACAATTTAACGATATTCTTAATTTTTTGCGTAATTCGTCAAACGTTCATGGAAAAAATCATGAAATTCGCTAATCAATAGTTGATAAATTATAAAATTCAACAATCAATAGCAGCAAAATTGGTCAATTGATAACGGAAAAATCACGAAATTCATCAAATGGTCTACCTAAAAAAACTGTCCTGCACACTGATGTGATGATCAAAAGGTTTTGAAGTATAGGACAAAATTAGCACTTGCCAAACAGCGAGTAATACTGAAAATTTTGCAATGGACTTTATTGCCACCACTGGTCAAACATAATAGTCACACTCACCAATTGCAATGACTGAATGGAAAAAGATGTTTTTCTCTGCTGTCGCTCGACAAATTTCAAAACAGTTGATGAATTTTCCGTCGATTAATGAATTTTGTGATTTTTCCTCTATCGATTGACAAATTTCGCAATTTATCGATTAACGAATTTCACAATTTTTTCCATAAACGAACAAAATGCGCACTTTATTTCCGCTAATGTCTGACACCATTTCGCCCTTTACAATTCAGCCAATAAATTGAACGTTGTTTCTTTCTAGAAATGTCAGGAATGAAACAATGATTCTTTAGGATGAATTTCCTTCGTTCGATGCCCCATGGAAGAATGTGTGCGATGCAGCAACGGGCGTCAGACTTTTTAGGGCACCTGCAGACTAAAAACATCTAACCAATCTTCGCGTTTTGAAAAAATCACAGATTTCGTCAAATGATTGAGAAAAAAACACTAATTTCATCAAAGGATCATGGGAAAACATGACTTTCATTAAAAGACCACAGAAAAAACGTGAATTATGCAAAAGGATCGTGAAAGATAAGCAAATTTTGTCAAAGAATCGCAAAAAAGGAAATTTCACCAAAAGATCACGCTTTTTTACTAAATTTCGTCTAAAAATTGCGGAATAAAATGTATTTTATCAAAGAATCGCTGGAAAATGCGAATTTCGTTAAGGATCGCGAGAAAAATGCGAAATTCTTCAAAGGATCGCTTAAAAAACACTAATTTCGTCAAAGAATTGCTGAAAAAACATGAATCTCGCCCAATAACAGAAAAATCATGGTTCATTAATCATTATATCTAGTAGTATCCAGTACTGGCTAAACTTAATAGTCACACTCGCCAATTGCGATGATTGAATGTAAAATGAAATTTTTTTTCCCGCTGTCACTCAAAGAATTTTGAAACCATTTGGTGAAGTTTTTCGCAAAACCATTTTGTGAATTTACCGATTTTTTCTTCAAAATCATTTTTCAACAATATTCGACCCAATACGCATGCGTAAAAAAAAAACACCAGCCATTAAAATGAGGGTCTATTACTGTCTCTAGAAACGTGTTTGGGATCATCTCCTGTTTTTTTTTTCTTGCACGTTGCATTAAACCTAGGAAGATATTTATATAGAACTCACTGTGGAGTGTTCAGAAGGTATTTATTTTATTTATTATAATTTGTATGAATACTTAGGTGTCCATTTCGGATTTACTGTTTAAAAATGAATTTAGGCTCATTTAACATTCGCAAAATCAATCCCGATGGAAATTGTGGTTTTAGATCTCTATCATTTTGTTTATATAGTACAGAAAATAATTATTCAAATGTACGTAAAAATATCGTAGAACACGTAATACAAAATTGGACCACTTATAGTCCGTTTTTTATCGGGGATGAATCTTATGGTGTTCCGATTGCTAATGAAAACAATTATGTAAATATATGGTTCTTCATAGAAGTATGTGCTTCTTCACACTTCAATAGAAGCATTGTTTAAATTAATATAATTCTACAAATATGATGCAGTTTTAAAATATTGAGTAATGATTAATACTGTCAAGGAATCTACTCATATACGTAATTAAGTTTTGGTACTTCTCTATTATCTCATCGACCACTTTTCATCACAAAAAACTATCGCCAAACTGTAACGCCAAATAAACGGGAGAACGTTGTCATTAATACGCGCAAATGTTGAATTAAAAACCACTTGATGACATAACAAACACGTATAATGCTTCCGACATCAAGTAAATGGGACTGCATTTTTGGCATTTAATCATAGAGTTTGGCGATAGTATTTTGTTATGAAAAGTGGACGATGGGATAATAGAGAAGTACCTAAGTTTTTTATACCAAGTTTGAAAATTTATCTTTTTTTGACATTTAAAAAAAATAACAGAAAAAACATTACAAATTTGCCCATTTGCTCAGCGGTCAAAGGATTAAGTAAATAAGTAAATATTAATGATTAGCGGAACTGGTTCTAGCTATGAAGTAATATTATTTTGCTCAAAAACCCCCAACAAAAAAATAATTACAAAGAATAAGTAATCGTCTTTAAATATACAAAAAACAATGTGATTAATGGCCAGGATTTTTTTACATATAACATTTTTTATATACAAAAGAAAAACCGAAATAACCTCATTCATTTCACCCGATGTCAAAAAGTTTTTTTTTCCACATTCTTGGGCAAAGCACTAAATCAATAAAATCACCAATTTGTGACAAATTATGAGTTTCATATGAATCGCCCATGAACGGACATGCAAACTGGTAAAAAATGAATGTAATAAATTAAAACATTCAAGATTTGTATACATACAAACAATACAATGTAAATATTAATATTGTTACATGATACATTGTTTGTATACATACTTCTTTGTATAGGGTAGATGTGCCAGTAATGGACCGCCTTCCAGTAATGGGCCACCTTCAACATTTTTGGTTTATAAAAAAAATAACCAATAAAAATTCAGCTTTTTTTATTTCATTAATATGCTTTCTTTAAATTCTAGTTTTAAATACAATCATAATATCAATTATCTATTACTTTTTGTGGGGTGTCCATTACTGGAATTTAGGGTGTTTTGATTTATTTCTGTTATTTACAATTAAATTTCGATTCACATTGGGAAATGTGACTATGAGCATGGTTAAATATTGTTGGTAGATTAATATAATATTAAAAAATGTGGAATATAACAATTATAACTATTAATTAAAAAATAATTTTTAGAGAAATTCCTTAAGGGTGTCCATTACTGGCACATCTACCCTACATATATTGTTTGTATACATACAAACAAATATAATGTAAACATTATTCAAATATTAAGAGATTCTAAAGATTTGTATACATACAAACAATATAATGCATACATACTCTTTACAAATAAAATAGCACACTTATATAATGACAAAACTTTTAAATCGAATAGAGATAGTATATTTCTGTTAAAAAATAATGCTAAAGTTCAGACTTATATATATTATACATTCACATAAAGCTAGTCACATTCCTGCATATTTATTAAATATTTAGTTGCTAAATACAGAAATAATATTTTATAATTTATATTCAGACGCTCAGATTCGCTTTTTTCGAACAAATAATAATAAAAATATTACTGCCGTGCGTACTGTCTTTTGACATTATATTTACATAATCGTTTTCATTAGCAATCGGAACACCATAAGATTCATATCCGATCATAAACGGAATATAAGTGGTCCAATTTTGTATTACATGTTCTACTATATTTTTATTTACGATTGAAGAATTATTTTCTGTACTATATAAACAAAATGATTTAATTTCGCGAACGTTAAATGAACCTAAATTCATGTTACACAGTAAATCCGAAATGGATACCTAAGTATTCATTCAAATTACAATAAATACAACAATAAATAAAATAAATACCTTCTAAACACTCCACAGTTTTTTATATAAATATCTTCCTAGGTTTAACGCAACGCGGAAAAAGCCATCAAAACAACAGGAGTTGATCTTGATCCCAAATACGTTTGGAGACAGGAATAGACCCTCGGCCTCATTGGCCGGTCCTTTTTTGACGCATGCGTATACGGTCGAAATTCGATGGAATTATTTGACATTTTTAGCAAACAGCTTTAAATATATGGATAATCACTTGTTACTTTTTAAATGCCAATATATTGATAATATTGAAAATGCTTCATGTACATTTAATTTGTACGTAAGATATTTTTAATGTACTGAAAAATTAATCTCATTTAAACATATCTTGTTGTTTTATCTTTCACTGAAATAATTCTTTTTAATCAAGATATTTTCTTTCATTTCGTAGTAATCTTTTTTTTTTTTTTAAATTTACTCATCAGTTAAATGCAACAATAAAATGCAACCCAGGAGCAGAAAAAAAGCCGCATTAAAAAAAAAAAAAAAAACTTGAATTTTTCAAGAAACTTTAAAAATTGCATGATAAACTATTGGTCTCAAAGAATATTTTTAGATGAATCAAAATTTAATTACTTTTGACCTGTTGGAAATCAGTATGTAAGAGTGACAGATATAATGAAAATTGTGCTGTTCATGCATTTCATTCATGCATTTATGCTTTATCCTTATGTTATTGTATTAGGTTATGTTATGGTAGGGTATATTATGGAAATATTCAAATATTAACCCTGAGAGGTTCATATTTAAATTGTTCAGTTCATATTTAAAATCAATATCAAATGCAATATTAAATGCAGAAACTGAAATGCAGAAAAAAATCCATTGTTTAAAGCTGGTTATTAAAGTTGTAAACCCTTTTTTACAATACATGACATAATGTAATATAGTGGCAAATTAGATAAAATAACTATATAATTCAATGCCAATAAATTTATTTATTTAAAGAGAAAAAAGCGTAATAACTAAATTCTGTGGATTTTTTACTAATACAATCTATATTATAAAGGACAAACGTGTCCGTGCGTAACGCTGACGTCATTTTGCGAATGGCAACATTTGACAATGAAAATTTCGGTTTTGCGACTTTTGCTACTGCAATTTTTTTAATTTCTAAACATCGCACATTTTCAATTGAAAAAAATCTACTTTCAAATGCTATTTGTTTGAAAACTGTATCGTAATTTGCTTGAAAACTGTATTGCCATTTACTCATTTTTTATGGTTTTTAACACTTTCCAACATAGTTGAAAAGTGTTTATGAATTCGGTTTATCTGTCTGTCTGTCTGTCGTCTGTCTATCCGTGCTCTAACTCGCGTAAATATACTCGAATCTTCATGCAATTGATATGTGTTATTGGGGCTTACTGTGGCATGGTCCATATTGAAAATTAAGTGTGCAGCACTTATAGTTTTTTTTTTTTTTTTTTTTTTTTTTTTTTACAGAGACACTCAAAATAATTACGTTACATCACGGTCTATGAAGAAAAATCGTTTGCAGTTTATTTTAATAATGTTTCACTGTTTCAAGCCTGTTAAAATTGATATATATCACTAACGTGGATTACAAGAGGAATACTATAGAATACTGTGTTTTTTGCTTTCATCGTTCATTTACAGGGACACACAAAATAATTCGGTTAAAGTACTGCTTATTAATAATAATTCCTGGGAATGTTTTTTCAGTTGCTGAACCCGTTTTTAAATTTAACTCTTTTTTTTTGTCTATTACTTGGTGTGTATAGATTGTATACAGGGCAGCACAAAAATTTTCGAGTACATTTCCGTTTAATGTCGGAAATTGCAGAAGGGGAATTTTAAACTGTGCTACGTGTTTCCTAACTGAACTCAAATTTAGCATTCTATTTAGTATATATACAAATCTATAGATCCTATACAGTGCAGCACAAAAGAGCTCGGTTATTTTTCCGAATGGTGTTGGTAATTCCTGAAATTGGATATTTAACTATGTTCTTATTTTTCAAAATTGTTTAGTTAGATATCACCTTACACATTACCGTAAAAATTTGCAAAAAGTTATTTTAGGAGTGTTGGAAAGTGTTACATAATCTATTCCTTGACGCATGATTTTTCCTGAGTGTTAAAATAATTAAAGACGATTGTGAAAGATTAATACTTCACTTTTATTAATATAAACAGTTCAGCATTTGTTTCCGGCTTATACTCCATAACGAATATTGAAACTTCATCACTAAATAAAATAAATAAATATATAAATAAAGGAGATGCAATCGAACTACGCACTTAAATCATTGAAATTATCGGAATCAAAATGTTGCTGTCTAAGCGATTTCTTCTGCTGTTAACTCTAGGCACGAGGCCAATATTGATATTATTAGTGAAAAATCTAAAAAAAAAAAAAATATATATTAAATGTAAAAAAATCTCTTACATTTTCAATTAAAAGAATGGTGTTCACCTATATTCAGTAACACGAGAAGACCGTGTTGAATCCCCTAGTTTTTTTTAACATGTATTTTGACCATTAATTCTTCATTATATTTCATGGATAAGATATTTTCATTTATTTCAATTTAATAAGAACATTTAATTTGATTTCATTGAGAATTCTTCAGAAACTAAGTTTTTGAAAATTGTGATTGTTCAATTATTTTTCCATGTTTTTCTTTATTAATATGTAAATAAATAGCTTACAAATAGTGAAAAATCATAGTTATATGTATTACACAACTCTATCCGCAAAAATGTTTTTTTTTTTGTTGCAATTGGGAAGGTGTTTGTAGTCTCGAAAGTCAACTGTAGCAGAGCACAGTCATTTGTCTAAACTGTCATGTGTCATCCTATTGCCCTTCTTCCCCGAAGGGATTTATTTTAAAAGGCTTTATCTTTAGCAGACTTTTTGAAACGCAAATGAAAGTAAAAGTATTTCTTCTCCCAGAAAATTGGGGTGGAATGATGAATGAGATTCTCATTGTATAGGTTGACCCCGTGCTACGTGCGGTTGAATCGTTAGAGTAGCAATGTTTGAAATGTAAAAGACAAAGTAAGTACTATCTCCATTACTAACTGATGGGAAATAGGTAGTAGTGGATTGCACCATCGTTCTATTTTCAGGACAGTCGAAAATGCAAGGAAAATTTATCTGTTAGATAATTTTTTCGACAATGTTTTTAAACTGGTATAAAAGTGTGGAATAATACCTCAATAAATTTATATGGATGTTTTTCTTGGAGGTCAAAACTTTAAAAAACTTGTATTTTAAAATTTTTTAAAAAATCTGCAAAAATTGCCATTTTAAAAAATTAATAAAAAAATATCCAACATTAATTTAAACTTATGATAAAGACAAATGTATCGTAAAATGGCTCTTGAATAATAAATCGCCTTTAATTTGGATTATAATATTCAAAAGAATTTATATAGAGTCCGCTTATGTGTGGTGTCCTATTTTTAGGACGATGAGGATATATGGGCTAATTAACATGGAATTTTTCTTGAGACGCTTATATCAACCATTAATCTTGAAATAGATTGTTTTAAAGTCAGAATAAACTTATAAATTTCTTAAATGTGAAGTTTTGGGCAGTGTAGTTTTCTCTCCTATTCTACCCGAAAATGGGATTTAAACTTTGAAAATTCCGAAAGCGCAATAATATTGTTTTTCTCATAAAATTGTATAAAACTTATAAGAGCGGAGGGGGGGGGGATTCCCCGCCCATCCCCTTTCTCTATCTGTTCCTGGGACAGTCGTCCCCTTAAAACTTATCCGTATTTTCATGGAAATTCCGGGTCCGCATTTTTTTCAATTGGGGGGGGGGGGGGAGGGGGGGAGTTAATAATATTAAAAGTAAATATCCAAATCATAGTTAAGTTTTACTGAAATTTAAATAATAGGTCATTTACTGAAATCTAATAAATAATGTTATTTTCCGTACTAATTCATATGACAATAGCAGGGCCGAAACTAAGGAGGACAGGGGCCCGGGGCATGTACCCCGATCGGAAGGCGGAAGAGTCACCAAATAAAGATTTGGTTTGTTGTTTGATACGAAAAAATATATGAAATTTGAGCAAAATTGTTTTGCAGCTGGAAAAACTAAAAGAAAAACTGAGCCAAGTGCATTTTAAATTGACGAATAGATAAAAATATTGGTGAGGTCAGGTGACTGCCCGGGACACTAAAAAGTAAGGGTTGGAAAATACGTAATTTTGAAAGTATTTCTTTTACATCCAGATCTGGCTTTAGAGGGGGGTGCCTACCCGGGACACTAAACATTAAGGGGTGGAAAATTCACAAAATAAAATACTTAGTAAAAACTTATTTTATTTTTTTTGTATTTGTTCTAAGTCATTATCATAATTTTGCAAATTAGCGTTAGGTTCAGGAAAGCATCTAGACTGGATATATCAGTTTATTAATAGGAAGAGCGGTGTAAGTGATAGTTCCATGAAACTGGCTGTAGATAGCACACAAAGATGTTTTATGGTATTGGAATTCATTATTATAACTACAAAAAATACTGGTTTTTCAACTCATAAGACATTGTGACTCATATAACTATGATTTTAAATGCCTACTCAATTGTAATGTAATACTATTATAAATACAGTAAAATTTAGGAAAATGAAATCTGTCTATAACGGAATCCTGTCTTAAATGAAAAAAAATATACATGGTCCCAATAGAAAGAATATCAACAATTATACTTACTAAGACGGAAATCTGTATAAAGCGGAATTTTTTACGGTTCCTTTCGATCTCGGCTTCACAGGTTTTATTGAATAAGTATTTGATAAAGCTTACATAGTTCAATGTTACGTATTTTATGATTACATATTTTTAATTTAAAAATAAGTCGGCTGTCAGAAACTTAGTAAAGTTCAATTTGTAAATTTACTTTGTAGAGGTTTAGAAGGGGGCGCAAATTCTATGTTTGCCTCCCACGAAAAAAAAAAAAAAAAGAAAAAAAGCTAGTTCCGGCACTGGAATGCTATTGTAGAGTTTTTGAGGATGTTTGGAAAATGTATTTCAACAGGATTAAACCGACATAACTTCTAGTACTTTTTATATGCTTTATCTCAAATGATTCTTTCCGAAAAGTCGACCCTATTTAAAATTTAAAGAGTGAGTTATATGTTTAAATAAAAGAATCGCCAAACAGTGCAAAGAGAATTAGGCAAAATTTTATTATTATTATTTTTATTACTAAATTCTAAAACATGAATGAAGTCATGTCATAATAATAAATTAATAGACATATACTACCGTTACTACGTGCAGGTAATTAAAAAAAATAATTGTTAACACAAAATAATTCTCAATGAAAAGACTTGTCCTATTAATAGGACGCTAGACCCCAGTGTTGAATTCTGACATTTTTCTCCGGGAAGGATTTCTGCGACTCCGAGGTGGGGTGGGGGTGGCGTTGTAAAGATCCGGGAGGGAAAATTGCATTTTTTTTACCAATAAAAGGATAAAATCTCAAATATTCCGTGGGGAAATGCCCCTCCTCCCGGGCCACTGCCTGAATTCAGCATTGACAGATCCGACCGGATAAAAAATTGGAGTAAAGTGAAAAACTAGGTTATGATATGATATCGCAGCGCGCGCCGGCCGGCCGAATCATATGCAAACATTAAGGATTCCAATAGTGCTGCCATCTTATGACATTAAATAGAACTACTTTGCGTTTCAATTTGTAAAGATCTTATGCGAAAATATAACCAGCACGAAATTTTGAAGTCATATTTAAAAATGGACGCCCTAAAAAATTAAAAATATTATGCAATAAGAGTATTCTATTCAAAACTGTGAGATTAAAAAAAATTATTTTTAAGTAATCTAAACGAACATCAATAACATTTATACTAAAACCAGTAAAAGTGCCCTTTATTATAAGAGGGGAAATTAGAAGTGTATCAATACTTTCTCAAAATGTAAAATTAAAAAGCTTTTAATCCATATTTATACATTCTATTTATTTTATTAGGCATAAATTGTGAAATATTTCAGTCTTATATAATTATTATAACCTTATTATATATTTTGAAGTTATCAAATTACCTAACTGGAAATCATTTAATTTAATTAATAAAAAAAGGAACTACAGTATTTTTACGAAGGTATTTTACAGCTTCTAAATTTTATCTACCTGATGTTGCGTTCAAAAAGTTCTGCAAGAAGTTAATTTCTGTTATGTTCCAGAAGTATAATTTAAAATTTATTTCTAAGTTAAAAATTTAATCTTGTTTTAAATTGCATTATATAATGGATTTTATAAAATACTTCTTTCGAGTATTATTAAATTATTTTTAAGAGTAGGAATTTCATTTTGTATATATATATACTATATATATATATTGTATTTCCAAGTACTTTTAAAAAGTGAAATTTTTGATACAAATTTTTAATATGATGTTCCATTTCCCCCTATTTTTTTGTTTAATTTCAATTCAATTTTTGGTAATTTGATTTTGTATACATAATCCAAAGTAGTATAGTCACTATTGAATTTTATTTAACTAGATGGAACCCATCAAAACTTGACGGAAAAAAATTAAAATAACAATATTAGTTAAATAAGCTTCTTTATTACATAAGAAGGGGTGCTTATGAAACAGTCTTTCAAATATTTTATTTTAAAAGTTTTTTCCCCCAGTGAATTACAGTACTATTTCCGATGGAAACTCCAAACAAACAATCCGTAAACAAAATGCAAATCAGTTTGACATTACCGCCATATTCCCCACGGCAAGAAAGAAAATTTCCTGGACCTATGCAGTATCATACAAATAGTATATCCCTATGTTCATTTCATATTCAGTCAATAAAAGAACATAGTAAATGAAGCACACATCTCCTCCAATAATAAATTTAATATTACCTAGTTGATATTAGCTAATGTCAAAAGATTGGCAAACCACAGAGTTCAGAAAATAAACACTATGCCTGGCAAAAATGGGAGTTGTCGACTTTATAACGTCATAAGCAGAAGTAAAAGTTTAATTGAAAATTACGGCTAATTAATTTAATTTTCGAACAAACGAATGCACGATAACAAATTTGTATCCCAATATCTTTCATTTAAAAAAAGAATGGTCTAATTTGATGCAGTAGTTTGTTCTCACGGATTGTCGAAAGAAATCGCTTAGCGTTTTAAATATATAGATGACATTCAGTTTCAGAAAAAACAATTTAAGATACAAAATAGTAGAAAATTTCGGGAATTATTATACGTTTAAAATAACCACATATTTTTAGACATAGCTTTCAAATGTGATTCTTAAATTTCTTAAATCAACAAAAATAACTTTTTTTTTTCTTGTATCAATTTATGCGATTATTTCAACAAATATTTATCCAGATTTATAGGTTTTGTTTTAATATTATGTAACTTTTAATTATTTCATTATTTGAATTCATATTTTTATTTAACGGGATATTCAATAATTTCGCTTATCTTATATTATCTAGAAAATTTTAAAAGTAATTATGATTGTAAAATAATAAAAAAACCTTGGCATCACATTTTTCAAAAATCAACATTTCACTTTTGTTACCGATGCAGACTCTAATGTAGATTTATAATGGCATTTGTATTAAACTAAATTATTCTTAAGAAATGCAATTGTTATGCAAAACAAGCAAACAGAGAAAACCTAATATTACACATTAGCAGATAGTAAATGTAAGTTTTTTCATAATTGTATAAAATGCCGATTTTTGCCGTACTCAGGAAAAAAAAAAAGAACGATCGTAGTCGGCAGGATTCGAACCTGCGCGGGAAGATCCCAATGGATTTCTAGTCCATCGCCTTAACCACTCGGCCACGACTACACATGAAACTTTCGTTTAATATTTTAAATGTTCATGGAAGTTTCATTATGTAACACTAATTTAATTTTTTATGATGAGTTCATACTGGAAGACCTTTATGAAGTGTAAATTTTGCGAAACATATCAAATTAAAAAAATTAATGTAGAATTTAATATCGTTGAGGAAATAAGATATTAATAGTGTTAAAAGGATAAAGCAAGAGAGCGGAAGATCTTTGTAGATCTACTCTACTACATTTCAAAGCTTTCAGGCGGTTTTTTTAATTACCGACTTTCAATTTTCTTTTCTTTTTTTAAATTTTTTTTCGCACACTCACACACATATATAGATATTATTTTGCACAATGTTATGTTTAATGACATACCAAAAATTAGATTTATCGTACTGAAATGTACGATTCGATGTTCGTATTCGGTGAAATATTTTATTTTTATTGTCGTGGCCAAGTAAGGCCCACCAGAGTCTGTACCTCGGAGCCTAGGGCTAGGGCCCGAATATCAGGGCCGAAACTAAGGTGGGCAGAGGGGGGCATGTGCCCCAGGCCCCAGAAAAGAAGGCGGAGGGGGCGTCAAATGATGATTTGGTTTTGGTTTGTTGTTTGATACAAATATATATATATAGGTTAGATGTGCCAGTAATGGACACCCTTAAGGAATTTCTTTAAAAATTGTTTTTTAATTAATAGTTATATTTATTATATTCCAGTTTTTTCAATATTATATTAATCTATTAACAATATTTAACCATTCTCATAGTCTCATTTCCCAATATGAATCAAAATTTAATTGTAAATAACAGAAATATATCAAAAGCAAAACACCTAAAATGCCAGCAATGGACACCTTTTGTTTGTAATAAATATAATTATTTTTATGACTGTATTTAGAACCAGAATTTAATGAAAGCATACTAATGAAACAAAATAGTTATTTTCAAATAAATTTAACAATTAGGATACCAGTAATTAATAAAATATTTGTGATAATCATTCACTGTTTGCATCAATTATTGTAACTACCAGAAGATCGATATTTTAATTATTATAGATGGATAGTTTAAAATACTATCAGACAATTACAGATATCAAATTGTTGAGACAGTGGGGGATTTAAAAGGTAATACTTAGAAAAAAAAAAGTTTTGGAGTATTAGTGTATAGTTTCGTCTCACTATTTTTAACAATTAAACTTCCAGAGACTACTTCATATATTACTTGAAATAATTAATATTACAAATATGAAAAAAATGATACTGTGAGTTGGATATTTTAAATACTAAATAAAATTATTTCAAAATAAAACTGTAGAGTAGAACTGATGCTTGAGGCCACTGATCTGCAGATTTACTTGTTTCATGCTTACTATAACTTTCATTAATATTACAATTTTTTTTTCTGTAAGAGATGAATATAAGCAAACATTTAAGACAGAAAATAGAGTTTTAGCAACTCCTGTAACTTAATTGTTTTTATTTAAATGGGGAGGGATTAAGCCATAAGAGCCCTTCTTTGACTGTGCCCTTAAACAATATTTTCTGCTTCCTGACTGGTTTGATTGCCTGATTATAAAATATGTAAAGCAGAGTTATATACATTAAAAAAAAAAAAAAAAAGAATAAAATATTGACATTTTATTAACCACATAAAATAACTTAAAAGAAGCTATTTATAAAAGTTTTGGTGTTATTACATTTTGGTAAGTGTAATTTAAATCTCATCAAAAAGTCACCTGTAAAAAATGCAGCCAAGTCTCGTAACTCATTAACCGTAAAAAGTACTGAGATCGTATAAAGCCAAGTTTAACTATCTTATTAACTCTGAAATTTTCATTCACAAATTACTCCTAGTCTCTACATCTTTAGTTAATTATTATTTTGTGACTTGGCAATTACGTAGCACGAGAATGTGATGTATATAGTTAGTCTTAATCAAATAATACTATAACATATTAAAGTGTAATAACTTCCCTGTGCGTATATAATTTGCCTTAATTAAATTATCCCATCCCATACCATAACATAGTAAGGTGTAATAACTTCCCTGTGCTGCGTAATTGCCAAGTCACAAAATAATAATTAACTAAAGATGTAGAGACTAGGAGTGATTTGCGAATTAAAATTTCAGAGTTAATAAGATAGTTAAACTTGGCTTTATACGATCTCAGTACTTTTTACGGTTAATGAGTTACGAGACTTGGCTGCATTTTTTACAGGTGACTTTTTGATGAGATTTCACTTCTTTTTGTAAGTAATCCTTCTTTTCTTGATTTTCTCCTTTTCTTGAGATCATCCACTGATTTTCGCTAAGCCCACACTCTGTCCCTATTATTTACAGGTATCAATAATTTGAAGCTTTAGTTTCGTTTGCAAAGTACTGTAGATAAAAAGAGATTTCAGGTTCCTAGGCAAGCACTAAGTTATGGGAGGGGGGGTGTCAAAAGTACTCTCAATTGCTTCCAGGATAGGTGCTATCCATCTGAGATATTACTCGCAGCCCTAGATACTTGATATTTAACATAAAAGAACTTTTTAGTGTGAAAAGAAAGCCAAAATTAAAATTTCCGGAAATTTCCAATAAATCAAATTATATTCCTTTATTCGATGTTTTTTTCGTTTTTTTAGTATTTTTTTTATTATTTACAGATTTTTTAATTTTTCCTTACTTTGTGTACTAAACCCTGCCTTTCTGCCAAATGTCAAGCTTCTAGGACTACAAAATCGAATTATTTTCGAATTTTCGACTTTTTATAAATTTATTGATTTTTCGATTTTAATTCTAAGTTACCTGATTGTCATGCCAATATAGTAATTATTTGATCCGTCTTCTTAGGATCATTTAGGTTCAACTTAGAGATACATCAAGTGAATCTTAGAGTTACCATGATTTTATTTAGAAAGGACTATCAAGCCATAACCAGCCAGTAATGTCGGGAGGGTAGGGGGAGCTGTGAAAATTTTTGTGGGGATGACAACATTTAACAATCCATATTTCATATGTGAAGTACATAGAGTACAACCTGTGAAAGAAAACAAACCTGTCTATATAGAAATCGCCTATATCGTAGCCAGTCTATAGCGGAACTTCTCTATAACGAAATTCGTAAACGAAAGAAATAAAACCATAATCCGGGGGAAATAACATAAAACAATTAGGGGCGTTGTACTAGCTAATAGGACAATTATCTTAAAACTAATGTTTCTAGCAGTACAAAATCAAATTGTTTTCGAATTTTCGATTTCTTAAAGATATTTCGATTTTTCGATTTTATTTTCGAATTTAACGAATATTTTAATTGTTCCTTTTATTGAATAGTAAATACTACTTTTACACCAAGTTTTAAGTTTCTAAGACTACAAGATAAAATTATTTTCAATTTTTGATATTTTCGAATTTTTTTTATAATTTTCTGGATTTCTTAATTTTTTCTTATTTTGTATCCTTTATTACAAATTTCAAGTTCCTAGCGCTACAAAATCGAATTATTTTGAAATTTCCGATCTTTTTCAATTTTTTTAATTCTATTTTCGAATTTATTGTGTTTTAATTTTTCCTTTTTCTGTATCCTAAACAATAAGTTTACGCCGAATTTTAAGTTCTAAAGCTACAAAATCGAATTTTTTTCAATTTTTCGGATTTTCGAATTTTTTTTTTCGAATTTTACAGATTTTTTATTTATTTCTTTTTTTGTATCCTAAATACTACCTTTATTCCAAATTTTAAGTTTCTAGCTTTACAAAATCGAATTATTTTCAAATTTTCATTTTTTTTTTAGATTTTTTTTTTTCAATTTTTGTTGTGTTTTTAATTTTTTCTTTTTCTGAATCCTAAACACTACCTTTACACAAAATTTTCAGTTTCTAAGACTACGAGATCATATTATTTTCATTTTCTCTCTTTTTCTTTGAAATTTTCGATTTTTTTTAACTATCCATATTTTTTAATGTTTCCTTATTTAGTATCTTAAATATTACCTTTATTCCAAATTTCAAGTTTCTAGCGCTATGAAATCTAATTATTTTCAAAATTTCCTTATTTTTCGATTTCTTTCGATTTCTTGATTTTATTTTCGAATTTTATTGAGTTTTTATTTTAACTTATTCTGAATCCTAAACACTGTCTTTACTGCGAATTTTAAATTTCTAAGGCCAAAAGATCAAATTTTTTCATTTTTTTTCAATTTTTTTCCAATTTTTCGAATTTTTGATTTTTTTTTCGAATTTTCTGGATTTTTTAATTTTTTCTTATTTTGCATCCTAAATACTACCTTTATTCCGAATTCCAAGTTTCTAGCGCAACAAAATCGGATTATTTGAAATTTTTCGATTTTTTCAATTTTGCTTTCGATTTTTTTGGTGTTTTTGATGTTTTCTTTTTCTGGATACTAAACACTACCTTCACACCAAATCTTAAGTTTCTAAGACTACAAGATCGTATTATTTTCAATTTTCAATTTTGATGGAATTTGTTGAATTTTCGAATGTTTTTTTTTTCGAATTTTCCAGATTTTATAATTTTTCCTTTCTTTGTATCCTAAACACTACCTTTTTTCCAAATGTCAAGTTTCTAGGGCTACGGGATCAACCTAATCTTTTTGATGACGCGTGAACGAGTGAGTGAGTGAGTGACAAAAAATCGAATGTTTGAGTTCATATATCGTCTGAACTAGAAAAGACAGAAAGTTGTAATTTTAAATTTTGGTTCTGTGTGCCAAATACTCTAGAAAAACAAAGTTTCAAATTTTTGGGATACTCCAGCGCGGAGATATGGGGGGGGGGGGGGGGTCAAAAGTGCCCTGAGTTGCTTCCAGAAAAGTATGCTTACGGCTGTCCTCTCTCGACTTCACTGTAAAAAATGATTGTCAAATTCACTGCATTTATTCCAGTAAATCGCAACGTAATATTTCCGTATGTAAAAATACCGCAAATATAACAGTAGATTTAACCAGCGTTTTCGCTTTCAAAATCCTTTCATGCGAACAACCAATCAGATCACATCATTCATTTTCTAATCGGCGCCTGCGCGCAAAGACATTTTACTAGCATGATTTTCGCAAGGAACTTCTATTCAAAAGTACGTGCTCTTTCCCGCGCGACGGCGAAAGCGAACAAAATGGTGTGTTTCTTGACTTACGCTTAGGAGCCTGCATTGTTTATATATCAGTGTTTAATTACAAATGGTATTTTATATTTGTATTAGATAAACGTAAGCTTCTAATTCTAGTCCAATTATCTAAAATATATATATATATATTATCTAAATTCTTCTCGTCCTTCAGAATTGAAGTGTTTCTTTTTTCAGTACTACAAATATACTCTCTCTATATATAATGTATTTACAAATAGTATTATAATGAATATTTGATGTCTCAGTTTTGCCACATTAAAAAAATTCCTATTAATAAATTCTGAATTCTTATATATATCATATACAAAGCAGTAAAGAAATGTTTTATATGGGATTGAATTTCTATACATAAAATAATGAATTCCAATGTTTTTCAAACAAGCGATGAACTTTATGACTATTCTAATAGTCATCTAAAAATGAAAGTTGATTAAAATCAATGATTTAAAAAAAAATATGGCTTTTAAAATTACAGCAGCTATTGTGATAATTTGTGCGGAAATAGGACTGTTAAAATTACAGAACTTTTTGTGGTAATTTGTACGGAAAAATGGCTGTGAAATTTACTACATTTATAACCGTTGTGATGACGGAAAATATGCGATGAAATTTACATCGATTTTTACTGCTATTTTTACGTAAAAACTGCTGGCAACATTGCTGCCTGCAGTTTTTGCCGTAAATTTGACGGATTTTTTTTTACAGTGTTGGCGGAGGCACTGCCGTGCCTCCAGATCTTGCCAAGGCTGTGGTTTTCCTATTAGACTTAATGTTAGCTATATTCTCCATTTTTCTGCAACTAAATTTCCTTATGCCAATATAGTAATTCATTGATCCGTTTTCTTAGGATCGTTTATGTTCAATTTAGAGATAAATCAGGAGAATCACCATGATTTTATTTAGAAAGGACTATCAAGCCATAACCAACCAGTAATGTCGGGAGGGAGGGAGAGATGTGAAAATTTTTGTGCGACCAACGTCTTTTAACAACAAATATTTCATATATAAATTAAATAGAGTAAAGCCTGTGAAAGAAAATGAACCTGTCTATAAAAAAAAGGTCTATAACGTAGCCAGTCTATAGCGGAACTTTTCTATTACAAAATTCGTAAACAAAAGAAAAGAAAAGCATAATCCGGGGAGAATAACACAAAACAATAACGGAAGGTGTACTAGCTAATAGGACAATTATCTTAAAATCTATCTAAAACAAACTATCCCCATCCTGTGGGATTTGTGTTTCAATGTTTTACTTTATTTAATGCAAAACATAGATTGCATCCGACAACTCATAAAAAAGTCCTCCGGCCTGTACCGGCAGGAAAAGGTAGCTTTCCTATATCTTCGTTTTAAAATTTTAGCTAATGTTACTCGAAAACAGCAAGTTAAAATGCAAAGAAACCGTTTACAAAAGATTCGTTTACACTGAATTTGAATAAGAAATTCGCCAAATTATTGAGCTATAGCCAAGTTGGCTTCATTTATGAAGACTTATTTTTGTCGCCAAATTTGGCGAGATGTCGCCACGTTTGGCGAGAATTTGGCGCTAATGGATATGAATATATAGTTTTATGCGTATGATTGGGAAAATGATTACAACAATGAAAGAAAATAATTTGCGAGAAATCGCGTTCACTAAAACTTATAAATTTATATTAAAATCATTAAAATTACAGACATTACAATATACTTTCGTAAAACATTAAAAACATATTAAAATTGGACGTTTCGGATTTACATGGAAAATCCCTCTTCAACAACAACATTTCACTTAGCGTAAATCATAGTTCAAAAATATCAACAAATAGAAAATGCAACGTATCAAAATTTCGAAGTCAAAGTTACAGTTATAATAACACGGAGTATTCATTCGGGATTGCACCTGCTTGACCATTATTGACCATAAATTTATCGTTGGTTTTTTGTAATGTGCTGTTTTGTTTCAAAATGTCAGCCACCCTAGAATTTCAAACTGCTCTATCTCAGCCAATTTTTAAGATAGAGGTAAAACAAAAAATGCTCTGGAATCCTTGTATCAAGTCCTAACACCTAATTAAAAAATAAACTTGATTTTTTAACTTTTTTGTATATTTATTTTAGTTTTAAAATTTTCCGTGGCCGCCATCTTGAAACAAGATGGCGGACCAAGCTGGCCAACGAACTCGGTCGAGGCATTGGTGAGCTTAATACACACAATTAGTTTCATCCAAATTAATTTATAAATACGAGCGTTATCGTATCAAATTATTTTCATTTTTTCAATTTTTTTCGAATTTTTTTTTTTTTTCGAATTTTTTGGATTTTTTTAATTTTCCTTTTTCTGTATCCTAAATACTACCTTTATTCCTAATTTGAATTTTCTAGCGCAACAAAATCGGATTGTCTTCAAATTTTCGGTTTTTTTCAATTTCTTCGATTTTTTCAATTTTGCTTTCGATTTTTTTGGTGTTTTTGATGTTTTCTTTTTCTGGATGTTAAACACTACCTTCACACCAAATCTTAAGTTTCCAAGACTACAAGATCGTATTATTTTCAATTTTCAATTTTGATGGAATTTGTTGAATTTTCGAATGTTTTTTTTTCGAATTTTCTGGATTTTATAATTTTTTCTTTCTTTGTATCCTAAACACTACCTTTTTTCCAAATGTCAAGTTTCTGGGGCTACGGGATCTACCCAATCTTTTTGATGACGCGTGAACGAGTGAGTAAGAAGTGACAAAAAATCGAATGTTTGAGTTCATATATCGCCTGAACTAGAAAAGACAGAAAGTTGTAATTTTAAATTTTGATCCTGTGGGCCAAATACTCTCTATAATTGAAGTTTAAAATTTTTGGGATACTCCAGCGCGGAGATATGGGGGGGTCAAAAGTGCCCTGAGTTGCTTCCAGAAAAGTATGCTTACGGCTGTCCTCTCTCGACTTGGCGGAGGCACTGCCGTGCCTCCAGAAATTAAATTTGATTATTTAGGTTTTCAGTTTAAGTCAAAATATTTTATGCCCTATAAACTATAAACATTACTGAAATTGCATTTTTAGCAATGTCTACATGGGGTGTCCATTACTGGAAAATGACTAATTAAGCATCCCAGTGTGTGTGTAATGGACACCCCTCTTAAAACCTTAAAAATAAATGAAATCTTATAAATGGCTATTAGTGTATAAAATTCAAAGTTTTCTATTACTAAAAAAACAAAAAGCTTCAAATTTTGCAAGAAAATAAAGAATATATAAATTTATTAAATGAAGCCAAACTCTTAGCATGTTCATTAAGATTTTCACTGAAAAACATTGGAACTTTGAAACATTATTTTCTGCTTCTCGACTGGTTTGATTAAAAGTGTCAACAATAACCCAGATTATAAAACATGCAAGGGGGAGCTATGAAAAAAATAATAAAAGATAAATTTTTATTGGTTATTTTTTTTTATAAACCAAAAGGATTGAAGGGTGTCCATTACTGGCACATCTACCCTATCTATCTATACTAATTAAGCCTTGCGCGGCAGCGCAAGGCTTATTTATTTCCAGTGTGACATCCTAATGTTAATTTAACACAGGAAATCCCATTGAACGAGTTAATTTACTAGAGTTTTTCCCACTTTTTGTACGCGCTTCCACAAATTTTCTTCAAAACACCTAATTCTGTAAAAAAATAAATCCTCCAATCAAAAAACTCTAAATGTAGTAAACGTGGAGTCTTTAAATTAAAGTCCAAATACTGATTAAAGTGATAAAAACATAACACGGAATATTTAAAATAATTAGCTAAAATTTGGCACGCGATGATCGATAGATTGAAGAAGCAATAAAAATAAAAACAAATAATAATTTTTCACGTTTCCCAGTTTTGGCCAATTTAAGCACCTGCTAGCCTTGGACATGCGATCTCGTGGTATATGTTTACAATTTCAAAAATATACGAGAATATTGTATTTATCTTTAAGATCCGAAGATGTCACCAATAGTTGTGAACGATCTACATTAAAAAGGTATTTTAAATATTCCGTGTTATGTTTTTATCACTTTAAGCAGTATTTGGACTTTAATTTAGATGTTACTGTCTTTATCAAAATTGGATGAATGTTCGATATTTACTTATCTAGTGATACTGTGATGTTACGAAATGCGTTTTTAAATTTCTCTACTTTTCTATCTATTTCTTATTTCCAGTGTGACATCCTAATGTTAATTTAACACAGGAAATCCCATTGAACGAGTTAATTTACTAGAGTTTTTCCCACTTTTTGTACGCGCTTCCACAAATTTTCTTCAAAACACCTAATTCTGTAAAAAAATAAATCCTCCAATCAAAAAACTCTAAATGTAGTAAACGTGGAGTCTTTAAATTAAAGTCCAAATACTGATTAAAGTGATAAAAACATAACACGGAATATTTAAAATAATTAGCTAAAATTTGGCACGCGATGATCGATAGATTGAAGAAGCAATAAAAATAAAAACAAATAATAATTTTTCACGTTTCCCAGTTTTGGCCAATTTAAGCACCTGCTAGCCTTGGACATGCGATCTCGTGGTATATGTTTACAATTTCAAAAATATACGAGAATATTGTATTTATCTTTAAGATCCGAAGATGTCACCAATAGTTGTGAACGATCTACATTAAAAAGGTATTTTAAATATTCCGTGTTATGTTTTTATCACTTTAAGCAGTATTTGGACTTTAATTTAGATGTTACTGTCTTTATCAAAATTGGATGAATGTTCGATATTTACTTATCTAGTGATACTGTGATGTTACGAAATGCGTTTTTAAATTTCTCTCTTAATCGATGATTACTAAAATTCAACATGGTGAAAAAATGCAAATTTTCTGGTTGCAAGAGTGATGCACGATACTTTTACAAAGACTATATGCTGGGAGTTTTGTTTTTCCCTTTTCCTAAACCACAGAAAAACTTGAGTAAATGTAACGAATGGCTTTCTGCTTGTGGTATAACAAATAAGGAAAGGGCATGTTTACAAACAAACAGTTCCATCAACCAATCTACCACTGCATTTTTGTCGAAGCTATCATTGCAGGAATCGTCATGGCGACGTAGGCCAATCATATCATAGACCAGTTTAACATAGACCAATCAAATCCCACCATCTCATGTGTATTGTAGGAGCCGTAAAGAACGAACAGGTTTTTCTGCCAAACCAACAGTAGTTTAACCAACAGTGACGTCAGATGCCCTTTCCTTATACAGAAACGATGACTAGAGACTGGTATGTTTGCTCTCGGCATTTCATTGATTTAAATGGCCCAACTGAAGAGTATCCTAACCCTATACAAAGAGTATCTCTGTCTGAACCGTTAAGTGATACATCAAATAAATATTCACGATATTATCGAGGAAATCGTGAAATTATCAAAAATAAAAGAGCCGCATACTATAAAAAATGTAAAAGCCAGATACAGAAGCGTAATACTTCATATTGTTTGCGAAATAAATCAAAGGCTAATAAATATAAGCTAAAATACTGGAAAAAAAATACTCAAATCATAATAGGATTCTCACCTCTAAGAAAATTAATCCTTCAAGATATCGACAGCTTGCTTTAGTGAAAAATCTGCTAGAGAGTTATAAATCAAACATAGCTCAGCAAAGCAGAAGAACAAATATTCAATTTCTAAAAACTCAAATAAAAGCTCAATTACTTGCGCGTAAAGCTATTCATACTAAAAATGTTTTGTATGCAAAGAGTTCATCGGCTTCAGAAAATTTTTCAAACAAATTTCAACAGATGTTATCAAAATCAACTCAAAATATCACTGCAGAAAATTTATGTGAAATTGGTGGCGAAAGAATTCACAACTCCAATGCAGAACCCTATTTTTGGGAAATAGCATATCACCCATTAGTTCACATACATTTAGATCATAATTATAGTAGTCATTCCAATTCTAAAATAGAACATATTCCTTTAGGTGATTTACATTTCGAGAAAAACATTGATGGTCATCATCCCAAAACTCTAATGTAGAAATGTGGACCTCTCTGTAACATTTGAGAGAATTCAGTTCGAAGGTTATTGCATATTCTTCATATATTTGCTTCTTCTCAGGGCAGTTCTACAAAGGAATTATTTTCAAACATAGATTGTTATGAGTATAAATCGTATTACATAAAAGAAGATCAAATGTGTGCTGTTAATGAAATTATTGTTATGAAATTATTGTAACAAATGAAAACGAGATCAATAAATGGACTGTTTGTGACGATAAGAAAATAACAGATCGTACACGTTTTGTAAAAAATCTTGCAGATGTTTACATTTTGCTTCTACAGAAATGTTAAATTAAGAAATTGTCAATATAAGGTAAAATATTTATTCAGCTACAAAAAGAAATATTTTGCTGAAAATTTCATCCTCCATAACTACACATTTTATAACAAAATCAGAATACAGTTGTTTCATATATGCTCATTATTATTTTTTTGCTTCTTATGTGATAAAACAACATAAGATGTTATTAATAGCTTTCACACACGCTTACTAGTGTCTCTTTCCAAAGTGGTTGCAAATGTATTTTACACTATGGCATAAAATTATTTGCAAAAATGAACATGATTCGTTTTATTATTATCATTATAAAGATGAGAAACAATCCGTTAAAGTCCGTTATATACATTTTTTTGTTAAAAATTACTTTTATTATTTTAATTGTTTACAGAATAATCAGTGTTTGAACTGTATATTTCATATTACCAATACTGATTTTGATACGTGCAGTCTTTTACATACTTGCCTCGTTTGAATCTTGTCTGCTTCATATTAAATTGTTATTAAAAAACTTGAGATATTAAAAAAAAGGAACCTGCAAAGCAAATTAAAAAAATAAATTTATTTCCATTTTGTTAAGCCCGAGAAGGGACAGATATTAAAATTATTTTATTTAGTCAATGCTACAATAATGTTGCATTTTTATATTAAATCTTGCTCAGTCTATTTAATCTTAAAAAATTAAATTTAAATTTGAAAAATGATATTAAAGCAACTTTAAAACATTTCATTTAGAAATCTAAATAAATCTTCAACTTTTTTTCAGTTTTACATGCATTATACAAAATTTGTATTGTAGCAAATTCTAACAGACAAGAAACATGAGAAGTTCAAATAATTTTAAAAAGTTGAAGATTTATTTAGATTTCTAAATGAAATGTTTTAAAGTTGCTTTAATATCATGTTTCAAATTTAAATTTAATTTTTTAAGATTAAATAGACTGAGCAAGATTTAATATAAAAATGCAACATTATTGTAGCATTGACTAAATAAAATAATTTTAATATCTGTCCCTTCTCGGGCTTAACAAAATGGAAATAAATTTATTTTTTTAATTTGCTTTGCAGGTTCCTTTTTTTTAATATTATAAAGGAGTAAAAATTGTTTTTTTTTTTTTTTTTGTTTGTTTGTTTCTTTGTAGGAGGTAATCTCTGGAACTACCGAAACGATTTCAAAAGTGATGGTGGCAAATTGGTGGTGACAACCCCTGCTCCAACATAGGCTATATTTTATGTCGGTGCCACTACCCCAGGGGGGTGCAGGAGCGAAAAACGTTCTAAAATTGCGATCTTTTCTATACTGAAGCAGCTAGAAATTTGAAATTTGGCGTTGTAGTTACTTATAAGATGTAAATGCTCTCTAAGAACAACAAAAAAAAAAAAAATCGAAATTTAAAAGGGTGAAATGAGCGAAAAGCGTTCTAAAAACATTCTAAATTACAATTTCTATGGAATCTGTGGAACTACCGAACCGATTTCAAAAGTGATGGTGGCAAATTGATGGTGACAACCCCTGCTCCAATATAGGCTATATTTTATGTCGATGTCACTAACCCCAGGGGGGTGAAGGAGCGAAAAACGTCCTAAAATTGCGATTTTGTTTATACTGAAGGAGCTAGAAATTTGAAATTTGGCATTGTAGTTACTTATAAGATGTAAATGCTCTCTAAGAATAAAATTTAAAAAAAAAATCGAAATTTAAAAGGGTGAAATGAGCGAAAAGCGTTCTAAAAACATTCTAAATTACAATTTCTATGGAATCTCTGGAACTACCGAACCGATTTCAAAAGTGATGGTGGCAAATTGATTGTGACAACCCCTGCTCCAACATAGGATATATTTTTTGTGGGTGCCACTATCCCCAGGGGGAGGGGGTGCAGGAGCGAAAAACGTTCTAAAATTGCGATTTTGTTTATACTGAAGGAGCTAGAAATTTGAAATTTGGCATTGTAGTTACTTATAAGATGTAAATGCTCTCTAAAAACACAAAATTAAAAAAAATTCGAAATTTAAAAGGGTGAAATGAGCGAAAAGCGTTCTAAAAACATTCTAAATTACAATTTCTATGGAATCTCTGGAACTACCGAACCGATTTCAAAAGTGATGGTGGCAAATTGATTGTGACAACCCCTGCTCCAACATAGGATATATTTTTTGTGGGTGCCACTATCCCCAGGGGGGGGGGGAGGGGGTGCAAGAGCGAAAAACGTTCTAAAATTGCGATTTTGTTTATACTGAAGGAGCTAGAAATTTGAAATTTGGCATTGTAGTTACTTATAAAATGTAAATACTCTCTAAGTATAAAATTAAAAAAAAATTCGAAATTTAAAAGTGTGAAATGAGCGAAAAGCGTTCTAAAAACATTCTAAATTACAATTTCTATGGAATCTCTGGAACTACCGAACCGATTTCAAAATTGATGGTGACAACCCCTGCTCCAACATAGGCTATATTTATGTCGGTGTCGCTAACTCAAGAGGGGTGCAGGAGCGAAAAACCTTCGAAAATTGCGATTTTTTTTTTTTTACTGAAGGAACTAGAAATTTGAAATTTGGCTTTGTAGTTACTTATAAAATGTAAATGCTCTCTAAAATCAAAATTTAAAAAAATTGAAATTTAAAAGGGTGAAATGAACGAAAAGCGTTCTAAAAACATTCTAAATTACAATTTCTATGGAATCTCTAGAACTACCGAACCGATTTCAAAAGTGATGGTGGCAAATTGTTGGTGACAAACCCCTGCTTCAACATAGGCTATATTTTATGTCGGTGTCACTAACCCCAGGGGGGGGGGGGTGCAGGAGCGAAAAACGGTCTAAAATTGCGATCTTTTTTATACTGAAGGAGCTAGAAATTTGAAATTTGGCATTGTAGTTACTTATAAGATGTAAATGCTCTCTAAGAATAAAATTTAAAAAAATTCGAAATTTAAAAGGATGAAATCAGCGAAAAGCGTTCTAAAAACTTTCTAAATTACAATTTCTATGGAATCTCTAGAACTACCGAACCGATTTCAAAAGTGATGGTGGCAAATTGGTGGTGACAATCCCTGCTCCAACAGCCTCTTTAATAAAAAACTATGCGTTTCTGACGACTGGGTTTTTCGCTAATTGTTGCCACAGATTAATCTCGGAAAATGAAACATTTGAAGTTACGGAAAAAAAATAGTAGCTCGAAAATTGTTTGTCAGAAATTTGTTAGGCAAACTGCGTTTGAAAGGTAAAAAATTGTATTTTTCTTGATATAAATTTCAAATCTAATGATTATGCCATTTTTCAAATATTGAATTTGAAAAATTACTAAATTTCACGATGGAGTACCATAGCAAAACTTTCATGCGTAAAAAGATAATGATAAGGGCGACGTGTCCTGGAGTTTATATTGGCTATAGCACGAGTCACAAATTATAGTAGCCTTATTATTCTGTTAAAATATAAAAGTGAATTATGAAATGTCAATATTTTGTTGGATTAAAAGTTTGTTATAAGAAATTGACCAGCGTAGCGGGCGTAGCTTGCTAGTATGAAATATGGGTAGAAATGTTTTGCAGCTTGAAAATCCAAAAGAAAAACTGAACCAAGTGCATTAAAATTGACAAATAGGTAAAAAGATTGGTGAGGCCGGGTGATTGCCTGCAGACACTAAAAACTAAGGGGTGGAAAATACGCAATTTTAAAAATATTTTGTTTACTACAATTCCTGTTTTACATCCAGATCCGGCCTTGGAGAGGGCAAGTTGGGAAGATTGCCCGGGACACTAAACCATGAACCTAATAGATTACTTCTTCTGCGTTCATGGTTAGAACACTGCCCCCTTAATACTATTAGTAGTGGTCATAGAACAAGTAAGTCTGCAAATCTGGGGGCTTCAACGTATCAGTTCTGGGGTCGCATTTTTAGTTTCGTTTCGCATTTCATTCATTTCATTTCATCCCATATACCGTATATACTCGTGTATAAGTCGAAGAAGTTTAGACGATATTTGGGAATCGAAAATGGGGGACCGACTTATACGACGAGATAGTAAAAAAAAAAAAAAATCGCAGATTATGGGTGAATGGGCAAGTGTTTTAAGTAATCACATATGGGTCTAAGTTGAAGAGGGAGATAAAAGCGGACAATGGTCATTTCCCTGTGAATGTAAAAAAAAAAAAAAAAAAAAAAAAAAAAAACAATAATGTCCCTGTAATTGTTCTGCACCCATTTTCTCTTGGGATAGAGTCCCCTCCAATACAGGGACATCCCTTTCAACATTTTAACCACCTTTTTAAGAAGAGTTCAATCTGAGAATGTTTCTAGATTTCTCTCCTAAAAGTCCTACAACACAAAGACGTACTATATTTTATCAGTCTAAGAAGTTGTTTGCCCTTGTAAATAAGGCTTGGATAGATTTTGGAAAGAACTTTTTTCTTTTAAGTATCATTAAATTGATATGAATAGGTTTCAAAATAGTTTAAGCTTCTTCGGTTGTACATTATACAGTTTTAAAACGTTGAATAATAATTTAAAAAAATACTAATTTAATGAAAACTAATTTTTTTCAAAATTTTGCTTAAGAATTAGCGGGGGTCGACTTATACACGAGTATATACGGTATTTAGAAACATTCAATCAGTAAGTATATTACTTCAATTAATATTTAAAGTAGATTTGGGAGTTTTAACTCTTAAAATTGTTAAAGGGAAATATGATTGCTCGCAATGGTACTCTAAGATTGTTTTCTGCAAAACTTTTTTTTTTTTTTTATGCCTGCCTCAACACCCGTTTTCTCAGAATTTGACAATTGCAACTCTCTATAATTTTCAGTGTACTAAGTCTATACTACCTGAAATAATTGAATGGGTAATGTCTGGAAAAAGTGCCTATGTTACGAATTTTGGAAAGTTGGTTTTACTGTTGGGAAAGGACCTATGTGGAGTGATTTTTTAGTGTTAAAAATTGCAATTTCATAATATATAAGTTTGTTTACTTTAAATAGGAAAAAAATAAAACAATAAACTAAACATATTATTACCTACCTTACCCCTCCTAACTATCGTTTTTAGGAGCGTTCGCAATTATATAAATACGTAGAACTTATAGTCGTCGTCTGGTCCGTCCGTCTGTCCGCATATAACAGCGCAAAAACTACCCAATCGAATGATTTGACATTTAATATATATATATATATATATGTACTAGCTAACCCGCCCGGCGTTGCCCGGGCCCGAGATAATTACAATCTCAGAGAAAGGCGTTAACCCCCTCCCTCCCCATACCCGCAAATATAATGAATAATTTGTTCAAGAGAACCACCGTCACCTACATTAACGCGATCATTAAAAATAATTACATTTTTCTGATAATTAGAACATAACGAAGACGCTACGCTAAAATAGCCGGCAGATGACACCCCTTCCCGACCTCAATTTCAAATCTATATCTTAATTAGTTACCTAAATTTTTGTTCATTAGTAAAAATTGGCAATTATTTCCTTTCATTTTCGCAAATTAAATGGAGGGATTTGCCCGAGAAACAGATCTCTTTGTAGTTCAGTTTTTAATGAAAGCCGATCCCTGTCTGAAACTTTCTGGGATCGTTTTCACTGGCGCCTGCAGATTTTTGGCAGTTTTTTGCGTAAATTAAAAAAAAATTACCAACCGAATTTTTTAAAAATCACATAGTCAGATACAGAATATTTTTTTTACATATGCTCAGAAATTTTCAAATTGATATCTCAATTAGTTTTCTTAAAATTCGCTAATTAGTTAAATAATTTCGAATTCGTTCATTTCCGGTTGCAAATCCAATGCGCCAGTCCGTTTCTTTCGCCATTTTGATTTAAAAGATGTCATTTTAGAAGCGATGGTTAATGATAATCTAATTAATATCTAGGCTAATTATCAAAATATTAAAATTCTGAGGCTCAGGTGCACATGGCCAGACCTTGGACTATCTACACCTATATTTCCAGACTTCTAGGTGGGCTAGATTTTGCTAGCCATCGCCAACAGACACACAGACACACACACACACAGAGCGAAACTTTCTTTTATTAATATAGATAGATAATCGTCACAGTATTTTGTGCAGTCATTTCAAATTTTATGAAAATCGAATAAAAACTTAAAAAGATATTAGTAAAAGTTTTCTTCTTTCTATTAAATCCTATCCTACGTAATAAATTCAATGATATCCCATGATAGGTAGTGATTCTAGATTGCCGTGGTGATAACGTCCTATTTAAGATGGGGACTTATTATTTCGGTATTACTGAATTTAAAAACCGAATTTGTATACTAAAATTGTTTCATTATGGCAATCCTATAAACTACCGACCGTTTTTTGGATAGATGTTTCCGGAGAAATAGATATTAAATGGAAAAAGAGTCTCAATATGGATTTCAAATTCTGAAATTTTCAAAGTTAGGCTTGAGTTTCCCATTGGAATTTTCAGTCAATGTCAACAAAAGATAACATGTTGCCAACTTAAAATGTATTTATTTTATTACGAAAATGAATCCTATCATATTAACAGACGATATAAATTCATTTTTTCACTGAAATGATAACGATGATTCTTTTTACATTGTCTTGTATTGGATATTTGCGCATAGTATAATTTTAAAATTTTAATGTAACAGAATCGTATTAAATTGTTTGTAAAAGTGTGCTGAAACTTAATTTCATAAAATAAAATTTATGTTTATAATATGAAAATCTGCCCATAAAATAAATTTTGTATTCATGTATTTTTGCCTAAGAGTGCAACAGCCATTGCACCAAGATCTGAATATTTATAAAACTAGTTATAGTACGAACGTACCTCATTTGTCACGTTTGACGTACAATTTCCAATTTGTTTTTAAATTGCTATGCCACTATATGAAAGGAAATAAGTTTTTAAAAAAAAAAGAGTCACAAATGTGACTTAAAGCATCGCTGCCTGATGACGATATAGCTTTAAAACAAGTAGATCGATTTGCGAAATTCCCGTTAATCTCTCACCCCCTCCCCCATCCCCCGGATCACTTTATTGAACGATAGCCCCCTCTCCCCCCTCTCATCTCATTGAGTGTGTGATTGGTGCTAAGTGCGAAACCTGGTCCTCCGTTCCCAATCCGGCGCGTGAATCCCGACATATGGTCGGGATTTGTCATTCAATGCGACACTTTTCCACGGGCGCCCCAGCCCTGGCTTTTTGCCCCCGATTCGAGCGAAGGAGAAAAGGGTTGCCGAGGTGTTCTCATTATCGTCGGGAAAAAGGACGTGAAAGATGATATTTCAGGATGATAAAAGGAAAAAAAAAGGAAATCCATTGAAAAGAAAAAAATAGGCTGTTTATAAAGTATCTATACATAAAAATATAACAAATTAACGCTTTAATTTTTAACGCTTTAATTTTAACGCTTAGACGACTGTAAGACAGAGAAGTACTCCAATTTAGATAATTGCATAAGTGGAGTTTTTGAAAAATAATTAAATTAAATTGATTTTTTTTTCTCATTGTTTTTATTTGCTAAGTTTAATTTTAGTCGACTTTATAACGTCGATACCATTATATAGCAAGATGTTAGAGAATTAAAATTGATTTTTCTGTGAGAACCATGCCCATTTTTCAAATATAGGTGTGATGGGTTCAACACAATTACTTACACTATTTAAATTACTATATCAGAATAATATCAGAAGAAAGTTTTGGGATGACCACAGCGTATTAGTTTGATTTTTGGTTGCAGTTCTAAGGACACTTTCATTTTTATGGATTCAACCAACCATCCCCCCCCCCCCCTCTCCAAAAAAATAAAAATAAATAAATAAATAAAAGTATCCTAAGAACAAAACTGAACTGCAACAAAATAATTCTCCAATGTAAAAAGATACAACGTTAAACATTGACCTCAAATATCTTATGCAAAAATAATCATTTAAAAATATTGAAATGCAAGCGAGAAATTTGTAAAGAACGCCTCCGTTTGTTTGTTTTAGGGGCTACTTCACTCACGCGAAAACACCCGCTCGCTAATGTTAATCCTATTAGGAGAAAGTTTTTACAATATCTCGTCCGCATTTCAGTATTTTTAAATTATCTTTGCATTGCATAGTTGAGATCGACCTCTATGCAGGCCTTATATATATATATATATATATATATATATATATATATATATATACTTTTTAACACTTTCCAACCTAGTTGAAAAGTGTTTATGATTTCGGTTTGTCTCTCCGTCTGTCCGTGTTCTAAATCCCGTAAATATGCTCGGATTGCCCTGAAATTTTTGTATGTATTGTCGTTTACTATAGCATGTTCCTTACTTCAACTGAAGTATGTAGCACTTATAGTTTTTTTACAGGGATAGTCAAAAGTATTCCGTTACATTACAGTCAATGGGTAATAATCGTTTCAAGTGCATTTTGATGACGCTACGTCATTTAAAACATAATGAAATTGATAAACTATTATGAAGCGCGTTAAAAAAGGCTTTTTTCTAGAATATGGGGTGCAAAGCATTTATTATTCATTTACAGGATCAAACAAAAGAATTCTGTTACACATCGTTCTATGGGGAAAAATCGTTTGCAGTGTAATTTAGTGATGTTTCACTATTTCAAACATAATGAAAATTATATGCATTACTGAGATGCACTATAAACTGCTCTCTTGTGTGCATTGCGTTTATTTACAGGGACACACAAAGGATATTGGTTACAGTACATGTGCGATATTGACAGTCTATGTGTGATAAGTGCGTTTTCAACTTTGGTTTACGTTTTTAAGTTTAAAGAAATTTTTTCATATAGCACGTGTGTGTTTATAAACTTGGTTGATCATATACAGGGCTACGCAAGGGAATTTGTAAGTATTACAGACTATGGGAGTGAATTGCTTAAGGGTAGTTTTGAATTGTGTTTACGCATTTTCCTGCTGAACTATATTTAGTAGACTAACAGAAGTTTGTGGAATATAAATAAATTCATATACAGGGCTTCGCAAAGAAAAATATACATTATCGTTTACGCTTGGTAATTGCTGCGAGTGAGTTTTAAGTTGCCTTTTAGCTTAATATATGGTGTGTACAAAAGTCTGCAGATAATATACAGGGCTGTACAAAAGATTTCGAGTGCATTTCCATCGATAGTCGAAAATTGCTAAATGTATTTTAACTGAACTATAAATTTTATCATACTATATATATATCCACATCTATTGATCCTATACAGGGCTGCACAAAATAATTCGACTACTTTTTTGACACTGGAAGGTAATTTCGAAAATTGTATTTTTCAATGTGTTAATATGTTTTCTAAACTGTTTACTTACATATCTTCTTTCACCTTATTTAACGGTGAAGTTTCGTTACAGTATTCTGGTTGTGTTGGAAAGTGTTTCATAATCTATGCTTGACGCATGATTTTTCGTTTTTGTTTAATTTTGTTTGCAGGTTTTTTCATGAGGATACTTTCATTTTCGAAACCTGTTCCGAAAGTGAAAGTATATCTTAATTAAAAAAAAAAAAAAAACTTGTTAATAAAATTGAAAAAAAGTAAAAGAGGGCCTGCATAAAGATCGATCTCAACTATGCAATGCAAAAACAGTCATTTAAAAATACTGAAGTGCGAACGAAATATTGTAAAAACTTTCTCCCATAGGATTAACATTAGTGAGCGGGTGTTTTCGCGTGAGTGAAGTAGCCTCTTAACATTAGCTTGAGAATTTTTATGCTGTCTCCCCTGCCCTAATTTAAACCTATAAGACGACTAATCTCTCTCCGGGAAGACAATGTCATTCAATTAACACCAACGCCAAGATGTCAGAAAGAAAGTAAAATTGAATCAAAAAATTGAGGGCGTGACGGGAAAAGCAGATCGATCGAATTGACCAATGACGGAGCTCGAACAGGTGCGCTTTTCTCCCACGGGAGAGGAGGGCAGGATTTTGCCCGGTTTGCTTGGCCTCTTGACAGGGAGCAAACGACCGCAAAAGTGGAGGAGGGGGGTGAGAATCAGATAAGCCCCGGGAATAAAGAAAATCTTGTGAATTTTCCAACTTTGCAATGACGGGTTTTTCATCTTTTTTTTATGATATTAGGAAAAACATTTTTAAGTGGAGCATCATTATTTTCATTTATTCACACACATACAAAAAAATAAATAAAATAAAATAAATAAATAAATAAAAGTATTGTTGTAATCTGCGAATGAAAAAATATTTTTGAAGAATATGTGATCTGTGTTGAAGCCAATGAAAAGAAAAAACGCAAATAAGCCAGATTAATTTAGTATACAAGTGTTAGGTATGACAATAAGAGACCTTAGGTGAATGAAAAGTTTAAAAAAATCAAAATTTCGGAACTGTGTTTTATATTTACATATAATTATGATAAAATTTAAAGAACAGTTGATTGTTTTAAGGGGTACGGCAATTAAAAAATAACTGATTCTTATTTTTTATTTTTTTTTATTTCTCTCTCACTCTCTCTCTCTCTTTTTTTTTCTGAAAACTACACATTGGAATGAAAATAGGTTTGAAGGTATTTTACATAACAACACCATTATATTTTTAACATCTTTAACATCATTACATTAAAGAAAAAATTAAAATCAAAATGGGTGGAGCTGTGACGAAGTGATGACGACAAAATGTATCCCTCCGCGGCTTGCAGGGTGCTCCTCAAATGAACTTGGGACATAAATTGGCCTATATTAAGCTTGAGTTTATCTTGCTCAACAGGTGGCGCTGTTGTGCTGGTGCTTTCCATGAACACTTCCCCGAAGCCATTTTCAAGACAAATGAGAACATTTTTATTTGTCTTGAAAAAAGGCTTCAGTGAAGCAGAAACATATAAGACAGTTTGCATATAAAACTTGTTTACTGTTTTATTTAACATCTTTTAGCAGCTAATGAAATATGTTCTGGTAGTGTTAGAAAATGTTTCAGAATGTATGCGTAACGCGTGATTTTTCATTCTTGTTTTTTGCACTTTTGTTTTTGCTACTGAAACCAGTCTGCAATTATTGCTGGTGCTCCGAAGACTGTTCTCTATATATTACCTTTTTTTAATTACAAATTTCTTTTGAGAAAAATAAAATATGAATGAATACTTTCACAGCCTGCACGCCGGAAGCCGCAGATTCCAACACTGAACTCTAATACAATATTTGGTCTGCACACAGCATCGACCAAACTCCAATCTGAACTGTAAAAAATAGTCTCCCCTTTCTCACTCCCAATCTACGGGGCCTCTTTCCATATTTCTACGAGTCCCCCCACGTACCACTATTGCACTCCGGTGACAGTCTATTCCTCTTGTCTTCATTAGAGCTCCTATAATACAGGCTGATGCATCCTCGCAGATTTGGGTCTCAAATTGAAGTTCAGTCTAAAAACCAAGCTAATCAGAACCGGTTCAGCCAATCAGAACCGAGTCTTAGGCAACCCCAACTCCGGCTGCGGTAGATTGATGCTGAACTGAGCACGAATAATCCGAAACAAAATGGATATGCGTCAGCTCCTATTATAGGAGTCTTAGTCTTCATAAAATTCCTTTCTGCTGTAAAGGACACTCTTTTGTTGTTCTCCGCATTCCAGGGGATTTTAACCCGCTTAGAATTTCTTTTTAAAAGATCTAGTTAAACCCTGCAGATAATGGAATGTGTCTTTAACCAAGTAGCATACGAAAAACCATACAATATATGATACAAAATAAAGTTAATTATATATAAAATATACATCTCATTGACGTCAAAAGCATAGAAACCTGACAAATACGGAAACATTTTCATGTTCGACGAGCATGTTCAAAAGACAAACATGCTAAATTAACAGCGTAAACATTATTTTTCTATTATACTTCTTCATCATGCATAAGTCCTGTTATTACGCAACTGAAAAAGTTTAATTGAGAGTTCACATAATCCGAAAAATTGATATTTCTAGTCGGTACCACGTGGAGAAAACTGATTAATACACTTTAACTCTTTCACGGGCAAAGTTACTTCTATTCGTAAAATGCTGAAATGATTGAATGACACCAGAAATAAGCAAATTTATTTTAAGATAAGTAAAAGCCTTTTTTTTTCACGTACTTAATAAAAGAAAAATTTTCATTTCAAAATGTGGATTTTAGAGATTAAAACTAAGTGGTCCAAAAATTACCACCGCCTTTTAAGGGGTTAAGAACTACTTCGTATAACGTTTCCGAAAATTATACAGACAGCAAAAGAGGGTTTTGTTTCAGAATGAATGTTTCTTTAAATGTCGGACGCATCTATTGATATCTGAAGATGAAGGGGTATACTTTTCAGAACCGTGGGTAACTAAGAAGAGGTTATATTATACTTTCGTAAACTTTCTTATTAGATCAAGAAATATTTCGCCTTTTAAGAGTTATATATACCTCAAAAGGAAAAAAAAAGAACGGAACTTCGCTTTGTTGTCCGTCTGTTTCTTAAGTCTTTTTTTTCTCCAGAAACGGCCGAGGGTATCAAGTTTAAATTAATATCAAATAATAAGGTTCATGGTCCCATTGTTGTGTAAAAATTTCGACCTTCAAACTTAATATGCAATAAAAAGTTACGGCCTTAAAACAACGCTTATAATGGAAATTCCGGTTATGAAAAATCGCGCAATAAATCGACTATAAATTAAGGATTTTAGGATTTTTTTTTTCTTTACGTGTGCTATAAGGCCTTCCTTCATGCATAATTTTAGGTTCTATGTCAATGGGAAGCCCCCTAAACCTTTAGGATGCTTCCCGCTGACCTAGAATCTTAAAATTTGGCACAAAGGAAGGTCTTATAGTACATTTAAAGGAAAAAATAAAAAAGTCATTAATTTATATTTCTATGTCGATTTATTACGTGACAAACTCGTGAATTTCCATAATCGGACTAACGCCAAATTGTTCCATAAACGAATTTTTTTTTATGAGTTTTATTGAACGTGGGTTTTCGCAATAATTTATTTTCATTGTTGTAACCATTGTGCCAACTCTCATACGCTTAAAAGTATATAAGTCATATCCGCCAACATCGAATTCTCGCTAAGCTTGGCGATACTTGGTGAAATTTTTCCAAATTTCCCATTAGAGGTAGGATGATGGCGATTGACAAAATTCCTTAAAATTCCCATTCAAATTCAATATTGCCGAAAACTGTGAATCTTCTATGATCGGATTCCACGCATTTTATAGCTTCGTGTGTTTGAGTCTTTTTCACAGTTATAGCCTATCAGGAAATGAGTGAAAAATCGATTACAAAAGTACATACAAAAACCAAGTTAAGTAGAAGAGTGTAAATAAATAACTTACAGCTTTACTACGATACCGCAATTTCAAGAAACATCAAGGTCTAAGTAAGCGGTTCTTTTTCTTTTTTTTTTCGTAAATTTGTCAAGGACTAGGTTTTTACTAACCTTTACAGTAATAGGACATAACGGTACGGAATCCACAGGGTACTTGGGGGGTAGAGCCTGTACAACCAAGCGGTACAGACTGTTTCTTTCTTTCTTTCTTTCTTTTTAATAACAGTATATGATAAATACGCGAGAAAATACGGTATTTATTGTCTTACACTGACTTACCTTCTTTCCTCATGCATACGCTAAGACACTTCTTGAGCCGGCACGCTTGGCACTGGTTCCTCCGTGCCACATCCACCACGCATCGCCCTTGTTCTTTGCACGTGTACTCCAGGTTGCGACGGACGCTGCGCTTGAAGAAACCGCGGCACCCGTCGCAAGACGGCACGCCGTAGTGCCTGCCCGAGGCCCGATCGCCGCACACGCGGCACAACACCTCGACTTTGTTGCCGCCAGACAGGGATTCTGACGAAGGAGGTGGTGCCATCAATGAAAACGATGATGATGACAGACCTAAGAAAGAAGAGAAGAAAAACTTAAGGAGAATGGAAAATGATGATTATTATGATAGGATGAAGGTAAATTAGTGTCACGTTCTTACATTCATATGAAATCATTAAAATACTATTTGTAACTTGATATTTGGATTTTCCTAGTTTTCCTGTACATGATAGTCTGTAAAAAAAAGAGACAAATATTTCTTAATCTTGGGAAAATATTATATAACCTAGACCTAGAGCATTAGTAGAGCCCGAGTCTGCACGAGCCAGACTCGGGCCAATTTTTATTCACGAGACACATTTTTCTGAATGCTCGGTCTCGGGGCTTACTTTTTTCCTCAGGCTCGAGCCGTACCTGGCCGGGACAAACTTCTTTTTTCCGGGTTGAGCCGGGTCTGGACTTCATTCTTCCTAGAGGTAGGTCTGCACGGGCCGAAATTTCCAATCCCGGTCCCGACACAGCCCGTATGAAAGACATTGGTCTACGGCTCATGCAAAAATCAGTAAAATTTGGCCAGGAACAACAATTTTTGAAAAAAAAAAAAACATTTTATTTTTTAAATCGCCATTATTCTGTACAACTAAAATTTTAAATTTATTCTTTTTAAAGAATATTTCTAGGCAATAAAATAAAAGTACCGTAAAACTTGTGAAAAGGAACACGTCAATGACGGAATACTGATCTTGAACGTACAAATTTGTCGATCGATGTAAAATGAATATATAATAATACGTGCAAAAAATATATATAATACATTTAGAAGAGACGAAGTACCTGCAAAGAAGGGAACCTATGTCTATGACGGAGTTTACTTCTCTCCTATGCGTTTCCGTCTTAGAAGATTTTACCGTATAGCATTTTCTTCAGATTTTTAAGTCTCCAAGCCATGGAATACGGATTAAGGAGATTAATGACAACTCAGACACTCACATACAAGTAGATATTCATTATATATATATATATATATATATATATATATATAGTTTACATGGGCACAAGCAGAAATAAATCTAGGTAAGGGCCAGTATTTTGGAATGGATGTGCCTGTACTTTGCAGCCCAAGCTTCTTTAAAAATGAAGAATGTAAACATGAAAAAAAAGAGCTAAAATAAGCATTTATTGTCAGAACTCCTCGTACAATCAATTTTTAACCGTATCCAGCGTAAAAATCTATGTTTTCAGTCGGGCTGAAGTTTTAGTTTTTATACTGGAACGGGGCGAAAATTTTACTTTTGTACCAAACTGGGCTGGACGAAAAAAAAATCCACGGGTCGACCCGGGCCTAGAAATTTCAGTCCGTGCAGATCCCTGTAATAACTACGGACGAAAATTTACAATAGCCTCTTCAGAGTTACTCACGAAACCGAAAAGCGTTTTTTATCCTTAGGTGCCTCAAAAACCAATATATTTTCGAGATTTAAAGAAGCATTTATGAAAACGAAGTTTCTTTTGCTGCCACTTGTTTTCGGAACCGCGTTTCCAAGTAGTTTTTATGGTGTATTAATCCATTTTGTCAACCCAGATTATAGGTTTTTCAGATTTTATCCATCCTCAAGTAAACATTTTCATGTTCAACAAACACATTTTACAGTCAAACATGATAAGTTAACAGCATTAGCATTCATATTAAGATTAATATTATTGTATTACATGTGACTCCTGACTCCGCTGTAGTTTTTTAAAACTCACCGCCATTCTATCTTGGTCGCGTGCGGAGACGCAAGCATACTTTACACGGATTAAACATTTAAATCAGTTTTTAATCTTTTTTAATTTGGCACTGATGATGGAGCTTTAGAGGCTCCAAAACAGCTGTTTGTCATTTTATATATTTTTATTTGTGCTATTTTTACGTTGATCATTTATTTTAATATAACGGCACAAAGTTCAATCTACCTAATTTAACTATGTAGTTAGTATATATACAAGTCTATAGATCCTACACAGGGCTGCGCAAAAGAATTCTGATACTTTTCCGACTATTGGCGGTAATTCCTCGCATTGTGTTTTCAAATGCGTTATGCGTTTTCCAAATTGTCTACTTAGGCATGGGAGGAGCTAGTTGAGCTTAAGCCGAAAGGTAGGCTTTCCCGCCCGGTTTGACTTAGACTTTGTCTACTTCGACATCATCTTTCACCCTACTAAACTGTGAAGTTTCGTTACAGTAATTCTGAATGTGTCGGAAAGTGTTTTACAATCTATGCTTAACGCATGATTTTTCTTTCTTGTTTTAAATTGTCTACATCAATTTATTTTTCTCTTTATTACAATTCAATACTTAATGAGTTTGTTATTTTTAACTTGAGCTTAGCTTTTTAAATCTTATTTATTAATTTATTTGTTTATTTGGAATATTTGGAAATTCGTTTTCAAGAAATAACCAAAAGTTAATAATCCAATCTTTAAAACCCTCTAAGTCTCTGGAGGCTTTCCTGCATTTTCTTAAAAATATTTGTAAAACTTAAAAAAAAATTAAATTTTCTTTCCCCGTTTGTTTCTAAAATACACTTCATATTTGTTTATTTTACATATATCTTAAAATACAATTTTGTTTAAAAAAAAATGTCTAGAGCCGATTTAACTTGTTTTTGGGAAACGGAAAAATTCGGGCAAAACGCTAAGAGGGTTAAAATGTTTCGCCCCACACCTGTTGAAAACCTCTGAATGCAGATTCGCTCTTGGAAGTTGTTTCCGTAGAGATATATGTACCCTTGCTGTAAAGAGGGTTTTACAGGCATTTGGAAGACCCGATCAGTCTTTCAAAAGCTCCTTCAAGTAAGTTCTTCCTAAAAAAAGGAAACAGAAAGCTTTCACCGGTACAACCAAGTAATAATTTTTGCAGTTGGCTTTTTCAAATAATATAGTAATATTTTTTCGTTCTTCGTATCTTATTTCCTGTAAGTTTATTACAAAAAAAGGTATTTTTGAACTCCGCGTTATCCTTTATCCAGAGTGATAATACAAGGAGCAATGCCTCAAAAAAGTATGTTTTTCATTGTCGTTATTAAACAGGTCTTTCCTTTTCTTTTTATTCAGAATATAAAGCACTTTTAATAGTAATTTTTAAAAAATAAAGCAGTGTTTTGGTTATAAATGATCACTCGTTTGCATTTGTCACAGTGAAAAGACTTGCATTCGAACAACAAAATGTCAAGTAAAAATCAAGCAAATTGTGTAAACAGATTTATTTTTCAATTTTATTCTGTATATAATAGACTAGTATTACTTACAGAACAAATAATACTAGTCGTTGGGGGCCACCGTAATACTTACCCATCATGGATATGCATAACATAAAATATGAAAATTAAACATGTGTAAACTACTTATAAAATGCATTGCAATTCGAATAAAATACTGGCTTGATGACGTCCTAAACTTTAAATGCTGTACTACTAAGAGAAACATCCTTATAACTCTAAAAATGATAATCCTATTAACTAACGATTCACTGCGTCGGATGAAGCGTCTCATTTCCAATTAAAATATATCTTTGAATTGAAAGTTGAATGAAATACAGGGTCACGAAAAATCGAAGAGTGTCGAAAATAGGATTATAAATATATCTCGGCAACTCATGATCCGATGGACTTTATTCTTTATGCAAAAATTATGTTTTTTTATTGTCTTTTAGATCTACTCCTTAAAATAAATAATTTCGAAAAATTTTATATACCTTTTATCAGAACGAATATTTCGAGAATCCGAAAAGAATAGTTTCGGATAATAGAAGTTACTGAAATTCAATAGGCTTCTTCTCATTATTACATAATAAGTACATGCCGAATTTCAAGTCTCCGGAGATAGAGTGTTTACAGACACACACAGAGACAGACGGACGGCAATTTTTTTTTTTCTAAAAATATATTTTTCGGAATCTCCAGTGTCTAAAAGGTGTAAATCCGTCAATTTTTTTTTTTTTTAAATTTTTAAAACGATTGCAAGACTTACCCTATACTACGTATGATGGGTAAGTAAAATCAAGAAAATTGTATAAACAGATTTAATCTTCGCTTCTTTTTTTTCTATTACGCAATGCATAATGTGTATTTTTCCCTTTGTACAAAATTGTTTGTCGTGAATGTACAGCCTTGAGCAAGATTATTGAGCATAGCCATATTTTTTCATTTTAAAATAACCAAAGCAACCTATCTGGGCTTCCCTGGTTACAGAACATTTTGTACGGGTGGCGTTACAGAACAAATATAAAAACAATTTTTAATTGAAGACTCTAATAGATGTTTTATACAGGATGTACTAAAAAATGTATATACAATTTAACGGGTCATAACTTCAAATGTTATTATATTTCAAATAACGTAGAGAGTCAAAATACGTCCATTAGAATTAACTTTTAAATATACACTAAAACACTTTTATTTTGCTTAAAAGACGTCAAACATAAACATTAAAGATGTTAAAATTTAAAATTTAAAATTTACATGTTTCGATTTGTTCATCAAATCGTCGTCAGAATATATATAAACACAAATACAATGTACATAAAAACGCGAGATTAAATTAATTAAAAATTGAATCGCTTTATCCGTCAATTGATACAGGTGAAGTGGCTAAGAGAATCGAGTGTTTTATTGACAATGTAGAAGAATTCGATGTACCCATGAAGAACACCTTGAAGAGTGGTCTGAACTTAATCATTAACAGTAACTTTTTTATTTTTGACAATATTATTTATGAACAGTCATGTGGTGCACCAATGGAGTCCCCAGTGTTGGGCCTTCTTGCCCAGTTCAAATTACGCCCCCTTGAATCTAAAATTTTTTGCACATTTAAATTACTACCTTTAATATGGCTTCGATATGTAGATGATATTTTTATTGTTTGGAGAGGAGGAGGTGTTAGTTTATCGGCGTTCGTTCAGATTTACATTTGAACTGGAGAAAGATGGGAGATTGCCTTTTTTAGATGTAGAGTTAAAGAGAGAGGGAAATGTGTTGGTTCGTTCTGTTTACAGGAAACCAATAGTTAATTTAAATATCATACCTTTTGATGCGTGCACTCCATATTCTTACAAGTTATCCACCTTCAGGTTCCTAATTAACAGAGCATTCAGGGTTTCTTCTGCTGAAAATTTGAGGGGGTGATTTAGATAAAATTAGACTTATCGCTATTGACAACGGATATCGCGTGAATTCAGTTAATAAATTAATTCAGTCCTTTATCACTAAAAGGAACAAAGGTATGGGGAAAAATAAGGGAGATAGTGATGTTAAGTTGAAGAGAGTGGTTATGAGTTATTATCCGGGTTTATTTGAGTTTATAAAATTTCCTTTAAAATCATTTGGTTTGAGTTTAGTCGCGAGGGCTCCCCCGAAGTTAAAGACAGTTTTGAGCACGAGAATTGATCCTGTCAGTAAGGGTAACCTTTCGGGTGTTTATGTTATTCCATTTATTAGGGAGGGGGGGTGTTAGAAATTATTATGTTGGTATGACACAGAGGAAATTCAATGTTAGATGTAAGGAGCATATCGCAGATATTAAGTATGAGAAAGAGAATACTGCTTTATCAAGGTTAAATAATAGAGAGAGTATCAACATCCTATTTAATGAAGCTAAATTGATTTATTGTTCCAGTTTTTATTTTCAACTTTTTGTGAGGGAATCTATTGAAATATATTTAAGAAGCTCGAAAGCATGTAATGATACGTTGTCATTTAATATTCCGAAAATTTGGGTTGAGTGGTTGAATAATAGTGGGATGCGGTCTGTAGATGAATCTAAAAGCGGTGTTAAAATTAAAATTAAAAGTATAGAGGGCGTTGTACCTCTTTCACATAGTGACTGTTCAGACTCTCTGGTTTTTAATTTTTAATTAATTTAATCTCGCGTTTTTATGTACATTGTACTTGTGTTTATATATATTCTGATGACGATTTGATGAACAAATCGAAACATGTAAATTTTAAATTTTAAATTTTAACATCTTTAATGTTTATGTTTGACGTCTTTTAAGCAAAATAAAAGTGTTTTAGTGTATATTTAACGGGTCATAACTTTCTGATTTTTGTTTCTTTTCAGGGTGTAATTAATTGAAAATAATGAGTGAATCAAGATTAACTTTTGAAAAAATAAAATATTTTAAAATGCTATATGAAGTTTGAAAATGTACCAAAAGTATAAAGACAATATCGCAGAGAGTATCAAGTAGATCCACCTAGCGCGACTTACATTTAATCGGGTAAAAAATAAGTTGTGAACGACGACGCTGAAGAACTAAAATCCGCAATTGGGCACGAATGAGCAATTAAAATAATAAAAATATATTTTATTTTTTGTTAAAACCATTAAATTAAAAAATTATACGTAGCTTTTGCATTTATTTTTAATTAACGCATGTTAGAATTTTTAAAGCAAATAGTTAAATTAAGAGGGTTAATTAAAAGTTGAGTTGTTAGTTTGCTGACTTTTTTTTTTTTTACCAGTATAATTGTTTATGTTAACATTCGTGTTTATTTATATTTAGAAACAATCTAAATCATTAACTGAGATATTGAATAGAGGAAGTGCAATCTCCTCTAATTATGAACATCCAATTTCATTCCGCACACACAACTGATTTCTGAATTACTTGCAATAGGTAATGAATGACTGTACTTCCCACGCGCCAGAACTTTCCTAGGTTTTTCCAATTAATTTACTTTATTTGTGTTTTTCCTAAGTGGAAGAAAATACAGAAGGACATTTTTTTCCTCTCTCTTAGACTCAGACTTGAATTCGCAACCGGACAGTGTGGAAGTCCGTTTACAATCGCACAGAGACTTATGCTGTCTCTCACCCGCACCAGAAATACCATCTGTTTTATGCTCTGGATTATTATACTCTTTGAAAGAGTATCTACTCATCTCACCATACCTTGTTGTGTACACAATTATTAATTTTAAATAGATATTGTGCATGTGGATGTGACACACCTTATTTTTTGTCTACACACATTTACACTTATGGATACAAACCCCAACAATAATTCATAATTGTATGCAGTTACACATTTGTATTGAATAATTACTTTTAAAGATATCAGGGCACTCAATCCGAACTTCCCGGGTTACAGAACATATATACTACTGTGATGTATATCCGGTATAGTATATACTGGATAGTATATCCGGTGTAGTGAACATAGCTTAAAATATATTTTAATTGAAAACTATAATAGATTTTTTAATATTTAATATATATTTAATATACACTGTTAAAAATAATCTGAAATTCACTGTTATTTTTTTTCCTGAATTTCACAGAAAAAGTCCCTTTTCACGACAAAATGACATTTTCCGTTAAAAAACAGAAAATTTCCTCATATTTTCTGAAAACAACGGAACGGACGGAGACGAAAGGGGCCAACGGAGATATTCCGTTATCTGCTGCATATTTATTTTCAATGATTAAAAATCTTAAATGTTGTTGCACAGAAAAGCTAAAAATTCAATAAGTTAAAATTTCAAATTTATTTAAAACAACAACAACAAAATAGTGCTTTCGAATTTAAAAAAAAAACCATTCTTTTAAAATTATTTACAATTTATTTTTTAAAGTTATAAAAAAATATTCGCACTTAAAATATATTCTAAACAAACATATTTATAAACAGATATATATATATATAAATATATATATATATATATATACAATACCATAATGTATAAGAAAAAATATCAAAATGAATTGTTAAGATTCAAGATGAAAAGATATCATAAATAAGACATCATTTTATATTGTATTTTATTTTTTATTTTATCACTGATTTGAATCATTGTATTTGAGATGTAGTCCTAATATCATATTTTTTAGCAATATATGGCTAATATGATGATGAAACATCTCATTTCATTTTATTTGTGGTATTTAGGCAATTGGGACTTGATAATTCTGTCTAAATTCCACAAATTTCATTTCATTTAATTCATTTAATTCCATATATTCAAATTTTTATTTAATTTCTTATTCTTTCAATGTTTTTGATTCCATATTCAGTGTGTTGGGGAATCTTTTATTGTCAACTAATTATTTCATACTTAATTAAATAAATGTTCAAGTTGGTGTTATGATAATGTTTCATTTATGGTTATATATATATATAATGTTTCATTTATGGTTTTATATATATATATATATATAATGTTTCATTTATGGTTATATATATATATATATATATATATATATATATATATAACCATAAATGAAACATTATCATAACACTAACTGATACAATGAAATAATAATTAAGTATGTAATAATTAGATGACAATGAAAGATTCCCCAGCACACTGAATATGGAAACAAAAACATATTAAAAGAATAAGAAATTAAAAATTGAATAAATGGAATTAATGAAGGAAATGAAATAAAATTTGTGGAATTTAGACAGAATTATCAAGTCCCAAATGCCGAAATACCACAAATAAAATGAAATGAGATATTTCATCATCATATTAGCCATACATTGCTAAAGAATATGATTTTGGGACTACGTCTCATAAACAATGAAGCAAACCTGTGGTAAAATAAAAAATAAAATACAATATTAAAAAGGAAAGAAGCCAAACTTAAAATATACAGAGAAATCATTAAATAAAGTCAGAAAGTATAAAATCCATAATGATTAAAAAAGATACCTGTGCTCCACAAGAACCAGCATGAAACACAACATAACTAGGGAATGAATTGCGAAAAAAAAAATCATTACATGTTGCCAATTTTAGAAATATAAAATGCTTTACAATGTTGCCATAAATAATATTAGAATAATATGAAAAATGCAAAGCAAACAAGAACATTAGTGCTGCTATCTATTGGTAAAAGTGAATATAATCTGAATAGAAAGTATTGGATGGAAATTAATGTTTAATAATTAAACCAAATTACTATCTTAAATGATAGCAATTAGTAAAATAATAAATAAATGAAGTTAACTAATAAATAGAATATCGAATTACAATAAAGTAATGGATGTATTAATGAATAATTCTATGTTAAAAATAAGTAGTAAGATGGAAAAATTAATAATTAAAGCAACATAAAAATATGTACCAATAAATGACAAAAACGATTAAATAACTGTGCAAAAATGCAACAACACATAAATTAAATTAAAATAAAATACTAAATATTTGAATTAAGATACAAAGAATTTAAATTAATATTAATTAAATATTGGAATGAATTAGTCACATACAATGTTTCTTCATACAAAGTTAAAAAAATTATAAACACTTAATATAAGTTGTAAGGGTAGAAAGTTTAATAAAAATTAAAACATATTATATTAAACACTGTAGAAAAGTATACATTATATTAGAAGTTAATATGATATTGTCCACCGTAGGTATTAATCCAAATCATTAGAACAAAAACATTCTTAATATTAATGAATATAAATTTATTTAAATAAATTAAATAATGAATATGTAAATTTAACTAAATTAATATACATATTAAAAAAAATCAAATCGCAGTCCATTATAAAATGTGTAATATCAAACAATTGTGTAAATCAAAATGCCCCCATTTTTTTTAATAATATAAATTAACCATGCGTATTTTTCCATACAACTCCGCCACACACCTCCTCAATCCAACGTCTACCCACCCAACCGTCCTGTTAATATATATATATATATATATATTAATAAGATTATATGATTTTTTATACATTTTTTAAACGCATGTGTTAATTTGGTTGTAAAGATCATATAAGAATTAACTGTATATTAAGGAATATATGAGTTTTTTTGGAAAACCATGTTGTAATGCATCATAGATAAGTTTTTTAATATTGTTGTTAATTAGTTGAGAAGAACATAAACTTTTTATCTTATAAATATGATTAAGGAGTATATTACGATATACAGAGTTATGTAGACATGATTTAAAATTAGTAAATGAATTAACTTTAAATTTAAATTCTTTACGTTTGTCAAATAGATCAATTATTGTTTTGTTTTCTTTAAGATCTAAAAAGTTAATAGTATTGTTAGAAAGGAGGTTTTCCGTCAATTTTAAATTAGTAGGATAATCAACTGGAAATATAGAAATATTAGTGTGATCAGTGGCAATTAAAATTATGCCATCAATATACGATATAAATGTATATTACTGTTAATAAAAGTACGTCCATAATGATACAAGTATAAGTCTGAAAGTATACTAGATGTGCATCCCCCTTGTGGTATACCGACTTTCTGTAAATATAACGTGTTATCGTGCATTATATAATTATTATATATAATAAAATTTGTTAAAGTTTTAAAATAAGCTGTATCTATATGAATTGGTAAATTAAGTGAATGATGATACTTATTAAATAATGCATTTATAATATTATGTAGATCTAATAAATCTATATTATTAAATAGATCTTTGAAATCATATGTCATTATATTGTTAACACATTTAAGATTTTTCAAAATATTGACTAGTTGATAGCTATTTTTTATACAATGTGTATTATCAGTGGATGTTGTCAGTGTATAAATTTGATTGAGAATTTTTAATAGGTGTTTATTGGTATATATGTTATATAAAAAATTTATTTCCTTCGTATCCTTCCATTTTATTCGCATTAATCTTTTAAATTTAATCTAACTTCTGTCATAGTCAGTATTTCCTTAATTCTTAATAATATCTATTCCTATTTAAAGTCCTTTTAAAAGTAAATATCCGTATATTAATAATTATTTTATTCCAAATCTTAATCTAAAATTTTAAGTTCATTCGTCGCTTTTATCAGCTCCCCAATCTATAAAATTCCGAGACGCGTTCTCATTTCGAATGTTTTTTAAAAGCCATTTTCTTTTTACTATTATTATTATTATTGCTCTGATTTTTTCGCGCGCTTGGGATTTTAACTTCGAAATTTATCCGCGACCAGGTTCGGAATTCTTTACTGTCTTAGCTTCTCCTTCGCGCCTCATTCGCTGGGCTGGAGCTAGCTTCTCACTCATTGTGTTGTGCGCTCGTGGCGTAAATTTCTGTATGTCTCCGCGGAGAGAACAAAACTCGCCCGCATCGGTCGGAGCACTAGATTTTTGACGTAGCTGAAAGTGTAAACAAATATGTATCTGGTGTTTTTATGTCGTAGAATATTCATCTGGCCAGTTAACAACTTGTAATCAATGGAGTGACCCATCGTGAAAACCGAGGGCTATGCTATAAGTTTTATACCTGTGGGAAATGTGCTGCATCGCTCTTATTCTTAATAAACTATTCATCTGAAAATTGGCTGGACTTTACTGGAGAAACTGTTCTGGTGTCTTTTCATTGCCTTACTACTTCGCCATGATCATGGAAATCGACTGCAAGATATTAGTTCTTTAACGGACTACCTTTTTCTCATGGAAATTTACATCTGGTACTAACTCAGCTTAGACAAAATACCACATATATATATATGCAGTTGGCGAGTTCATGGAGTGGATTAACATGGCATTGATGCAGGGTTACCCTGTGAACTTTGTAAGGAGAAACATGATTAATTTTATAGGTAGAAGTAAATATAGAATTGAAATGAATTCATTTTTGAATGCTAAGGGTGGTCTAGATCAGTTGTTGGAAGAGTTCAGATAGAGTTGGTTGCTGCTGAGTGTAGCTTGGTGTTTTAGTTGATAGTTTGAATTAATTTTGTCTCGGCAGGAGAAGGGGGACGTTGTTAACGTAGAACCCGGTTTTAACCCTGCAGTGCATGTTGTTAGCCATGCCCTCCTGCCTTCAGGTTTAATTTTCCTGGTATTGTTTTTACGTTAGTATTTTGAGTTTGGTTATATTTGTTTTATAGTTTTATTTGGTTATAGTTCAGTGTTCAGTTGATATATTGTTATTTGTTTTTGGCTATATAGTGTGGTTAATGTAAATGTATAATTGTATTTTAGTATATATATATATATATATATATATATCGTTATATTGATGACATAATTTTAATTGCCACTGATCATACTAATATTTCTATATTTCCAGTAGATTATCCTACTAATTTAGAATTAACGGAAAACCTCCAGTTTAACAATACTATTAACTTTTTAGATCTTAAAATTACACTTAAAGAAAACAAAACAATAATTGATCTATATGACAAACGTAAAGAATTTAAATTTAAAGTTAATACATTTACTAATTTTAACTCTTGTCTTCATAATTCTGTGTATCGTAATATACTCCTTAATCATATATATAAAGTAAAGAGTTTATATTCTTCTCAACTAATTAACAACAAAATTAAAAAACTAATTTATGATGCATTACAACATGGTTTTCCAAAAAAATTCATATATTCTTTAATATATAATTAGTACTTAAAAACCAAATTAACACATGCGTAAAAAATTTATAAAAAAACATATCAAATTAGAAATTTTTTTTTTAATAGGACGGATGGGTAGGTAGATGTTAGATTACGGAGGTGTGGCGGAGGTGTCAGGAAAATACACATGGTTAATTTATTTTAAAAAAAAAATAAAAAACAAAGGAATTGGACTTTTTCTTTTAGAACTACGTTTGCTGATACACATTTTATAATCGACTATGATTTGATACTTTTATATGCAAATTAATCTTGTTATATTTACATATTAAATTCATTTTAATGTATAATAATTCATTTTAATGTATTCATATTCATTAATATTTAATAATGTTAACGATTAATTGTATTTAGATTAATGCCCACTGTGGACAATATCATATTAACTTCTAATACAATCCATACTTTCTTAAATGCTAATATAATGCATTTATATTAATTTTTATTAATTGTTATACTCTCTCCACTTAAATCATGTGTATTTAATTTTTAACAAAGTTTGTATAAATATAACTAATTAATTTCAATATTTAATTAATATTAATATTAAATCCTTAGCATCTTAATTCTTAAATTTTTTTATTTAAATTTGATTATAAATTAATTTACGTGATGTTGCATTTCTGGCAATGGTATTTAATTGTAGCTATGTAATTGCTAGGAACAAATATTTATCTGAAGCATTAATCAATAATTATTAATTTCACCATTTTACATAGAATTTTTCTTTAATACATAAATTACCTTTTTTTATGTAATTGAAAATTTATCAACATAATTTTATTTATTATTTATGTAATTATATTTATTTATTATTTAATTATATTTTAATACTTTTATTAAATCATAGAATATTCACTAATTTTTCCATAGATGGCAGAACCATATTAATTCATTTGAATACATGTTTGGTGTTCTATTTTAAATTTTCTATAGAGGGAGCTGGTTCTATATAATGGTTTGTCTTTGACTTTACTGTACAGTAATAATCCTTGGTCAATCAACTTATTTTGGCAACATGTACTGATTTTCTCCAATTCATTGCTGAATTATGTGTTGACTCCTGTTTGGATCATATATTCTATCTGGTTACTGTTGTTTTCTTTTCCTTATATCCTTTTTAATTTTGTTGTATTTTGAACTTAATGATTATATTTCACAGTTTATTTTTCTTTTTTATAAGGTTTCTTTCCTTTTTAATATGTTTTTATTTTTTGAATTTTATGATTATTTCTCAGTTTACTTCTCTATTATGGTGTCGTTGTCCCAAAATTCATATTCTTTAGCAATGTTATGGCTAATATGATGATGAAACCACACATTTTATTTGTGGTAATTTAGGCATTTGGGAAGATTTTGTCTAAATTCCGCAAATTTCATTTTTTTAAATTTTTAATTTAATTTCTTCTTTCTTTTTTTCTTTCCTTTTTATTTTTTATTTTTTATTTTTTACTATGTATATAGAATCTATATTCAAAGTGTTGGGGGAACACTATTGTTGTCAATTAATTATTACATTCTAATTCATAATTTCATAGTTTTTGTTGGTGTTTCGGTAATGTTTCGTTAATGGTTATATATTAACATTCAAATTATTATGCTGCATATACGCATGTAATTATGAATGTAAGTCATTTATGATGTTTTTATATTATAATATCTTTTCATTTTGAATTTCAAAAATTCATCTTGATCTATTTTCTTATACATTTTGGTATCTTATATATATATTTAAATATATAAATAATGGTGCTAATTGATTTTGGCAATATTTTAAATATTATACGCTTTGATTTCTACTGCAATTGCGCATTATCTTTGTGTATTTTTTATTTGATTTCTTCTATGTAGATATCTGATACCTCGTTATAGGAATTTCCAATAATTGTTGCATTATTATCATCGCAAAGATTCAATATATGAATTTCACTAATCCCGTTGTATTTGTTTAATTGTTAAATTTATTTTCTAATGCTTTAGTATGATATTGTCCTATCTATTCTATAGTTTTAATTAAATATTCGGTTCTTGTACAACTTTTATCCGTAATGTTATTCTTTATTTAGTTATCAATTTTGAAAACAAAAAATAATTTATAATATTAGATTTTAAATGTTCATAATGCTTTGGTAATTTGTTATAATCTAATCACATTGTTCTGAGAAGTCCATTGGGATAATACTATGGGAGTCTTTGCTTGGTTTTTGCCATTCATAGATCTGGTATAATGACTTGGTTATATTTGACTTTTTTGTACAAAAAGTTCATTGGTTTTATGCTTTGGTAGTTTTTCCACTGCGGGTTAATATTATTATGGTTAGGATTTTATTAATGTAGGTTTTTTTTAGTACTGCTTATTTGATTTGTACATTTTGTATATACAGGGTTGTTATAATTAAAGTTCGCCTATTCAGAAGGCTCCAGAGCCGGTTCTATGGCTCCAAACGAAACAAAATTTCACTAGTACGTAGTTGAAGAAATGCGCTCTGCGAAAATCGAAAAAAAAAAACAGTTACATTTTTCGTCAGTAGGTGGCACTGCGCCAATATTTAAGGCGATGTTTGCAGATTCATTATATAAATTTCAGTCAGTCCAGACGAAGCACACAAATTTAAAAGTTTCAACAAACTTCGACGAACTGCGAATTGTTATAATTAAAGTTGACGTAATCAGACAGCTCTAGAGCCTGACTATGACTCCAAACAGTACAGAAAAATGAATATAATGTCATGTGATGTAATCTGCATCAACAAAAATAAAACATGTCGCTGGGCAGCGAGGAAATAACGAAGAATAACATTACGCATGCTCGATGAATCTTCCACCATTTTCAATAACGCATTCCATTCTCAGAATTATGCTTTCTACAGCATTGCGTAAACTGTCCTGTGAGATTGAGCGAATATGAAGTCTGTCTTTCAGATCAGAGATTGTCTGACATCTGTCTTTAGATACAGAATCTTTCAAAAATCCCCACAACCAAAAATCGCATGGTGTTAGATCAGGCGATCGTGGTGGCCAGACTATTTGAAAATAACGACCTATGATGCGGTTTTCTGTAAAATGGCTTGTTAAGAAAGTCCGAACTGCTCTAGTAATGTGCGGTGGTGCACCGTCTTGCATAAACACGATATTTTGAAGGCATCCTCGCTGTTGCAGCTTGGGAATCAGAAAATTTGACAACATATTGAGATACCTTCTCCCATTTACGGAACATGTAATGGGTCTGTGGATGTTAGTTCCTCAAAAAAATATGGCCCTATCATAAACGTAGCTGTGAAACCGCACCACACCGTCACTTTAGCTGTATACAATGGAACTTCTTGGACAACATTAGGATTCTCTTTCGCCCAAATTCGACAGTTGTGTGTGTTCACTTGTCCGTTTAAATAAAAATGCGCTTCATCACTCCATAGAATATTCCAGGGGCAAGAATTGTCCACATTCATTCGTGCAAGAAACTGTAGTGAAAATGATAGCCGACTTTCGGTATCACCCTGTATTAGTTGTTGCACCCTCTGAATCTTGTATGGATAGTAGCGCGAAATTTGACGCATCACTTTTCTCACAGTGGAAATCGGCATATCGACTTCATTCGCAATAGCTGGCACACTTGCATTACCAAATGATGACTGGCTTGCTAAATCCACGGCAGCAGTAGCAATATCTTCAATGCTAGAAATGTCTACCTTTTTTCTTCCTCTGCCAGGAAGAATGTCGAGCTTTCCTGTTCCCTTGAACTTTTTAATCATTTTGTGAACTCCCCGATCCGACATTGGTCAACGTCTAGCATCTTTTAGTTTCCGGAATTCTCGAAGAGCTGCAGCTGCGTTGCTGTTAAATTGATAAAATAACTTTACAAAAGAAGTGCCTTTTCTTTCAAAGTTACCATTCTCAACAAAGCGTAGATTCAAATGCTTTTCAGAAACAATTAACTGTTCCAGTGTCAAAGAAATCCCAGACCTTCTTTATCAGCAAGTTTTAAATCGTCAGGTGGTTAGAAGGGTATTTCAAGTTTTCGAAGTTGCGACGTCACTTTGACGTCGTTCGTCGAAAATTTGAATAAAATGCGATCTTTTTCAAGCTTTGGGTGAAATTTTGTGATTTTGTGTGTTTCATCTAGATTGACCGAAATTGATATAACGAATCTGAAAAAGTTTACTTTTACCAACTGTGAAATAAAATTTCCTGTATTTTGTTTTTTACAAAATAAAGGAATCTGCAAATATCGGCTTAAATATTGGCGCAGCGCCACCTATTGACAAAAATTTTAACTAATTTATTTTTCGATTTTCGCAGAGCGCATCTCTTCAACTACGTTCTAGTGAAATTTTGTTTCGTTTGGAGCCATAGAACCGGCTCTAGAGCCTTCTGAATAGGCGAACTTTAATTATAACAACCCTGTACTTTCATCTATTCAAGAAATTTTAATAATATATAATTTATTAAATTAATCGAGATTACTAAATATCTTATATTAATGATATTTATATTCATTTATTTTATTTTCATTTAATTTTTGAAATTGTGTTTTCTTTATATAAAAAACAAAATAATAATAATGGCAGTTCTTAGTAAAAATCTCGTTCCTGGCAAGATACACTATGCACCACAGCAGTGTAGTGCCCGGTACAGGAACAATAAAAGGGTTGTTCCTGGATCGTCATACAGTGACCATTTATACTCTCCTCCTCCTCTATTATTTTTTCGGAAGTGTTTTTATGCTAGATGCAAGACTTGTCCATATGCTTCTCAGAAACAAATTGTATCAGATCCTAATTTATCAAATTTTTGTAAAGCCTTTAATGTTATTTATTGTATTAAATGTACATTATGTGGTTTGAAATATATAGGTCAAACATCAGATCCATTACATAAACGTATCAATCAACATCGTTCAGACTCTAACAATAACAAAAAATATACAGTCTACAACTGAAATTCAGCATTTTCATAAACATAAATTTATCAATACCACAATTGAAGTCATACAAATTATAAAAAATAAATCAGAACGTCTTTTTATGGAGTCATCATATAGGAAATATTATAACACTATTTATCCTTATGGACTTAATAGTGGAATATTTAACAGATGTGTAAAGTATTTTCAATTATAAATAATACTATAGATTATTCTCCTATTTATCCTACTCTAAATCATAAATTAAATCGTAAAACAACACGAAACAAGCGAGGAAAGTGTACTGCTACAGTTGTTGTTTTCAAAAAATATATTATTAAACAAATCAATACTCTTCATCGTAACTATATATAGAATTATAACTGATTTTTTATTCGAAAATACATATTTGCTATTAAAAAGAAACATATAGTACAATATTTAAATGTATTTCTTAGTAAATCTTACTCTAATCATTTCTCTGATATTCTTTTTGATCTTATTATGGCAAGAGCTAATCTTTTCAACATTAATTTACAAAAAAAAAAAAAATTCAAAACACTAATATTTAAATGATTATAACTTTTTCAAATCAAATATTTAATAAAATCAATATCGGAAGAAAGATTTTTAACTATAATGCATTTTCAAAAAATACATCTGATGCAAGTACTTTTCCGTGTAAATGCAATGATCCCGCTCTAAAAAAAATACGTTAATAATGATCATGGACATATAATCACTGGAAATCTTAATATTGTGAATGATTTTAAACTGAAAAAAGTAATGGGTTATGGTACTAAATATAGACTTCCTTCTAAATTTAACGTAAATTCTATAATAAAACAGTTTACATACGATATAGATATTTTTATTTATAAAATTTCAATCTCATATAATAAACCTATTGAATATTTTAATCAATGGAAAATACTAGTTATTGAAAAATTAACTAAGACTTTAAAACATAATATTTCGCATTTGGTTAATATTAACACAAATCATTTGTTCCAGCAAATTATTAAATTACAAAAAAAAAACTATGTAATCACAGACATAGACAAATCTCCTACTAATTATGCAATCATATGTAAATCTGATTATCACCGACTTCTTACATCCTGTATTTCTACTAATAAATCTTTTCAAAAAATTAATGAAAATGTAATTGTAAACAATCGTAAAATTCATAGTTATTATAAACTATTAAATATTTCCTCTACTAACTTTAATTATCCTTATTTAGTTCTTATACCCAAATTTCATAAAACAAACCCAATTAAATTTAGGACTGTATAATATAGCCAATAAACTTCTATTAAAAATTCTCAATCAAATTTATACACTGACAACATCCACTGATAATACACATTGTATAAAAAATAGCTATCAACTCGCCAATATTTTGAAAAATCTTAAACGTGTTAACAATATAATGACATATGATTTTAAAGATCTTTTTAAAAATATAGATTTATTAGATCTACATAATATTATAAGTGCATTATTTAATAAGTATCATCATAAACTGAATTTACCAATTCATATAGATATTGCTTATTTTAAAACTCTAACAAATTTCATTATATATAATAATTTTATAATGCATGATAACACATTATATTTATAGAAAGTCGGTATACCACAAGGTGGATGTACATCCAGTATACTTTCTGACTTATACTTAAATCACTATGAACGTACTTTTATTAGCAGTAATATATATTTATATCGTTATATTGATGACATAATTTTAATTGCCACTTATCATACTAATATTTCTATATTTCCAGTAGATTATCCTACTAATTTAGAATTAAAGGAAAATCTGCTGTCTAACAATACTATTAACTTTTTAGATCTTAAAATTACACTTAAAGCAAACAAAACAATAATTGATCTATATGACAAACGTAAAGAATTTAAATTTCAAGTTAATATATTTACTAATTTTAAATCTTGTCTTCATAATTATATATATCGTAATATACTCCGTAATCATATATATAGAGAATAAACAGTTTATGTTATTCTCAACTAATTAACAACAATATTAAAAAACTAATTTATGATGCATTACAACATGGTTTTCCAAAAAAAATCATGTATTCTTTAATATATAATTAGTATTTAAATGATCTTAAAAACCAAATTAACACATGCATAAAAAAGTTTATTAAAAAAACATATAAAATTAGAAAAAAAATTATAATAGGACGGATGGGTGGGTAGATGTTAGATTACGGAGGTGTGGCGGAGTTGTCTGGAAAATACGCATGGTTAATTTATTTTTTTTAAAAAAGGGATTACAGATTTTTGTTTTAGAACTACGTTTGCTGATACACGTTTTATAATAGACTACGATTTGATACTTTTATATGCAAATTAATGTAGTTATATTTACATATTTATTAATTCATTTTAATGTATACATATTCATTAATATTTAATAATGTTAACGATTAACTGTATTTAGATTAATGCCCACTGTGGACAATATCATATTAACTTCTAATACAATGCATACTTTCTTAAATGCTAATATAATGCATTTGTATTAATTTTTATTAATTGTTCGACCCTCTCCACTTAAATTATGTGTATTTAATTTTTTAACAAAGTTTGTATAAATATTAAATGTAACTAATTAATTTCAATGTTTAATTAATATTAATATTAAATCCCTAGCATCTTAATTCTTATAATTTTTTATTTAAATTTGATTATAAATTAATTTACCTGATGTTGCATTTCTGGCAAAGGTATTTAATTGTAGCTATGTCATTGCTAGGTACAAATATTTATATGAAGCATTAATCAATTATTATTAATTTCACTATATTACATAATCATTTTTTACATAGATTTTTTCTTTAATACATCAATTACCCCTTTTTTTAATGTAATTGAAAATTTATCAACATAATCTTATGTATTATTTAATTATAGTTATTTATTATTTAACTATCAGTTATCATTCTTTAGACAGTATTTGTTTTAATCTTTAACTAATAATAGTAATCAAATACTTTTATTAAATCATAGAATATTTACTAATTTTTCCATAGATGGCAGCACCATATTAATTCATTTGAATACATGTTTGGTGTTCTATTTTAAATTTTCTATAGAGGGAGCTGGTTCTATATATTGATTTGTGTTTGGCTTTGCTGTACAGTAATAATCCTTGGTCAATCATCTTTTAAAACTTATTGTGGCAACATGAACTGATTTTCTCCAATTCATTGCCTGAGTTATGTGTTGACTCCTGTTTGGATCATGTATTCTATCTGGTAACTGTTGTTTTCTTTTCCCTATATCCTTTTTAATCTTCTTGTATTTTGAACTTAATGATTATATTTCACAGTTTATTTATCTTTTTTATGGGTAAGGTTTCTTTCCTTTTTAATATTGTTTTTATTTTTTGAACTTTATGATTATTTCACAATTTCTTTCTCTATTATGATGTGGTAGTCCCAAAATCATATTCTTTAGCAATGTTATGGCTAATATGATGATGAAACCACACATTTTATTTGTGGTAATTTAGGCATTTGGGACTTGAAGATTCTGTCTAAATTCCACAAATTTCATTTTTTCAATTTTTTAATTTATTTTCTTCTTCTTTTTTTTTTTTTCATTTTTCTATGTATATGGAATCTATATGCAGAGTGTTGGGGGAACACTATTGTTGTCAATTAATTATTACATTCTAATTCATAATTTCATAGTTTTTGTTGGTGTTTCGGTAATGCTTCATTAATGGTTATATATATAAGAACTTTTTTTTATAACATGCAAGTATTTTTACCAGAACCAGATTTTCACACAATATTTAAATATTAATTGACAAGTGAAAAACAACAAAATATCAAAATTAAACAAATCAAACCAGAACAGAATAATAAATTTAATAGGGCTGTTGCCTCATCGGCAGTGGGTGATTTTCCGATAAAAATGAAATTGATTGCCTCGGTCGTTGCCACTGTTGATATGACGTCAGAATTACTCACGGGCACGTTTTTTGCTTTATAATATAGATATTGAAAATATAGTGGTGTTCAATACTTTTGATTAAGAGAAAAATTCGCTACACTGTAAGAGTATAGGCAAAGATAAATAACGTTTCTTTTTTAATCACAAAAATGTTACTTGTATGCTCATACTTCTGTGCTTGTAGGGCGTGTATGCTCATACTTGTGTTACTGTATGACTTGTATGCTCTGACTTTTATGTGAACAATACATACCTTCATATTTAATCTTCCAAAGCTTAAATTATTAACGTTTCTTCTTATAGGTTATCAAGTAATTATAAAAACTTTAAATACTTTAATTTTTAAAAGATTAAATTTATAAAAACTTTAATTTTTAAAAGAAATTTTGAAAGAATAATTAATGTTAGATGAATGCTACAAATTATTATCATTGTTATATTATAGTTTTTATTATAGTTATTATTATTGTTGTTGTTGTTGTCGTTGTTATTATTATTGCTTAGCATCCGCCAGGCCGAAATGCCGGACCAGTCACATAAACATAAGAGATATCTTAGTATGTATATATATATATGTATGTGTATGTGTATGTGTTTATTGTTTAATATTATAAATTTAAGTTTGCAATAACAGCTGCTGAATCTTCATTCTCAAGTGTTTATTCGCTCTTCAGTAGCCTCAGGTAATGCTCAAATGTTAATCTATCAGCAAGGGCCTTCACTGTTCTAATTTAGTAAAGCCTCTCCTTTACGAAAGACACTTCAAAGAGAATAATGTTCTTCAAACGACCAACTCTACTAAAAGCGTTGCTCCAAAGTGACAACTCCTTTTCACCAATATCCACAGGAATTTTTGCCAATGTGAAACCCTGGGATTTGTGCATGGTGACAGAGTGTGCATGTGTTAAAGGCAACTGAGTTCGTCAGCATGAGACATTTTTTTCTCAAGATTTAGAAATAGGTGTGACAGGGAAAGTCTTTCAGTAAGAAATGGCCCATGGCAATCATCAAATTCAACCATTACAGCCTGTGAAAAACCTGGAGGCCAAAGTACTGGGTCGTTGACAATATATTTCCCCGTGCCAAGTGTACCGTTTATCAATCCTCCCTCTGCCCACAGACTGATACGTAACATAACTCTGCATCCAATTTCTGAGAAAAGTTCGGCCTGAACTCTGGATGCCCGTGATCATATTCACTCCATCTTGTTACTTGATTACTGTGGTCTGCTAATATTCTTGCCATTGGCCAGTTTGATTCACGAAGTATTTTTGATTGTGTTATTTAACTTGCTTATTTGAGGAAAAATGCGCAGGACATCTTGAAATCTTTCAAGTTCAGTCGGAGGAATTATATCTTTGTGCCGTTGCATAAGGGATAAGTATTGGTCGCCTGTAATTTGGCCCACGGAAAGCGAAACAAAAATCTCTCGAAACTGTCTTTGCTGGTCGTCGCTTTGTCTTATTAGCCTTGTTAAGGTGAAACACTTTTAAAAAGTCGTAAGTACTAAATGTCCGCTCAAAGCCAAATTGTCTTGTGTCTCTTATATAGAGGAGTGTTTTTTACAGGCTATAGCTATCTAATATCTCCAATGAGATAAACAAATAAGCCTCAAAAAGGCTCAATGCTATCTGGTTTATCTTCGCCACACCTTTTCTCAAGGGCAGCCATCAGATTTCGTCCGATCTTTGAAAATTCGTCAATAATAAGAAATGACATTGCATTCATGCTGAGCTGTCGATTTCTTGCTGCTTCACTTCCTAAGTCAGAGAATGAAAAACACATTGGTACTTTTAGCGCAGAGTGAATTGCCTTGCCCTTGACATTAATTGTAGCAGCACCTATTGGAGCCAAATTCATGGTAGCTTCCGGTCGTAACTGCTCTATTACTCTTTTCTGAATTTCTTTGATTACCGTACTTTTTCCAGCTCCGGATTTCCCAGTAATAAAAGTACGTTTAGGGCAACTTGTAACTTTTAATTTTAAAGACGAAAGCTGTTCTCTGCATAAGTGCATGGTCTTTTTTGCTTCTCGTCTGAAAATCTGATGTCAGAATTATCGTAATTTTGACGCAGTTGTTGTTGTTCTTTACAATAGCTCCGAAATGAAGTACAATTTGGATCAAGGTAATTGTAGTTCTCACTTTTCCACTCACATGCATGATGAATCACGTGTTGTCCCAAATCATCTTAGTTTATTTACACAGCAACGATGGCAGCTGTGGCCATACCAGGGTCGCATCTCGTGGTATTCTCCTTGCAGCCTCCCTCTGGCTCATGTATGCTGCTAGCAACAGGAAAATTCATTTCTTCGCGTATGTATCTATACTTGGGTTATTGAATGCCTCCTTCCATAACAGATAAAAAGATGGCAGGTCCGCTTGCAATAAAGAATCAGGATTACCTCTTCAAGGACAGTTGAGAAATACCTGCTGCCTATAAGTATTGTTCTGTCAGAGTCGGGTCGTGATTGAGGGATATGAGGGATATGAGAGGAAAATCCCTGACAGTTGCATCTTTTCTTCTTTGATGATATTCGACTCCTTTTAACAAGAAAGATTTGGACAAACTTAAGAAACGTGCAGGAAGTAAAAGTCTCTCCGTACGCTCGCAGTATTTCTAAACCGGGATTTTTGATGGTCTTTCGTCGCTTGCAAAGTTAATCTCTTCCCAGTCCTCATCATGAAGCCGTAATTGTAATTACTTTACGACTACTGTGATACATCGACCACCCCATTAATTTGCGGATTATTTCTTGGACTGAGTAATCCCTTCACATCTCCCTGAAATATTTTGTTTTCAAATGCTCCATTAATTCACTTGTACATGTAACTTTCGAAATTAAATATTTATAACTGAAATAAAAAGACAGAGCCCATTAAAGGTTTACTTTATTAATGCCACTACAATTTGAAATAGTGATCTTTAAAATATTAATAATAATAATAAATTATGACTAGGTTTTACCTTAGTGTAATTTAGGAAGTTTTGTTTACAACACATATTCAAAAACAAATAAATTGATGTAATACGAAATCACAACGGCTGACGTTATTCACATATACCCTACTACACATTTACCCTATTATATCCACTGTTAAGTATTTTCTTTTTATTTTATAACACGTATTATTTCTAAATTAACCGTAACTCTTTATAAAATGCTATGAATTTTAATGAGGGAGAGTGATTCCATATAATTTCACTCGACTGAATTTATTTTGCGTAATATAATTTATTTTTACGTTAAAAATTCGAAATACATTATGAGCTATGATCGAATCTCTTTCTTTTAGCTTATAATTCATCTATTATCTCTAAATTAATCCTAAATTTCAAGAAAACTTTAACGAATTTTAAGGAGCTAGAGTGACTTTATACAAACTCATTTAAAATAATTTCTGTTACGTAACATAATTCTTGTTAACGCTTAAAATTTGAAATACAAATAACAGTCTTAGTTGAATATTTTTTTTAGTCTATAAAAATTTTATTATATCTATATTAACTCTAAATTTGAACAAAACTTTTAAGGAGATATGATGACTACATTGAGTTTAAGTTAACAGAATTTCTGGTATGTAACACAATTCATTTTAAGGTTTAAAATTTAAAATACATTATTCCCTACGGTTGAACACTTTTCTTTTAGTTTATAATTCATTATCTCTAGATTAACCCTAAATTTTAATAAAACTTTAATGATTTTTAAGGAAGTTGAGTGTCCTCATAAAATTTTACTGAACTGAATTTCTCATGGCATAATATATTTCCACATTAAAAATTCAAAATACATGATTATCTATGGTTGAATAGATTTTTTTTGTTACTTTATAAGTCCCCTTTTTATCTTTAAAGTAACTCTAATTTTTAATTAATTATTATTATTATTTTAATTTTAAGGAAGCAGTCCTGCCAGAGTGACAATTTCATTCAAGTGAATTCCTGTAATGTAACATAATTTATTTTCAAGTTGAAAATTCGAAATACATTATGAGCTATGGTTGAATTCGCTTATTTTTGCTTATAATTCATGTATTATTTCTAAATTAACCTAAAACTTTAATGCACTTTTAGAAAGTAGAATGATTTCACACAATTTCACTCAACTGAATTTCTATAATACAACATAATTTATCTTCAAGTAGACAATTCAAAATATGTTATAGTCTATGTTTGATATTTTCCTTTTAATTTATAACTCGTCTATCATTTATAAATTAATCCTAAATTTTAATACAATTTTAATCAATATTAAAGAGGTAGAGTGACCACATACATTTTCACTCAACAGAATTTTCTTTTCTCTAACATAATTTATATTTTTAGGTTAAAAATTGAAAATAAATTATGCCCTATGGTTGAATATTTTTGATTTAGAAAGGTCCGTTTTTAATACATTTTTTTATAAGTTAATCCTTAATTTTAATAAAAATTTAAATATTTCTAAAGAAATGAGAAAACCTCATCCACTCTTACTTTATTAAATATTTTGTAAGATAATTTATTCTTTCTTCTCAAATTTATTTTTTTCATTTTAAAATAGCATGTTTTCAAAAATCAATTAATCAAATGATATCTGATCGTTATAAATATATATGTAAATAATACAAAAACCGTTGGAAAAATACAAATAAAATATTTTTTTCCGTTGAATATTGATACCGCCTATCTGAAAAACGAAAAGTGTGGATAGAAAAAAAATTGGATTTCGATTTCGTTGCTTATTTTCTTAGTTCTAACCACATATTATCTGTCTACCAATGTGAGAAAAAAGGCAGATGGTACGATAAAAACATAACACGAGGCTATAGGATCACAGTTTACGAACGTTTACACTGCATTAAGCATCCAATCAAAAGTATGCATTCAGATATACCACAAGACAGGTAAAGAAAAAAAAAATCCCTAACAGGTGAACAAGCTTACATGGCAGGTATACTGATCTTTACTCCCACATTATACTCAAATGGCGCATTTATCTTGTTATTTTAAGCACTTGGTAACATTTACAGGCAGTACAGCTGATGTTTGACACTATGACATTTTACATATTCAAAAAAAAAAGAAAAGAAAACCTGTGTTTTCGATAGTTCGTGGAAAATTTAGAAGTTATTTTAGGGAAACAATTATTCAGAAATAATTCATTTAAATTACAACTCATAAATATAAAAGTACAAAAAAAAAAAAAAAAAAAAAGAACCTGATAAGACGGAATCGCAAAGGAGCGGAGATAGAAAATTCCGCTTTGGGAAACTCTCGACTTAGCAAAATACATCGTCTTCAAATCCAAACTAGCTATTTTCTGACACATTCCTAAATGAATTTTTATTCGTAAATTCATACAATGAGCAGGTGTTTGCATTCAGAGATCAAGAAATTTAATAAAGATTTTCTCTTATAAATTTCCATAGATATTTCTAAATATGCCCTCAAAGTAAGCATTTTAAGGCGATTCCCGGATCGCTTACCATCCCGTAAAGCCCTTTATCATGGAGCTTTTGATCATAAATCAAGGTTTACCACATTTATTGAAAAAGAAAAACGCCATTCGATTCCAAAACACTTCAATAGTACATTGAAGTTTCACCCCTTGACGTGCAAAAATGAGATCGTGAATATGTCAGAAAGATTCGCGTTGATGAGAGGAGGGAAATATTTACAAAGAACATTATAAAATTTCTTTTGTACTCTTTTCACTGGGATCAAGAAATTTTTCATTTAAGATAGGTTTCCATTATACACAGGTTCCATTTTTATAGGTTCCAAGGGCAAGTAATTACACCAATCGACTCGCCATTGGCGAGTGGATCATCTTCAGCAGCATTAGAAAATTTCGATTCTACAGACTATGTCCACAAGCAGTATTTTTAAGATGGAACCGAATAGGTTCGAAGTCAGAAACAAGAGTATAGTATATAAAAGAAAACAACACTGCTTTTGACACTAAATGTCAAAAGCAGTGTTGTTTTCTTTTTCCTTTTTTTTCTCTTTTCTTTTTTTTTTTTTTTTTTTTTTCTCTTTCTTTTTTTTTCTATCTTTAAGTAGTATTTTGCGGTGGAACAGGTTCGAAACCAGAAACGAAAGTATTGTGATTAAATGTTTATATTTCCTCTCTTCCAGTTTATATATTTTTTCTTTTTTCTTCTTTGTGAATATTTTGTGCCATTTTCTTCTTCTTCTTTTTATTTTTTTAATTCACAAATAGTATTTTTGAGATGGAACCAAACAGATTCGAAGTCATAAACTTAAGTATTGTGATTAAATGTTTATATTTCACTCTTCCAGAGTAAAAATGTCTTCTTTTTTCTTCTTTGTGAATATTTTCTGTCATTTTCTTATACTTCTTTTTATTTTATTTTATTCCTAAATAGTATTTCTAAGATGAACCAAACAGGTTCGAAGTCATAAACTTAAGTATCGTGATTAAATATTTATATTTTACTCTTCGAGTGTAAAAATTTCTTCTTTTTTCTTCTTTAAAAAAAAAATTATAAGCTGTACTGACTGCCTAATGTATTTAAACAATCAAAATAGTTAGATAAAATAGGAGTATAGAATGTGTTGACAAAGAGTATAGTATCGGGTCTTAGGCTATCTTTCTAGTCTAAGAAACTAAAATTTAAAATTTTTCATTTGCCGCGTTGTTGCTGACGTCAAATATATATACCCTTTAATGTGATTACAATGGTAATTAAAATTTTCGTCAATTTTGTAGTAAATTTTTATTTGTCATTCACCTTAAAAAAGAGAAATGTTTCTGGATCTAGAAAAACTTTGCAAAAATGTAATATTACTTTCATACGAAAAAAAAAAAAAAAATCCTGTATCTTTAGAAACTTCAGAAGCCAGATTCCCGAAATGTAGGATTTCTGAAACAAAAGATTTTTTTTTTTTTTTGCTGTCCATTAAAAAAAAAATAAAAGAAAGAAAGAAAGAAAGAAGCAGAAAAAAAGAAAAAGAAAAGCAACGTTAACGAGTATATTTTACAGTCTATTAAAAAGTCTCTCGACAAGAAATTTTTCAGATGCAATAACAATTCCCCAATAAACTTTTCCAATGTTCAACAAACAAGCCCGCTAAATTAACAGCATTAATATTAATAATAAAATTAATAATATTTTGCTACTCTTCTGTGCATAAGTTTTGTTACGCATGTGAAAATGCTTATTTAAGAATTGATAGCATCCGAAAAACCAATGCTTCGTGTTAAGAAAACAGATTAGTCACTGTAAAAGCTACTCGGAAACGTTTCAGTTTTTTTTCCCTTCCCTATACGGGTAGCAAAAGAAATTTTTGTTTCAGAAATGCTTCTTTAAATCACAGAAATCTGATGATTTCTGAAGATAAAAGAACGCTATTCAAAATCTCAGAAGAAATCATGATGTTATATATTATTTTCCTAAAGTTTTACTAGATCTAAAAACATTTCTAGTTAAAAAAAAAAAAAAAAAAAAAAAAAAAAAAAAATCAGTGTACACGCAATGCTTATGCATGTTACCCAATCAGATTTCAAACTTATATTTAAAAGACAAGTTTTCATTTGTTGTATATAAATCTTTCTTAGTTTTTAACTAAAATTTCATAAAGATGTTACTATGAAAATGCATTATAATGAAATATTTTAATTTTTGACTGTATGAATGTTGTAGCTTGCGGGCTGGTAAAATTTCTTGAAAATTATCCACCCATTTAACTGTTATTAGGAATAGGAAAACAAAGTTCGGTGCTGAAGCTAAGGAGGGGCAGAGGGGCATGTACCCCGGGCGCCAGAACACAATGCAGAAGGGACGCCAACTGAAGATTTGGTTTGTCGTTTGATACAAGAAAAATATATGAAATTGGAGTAAAAATGTTTTACAGCTGTAAAATTCAAAAGGAAAACTGAACCAAATGAATTAAAATTGACGAAGAGATAAAAAGATTGGGGAGAGCGGGTGGACTGTCGGAGACATTAAAAACTAAGGGGTGGAAAATACGCAATTTTAATTTTTTTTTTTTTTTTTTTTTTTTTGCTACAATTACTTTTTTTACATCCAGATCCAGCCTTAGAGGGCGAAAGTTGGGGGACTTCCCGGGACACTAAACACTAAGGGGGGGGGGGGACTCGAAAAATAAAATACGTACCGTATATACTCGTGTGTAAGTCGACTCGTCTATAAGTCGCCCCCTAATTCTTACGCAAAATTTTAATAAAAAATTGAATTTTCGTGTATAAGTCGAACCACATTTCTGGTAGTATGTTGAAAAATGATTTGTAATCGAGGATAAGAAAAATTAATAAATTTTCATTAAATTAGTAAACTTTTATGTTTCTAATCAGACTTTTTTTTTAATTCATCATTTTAAAACTGTAATATAATTATGTAAAACTGAAGAAGCTTATAAAACTATTTTGAAACCTATTCACATCAATTTAATGATACTTAAAAAGAAAAAATTCTTTGAAAAAACTTTTGAAGCCTTATTTACAAGGGTAAATAACTTCTTAGACTGCTAAAGTATAGTATTTCTTTGTATTGTAGGAATTTTAGGAGAGAAATCTAGAAGCGTTCTCAAGTTGATCTGTTTTTTTAAAAGGGGATTAAAATGTTGAAAGGAATGCCCCTGTATTGAAGGGAATTCTATCCCAAGAGAAAATGGGTGCAGAACAATTATAGGGACATTATTTCTGAACTTTTTATCAATATTCAGATTCTGAACAATAACTTGCATTTTGATAAGACTCATTGAAAAATTTTAATATTTAAATGAGAACATCAAGGATTCATGGTTCCTAGATATGTATTATTTTCGGGATTTAAGGATCCTGAATATCGGCAACTGGGTAAGCCTTTATTTATTTTTCTTTTACTAACTCGATTCCCATTTTCAACTCCCAAATTTTGCCTAAAATTCTTCGACTTATGCACGAGTATATACGGTAGTTAAAATTTAATAGTTTTTTCGTTGTTGTAAGTTACTATTATAATTTTGAAAATTAGATTTAGGTTCAGGAAAGCATCTAGACATATCAGTCTGTTAATAGGAAGACGGGTATAAGTGATAGTTCCATCAAACTAGCTGCAGATAGCAGACAAAGATATTTTACGGTATTGGAACTCATTTTATACCTATGCAGAAAATCCTGGTTTTTCAGTTCTTCAGAAATTGTGACCCATATCACTAGGACTTCAATAAACGCCGGCTCAACTGTAATGTAGTGCTACAACTACAGTAAAATATGTGAATATCGTTATCTGTCTATAACGTAATCTTGTCTTAAATGAAAAAAAAATGCATTGTCTCAACAGAAAGAATATGAACAATTATATAATGCTAAGACGGAAATCTGTATAAAGCGAAAGTCAGAAAATGTGTCGGAAAGTTTCGCGTTGTTGAGCAGGAAATTTGGAGAACCACCTTAAATTAATTATAAACCGGTATTATTATTTTTTTTTCATTAGACTCGGGTCGGTATGGTCCTGGCTTGCTTTTTCTTCTATAGATTTGGTCCGGGACTGGTTCTTACAATTTTCTGCAATCTCGGGCCAGCCCAAAACTCGACTTCAATCTTTTCGGGCACAGGCCGAGTTTAATGAAATAAAATTGGCGCAACCTTGTGTCGTGGTGGCATAATTTTTTTGTAAAAATAATAGTAATATTGTACATTTGTTTAAAATATTTTAGAAATTGAATTTGGTTTAATATATACAGATAAATATTTAAATCACAAGTGCCAAGTGTCTTTTTTTTTTTCATATATAGAGCTTTAAAATTATGATTTTCTTTAACCAACTTTTTCTTTCATTCCAAAATACATTAATTTTTTCAATGCGTGTTCATGTAAGTCATTGTCTCTAAATGATCATTAATATATTTTGGATATTATTATTCTGTATTCCATTAGATTGAGGACATATAATCTGCTGTACTTTAAAATGTTTACATATACCAGACAGCACATAACAGTAATATTGCATCACTGTTTAGTAAGCAATATTTTGTTAAAAGAACTTTAATTATAGGATAATATTGGTTAAGAAATGTCGTCAGGTTTTGCAGAAATTGGGTCGAACCGGGACCATAAACTACGAAAAATAAACAGCGCGAGTCACCGGGTCAAATATTTAGCTTTTGGAACGGGCCGAGAACGGCCATTAAAACTTTGGTGGGTGTTCGGGCTAAACTTTTAGCTTTTATAATGGACTGGGTCGAGTCCGGCCCAGCCTTGGAAATTTCACTCCGTGCAGACCTCTCCCTCTAACCAACCAGAAAAATTTAGTGTTTATTCTGAAAAAAAAAAAAAAAAAAAGTACAGCGTATTTAAAAAATTTAAAGTATACCGCAGAAAAATGTCATTATGCGTAGTCATAAAATGGCACGCTGTGTGCCATTAAATGTTCAATCATAGAATCCCAAATATTTTATTTTATTTTTCTAAGGGAAGAAATGAAATGAGACATACAGGCTGTTTAAAAGAAAAAAATAAGAGATTGCAAAATATGGTATAAAGAAAACGACAACAAACGATATTTATCTAGGAAACATCAGAGTCGCAATCAATTTGATCAAACAAAAATACAGGGTACCTTACTTCAAGCCGCGCCCTCATATTTATGCAGACGTGTAAAAGTAATGAAGATATTTTAACGAAATTTTCAATAGACTTACTGACGATATAACGAAAAATTCTGGTAATTCACAGAAATTCAATCAGTGACATCGTATGAAACTTCAACTTCATTCGGAAATATGGAGCACCTAGTTCAGAGCTGTTTGGACGCGGATGATTATAACTTTCCACCAATTTTTGTGATATCATTACATTTGACATAAAGTCTACACTGTAAAAATTTTCATAGTCAGATTACGGTCCATAGACCGGCAGCAGAGTAACCGGGCAACAGACCGTAACTTTACATATGTGAACCATAACTTTAACATAAGGTCAGCAAACCGTAAGTTGCATTAATGTCAACAAACCTTAAATTTACTAGCATACCATATTTAGAAATAGTTGGTGGACCGTAAATTTACTAACATAAAATTTATAGAAATGGTTCATGGACCGAAAATTTACTAATATAAAATTAATAGAAATGGTTCATGGACCGTAAATTTACTAATATAAAATTAATAGAAGTGGTTCATGGACCGTAAATTTACTAATATAAAATTAATAGAAGTGGTTCATGGACCGTAAATTTACTATCCTAATATTATCAAAGATTGCTCATGGACCGTAAATTTTCTATCCTAATATTATCAAACATTGCTCATGGACCGTAAATTTACTATCCTAATATTATCAAAGATTGCTCATGGACCGTAAATTTTCTATCCTAATATTATCAAACATTGCTCATGGACCGTAAATTTACTATGAAAATTTTATTGAAATTGCTTCATTATTGTTCAATTTATGAACAAGAATTCGTGTTCTGCTTGGAGTGAAACATTTCGCGTTTTTGATTGAACAAATGAATTGCAACCTTGGTTTCCTTATACACAAAAATTATTTCCCTTAGTGTGTTTTCCATCCCTTAAAGTTTGTCTCGTCTTTGTTGAAACAACTTGTATAAAAGTAACATCAGTTTTATGTTATTTCATTGGTACATTTTACGTTTTGTAATTCTAACATAGTAAATGCTCTGTTTAAATGAATCATGTCTAACATAATGTCTGATACTAATAAATGTTAAAAAAGTAGTATTATTAATTAGTAATTTATTAAAAATTTATTACTTTTCTGCCGGGGTCCTACACTGTAAAAAAAATTCCTGAAAATAACGGAAATTGTACTGGCAATCGAGACGCCAGTACTATTTCCGTATTTTAACGGGAAAAAAATCCGTAAATTCCAGGAAATTTTCCGTGATTTCTGAAATATCCGTTTTTTAACAGATATCTTCCGTATTTTTTAGAAATTTTATGTCGTTAAAATTAATTTTATAGGACCAAAAAAAAAAAATTATCTCTCAAGGAACATCTTATGAGGGATAGATGCACTTCTTTTTTTATTCCGTTCATTTCTGAGCGAGTTTTCAGTAAACAACAACCACTTGCCACGAAGAGTATCGAACCCAGGACCTTCCGTTTACTAAACCAGCCGCTAGACAACTACGCTACGGTTGGACACGACGCTTACTCAAATGTTGTTACTTATTTTAGATACTTTTAATGATGCAAAAACTTGAAGGTTTCATAGTTAGATGTATATTTTCAGAGTTCCAATGTTTTTAATATTTTCTTTTCATAATTTTCTATATTTTGCTTTATTACTGGATGCTTTATAACAGATAAATTTAGATTTTTTATGTATTATATGCGTAAAATACTGTATTAACAGTAATAATCGCTTCTTTTTGCAATAGTACATATACTTTTAAAAATAATTTGTCTGTTGGTTTATTTATCAATTCCAATAAAAACAATAATTATCTTAAGCAGACGTATTTATTACATGCTATTAAAGTAAATTTTCTTTACCTATTAGTTTAAAAACTTATGTGAATAAACAATTTTATAATAAATTAAATTATTATATATAATCTTTGCTGCGAGCTTTTGTGTATAGTTCTGATAAAATGAATAATTTTTAAAATATCAAAACGAAAAAATAGATTTTTAGAGAAAATTTTGAAATTAATAACTTTAGGATAGGTAAGTTTAAATTTGGACTTAATAATTTAGTTTAATTTATAAAATTATAAACTAACGAAATAAATTATAAACTTTATAAAATCATAAACTTCACTTTTATGAAAGTAAAGAAAAAATGACTAATTACTTTTATAACTTTAAAGAAAAAAAATATAAACTTTGTAAAAAATTATAATTTATAAAATAATAAATTTTAGTTTAATTCACAAATTTATAAGACAAATCAGTTTTGTTCAATACAATATACATATGGATAATTTACAAAGATATTATTATATGAAACCTTTAATAACCTAATATTGCCTCACGTTAATAAAATTAAAATAAAATTTTAAAAGTCAGTGAAAAAAATCACAATTTAAAGCACTAAAAGAAAAAAAAGTAGATTAAAAAAATATTTTTCTGTAATTTATGAAAAGAAAATAAATTTCTAAAGATTTCACTAAAAAATAAAAATATCACTATTATTTTCACAAAAAATTACTGCCCAGACACAACCCCGGTTAGAATGAGTTCCAGGATTGGCCCGAGTCTAATGACAGAAAATAGGCCCACGGGTAGGACTGGTTCAGACCTGGATCCTAGAAGAACTCTAGTAAATACAACAATCTTAATTCGCATTTGAAACAAGGCGATTTCTGTACGCAAACCTCTGAACGTAATTTACGGAAATGGCACTGTTTTGGAAGAAATACGGAAAAATCCATTAAATTTACGGAAAACTTTCTGCATATTTACGATTTGAAATCTCCTTTACGGAACTAATGTCATTTACGGAAATTGTACTGGTGTTTTGGAAGAATAAAACTTATCCGTAAAATTTAACGGAAAATCTCTTGTATTTTCACGGATTTTTTTTTTTTGAGTGTATTTTTGTGAAATTGTGAAGTTTTCTTATATTTGTGAAAGTTCTAGTCATAATTTTGTGAATTTTAAATTATTCTTACATTCATGTTCTATCCTTTATGTGTAAAAAAGACTAAGTAATATGCTCTTTGAGTTCAGTTATTTTGTTACAGGTCAGATTTTATTTTTAAATGGTTAAATTTGTGAAAAGTTGAGTTTGAAGGTGGAAAAGTTCTGCGGAAGGTCTATTTATAAGACAAAGAATTTCGCGAAGGGTCCTGTTTTGGGATAAAAAGTTTTGTAAAGGACCCTGTTTCAAGATAGAATAAAATTGTAAAGGGTCCTTTAAAGGAACTATAATTTTCCTAGTAAACGAGATGCAAGCCTTCTGCTGAAAATGACATAAGTCTGAAAACAGCCAACGGTATTCCACCGATCGCGGTTGGTTTTCAGTCTGTATATTGCAGTTCTACAATTGGTGCAAACCTGCCTAACTTGATCACGTGATAGCCAAGACGGATGAAAGTATCGCGGCCTGCCTCTTTCATTGGCTGCGCTCGGACTTATGTTCTTTTCAGTAGAAGACTTGCCTCTCTAACGTACAGAGCAACCATTTTCTCTGATCTTCTTCTATATTTATTAATCTGCAATGCATCTAAAATAATCTTTTTTAAATAGGAAAATGAAAAAAAGGTATATACACGGTGCGCCAAAAAAAATGTATACGTACACTGTTTAACGTGCCATACCTTTCTAATTTTTCTTTCTTTTCAAAGTGTAATTAATTGGGAATAATGAGTGGACCGAGATTAACGTTTGGAAAAAGGTTTTTTTTTTTTTCAAAATACTATTGTAAGTATGAAAATGTAGCAGAGGTACATAAACAATATCGCAGAGAATTTCAGTCAGATCCACCTATGCGACTTACAACTAATTCATCGGATAAAAGATAAGTTTGAAACGATTGGATGTTCATAGACAACGTTCCGGAACCGCCATTGACCAAGAATGCGCCACAACACCAGACGAAATGTTTGTTGAAGTTTGCGAATCAATAGCCCACCGTTATAAGCAGTGCATTGACCAGAACGGTCATCAGTTTGAACATCTGTGGTAGGATGAAAAGTTATACATTTTATGCAGATTCTTTTGCAATTTAAATATTAATTATATATGAATAAAAACTGGAGTTATAATCATTCAAAGTGTGTATACATTTTTCTGACGCACTCTGTATATATATAGGGTGTCCCAAAAATCCTTGACACATTTTAAAATTCAATAAAAGATCAAGCAGTTGGCGTACGAGACGTTGGATGAAAATGTTCCATATGATTGAAAATTTTGTTTAAGCCAATTAAAAAAAATAGTTCCAAAATGTCTCATAGATGGCGCTGCTTCTGGAAGGCTATCGAATAGGTAGAATGCCTTTATACATAAAAATGACGAAAGGCGCAAATTGCGTATGCACAATTTTTTTCCAAACTATGGCAACCGACATTCCAGAACTTAACAACACTCGCCCTCCTGAGTTCGATTACATGAGTGAGGATGGATAGACCAGTACCGTAATTTCGCGCGTATGCGCCGCATCCTAGTTAGGTCTTTTTCAAACCGAAAATTTTATTGAAAATAAGAAGTCAAATAAGTGCTAAGCAGAAGTAAGTCACATTTGATTTAAAATAAATTCTGGTAGGAAATCGAATTATCTGAGGTGCGGCGTATACGCACGAAATTACGGTACTATTAACTTCTGGAATGTGGGTTGCCATAGTTTGGACAAAAACAGTGCTTGCGCATTGTGCGTCTTTCACCATTGTCATGTATAAAGGCATTCTACCTTTTCGATAACTTTCCAGAAGCAGCACCATCTATGAGAAATTTTTGGAACTATTTTTTTTTTCTTTGCTTAAACAAAATTTCAGATCATAAGAAGCATTTTCGTCCAAACAGCAGCCTCGTAGGCCCATTGCTTGATCTTTTATTGAATTTTAAAATGTGTCAAGGACTTTTGGGACACCCTGTATATTTAATCTGAACGAATTTGCTTGAGAAATGGCACGTAAGGATGACAATAGTTTCGCGATTGTATCCAGAAAATAGCGAGTTTTGATCAAAAGACAGTGTTTAGTTTAGAAGGAAAGAGCCATTCGACGTCTAATTATTTATCGTACAAATTATTGGTGTACTCAAATGCTGAACTGAACACCAAGCTTTTCTATAGAATCAAAACGCGAATAATAAAAAAGAGAGAGAGAGAGAGAGAGAGAGAAAGAAACGACTCCATTGTCGTGTTTAAGGCCGCAACTGTCGCTTCCCAGAGTCCCGAAAATCGGCTTGTCAGGATCCTTCTTAAATCGATTAGGCAGGGCATCAAATTAAATGCGTCCATTCCCACAAAATCAATCGGGTTCACTTCATTTAGTATTGATGAGGTGTGCCTTGGACAATAGGGCAACTCGATCCGTCAAACGAGCACCCTATTGTAACCTCTCCCCCCCTCCCCCCACATCGCACATTGTTTGTTCACAAGAGGCTTTATGGGGGAGTAGGAGGGATTCCACTCCTTTTACCCGACAACTGTCTAAACTGAATGAAATTTTATCGAGATGTCGTCAGTCGTGACAGTTCAAGACGACTTTGACCTCCAACAGGAAAAGTCTAAAAAACTGACAGAGCTTTTAGATTATAGTGCATGCTCGTATTCATTATTGCATTCCAGCCCACGAAATATTGATGAAATCGATTGATCGGTTTTTAGCCGACTAACCTAAAGATCAAAAGAAGTAAGGGTTATGAACTTATAATCTGTATAGGATCTAATGTAACATTTGTACGCACATTTTGCATATGTCACGTTCTCTTGAACTTCTCTAACCAATTTTCGTAAACGAAGTATGACATTTTATGTCTTTGCAACATGAATAAAATATGTTACATATAATTTTGGAATTTCAAAATAATGGCGGTTTGACGTCGAAATTCAGCATAAGCTGTTAAAATACCAAACCAATTTTCACAAAGAAAGTTTTTGCTTCTTAGCGCTGCATCATTTTCTTTTTCTTCTTACTCTTCACTTTTACTTCCATATAATAATACATGCATGTGTTCGTTTAAAGTTTATAAAACTCTGAAACGTAATTGTGTAAGTTGGCCACACTTGTGATGCAACCTTTTTCTGGGTAACATAAACACGGATGGACAATTTATATCGGTACCAAATTTATAAAACTCACATTTGGTGCTTTTTTAAAGATGCCAACTTATAAGTGTGGTCAACTAAAGGAAGTTCTCCAATCCAAACTGACTCTGATACATTTTTAATTCAATGTTGTTCGTAAATGCTGTTGTTCAGAAACTACTGTGTAATTGAAAATTTTTCGGTAAAGCCGGGAAATCTTTTAGAAAATGCAGTTAAAGTTGAGACGAATTTTTGGATGCGAGAGAGCGGAAGAAGGAAAAAATTTGCTGTCACAAACCAACAATCGCTTATAAATCAAGATGTAATGAATAAAATTATATGAAAGAAACCGTTTGATTACAAATTAATTCAACAATCATGCCTGTATGCTTTTACATTTGAAAAAGAATCAGAAAATGTGTCAGAAAGTTTCGCGTTGTTCAGCAAAGAAAAATATTTTTTTTTTCGAGAGCTGGCTTTAATAGATTTATTGGAACGTTTAAAAAACACGCTATTGTTATTATTTTTAATTGAAAAATGCGCTTTTTAGAATCGATGTTGCAAGGCGTGTTAGCGTTCTGCGGTGCCATTGATTTATATGAGTGGTGTCATCTGAAACCAATGAAATAAAAACCACATTAAACACATAGAATTTAAAACTTTTAGTCTTTGTCCGTCGTTTTTTTTTTTTTTTTCTTTTTCTTTTTTTTTTTTTTCCTTTTTTTTTAACAGAACGGCGGACTGTCAAATTTAATAAATCAGATTTCCAGAAAATTTCTGTGGTCGCTTTGTTTTTAGAAAACGAAGTAAATTAAATTTTTTTTGAAAAGCATAGGTCAAGAATTATTGAAATATATGAGCTTTTATTTAAAATAAATAAATAAAAATCCAAGTAAATCGGTTTATTTATTGCTGAGATATTTCTGGCACAAGCTTCAAAATTATTGTTTCTAGAAAATCGGATTTAAGGTTTTGCAACAAGTACCGCTCGTACATATATAACTGTGCGACAAGAGTCGCTGTATCTTCCATATGTGTTTAAGTTTTTAAAAAAAAGCTTCGACAGACTACTTATAAAATGTTGGACATTCGGAAAATGCAAGAAGAAAAATGGAGAAATTTTTTTGAAACCGAAACACTCTCATGCCAAGAACCCTGAAAACATTTTTTAAAACTCATTTATCTCATTTTTTAATTGCTGTTAAGTTCGTATTTTCGTCTAAAACAGAGAAAACGTGTCATTTATTATGTGTATAACAATACATTTTCTGATACAAGCCTCATTTAAATAAAAAAGAATTTATCGCATTTGTTTTTTCCATCATCTGTTTCATCTGTAATTACCAAAACAAGCGCGATAAGAAATAAGATTTTAAACATCGTGCCGTCGGAAACCGATAAACGATTTTTCTCCACAAAAACGAGAAAAAAGAAACAAAAATATAAATAAGTCATTACAAGAATCGCATCCACAGGTGTTATAACTGTTATCGGACTTAGACACTGTTGCTGGATTTTTAACCACTTTTTACAGTTTAAGCGCACGTAAATATATATATACATATCGCTTGCCTGTTTTTATTTAAACTTTGTTTGCGCTAGAAAAGCATAAAGGTGGCGATTTTGTAACACAAAATAATGCATCAAAACATGTTATTAGCGATGGATTATATTTGTGAACTTGCGTGATCCTGCTGAGATGCAATTAACTTCCGCGGGTTGTTTAACGGTAACTTTCGTTGTTACATCGTCATTAAGAGAGCCGCTTTTCAAAACATACTTCACCCCCCCCCCTCCCTTGCAGTGGCGTAATCGATTGTTAGGGAATCCAGGGATCACGTTGCATAATTGATGGCAACGCCGATAATGAGGTGCACTCGATTTACCACTTACGTGGGCAGAGCAATAAATATTAAATAACGCGAGAAAATGAAAGGATAGAGAGTGTGAAGCACTTCCCGTACTCTGCACGCAGATATACACGATGGACAGAAACAAGAGTCCTGCACCGAGTCGGGTAACCTCTAAATGTTTCCGGTTGGGTTTTGACTCTTTCGGATCGGTCTCAGGTTGACCGATATTTCAAAAGAAAGTCCTAAATATTTTTCAAGCGTAAAAAAATAATATTTTTTAATGATATCATTTTTATACAAAAAGATAACATTGATATTAGAGATATAATTGGAGGCTGCTTTCCCATAAGTGTATTAAAATACGCACTTATTTTCTTTCACTTCGGGTTCGGTTTTTAATATTTCGGAATGCGGGTGGCTTTCGGGTTAAAATGTGTCGGGTTCGGGCCGGTCTTTCGAATTGACTTTAGGCAGAATTTTCAGGTTTTGGCTAAGAACAACAAACTCGCGTAGGACTATAACAGAAACAAGGAAACAAAATCATATGTGCAATATACAATAAGTAGCTCTTTTTATTTATACAGTGGAACGTCATTTATACACATACGCAGTTCTTTAGTCGTAAAAAACGAAAATAGAGTGTATAATTGTAATAGGCAGAGGATATAGGCTAATGAGTATATGCTGTAAACTTTAATTCAAAAACAGAGGGCATGCTGAGTTTCTTATTTCGATAAAAATCCGCATTACAATAGAGGAGTCTTAAATTCGGACACATATGTGACTGAAAAAGTAATGAATATGAAATTGATGTCTGAATAGGAAATTTCAGACTCATAGATGTCTGAATTTAAGACACATAAGTGCCTTACTATGATCATGGTATAAATGAACTGAGAAAAATGTCAATAATGATGATATGTTTGAAATTCATTTGAAGTCATTTAGAAATTCAGACATTTAAGTAACAGAATGCGATATAATTGTATCATATATGTGCTGACTGTAATATAAGTGTATCATATATGTGATGTCTGTATATATAATTGTATCATATGTGTGATGTCTGTATATATGATTGTATCTCAATATACATGCCAGTACCATCAGAAAATGTTTTCGAATGGATAAAATATATTTAAAAAACTTTTCCACATCCACTAAATTTGGTATTGTTTTATAAAAGAAGTAACTGAATTAGACAATAGCACATCTGTCAAAAATGTAAAAAGTCTGCTTACTAAATTTAAAACTAAGTTTTTTTTTTTTTTTTCAATATGTAATTGAAGATTTGCTTTTCACAAAAAATAAAAGTTCTTCAAAATCACTTGCAGACTTGGGCGTACGCAGGGGGTGAAAGGAAGGGTCACTCCCCTAAATACTAAAAGATACGAGTGTCTTAAAAAAACTTTTAAAAAACTTAAAAGTTCCACATATATTATTTGGCTTGAAAGCAAATTTTAATTGTATTGCATATCCTATTTATGCTCTCTAAGCTTTATAAATGACAGTAAAAAAGAAACAAATTATTGTGACTTTACATATAAAATCAGTATTCAAATTTTCCAATTTTTAATAGTTAATTTTGTAAATAATTTTTACAGTCAGTTGATTTTTTTAATAAAAGTAAATAAACAAATCACATTTATTTATTTTGACTTATTTCTCAAAATTTTAAGTTTTGAATTTGCAAAACTTGAAAAATTTAAAACTAATTTTAATATTGATTTTTTGATTATTTTAAATAAAAAAGGTGATTACAAGTTTAAAATGGAAATTAGAAAAAAGCTAGAACTTTATATATTTACTTGAAAAACTACATTTTTCACAAAAAATTGCTGTTTTTTTCCAACGTTTATTTATATGTATATTTACATGAAAAAGACAAAAAGACAGAAAATTTATATTTAAGGCAAAATAAGTTTTGAAACTAGAAGTTATTTCTCCTGCATGTTATTATATTTACTGATTGTTTAATAACTCTGGTGATTACAATCTGATGAATATACAAAATTGCCCGCATGGCAATATAGTTTTAAAAAATAAAAAATTGCGATAAGTTCTTCCCTTGCATTTCCAGCTTGGTATAATTGATATAATTTTTTATGTGAATTTTCATTTTTAGTGACAGATCTACAGATTATATTTTCGAAGTTAATGTTTTCATGTTAACAAAATTACATTTATATGGGAACTGTTATGAACATTGTTGCTTCAGAGGGACATAGAACATGAAAATGAATCATAAAAGCATCATAATGAAGTAATCGTGAAAATTCTGAATATTTTATTACTAAATTTTCAATATTCCCTACAGGAACGGAATTTTTTAAAATAAATATTACCTTATGGATACTTGTTCAAAATACAAAAACTACAATTAGAGGTATTTTCTGTGTTCTATATCAATAACATACTTAAATTTCAAGACACACAGCCGTTTTGAAAATACAATACAAACAAAGAGTCAAAATCGGTTTACTTAATCTGATATAAGCTGGAGAAAAAAAAAATCAAATTGAATAATATCCTAATAAAAAATCAAAATAATGACGAACGAAAAAAAAGGGTGGTAGTGGTGGTGTGTGTGTGTGTGGGAGGGGGGGGGGGGTGGTATTGGGTAGATAGACCCATGTTTAGCCCATGACAGAGCCATTTTTTCTAAGGAGTTATCATTTTTGTAATAAAATTTGGGACGTAACTAGTTCTATGATTTTTTTCTTTCTTTCTTTTCTTTCTTTTTTTTTTCTTTTTTACTCTAGACTGTTAAGTATACTGTACAAGATATAAGATATAGGTTGTTTAGTAAATTTTAATGTACTTCGATATTTTTTCAAAAATCTTTAAAAATAAATAAATAAAATAAAATAAGAAGGGCTTATAACACCAGCCTGGTTTTTATAGATGTTAATATTTGAATGAAAATGTAAAACATTCAAAGAAAGAAAAAAGCCTTTTTTTTTCATTATTTTTTATTAGTATTATTGTTGAACTATTATTTTATTCAAATGTTAAAATAATTCAAAGCATTACTTCAAGGACAGAAACTTGTACTTTCTATTAAGAAAATGAACTGCATGGTACTCGTACAAGGGTATTTATTTTATATCAATTTTATTTTGATGACACTTTAAAACAAATTAAGTAGAAGTATTTCTCTTCCAGTTTTCCATCTGAAAGATGCTTCGTTTAAGCATAAATAGCTGATTTTGATGGAAATTGGCAATGTTGCTCTAAAAATATTACGTATAGTTATAATCTAATATTGCAGTGTTAAATTCTCATTCTAAAATTCTAAAATTATTAAAAAATTTACCACGCCGATGTGCGGCCATGAATGGAGTGTCATTGTACGTAACAACGTGCATAATAATCGGGCAGTGCAGAAAAGCTATAACCAATATTTTATACTTTTAGTGTAGGGTAAAGCCAAATGATATATTTATCCAAATATATCATTATATGGTATTTATGTATTCATATATTTTTTACGTCACCGAATGTATTTAATTTTTCTGATAGCATATGGAGAAGAAGCAGGGGGGGGGGGAGGGGGGATGAATGTAAGCCAATGGGCCTCAAATTCCTTTAGATAACATATCATATACTGTCAAAAACATTAAACACTTTCTATACTTTAGAATATACATATAAATGAAGATATGCAGCAAAACTTCCCAGCAGTGGACACATTGCGGACCGTGGAAAGTCTTTTCAGACGTAAAAGTATACAAATACGTATTTGTTGTTAGATTGAAAAAAAGCGATCATTTCTGCTATTCGGGATTGCCCGTTATGAAAATTTTACTGTTATGTACGTGGGTTGGAAATTTAATAGTGGAAACTATTTAGTTACAACTGATACAAGAGATACATATTACAAAGTTTCACTGCCTTTCAATGTAGTCACCAGCATTAGGCACAACCATTGCCGGCACAACCATTGCCACCTAGAGTAGGTCAAAGATAGTGATCATTATATTTTTAAAACCACTCGATGGATTTAAATGAAAATTTTACATAACATTCTAGACATAAAAAACTAGTGCTTAAACGAAGGATTTTTTTTATCAATACTTTATTTTAATAAACACTAAACAAGGACTTTTGTTTTTCTTAAAAAACCATAAGTAAATTTTCAGAGACTGCCATTTTGCTTAATTATATAAAAAAAAAAACTTCCATTAAGCACAAGAGATTAGACACAGTATTATATTTTTTTTGTTGTTTTTAGGTGCGTTCGTAATTATATAAATACGTACCACCTATAGTCGTCGTCTGGTCCGTCTGTCTGTCCGCACATAACAGAAAAAATAACCAACCGAATGGTTTGAAATTTAATATATATAATCGCTGCAGAATTATGTCGAATCATTTCAAATTTTATGAAAATCGAATCAAAACTTAAAAAGATATTAATAAAAGTTTTCTCCATTCTATTAAATTCTATGATACGTAATTAATTCTATGGTATCCCATGATAGGTAATGCTTTTAGGTTTCCATGGTGATGACGTCCTATTTAAGATGGAGTCATATATTTCCGTATTACTGAATTTAAAAACCGAATTTGTGTACTAAAATTGTTTCATTATAGCGATTCTATAATCTACCGACAGTTTTTTAGATAAATGTTTCCGAAGAAATAGATATTAAATGAAAAAAATAGTCTAAATATGGATTTTAAGTTCTAAAATTTTCAAAATTAGGCTTAATTTCCCATTGAAATTTTCAGTCAATGTCTATAAAAGATAAAATATTGCCAACTTAAAATTCACTTATTTTATTACGGAAGTTCATCATATCATAATAACGGACGATAGATATAACTCATTTTTTCAGTGAAATAATAACGGTGTTTTTTTTTTTTACATTGTCTTGTATTGGATATTTGCGCATAGTATACTTTTAATGTAACATAATTGTAATTAATTGCTTCTAAAAGAGTATTGACACTTAATTTCCTAAAATAAAATGAATATCTATAATATGAAAATCTGCACATAAAATAAATTTTGTATTGATGCATTTTTGTATAAGAGTGCAACAGATATTGCACCCAGATCTGACTATTTATAAAATTAGTTACACTACAAACGCACCTCATTTGTAACGTTTGACGTGCAATTTCCAATTTGTTGTATTGATTTTAAATAAACATTAAAAAGTACTTAGAGGTAACTATATTTGTAAGAGAAACTTTTAACAATCAAGCAGATAACTTGGTCCAGAATTAATATTTTGATTTGAAATTTTCGTGAAATTTACTTAAAATGTCGTGTAAAAACTTGGTATCATATGTAAAATAAAGAACTTTATACAACAGTTTTTTTAAGCATGGGTCAATCTTTGTGCGAATTTTAATTCATAAACTAAAACCAGTAACAACGTTGTAACGCACAAATATGAAAAATTGGCACAAAAAATTGCACACGGCCGTTTCGAGGATTCCTGGATCCCCTTCCTTAGTGCGAAAAAAAAAAAGGATTAAAGTTATTAACCCTCTAGCCGTGGGCGATATTTACATTTTCTGATATAAAACCGCGGCCTATTTTTATTCATCACTTATAATAGTTATAAGGATTAAATGTCACCGGAATTTACAAACAGAATTATTTCGAAATAAATAAAAACAGTTTCTTCATGTACATTGTAAAAACAAAGTTTTATTTCAAAATTCCGGTGGCATTTATGGATTCAAAATATTTCAAAAACCGCATAACTTTCAGAATGACCTAATAAATGAAATGATATAATATATTATAATTTGTAAACGAATCTCTCTATTTCTAAATAAAAGAAGATAGATTCAACGAAGAAATAGAATCTCCCGATGCTTGACTACTATAAAAATTATAGGGAACGTCAAAATAGCGTTCCCCGCGAAATTGTATAGAATAAGTGAAACGCGATAGGAGCGTTACCCGCGGCTGGAGGGTTAAAGGTAGATCGCTCACTCGTAAGTTGTTTGCCCTGAACTGACTATACCGCTGCCGGAAAAAGGGTTTTACAGGTCAGCGCAACTGAAATGCAGTAACCACTGCTTACAGTGATCGCGGGTTGTTATAAGAATCGAAAACTTAAAAACAAATACAAATAACGTTTTACATCATTGCCTTTTTCTTATTAAGGGGTTAGGGGTAGTTAGAAGCGTAAAAAAAAAAAAAAAAAAAAAATTCATATTAAAAAAAAATAACTTATATATATTTGAAAAATGTACTCTGTTGTTTTAAAATAATAAACAATAGACAATAAAAATAATAATAACTCAAAGCTTTTCTTTTATGTTTTATTTACGAAACTTTTGGTTAAAATATAAGATAAAGTATCGTTTCCTGAACGATATATTACAAATTTTAACATTACATACTACATGAAAAAGTAAGAAAAAAAAATCTGAGTTGCTCTTTTTTGGATCTAAAAACTGAATTTTCTGGAAAATCTTCTATTGCCTGTATCCGTGTAAAGATAGTTAATATGTTTTCCTTATTATTTAAAAAAAATTTACCCTTCTCAATACTTTTTTAATTAATATTTTTTTATTTAAAATTTTGAATTAAAATCTTTGACATGTAATTATCGAATAAATAAATTTAAATTATCTACAATTTTTGGTAACATTTCTATTAAAATTGTTCGATAAGGAAAATGTACTGAGAAAAATACGTGATTATTTTCCGTAAAATAAATAAATAAATAAATAAATAAGAATGAAAACTATTTATATAAAAGACTGTGGTTCCATGTAATCCTATATATTATTTCTGTTGGCAACATCCCTTTATTCTAAGCAAATAAAAAACGCAGAACGATAAATGAGATACAATTTGAAAGGATTTTGAAGTGGCTTTTCACATAGTACACTCACATTTCGTTAAAACATCTATTTTGATTAAAAATTGCAATTAATTAAAAATTAAATCGGCATTGTTTTCATAAATGAAATGAAAGGGTTTCCTCAAATGAGTGTTGCCATAAAAATAAAATACCGCAACAAAGATTATAAAAAAAAATTCAATAAAAATAAAATGGGACATAGTTTACTGCACGGGTTTGTTTTATACTTATGATTAAAAAACAAAATTTAAATTCAAATAATCAATTTATTTTTCTTTATCCCATGTTTTTTTTTTTTACGAAACAGATGATGTCACCCTCTATTGCAGTTAAAATACAATATATATATATATATATATATATTTTTTTTTTTTTTTTTTTCGTCAGTTTTTACTGTAACTCTGACGGAATAAATGAAATGATATTTAAGCTTGGCTATAATGTTATTTGCAGATATTTTTAGTCCTGAATATTTTTAGAAGTTTAAACCTGCATTGAAAAAAAAAAAAAAAAGAAAGAAAGAAAGAAAAAAAGAAAAGAAAAGAAAAATAGATATTGCTAAAAAATATTAGTCTGCAGTGCGAAATCTTCGCACGGGTCCACTTGTGGTATTATAATTCAGTTAAATGTTTATATTTGAGGAAACTAAAACATTTTAACATACAAAATTTCTTTATTTGTAAAATTTCTAAAAAAAAAAAAAAAAGAAAGAAAGAAAGAAAGAAAAAAGAAAAGAAAGAAATTGATTTTTTTTTTTTTAAATCTGAAAACTGAAATATTTCGGAAATGTCCTGTTGTGTGTAATCCGTATAAAGACAGATAATATGCAGCCAGTCCCCATCCCGGTTATAAAAGGATAGGTTTTCATTTCTTTTAACTATTGCTGATAAATATTCTTTAAAAATTTCTGTTATTTTAATGATGTTATGATCCTTTTTTCCTGAGGAACCTTTAAATTATTTACCGTCAAATTTTCACGAGTACCAAATATATATAAACATGTAACAAATTAAAAAGAATGATTCGGTTTATAGAACATTAAAATACATTGCAATTAAATAGATAACATTTTTTCATAAATATTTCGGGAATGGACATCGAAAAATTTATTAACTAAATATATAGGCAGTAAAATTTGCTAAGCTGGTATTTCAAAGAACCAGCGAAAAATTCAGCTGTAAACAGCCTTCTTTTTTTAGGAGATACATCCTCTAATCTTAATAAATTATATTTTGTTCGCCGCAAAATGGCGAACCTTATCGAAATTTTAGTCAAAAGTTGAATTTTTTCCCCTTCTTTCTGTTTAGAGCTTTCTTTTTTGAGAACAAGCTAATAATCAGAATGATTACTATAGTAATCATTCTGTATTATTATATTTACATAGTTATTTATAAATAACTGAGACTGAGATATCTGTATTTTACAAAAAGTTCGTTTACGCAGATACAAGTGTAATTTTGTGAACTTCAGTACATTCTTGAAGCCATTTCGTGAATTTATTGAGAAAATATTATAAGTCTCCATGCTGGTAGATTAAGTTACAAAAAAATCGGTAAACCAGTTAAATTTAAACTTTTTTAGTGTTCATTATGATGGAATAGAGAAGAAAAAAATGCTGGTTCAACAGCGATTCAATTGCAATCTGGTCGTCCAATGTTAGCTAAATGAAAGACAAAAGAAAAACATCATTAAACAACCGTCAAGAAACATTTTCCTAAGTGTACGAGAATTAGCTTCTGATGTCGATTCAACATCGGGAACTAATATAAGTCACACCTCAAGAAATGAAATTACCCACTTGTTCCAGAATTCTGTTGGTTTGTTGACATAATCTTTGGCAAACGCAAGTCTTTTTTGCCTATTTCTTTTTTTCCTTCTGAATCCAAGCTATTCGAAATAACCTATGCACACTGTAAATATTGGAGGTTAGAGCTCCTTGAAAAAGCTCACATGGATAAGGAAAAAAAGAAATAGGCAAAAAAGACTTGCGTTTGCCAAAGATTATGTCAACAAACCAACAGAATTCTGGAACAAGTGGGTAAGTGTGATTGAAGATCGCACAAAGGGTTTCGTTTAATATTCCTTTCAAAACACTTTATCCTTTCTTTAATAAATACAAATAAATTTCATTTTTAAAAAAGAAAAAAAAGAAAAAAGAAAAATGAAAAAAATAATCATGTTTTTTATAAAGTAAAAATTTACTGGTCTATTTTTCTCATTTTTTTTTTTCGAAAATCTGAACCGGTTCTATAGCGGGCTAAGCCCGCTGTTATACTCTGTCACAATAATATCTGTCATGTGGACTCAATGCGATATTTAAAAAAAAATCAATTTCAAAATTCAACTTTTTGTATAGAGACCTTTAAAGTGTTAGACGTCAGAATAATTTTCTTTTTAATTCTCTAATGATGTTATATTAAGCTGCTTTCTGTATTTACACATATACTCATACTCCTTGTATTATTGAGAAATGCTTGAAAATTTCCGTTTTATTATACCAATACGACGTCCTATTAATCTTTTTTTTTTTCAATTGGTGAAGCTTTTTATTTCATTTTCATTTTTCACGTGGAAATCTTTCAATAGAAAATTAATTATTGTAGAAAGAATTTTAGTGTTGATTTTTAATTGTTGGCAACTGCTATACCGAAAAATGTTTAAATTTAATAGGAAAAGGCTATTATATTTTTGGTTTTTTATCGCTCTATATTAAAATAATACTATTTTTTCAAATTTTATCATTTTGAGCTTCATAATAGGTATTCAGCTATAAGTATACACAAAATTCCATTACTGTAAGTTATATAGTTTCTGAGAACCGACTCTGTGACGGACAGACAACGAAGTGGGAGTAATAGGGTTTCGTGAGATGAACGAAACTCTAAAAATGTCGATGAAAGCAAGCTGAATATTTTCGGCTCTGATGGGAAAGTAAACGGTGTTACGAAAGCCAAATACTTCTCTGGAAATAAACAAACAACAACAAAAAATTAAGACCAGCTTGTTTCAAACACGGCAGTGAACGTGTAATGATTTGGGCATGCATATGTATCTTAATTGAATTGGTGAAATGGTGTTAATTGAAGGTTATAGAAATGCTAAACATGGTGTTAATATATTGCGAGATAACTTCTTAGTGGATTGAAATTAGGAATTAGTGATCCACATATTATTTTCAGCATCACAACGATCCAAAATAACAGACATCCAACACAACGAGGTTATGGCTGTAATACAACATAAAAATCTATTAAAACATTCCACACTCGCCGGACCTAAGTCCTATTGAGAATTTGTGAATGTGAAAGTGAGAAAAAGAAAAATACAAACATCTTAAAAGACCACTTCACTGAAACTGCCTGCTCGCGGAATCATGTTATGGGAAAACTTAAAGACGCACTTACTCATTATAATTATTCTTATAATTATTTATATTTTTAAAAGAAGATGATAAAATTTCATCAAGTGAAAATTTCGAAGTTTATAGGGATATTTTAAATACGTAATGTTTAAGGAGACAATTTTCTAAAACGCACATCGTCGGCATCTGACGTCGACTTTTTGATGGTGAAAACTGTATATTTATAATTATATTATAATATAATGATAGACCGTAAACGGAATTCGTTTGAGTGGCCCTGTAAAAAAAACTATAAGTACTACATACTTCATTTTCAATAGCGAACATGCCATAGTAAACCTCAATAACATATACCAACTGCATGACAACTCGGATATATTTACACGAGTTAAAGCACAGACAGACAGACAAACTGAATTCATAAACCCTTTTCAACTATGTTGGAAAGTGTTAAAAAGTATCTCATAAATAAATGTTGTCATATTTTATGCAAAAGAAATGCGCATGAGACATTTTAAAATATAACAGTTAGTCGTTTACTTTAAAATTTTAAAAATTGAATAATTTAAAACTTTTTATTATTTTAACACTAAATTTCGAATATATCTAATTTGAGCTTGCCATTATAACAAGTCTTCCAATTTTCTAATTAATCCATTGAAAATTGTAGGATTTGTTTTTTAATGTCCACTGTCTCTAAGAGTATTTATTGTGCTGTTCTCTAAAAACAACCCAATTTTTGAAATTTTCTCTATATAAAGTCTAATAAAGAATGCAAAAAAATTAAACATCGCAAAATTTTTACAGCTTGTTCTGACTAAGATTTTCGTTTTGTCACTTTATTACAATGTGGCACCCAATTAAGCGAGAGGTTAAAAAAAAAACCACTTTTCCCAAAAATAACCTATTTTTAAAAATTGACTTTAGTGAAATATTTGATAAAGTAAGCGGTTTTTTTTTTTTTTTTTTTTTTTTTTTTTTTTTTTTTTAGGAAACGCATTTCACCCTTTTTTTTTTTTTTTTTTTTTTTTTTTAGGAAACGCATTTCACCCTTTTTTTTTTTTTTTTTTTTTTTTTTTTTTTTTTGAGGACAGTACAATATTACCTTAAGATAAAAATTATTGAGAAACACTGCTTAAAAGAACAAAAGGTTTAGTTACACTAATTATTTCTATCAAACCCATTAAAATTCTATCTGTATTATTCGTTTGCTTAGCTTACAAGGTATTTCCTTATATATTCTATAGAATGCTTCTAGTACACTCTAAAAAAATCCGTGAAAATACAAGAGATTATCCGTAAAATTTTACGGAGAAGTTTCATTTTTCCAAAACAACAGTACAATTTCCGTAAATGACATTAGTTCCGTAAAGGAGATTTCAAATCCGTAAATATGCAGAAAGTTTTTCGTAAATTTAATGGATTTTGTCCGTATTTCTTTCAAACCAGTACAATGTCCGTACTTCTTCCAAAACAGTGCAATTTCCGTAAATAACTTTTAGAGGTTTGCGTACAGAAATCGCCTTGTTTGAAATACGAATTAAGATTCTTGTATTTACTAGAGTTCTTCAAGGATCCAGGCCTGACCCGGCTCGACATGCTGGCCCCATTCTAACTGGAGCCATGTCTGGACGGTAATTTTTTGTGAGAATAATAGCAATATTTATATTTTTTAATGAAATATTTAGAAATTGATTTTATTTTTATAAGTTACAGAAAAATATTTTTTTTAATCTGCTTTTTAATTTTATTGATAGTGCTTCAAAATTAGGACATTTTTTTCACATTTTTTTTAAAAAATTTTATTTTAACTTTTTTAACGTGAGGCAATATTGGGTTATATAAAGGTTTCATAATATAATATCTCTGCAAGTTGTCGCTATGTAAATTTGTATTCAACTAAACTGATTTGGCTTATAAATTTATGAATTGAACTAAAATTTATTATTTTATAAATTATAATTTTACAACGTTTATAATTTTTTCCTTAAATTTATAAAAATAGTTGATATTTTTTTCTTTATTTTTATAAAAATAAAGTTTATAATTTTATTAACTTTACAATTTATTTCTATAGCTTATAATTTTATAAATTAAACTAAATTAATTTAAACTAAATCAATAAGTCCAAATTTAAACTTATCTATCACAAGATCATTAATTTCGAAATTGTCTTTAAAAATCAATTTTTTGTTTTAATATTATTATTATTATTATCGTTATTAATAATATTATTATCTGTCAAACTATTCAGTTTGACAGAACCGTACACAAAAGTTCTCAGCATAGCTCAAATATAATAATTTAATTTATTATAAAATAGTTCATTTACATAAGTTTTTTTTTTTTAAATAAGAGATAACGAAAATTTATTTTAATAGCATGTAATATATACGTCTCCTTAAGATAATTATTGTTTTTATTGGAATTGATAAGTAGATCATCAGACAAATAATTTTAAAAAGTATATGTTCAAAAAAAAGAAAATGTTGTACTACTGCAAAAGGATGCAATCATACAATGACTCTTAATACAATGTTTTACACATATAATACAGAATAAGTTAAAATTTATCTGGTTTATTTGTTCTAGGGCATCAAATAATAAAGCAAAATATTGAAAATTATGAAAAGAAAATATTAAAAACATTGGAACTCTTGAAAAAAAAAATCCATGAAACCTTCAAGTTTTTGCATAAATAAAAAATAAGTAGCAACATTTGAGAAATTGGCATGTCCAGTCTTATAGCGGTCGGGACCTCCAGTTCAGTAAACGGAAGATTGCGGGTTCGATTCTCATTGTGGCAAGGGTTGGTTGTCTACACAAAACTCGTTCAGAAGTGAGAAAAAAAAAGAAGCTGCATATCTGCCCTTTATAATGTTGTTCTTGAGAAATAACTTTTTTTTTTTTTTGGTGCTATAATGTTTATTTTAACATTATAAAAATTTCTAAAAAAATGCGGAAGATATCTGTTATAAAACGGAAATTTAAAAACGGATATTTCAGAAATCACGGAAAATTTCCTAGAATTTACGGATTTTTTTTTTCCCCGTTAAAATACGGAAATAGTACTGTACAATTGCTAGTACAATTTCGTTTTTTTTTTTTTTTCAGGAAATTTTTTTTACGGTGTATTATTTTCTACCCAGTTCAAAAACTACTTACGAACGCAGTTGTATACATTTTATTTAATCTTAGCTAATCATTCATTAATATGTCAAATAGTTATATTTATGTTAACTTTTTGTAACTCAACAACACCTTTTTTAAAAATATTTACTCAGATATTAGAACACATCATTTTAAGCTTGTAAAGAATAGTTAAAAATTTTAGAACAAAAAAATAAGAAAATATTGACTAAAAGGTATTTTTTTCGCATCTGCAATTACACAGAAAATTACTTACTTCTCATAAATATTGTCAATTTTATAATAGAAAATTGTAAAGTATACGAACTTATCTTTGTAAAAAAAAAAAAAAAAAAAAAAAAAATCTATTTTTGGAAGTCTTTTTAATTTGGCAAAAAAAACACACACAAAAAAAAACCAGGAAGTTTATTTTAGTAATAACGACGTGAAACTGCTCAAATGATAAAAATAACTTTGGCATGAAAAATTAACTCAAGTATATCACCGTCTGTTAGGAATTCTACGAACAGTTTATATTAACTGCAGTGTTAAAAGATATCAGCAATAAAATTATTTTAAATAAATAAAATTTGCTATAAATTTTGCAATGTTTGCAATAAATAAATTTTTTTTTTTTAAGACCACGGTATAAGTAATAAGTATGACTTTTGGGTATGTTGAGAAGATGCAAAGGATTAACATATTACACAGATAATTGTTTCCCCTTTTTTCCTTTGAGAAAATAGAACCTATTCTTAAAAATCTCGCGTTAATTTTTTTTTTTTTTCACACCTTACTTTTATCAGCGAAAAGGGGCAAAAGAATACGAAAAATACGCGAGTCAATAGGGTAAGTTATGATGCCCGCAATAGCTCTCCCTGCACTTATGCTCTCCTTGCTGTAAAAGTAGCCTTACAGGTTTGTCGCTTTTTGAAGGCCCAAGTGAAGAGAGAAGATAAATGTACTACTGACGATCCTTTAAAAAATATTGAAATGAAAACGAGAAATTTGTAAAGAACCAGGGTTGGCAATTTTTTGACGCATGACAGTTTTTACCGGTTTTAACCATGGTTTTTACCGTCATGTCAAAAACCTCCTTGTCAAAAATATCAAAAACTGTCAAAAACCCATTTTTTAGTAGTTTGTTTTTACATTTTTTTTTTCATTCTATCTTTAATATTAAGTTGTTTTACATAAAATATTCAGTATCAAAAAGACTCTAAAGTATATTTATCCATCCAAGAGAAACAAAAAAGAATTGCATTAGAATAATACGTATAATCTCTATTAGAAGATCTCTACAATATCTTAAGCTGTTTAGCAAAGTCTAAAAATACTCGATTTTTTTAAGTAATCCTGTAACTTATAAGTATTAGATTAAACAATGTGTATAATTTCGGTACAATTTATTACATTGTTGAAAACAAAACTTTAAGATTCTACTTATTGAAGTTCAAATGAAATGGTCACTCATGACATCATAATTAACTTTTATATTTCAACAGAATAATACGGCTACTATAATTTGTGACTCGTGCTGACACATTGCTGTTATTATTATTTTTTTACGCGTGAAGTTTTTGCTATGGTACTCTCCATTGTAAAATTTGGTAATTTTTGAAATTCAATATTTGAAAAATGGCATAATCAGTGGATTTGAAATTTATATCAAGAAAAATACAATTTTTTACCTTTCTAACGCAGTTTGTCTAACAATTTTCTGACAAATACTTTTCGAGCAATTAATTTTTTCAATAACTTCAAACGTTTCATTTTCCGAGATTAATCTGTGGCAACGATTATCGAAAATCCCAGTCGTCAGCAACACGTACCTTTTTATTAAAGAGGATTACGTACGATATGATTTAATAGATAGAATAAAGAAAACTTTTATTAATATCTTTTTTAGTTTTGATTCGATTTTCATAAAATTTGAAATGACTCGACAAAATTCTGCAACGATAATATATATTAAATTTAAAACCTTTCGGTTCGGTGATTTTTGCGTTTTTTTTTTTTTTTTTATACCGCTAACCAGGCCCCTACCTGCCCGGCATGAATGCCTAGCTTAACGGGTTAGTACCTGGGTGCGGGGCGGAAATCGCCTGATCACAGCATGGCTGTGATCCACCTGACTATTGATTTGTTCACATCGCTGCTGTGCTTGCTCTCTTGTGATTTGCTTACCGCTATCTTTGTTTGCCGGTTCAAGGTTTCTGTTTAACTTTGTTGAATTGACAGATTTAATAGGTCTCGTAATTTAGAACCTTGATCAGGTGACGAGACCCTCACCTGACTAGGCACCCGATTTTTGCGTTGTTATATGCGGACGGACGGACCAGACGACGACTAAGTGCTTAAGTGCTACGTATTTATATAATTACGAACGCACCTAAAATGGACCGAGTTCGTCCGGCGTACAAGGCCAGATCTGAGCACATGTAGAGGTAAACATATAAAATATGCTAGTTCCCTCTAAAGCGTTAATTCTTGGTGCGCCACTGGTCCAAAATAGGGGTTACGGCGATTATCTCTTAAACCTTGTGAACTCTCTGTACCTTAATGTTATTACAATGATAAATGACATACACTAAGCTCTCCAGGGTTAAACTGCTGATGATAGAAAGATACTTCCAATTACAACAAGAACGGAAAATCATGCATTCGGTATCAATTATGAAACACTTTCCAATACTAACAGAATATTTTAAAGAAATTTAATTTTTTAATACGATGAAATGCAACATCTAAATAAGCAACTTCAAAAATACGTAACTCAGTAAAAACCCATTTTCAGCCATATTTGCTGCCCATATTTAATTTATTTCGTGCACCCTTGTATACGATCTACAAAATTTGTAGCGTACACCAAAATTTACATAAAATTGCATATCAAAGCGGAAAGAACACTCCTAGCAATTATCGATCATAGTCAATCTTTTAACCGAATTCTCTTGTGCGTCACTCCATAATCTATAACAAATAAGTTGTATTGAACCTTAGTGATGCTTTTAAATGTCATTATGTTTCAAGTATCATAATATATGCAAAATGCACACCAAACGATTTTTCCTCATTAGATCATAATGTAAAGGAATTATTTTGTACGTCCCTGTATTTAAACTATAAATGCTACTCATTGTATACTCCGGTTAAAGGATGCTGTATTTTACCTCAGTAATGCACATTGATTCATTACTAGATAGTATACCCGTCAAGATTTGACGGTAAACAACTTGAAAATTCCATTAGAAATATGTTTTAATTTTTAATTAGTTGAATTTAACTTAATTAAGTATTGAAAACTTGATGAATTATTATACTCTATAAGCGATTACTATACATATAAAGCGATAGATGGCGCTTTCAGTCCAACCTACTTAACAAATGAAGTGAAAAAATTTTAATCTTGTAATTTATAACCTTTTATTTTACCAGGAGTTTAACTATAAATATAAATTGAATGAGTGTTAATTGAGTGAACAGTAATTGAGGTCACTCAGTTTTGTCACGATGTTTTTTTTTAAATATATTTTACAATTTTTTTAAATTATGGGATCTTTAAGATGTTTCATTACTTTATTTTTATCAGCCTCACTCTAAAACCTTGAACTTAAAATCTGTTGTTTGAAGCTAACGATTTATAATATATAGTTTTTAATTACTTGAATTTTATTTAGCACTTTCATACATTATTTATAAGTTAAACCATTAATTCTTTTACAGTTCTTATATCAAATTTTAACTTCTTTCTTTTTTCTCTTATTTTCCATTTTTGCGGAGAATAATCGCATACTTTTCTTAGTATATATAAACATATCTTCTTGATAATAATCCGACAAAATATAGATAAAAGTTTAGATCAATTTATTTAATCGATAACTACATGCAAAATCTTTTAATTTAAATATTTTAGTATAAAATTAGAAATTTAAAAAAATGTTGTCGGGCATTAAATTTTACTTACCACAGTCACAATATTTAAAAAATAGTAACAATACTGAGTCTTTTTTTTAATATTTTTAAATTACGCAAACTTTATTTATTTTTATTTTTTTATAAGTTTTACTCTAAAACCATAAACTGAAAATTTGTTTTTTGTATAGCTAACGATTTATAATAGATATTTTTTAATTAGTTGAATGTTATTTTACATTGTTATACATTTTTTAATTATTAAATCATGGATATCAAAATAATTTCTTTTAGACTTCTCGTATAAATATTTTTCCCTTTTTCTGTTTTCTCTCCTTTTATTTTTCTTTTTTTTATGAAAAATAATAACATACTTTTCTTATGATATCTTGGTATATATATATGACATCTTGATAATGGTCATACCAAATTATAGCAAAAATTGTAGATCAGTTCAATTTATTTAATCGATAATTACATGCACAATCTTTTAATTTAAATATTTTTAATATAAAATTAGTAATTTAAAATAATATTGTTGGATGTTAAATTTTACTTAATTATAAAGCACTCAAATAATAATAAAAAAATAAAACATAAAAATATAACTTCTCCTGAAGTAAAATATGACATTATTGAAATGAATTATCTTATTTTCAATAAAATAACAAAAATCATTATATCCGGAGTGGGTATCGAACAAACGATCTCAATAGCTAACCGCAGTTTAAACACGGCGTAGATCACACAGCCCACCCTGACCTCGTTCTTAGTTTACTTTAAAACTGGATACGTTCTAGATACAATTTGACGCAAGCGCAATGAGATCAATTTTGTGTGCGTCTTACAGAAATCCCTTTTCGTTTTAATATATAGGATATTTTAAATATCGTAACATCAATAAAATGCACCGCAAACGATTTTTCCCCATTAGACCATAATAACATGGAATTATTTTGTGTGTCCCTGTAAATGAACAATTAATGCTACACATTTTATTTTCAATACCAAGCATTCTTTAGTAAAATTCAATAATGTATAAAAAATTTATGACAATCTGAGTATATTTACGAGAGTTAGAGCACGGGCAGACAGACAGACAGACAAACCGAATTCATAAACACATTTCAACTATGTTGGAAAGTGTTAAAAAGTATACAAATAAAGCATAAATTTCAGATATCACAATTGATTTATAAGGGGCAATATTTGTATTAAAATACGAAAGTTAACTTTTTATACGGGTCCTTTTTCCTTTACGTCGTCCTTCATAAATTACGCTACATCTCAAGAGGGGGGGGGGGGATTACAAAGTGTGACAGTCGAAAAGGAGTGTTAACTTGCTGTGAAATCACATATATTAATTACTTTAATAATTTATTTTAATTGTAATTAAAATATGGAAACAGGTAAGGTATTTTTTGCAGGCAGAATAATAATGTTCATAAAAACATGTGTCTTTTCTCAGGTTAGTAAGAGTAAAGCCTGATTAAAACGGAATCTGTCTATAGCGGAATCATGTCTTAACAGCAGAAAATGTTCATGGTCCCTATTCCGACGGAGGGAACACCCTATAATTGCACCTGCTTAGAACCGAAACCTTTCTAAAACAAATTTATTTTCTGGTCCCTTACACTGTAAAAAATAAATAAATAATTGTAAATTCACAGTAAATTCCCGCAATAATTTTACAAGATATGGCACATTTTTCAAACTAAACGGTCAAATATCGTAACTTTCATGTTTTTACGGGAAAACCTCGTTTATCTAAGGACAAAGCCCGTTTTATCGAAAGAAAAATTCCGTCTTTTTTATGGGATTTTGCCTGGAATCCCTGCTGCAGTCATTTTATACTGCAGCAACTTATATTATAGTGTAGCGATTATTTATTTACAGTGTAAGCGATTTCGTTTACGCAGGTTTTACTTTATTAGGCATATATTTCCCCCTTCTTTTGAATTGCTTAAAGTAATAGCATTACGCAAGATTTTGATTGTTTTATGATAGAGATAAATAATATCAAAGGACTGGTAATATGAAAATCCATGGACTCGATGATATGATTAATGTATTACTACTAATGAAAATGTAAGGATTTTTTTTTTTTTTTTTTTTTAAGGTTAATTTTACTTTTGTTACAGTTTTGTAAAGAATTTAAAATAAAATAAAATAAAATAAAATAAAATAAAAAGAGTAGTTGCATAGATGTTTCAATCAAAATTAGCTCTAAATTAACAGTTGGAAAAAAAAAAAAAAGCGACATCACAACAATGGACACTCGAGTGTCACTCGAGATATCATTCGAGTGTGTCAATCTGTAGCATAGGGGGAACAAGGAGTAACCCCCCCCCCCCCCCACACACACACACACACACGCGCGCGCGCGAAATATTGGGGACGTAATTAATGTATGATCCCTTACTGGTATTTAGAAAAATGTTGTCTTGCATATGACATTAAAAAAAAAAAAAAGAAAAGAAAAAAGATCCCATTTTTACGACAAAAAAATACCGAAGTCTGCCTCATTAAATTTTATGAATTTTCAGTGTTTTCGGCCATTAAAAAGCATCTTTCCATTTTTAATGCCGGAAAACACTGAAAATTCATAAAATTAAATGTATCATAGCACGGGAAGTTTTATTCTAACAAAAATAATTTTTCCCCATATGTCCTGCTGAATTCAAGGCAGTATTTTTCTAAATATAAGTTATAGGAAAAGGGGATCGAACATAAAATTATATTTCATATTTTAGTACATGTAAATCACTTTGTGAAACAAATACCATATCTAAAGACTGCACTTGATTTCTATCCCTTTTATAACTGGAAATACGTTTCTATGAGTATTGAATTCAGATATTTTCTCCAGGAGGGATTTCTGTGGCTCCGGAGCGAGGGGGGAGGGGGGCATTATAGAAATCCTCGGGGGAGGGGGGATTGCACTTTTTGACCATTAAAAGCATAAAATCTCAAATACTTTAGAGGGTAACTGTTCGGGGAAGAAATCCCCCCTCCCGGGACACACCCTGAATTCAACACTGGTTTCTATCACCAGCGGATTAAGATATAATCCTGCAACCTCTCTATCACCCGGTGTATCCCATAATATAGTAATAATAATAATAATAATAACAGTAACAAATTATAAAATAAATTCACCGTAATAAACAAATGTTCTTACTTGAAAATAATTCTGTGGAGCACAATTAGGTAGCAGCTTTATCCATACTTGGGGTTGTCGTTAGAAAACAAAAAGAATTTCCACGAAAATTATTTGACTCCAAAAGGCGATCTTTGGGATGTTTGATCCCTTGCACCCGAGAATCCGATGCCCTAGCAATGCCGGTAAAAGGCGTGGCTCATTCCGATGAAGAATCGCGATCCCATTGGTGTACTTAACCTGTCGATCATGTGGCATCAAAAGTCATGAGGCGTGGTTACGCTCCTGACCGCGCCCCTAGCCGTACATACCTGGCCAACTACAAACGTGGGAGAAAATGCACCTGGGAGAAGAAAAGATAAACGGGAGATCTTCAGATCTTTTCTTTTTTGTGCCTTTTTTTTTTCTTCCATCCGTGGCTTATTTGCACAGGTCGAGTGGTCACACTTTGTGCCTACATAAAAGAGACGTGATAAAGTGACATTTGAGATCCTTGACATTTACTGTGCTTTTAGTTGTTTTATTTTAATCTCATTTTTATTTGAAAGATTGATTATATTATTACAAAAAGAATCTCGATTATTCGGGACCGTAATATAGATACATATGAACGCAGGGAAGATGGAAAGGAAATGGCGGTCAGAGGAGGGGAAATTGCCCCTCCCTGTATTTTCAAATTTAATGACTAGCTAATTTTTCTTTTTCTATGGTAATTTTGAGTAACAAAAAAGTTTAGTTACATTTATGAAGATAAGAATAGAATTTTCAAAAAATAGAAGAGAATTCTGAAGAGAAGAAATTCTTCCATAAGAACAGAACTTTCATTTACTCGAGAAGAATAAATTTAGCTAAATTTATTCTTCACAGATAATTTAATTATTTTTTTAATTAAAAAAAACTAAGGATTTTTTGTCAGGAGAGGGAGGAGAGAAGTCCCTCTAAATATCAACGTGGAAGACAATATTTAGTTCTTTTGTTCTTTTTACGTTCGTGTTTTAAAAGTGTTAAAAAAAAAAAAAAAAAAAAAAAAAAACAAGGAGCTCAGGGTCTCAGGGCCCCCTGGTCGAAAAAGGCAATAAATTGTTCCAGTTCTTCACTTTGCAAAAACGCGGTAGAAGCTTATTCTTTCATATTTTAATATTATTTTTTTGTTACATTTCTATGTATTTACTTGTTATTTTTGATATATTTAATACAGAACTTGTTCATACATCTTTCATACGATTTTGTTTTGCTGGAAACAATTATTGTCTGTTTGGAAAATTTTCTTTTCGCAGCAATTATGTTTTTGAAAGTATAAATTATGGTAGGCTACCTGAAATTTGTGTATAACAAGCAAAGTGGCGCCAAAGAGAATTATATTCTAGTCTAACTTATTATAATCTAGCTTTAAAAATCATAGTTTCTTGGTATCTGGATTAAATATACGTTATATTGGCAATAAGAACAACAACAACAACAAAAGACAAAGCCTGGCTTCAAAAATAAAAATTGTTCCAAAGAAATAATCAAAGAAAAAAGAAATATTTCGTATGTTGCAAATGCCAGAAGATTTTGTCCCCTCACTCGAAAACACCCACTCGCTGATGTAACTCTTATGGGTGATTATTTTACACTATCTCGTTTGCATTTTAATATTTTCAAACCATTTTTTTTCTTTCATTGGATAGCTGAAATCGATCTCCACAGCAGCTCCCTTTTACTTTTTCGATTTTGTTTGCGGATTTTTTATTTATGACGATACTTTTACTATCGAAATCGGTTCCGTAAATAAAAGTATCTTCGTAAAAGAAAAAACAAAATTAAAGAAAAGTAAAACGGAGGCTCAGTAGAGATCGATTTCAGCTATCCAATGCAAGAAAAAATCGTTTAAAAGTATTGAAATGCAAAGGAGATATTGTAAAATAGCTGTCCCATAGGATTAACATTAGCGAGCGAATGTTTTCGCGTGAGGGGACAGGACACTTAAAAGAAAATCTCCCAAGTCAAAAGACTGTTGCATAAAAATATTCGGTGTGAACTAAAAAAATAATAATAATAATAATAAAAGAACAAGAACGAAAAATCATGCGTCAAGCATAGGTTATAAAACACTTTCTAACACATCCAGAAAACTGTAACGAAACTTTACCGTTAAATAAGGTATAAGAAGATATGTAGTAAACAGCTAATATAGGAAACATATTAACACATTTAAAAATCCAGTTTTAGCACTTACTTTCCTTAGTCAAAAAGTAGTCAAATTATTTTGTGCAGCCCTGTATATGATCTACAGATTTGGATATACACTTCATAGCATGATAAAATTTAGTTTTGTTAGAAAATTCACATTTAGCAATTTTCGCCAATTGATGGAAATGCACACGAAATCTGTTGTACAGCCCTATATAAAGACTTTTGTACAAACCACATATTTAATTTAGGTAAAAAAGCATAGGGCAATTTAAAACTCACTTCCAGCAATTACCAACCATAACCGATAATGTAACTTGTTCTTTACATAGCCCTGTATATGAATTTATTTATATTCCACAAACTTTAGTCTACTAAAATATAGTTCAGCAGGAAAATGCGTAACACAATTAAAAATACCATTAAGCAATTTTCTGTCCCATTAGTCAGTAATACTTTACGAATTCCCTGTATATGATCAACAGAATTTATACACACCACATACTATGCAAAAATTTAGTTAAACGCGCAAACCCAAGTTGAAAACGCACTTATCACACATACACTATCGCACTAAGACATAACTGAATTCTTTTGTTTCACTGAATGACCGAGAAACGCAATGCACACCATACTGTTTGGGGACCAATTTATACTGCACCTCAGTAGTATATATAAATATCATTATGTTTGAAATAGTGAAACATAATTTAAATTACACTGGCAAATGATTTTTCCTTATTTATTTCCTTAAATATTGATATATTTCCTTATCCCCTATTATATTATCCAGTGTGTAACAGAATTTGTTTGTGTGGCCCTGTAAATGAATAATAAATGCTTTGCACACCATATTTTATTAAAAACATGTTTTAGTGCGCTTCACATTTGTATATCAATTTCATCATGTTGTTTCAAAGGGCGTAAACACCATCAAAATATACTTGAAACGATTTTTCCCCATTGACTGTATTAATGTAACGGAATACTTTTGACTGCCCTTGTAAATAAACTCTAAGTGCTACATACTTCATTTTCAATAGGTATCATGCTATAGTATAGACGTCAATAACATAAAAAAAAATTCAGGGCAATCCGAGTATATTTACGAGAGTTAGAGTAGAGCACGGACGTGCGGCGCAAACGGCCAAGACAAACCGAAATTTTTCTATGGGATTTGTGATTGTTAATGGTTTTGCATATAAAGATAGAGGTATAGGGAAAGGACAGTTCGGGATCAGGAGGCGACGGGACCGCTGGACGTTCCGCCACCTTCCGCAGCACCATATCCTCTGAAACCAATTTGAGCATCCTCTGATGGGAAAAATAGCGTTTTTCTAGTAAAAAAGAGGAGTTTATGTTTATACTATAAAAGGGGGCATAAGATGAGATTATCATACTATAAGATGAATAATAAATTTATATTTGAATTTTAAATAACCAACACCTTAATTAGTATTAATAATTAAGCAAAACAAATGGAAAACATCGATTTTTAAGAAAAAAGGCTGATTTTAAATGAATTTTTCAACTATAAGATGAGGTTATTATACTATAAGATGACGATTACATTTATATTTTAATTTTGAATGACGGACACCTTAATGGGTATTAATAATTAAATAAAACAAATATTGAAAAAAAGGGCAAATATTGATTTTTAAGGAAAAATGCTGATTTCTTAATGATATTTATACTTTAAGATCTATAATGAAGGTATAAGATGAAAGTTAAACTTACATTTTAGTTTTTGAACAACCATTACCTTAATGAGTATTAATAATTAAGCAAAGAAAAATATCGATTTTTAAGGAAGAAAGCTGATTAAGTATTTTTCAACTATAATAATGAGGTATTCAAGCTAGGAGAGGAAGATTAAACTTATATTTTTGTTTTTCAATGATCCTCACCGTAATTAGTATTGGTAATTAATCAAAACAAATTAATTGATTTTTAGTTTTTAACCTAATTAATAGCTAGAAAGGCACATTTTAAAAATATTTTTACTAGAAATGTAAAATTATTTGAAAATTTCTCTACCTACACGCGTCTTCTGACGGAAAAAGGGGAATTTTATACCTTTTTTTCACAAGTTTGAGTTTTGATCGTCTTGTTTGTATGATTTTAACCTTTAGACTTACTGCAATACATAAAATACACCCAAATTTAGATAATTTTTATATCTATCGATTAATGAATTAAAATGGATTTTTCTACGAAGATCGTATCCATTTTAAAATATAGGTAAGGCAGATTCACGTTTTTATACTCTTCACATAAGATAGTAAAACTTAATATTTTAATTACGTTTCTATGCAACGATTCGAATCCAAATTAAAATTCAGACTTATGAGTTTTTATAAATTATTCTTCCAAACTTTATATTTTAATTAATTTACATATAACAATATGGATTTACTGAGTAAATAACTAATTTTCGTTTGCACTTAGTAATTTTTACTAATAACTATGTTTTCACTGATTTTTCCATGTTTTCACTGATTTTATAGCATTTAGACATTTTCTTACGTATTTATCATTCAACATCACCGTTCTTGTAAAAAAGTAAATATAAATAAAATATTAAATTCGCGTTTTCTCCTTACGGGGGTATAGGGTATTTTTCCTCTTTTGAATGGGGTATACACCATTCAATGGTGTATACACCATAGTGTAGGGTTCAATAGACTGGCGTCAGTTGTTTACTAGAATGTGGTAAAGCTGATAGTTTGAAACTTATTATCCACATATTTATCTTTTTAACTCCCATTAATAATTTCAGCGAATAATTATTTTAACAATTATTCATGTACTGTTATAATTTTAATCTATATTAACTGTAAAGTACATTTTATTTTTTATACATTCTCCTCAAATTTATTTCTATTTTCATGAATTTAAATACAAAGATAATGAAAAACAAAGTATTAATTACTTTTACATTATTACATTTTTTTTTTTTTTTTTTTTTACAGATTAATGAATAATTATTTATTACTTATTCATTACCTTATTTTAATTAACAGATAAATTAACTATACCCGTGGTTAAACACTATACATTACATATATACTTAGACACGCTTTAAAAATTTACTGCTGAATAAGTAAATATGACTTATATTTTAACATAACCCTTTTTTTTTCAGTGCTATAGTTCATGCTAGAGAATTCTGTTTATGAAATAGTAAGTATCCACTATTTGATTTCTTTCACCTGAAATCATGTGAACCTATTTATCAGAAAAATTATTTAATCACAGAGTGATTTTCACTATATATTTGCAACACCATTTTACTAAGATATTCTAAATATTTATCGTTTATTTATTCCTCAGAAGCATATAAAGAAAATTAAATATAAAGTAAATCCAGGTTAGATGCTCCATCGGGTTAGTTGCCCCAGTCACTGTATTTCAGCTATAGGACATGTGACGGACTTAGTAATATCCTTCTTTTTTCAATCTCTTAAAAAAAAAAAAAGTGCATTTTATTAACTTACAGCGATTTATTTCTTCAAATAAAATTATATTCATCAAAAAGGGTAAGTTTGACTTTTGTTTTATGTTTTTATTAGATAGAGATGCCGCAGTTGAAATACAATGTATTTATTAGAGATTTTTTAATTAAATATTTAATGAATGTTGTTGAAACAAGTATCGAATAATGTGTTAGTTTATAGGCTGCAGCCATATTTCTTCCTGCATCCAGAACTACTGGCTGAAGCATCTATTCCGATCAAGTGAGACGTCTAACCCTTAGGTTCGAGATAGATCGCCAAAATCATTGATTAAGTTTTTTGATAAAAATCCCATTTTATGCGGTATTTATATTACATTTTATGAAAAGGTTAAATATGCACTACAAAAATCATTAAAATAAAAAAGGGGGCTTAATTTTTAGCTTAGCTTAGTTTTTTGGTAAAAATTCCATTTTATGCGGTATTTATATTACATTTTAGGAAAAGGTTAAATATGCACTACAAAAATCATTAAAATAAAAAAGGGGGCTGAAGGGGGGCAAATATCCCTGACTTACCCAATATTACATATCAAATTAATCCTATAACTTGAAATTGACCACTAAATAAAAGTACATCAATTAAACATATAACCTTTCCAAAAAGATATATATATATAAACGACAATAAACAAGATATGTCAACTTCCATTGATACAGTTAACAGTAATCAATCACCCAATTTTACTGTATTGTAAAAGGAACTTGGGAACCTATTCTCTTTATCCCTGGAACTGCATAATACTGAATTACTGATTCATATAACTGCAATTTAATCGTGATCCGAATAAAAGCAACAACATGTAACACATCAAGTCAAGAAATGACAATGGATATATATTTTAACATGGTATGATTTCTAGAAGAAAATTATTAACTTTGATACCATTTATGCAACGTCTTCGTTTGTAGCGAATAATAATATTATAGTAGTACTAAATTGTGATTGTGAAATATATATGCAGAATGTAAATGCATGTAAATCATCAAAAATAAAACTGAAAGAAATTCAATTTGAAATTTTGGAACTTTTAATTCCAGAAGCAAACGATTGAATTATTAAATTTATGATCGCCTGGTTTTTACTGTATTGAAAAAAGAACTTATATGAACTTATTGTTTTTATCCCTAGAACTGCATAATACCGAATTAATGATTTATATACAACAATTCAAGCGTAATTCGAATAAAAACGAGACATATACCCATCAAGTCAAGAAATAACAATGTATATTTTAACATGGTATGATTTCTACAAGAAAATTATTAACATTGATACTATTTATCCATCGTCTTCGTTTGTAGCGAATAATAAAATTATTGTATTAAATTCTGATTGTGAAATATATATGCAGAACGTAAACGCATGTTAGCGTGTTATTTTAAGGAAAGTTTGTTTGGGCAACCATTATACTACTGTTTAAAGCAACGCTTTTAACAACTGAAGTCGAAAAAAAAATATATATGTTTTAGACGTACGTATGGTTATACGCTTTCTTAAAAATAATATGCTTTTAACATCTGGAGTCGAAAAATGTGAAGATAGGTGTAGCTCTGTTCTTGCTGTTCAACATCGATCATGTGATCAATTTAGAAATCTGAAACAACTGAATGGGGTTTTCATTTGTCTTTCCATTAAGGTAAATATTTTATTGATTGTGTAATTCAAAATTTTAATTAAATTAATTTCGATAGAAGAGTTAATATTAATTAGTAACATAAAACTGTGATATGGTGTCGCTTGACTTACGATAGATGTGTTCAGACGATTTACTTTAAGAATGACACGCTTTCTCATATATAATCTGTGTAAATGTCTAACACTGAAATTTCGTTAAGAATTGAAATCAACGGCATTGAAGTAACTCGTTAGTTCATTTTCCAATTGAAAATTTTCACCAACTTGATTTTTTTTTTTTTTTTTTTTTTTTTTGTTAAATTGTAATTTTTTTTTAATTTTTGTATTTTTTTTAAAACTTTTTGTACATTTTTTAAACTTTTTGTAAATTTTTTTAATTTTTTTTTGTTAATTTGTGATATTTTTAAGAACGTTTTTAATTGTTTTACTAACTTGCATATTATTATTGCTATTTTGTATATTTTTTTCATTCATCTGTTAACTTGTTATTGTGACATGTTGAAAATTTCACATGCTCACATGCTTGGAAGATAAAGATAATCCCTTACGAATGAAAGGCCTTTTGTGAATTGTCACTATTCAAGTAAGAGTACTATACAGAAGGTTGACAGGTGGACGTGAATCGGATAAACACTTACTTGGAGAAATGGGATAATCTCCTAAGAATGAAAAATAGAACTAGAGATTGGGGTCTTTCATTGTCCACGGGAGATAAGAGACTGGTGCAGGTGTGGGAGTGAAAGAATGCTTTCTGCAGAAATTCCTGGAATGCAAGGAAAGCCCCTAGGAAGTGAAATTGCAGACGGCAGTTGGATGTTGAAGGGGTTAGAGAGAGGTTCGCTTTGAGCGGAGTGCAGAAAGGCTTGTTTCTGAAATGATGCTTATACAACGTGGATATGTTCATCGTATTTTTTTACTTATATTTTTTTAAATGTTAATTTAAAATAAAGTTTTTTTCGTTTCAAACGATAAATGGATTTCATTAATTATATATACATGTGTTCACGCTACCACAGCTATAGTATAGTATATATAAATAATTGGTGGCAGCAAATGGGATATGTAATCTAGAGTAAATTAGATTACGGATCTATGTTAACCTGATTAAACAGATGATGAGCCAGTGGAAAACGGACAAGCAGAGTTGTGGATTCGTGAAGTCTAATTGGAGTCGTGGTTTTTCTCGGAGTTCTAGCAAGCAGAGAACTGGTAAAAGAACTTTATCGACAAAAGCTGTGTAGTGTATGGACAGTCAACTATAGATTTGGTGATACGTGTTTGTGCTTCTTAATATATCCAGTGGAATGAAGATATGCGGTGTACCATCTGAGTTGTCTACATATGGATCGAAGCCAATTTAGTGCCTCATCAGTGTCTTCAATTCTTCAAAAATCTGTGTGTGTCATCTTTAAAAGTGCTTGGAAGCCTGGTATCAGTGTGGAGGAAATATCTGCATCTGGAGGTAAGCTCTTTTATGATATCTTCTAGAGAGGTCTGTTTTAAATTAAATTTTGTGTATAAATTTTAATTTTGGGGAATAAAACTCTATGAGAAATTTAAGAATTCTAGGGAAGCTATTAATTTGGTACTTAAATTTTTAGTTAGAATTTTTATGTTTGTTGATTTTCTGGTATCTGTTTGGTATAATATTGGGTTAAGAAAATTATATACTTATGTATATGTTAAAATTTACTTGGGGTATAGTAAATTGTTATTGATTAATTGAGATTATTAATCAGGGTATTTTAATCATAATTTTGTATAAAACTTTTGGAAATAAGAGTTTTGTTTATATACATTTTAGTTATTACAGTAATAAAGTTATAGCTTAATTTTATGGGTATACTGTGGATGATTATGATTAATGTTACAAAATAAATTGATGTTATACTGTACTGTTGGGTATAAAATTTATTTTGGGGGATATACTCAGTTTGAAAGACGTCACTGTTGCATGAGAATTTGCTATATTAAAATTGTGTCGTTTTTGAATACATTATTATACGTATAGTGAAGAAAATTCTATTTCTGTGTTTATTGTATTATTGTAAATTGAATATATCTGATATTTTGAAATTTATTATATTTTGGAGGAAAATATGGCAGAATATTTAGGAAAATATAATAAAAGTGTCTTGCTGTTATTAGCAGAGGAATTTGAGACCAGTGTGTCAAAAACGTGTAGAAATAAAGCTATAATTCAGGCTATCGTAGATGCAGAGGATTATGATGAAAGTTTCGCTAAAATTCGATTGCAATATTTTATTGAACAGGAGGCGGAGCGGAAAGAGCAGGAAAAACAAATCGAAAAAGATCGTAAAGAAAGAGAGAGGCAAATTGAATTAGATAGGATTGAGCAAGAGGAAAAAGATAAACTTAGGAAATTTGAGTTAGATAAACTTGAAAAACAACTTGAGGCAGATAAACTCGAAAAACAGCAACAACTTGAATTACAAAAGCTTGAAAAAGAACAGCAATTTGAATTAGAAAAATTGCGTATTCAAAATTCTGCGGATATTGTTAGTGTTTCATCTAATGAATCAAATGTAGATTTTCATAGAACTCCTAAGGTAAATTTAAAGGATTTAGTTCCGCGCTTTGATTCTAAATTAATTGATATAACTCTTTTCTTTATGATTTTTGAAAGGCAAGCCGAGAAAGCTAAAATTTCTCAGGAAGATTTGGTCAGTCAATTAATTCCTTTGTTACCTTCTGATATTGCCGAAATTATTGTAAAACAACCAGCAGATAAATGTGATGATTTTCAACATGTAAAGAAAGTTTTGTTAGATAGGTTTAGGCTAAGTACAGGCGCCTTAAAACAAAAATTTGAAACTCATCAAAGAAAATCTGGTGAATTATGGGTGGATCTGATTTATGAGTTAAGGGGTTATCTAGATAATTGGTTAGAGGCATTAGAAGTGAGGGATTTTGAATCCTTAAAAGAACTAATGCTCACGGAACAGTTGAAAAAACGTGTCCCTTTTGAAATAAAAGAAAAATTTATGGATGAGTGGGAGGAAATAAAGATTGCTTCTAAACTTGCGGAAAAATCGGATAAATTTGAGAGTATAAGAAGAGAATTTAACAGGTCGGATAGAAAACCGTGGGAAAATAAATCTTTTCAGGATAAGCAAAAAGACAGCTTTAATTCTAAAAGTAGAAAGGAAATTAAACCAAAATTGGAATTTGAGAATACGAAAGAGTGTGGGAAATTTGATCAATTTAAGAAGGACAATGCTTTTGAAAAGCAAAGACAAGTCCAATGTTATAATTGTTTGGCCGTGGGCCACATCAGACCAAATTGTCCTGAATTGTTAAAAAGTAAATCTAATTATGAGGATAAAAGCATAGCTTGGATTGTTACTAGTGATGGGAAAAGTGTAAATAATAAGGAAGGTGTGGAAACCGAATTACCTATGGTTGATTTACGCGTGAATGGTAAGAAAGTAAAAGCGATTAAGGACACAGGTGCGCAAATTGCGGTTTTTGATGCTAAAGACATTCCGTGGAGTGCTAAGAAAGTGGGAAATGTTTTTCTTATACCGGCCCTCGGAAATAGACAAAAAGCGGATTTGGTGACCGTGCCGATTGCTTTGATAGAAGATGAAAAAGAGTATGTTGAAAAAAATGTGGTGGTTGCAGTTGTGAGAAAACTAAATTCTCCGCCCCTTATGACACCAGCTGTTTATGACTTATTAAAGTTAGGAAATATGGAAAAGCAAAATTCGGTGTATAAACAAGTGGGGAATCAAAGAGAATTAAATGGGCAGGGAACCCTCAGATTATCTAGCGATCATGAGCAAAGGGTTGTTAGAAAAATGGTTGTGAATGAAATCTGTGAAAGGGATAATAAGTCTGTTAATGAGATAGAGGTAAATTCACTGGAAGACGTGACTGATAGGTATTTGGAAAAAGGGTCTAAATTGATCGATACAAAAGAGGGTGCGTCTAAAAAGGATGGTGATAAAAGGTCAGGTATTGGAGGTCAATTTCGGGAAAAGAATTCTGAGCATGATGTAAATATACCCAGGTATTTTGTCGGTAGTATGGGATTTATACATGTTAGAAATAGAATTAGAAAGAAATTGAGTTCATCTATGACTGTGGCCAGTAAATTTAACTCTAGGATGAAGGAAAATAATAGAGTAAATTGGGGGGCTAAATGTCAAGAAGATGTGAATAAGAAATCAAAGTTAAAAAGAATGGAGCATTCTTCTTTTAAAACGGATCACAAAGAAAGATTTATTGAAATCAAACAAGACTTTGAAAGGAAAAATCATGATTATGAAGTTGTGAGGCGAAAATTATTGTCAAAAAGATTTTCTGATAGAAGTAATATAGATATTGGTTTTCGGGAGAATTATCTAAATTAAGTTTATTCTAAATTTGGGAGTACTCATTATTGTAATATCTGTATTGTGTTTATTTATCATTTAATGCTTAATATTATTTTCGTAATAGTAAAACTTCATTAATTTAATAATTGTATAATTTAGTATGCTTTCTTTTTGTTTGTAGAAGTGTCTAAATTTAGGCTTTTAAGCAAGTTTTTAAGAGAATCGTTTTAGGCATTGTGTTGTATATAGATTTTTTTTTATTATTACTTGTTTTTGTTAGAGTCATGTAAAGTGTAATCTGTATTTGGTATTTTATGTATGTGAAGTATTTCAAAATTGTTTCTTAGGTCATCAATTGTATAAATTATTCCTGGAATTATACTTAGGTATTGTAGGTGAGGGAGTATAGTAAATCCTATTGACAGTGTAGTCTATCAAATACTGAGTATAGGAATGTGTTTGTATTCTATAGGGATTTCGTGTATTATTTTAAATTCCTTTATACTTTGACCTCTTTAGAAGTTGATTGAAGGAGCTTATTGTATTCATGTATATGCCAAATTTCCTGTAGAAATTTTTCCTTAGGGGGGAGGAGTTGTGACATGTTGAAAATTTCACATGCTCACATGCTTGGAAGATAAAGATAATCCCTTACGAATGAAAGGCCTTTTGTGAATTGTCACTATTCAAGTAAGAGTACTATACAGAAGGTTGACAGGTGGACGTGAATCGGATAAACACTTACTTGGAGAAATGGGATAATCTCCTAAGAATGAAAAATAGAACTAGAGATTGGGGTCTTTCATTGTCCACGGGAGATAAGAGACTGGTGCAGGTGTGGGAGTGAAAGAATGCTTTCTGCAGAAATTCCTGGAATGCAAGGAAAGCCCCTAGGAAGTGAAATTGCAGACGGCAGTTGGATGTTGAAGGGGTTAGAGAGAGGTTCGCTTTGAGCGGAGTGCAGAAAGGCTTGTTTCTGAAATGATGCTTATACAACGTGGATATGTTCATCGTATTTTTTTACTTATATTTTTTTAAATGTTAATTTAAAATAAAGTTTTTTTCGTTTCAAACGATAAATGGATTTCATTAATTATATATACATGTGTTCACGCTACCACATTATATTCTTTTGTAAACTTTCTGTATATTTTCGAAAACATTAAAATTTTTGTTAATTTGTAAATATTTTTTTAACTTTCTGTACATTTTTAAACTTTTTTGTAATATATATTTTTTTTAATTTGTGATTTTTTTTAAATGGTTGTAATTTTTTTTAAACTTTTTGTGAATTTTTAAAAAAAAAATTAATAAAAATAATTGAGAATTTTTTTAAACTTTGTGTGAATTTTTTTTTAACTTTTTGTAATTAAAAAAAAAATTGTTAATATGTGATATTTTAAAAACTTTTTAAAATTTTTACTAATTTATATATTTTTTTAGTAACTTGTACATATTTTTTCATTAATCCGTTGTTTAGTACATTATCAAAAATTAATTTTCTTATGTATACATGTAAATTAGATATTCATCGGTGAAAATGGCGTTGAAAAAATTCTGAGATATATTTCAAGTCTTCCCTAAAGTTAAAATTAGTTATAAGTTAGCATGTAGAAATTTAAAGATAAAAATCTTACAATATATTCCAATAATGAAATAAGTTTTATAAAAACAAAACACATAGATATATATAGATAAAATATATATATATATTATGGTCATTTTTAAACAATACATTTATATCAATTAGAAAATGACGGGTAACAAAATTCTGTACAGTCAATTTTTCGAAGTACCCAATCTTATTCTTGACTGTTAAATTCTTCAAACGACTGCATAATTTTTTAATATCCTTCCTCAATACTATCTTAGACAAGTTCAACATAACAGTCATGTGTGTCTATTCAGTTTATTACGAAGATAAGAGATTTTCTCACACTTTTCACACTGAAACAATTTTTTAACAGGATGTGTTTTCATATGAACTGATAGTCCACATTTTCTAGTAAAAAATAATTCACAAACCTCGCATACAACAGGTCATATGCTATCATATGACAACTGATGCTATTTTAATTCACGCTTTCTTATAAATGGTTTTTGACGGGTCTTACAAGTATATGGTTTTTTATCAGTATGGATTTGCATATGTTCTTTTAAATTCCATTTACTTGAAAAGTATTTGTTACAGGTGAAACACATTTGCAAGAGAAATAAATGTATACATTTAGAATTTCTTCCATAACACTATAGATGAAAAACATCACTTTTTATAGAACACAGGATACAATATTTTATTGTAAATTCACTCTAATTATATTTAATATATGCATTCTAATATTTCATATATAAGTACCCACGTGTTTATTATTCTGTAACTCTATATACGTCAACGACAAATCACGTTCTGGGTTGCTGTTGTTTTGATTCATCTTGCTGCAACATCTACACAACAAAAGAAATACAATTATATACTAAGAAAAAAAAATAATGGATAAATAATAATCTACTGGTTTTTTACAATAATGTAGTAGAACTTATACTTTATTCGCTAACGAAGAAATTGATTCTACTTGAATTAAAATCAGGAAAATTACTGGAACTATACACAATCTGTAATATACAATAATATAATAATATTAATACTAAAATATTAATTTAATATATATAAGTAACAGATATACACGACTTTGAATGCTATGTGAAAAGGTTACTCTGCAAGGAAGATGTTACTTGAAAATTCACTAAATACAGTATAAAATTTGGTGTAAGCGATCTTTGTAAAATCTTAAGGCTGTCTGCGCATTATTACATTTTTGCTATGTTAATAATAATGTTTGTACAAATGTAGTTAAAAAATTATTTATAGTAAATTGTAGATTATTATATTTGAGATAAGTTTAACCTTTTTCATTTTTTTTTTTTTTACTTTTTGTGAATCTTTAAAAAAATTGTGTAATTTTTTAAAACGTTTTGCAATTTAAAAAAAATGTATTTTTTAACTTTTTTTTTTTTTTTTTTTTTTTTTGCATTTTTGAAAATTTTTATAATTTTTTTAAGAAAACATTACAATTTTTCGTTCAGTAGTTGAATTTTTATCTAATAGATGAAATTTTATGTGATAAATAATTGATTATTAGTATTTCATTCAATGTTAAATTTCAGACATAGGTTTATTTAATGTGTTATAATATTTTAAACCAAAAACTTGGTAATTTTTTAAAAACTTTTTATAAATATTTTGTAATTTTTTTAAAATTTTAAAATTTTGTAATTTTTTTTTTTTTATAATTTTTAAAACATTTAAAAAATTTGTTTAACTTTTTATTATTTTTTCGTTTAATAGTTTAAAATTATGCTTATTAGGTGAAATTTTTCTGTGATAGTAGATTATTTTAATTGATGATTAGTATTTGCATTAAACGTTAAGTTTCAGACACAGGATTATTTAATTTGTAATGCTTTCAGATTCGGAGGGTGCACGGTGGCATTACGGGCAGTGGGTGGACGGACCCGTCTTTCATTTCTCCACTACTTGCGCTGAGTGACCATCAAGGATGAGCAGCACATTGCTAGGAAATTGATTGTACATTGCTTTGATTGTACTAAAAACCTCGGAAGAAATTAAAGAAGATTCTGAGTTTATATAAGTTTTTGATCCCGGAGGAAGACCGTTTAAAAACCCGGGATTTTCTCTCACAGATAAAAATATTGGAATAGGAGAGACATGCAACAACTGACACATTCTCTCTTTTAGGTAGCTTTCGATACAAAAAAGTATAAAGCTACCTATTGCAGCCGTTCGGAGGAAAGCAGTTTCGGAAAATTTCGATATATTTTCACCGATCATGACCCCCAGACCCCAAAACTACCCTCCGTTCAAATGTTGATTTATATATATAGATATATCCATATACATATATATATATATATATATATATATATATATATATATATATATATATATATATATATATATATATATATATCTGACCTATGTCATACGATAACCCTCGTATTTATAAATCAATTTTGATGAAACTAATTGTGTGTATTAAGCTAACCAATGTCTCGACCGAGTTCGTTGGCCAGCTTGGTCCGCCATTTTGTTTCAAGATGGCGGCTATTTAAAAATTTAAAACTAAAATAAATAACAATTGAATCCATTTGGACACTACACTGTTAACTAGTATTTTAAAAACACAAATTGCACAAATTGTGCTTATTAGTTGCTAAAATCAGTGTAAAAATTGTTTTAAACTCATAAAAGAGCTAAAATCCTACATGTTTCGGCTTTAAACTTAAAGCCATCATCGGGGAAGAGGAACAACACAAACGACTACTGATCTTTTAATTTTCGACACGAGAAAATTGAAATCAACAGTATGGAAAAATTTTAAATAAAATAAGCGGGCGCTCTCTGTTGCCAAAGAGCGAAAAACAAAACAATGAATTAACAAGAGGTTAAAAATGTATCCCATAAACTATCTTTGATGGTCGTGAGACCCTTAGATCCGTAAGCTCATCCAAGACTCACAGTTTTAAAACTCTTTGAAAATGTACAACTGGAAGCGTGGAAGGCTTTTATTCTGATGGTGAAAAACGATCTGGGCATCAAGAAGGCGACGAACTACGTAGAACTTGTTGCCACTGCTAAAATAAATATACAAAAAAAAGTTAAAAATTCAAATTTATTTTTTAATTACGTGTTAGGTCTTGATACAAGGATTCCAGAGCATTTTTTGGTTTACCTCTATCTTAAAAAATGGCTGAGATAGAGCAGTTTGAAATTCTAGGGTCGCTGACATTTTGAAACAAAACAGCACATTAACGCGATTACTCGAAAATTATTTTCTTTCATTGTTGTAATAATTTTCCCAATCATACACATAAAATTATATATTCATATCCGTTAGCGCCAAAATTGGCAAAATTGGCGACATTTGGCGAAATATCGCCAAATTTGGCGACCAAAATAAGTCTTCATAAATGAAGCCAATTTGGCTATTGCTCAATAATTTGGCGAATTTCTTATTTAAATTCAGTATTAACGAATCTTTTGTAAACGTTTTCTTTGCATTTTAACTTGCTGTTTTCGTGTAACATTAGCTAAAATTTTAAAACGAAGATATAGGAAAGCTACCTTTTCCTCCCGGTACAGGACTTTTTTCAGATGACGTCAAATACTTCATTATTTAACTGACATCCTGTTTCATCTATATTAAAGACATGTCTCGGCTTTGTGAAAATTCCACATTTTTCATAACTTTCATTAAGAACATAAAAAAAATATATCATTGACATATTTTATGCTCATACCTTCTGCACGAGATATATAGAAAACCCTTCTGTCTGCTGAATTGGGAATTCCTTATTTCTGTCTAAAAACGAATTCAGCAATCGTCTCCGAAACCATGCATTTCTCCTTATTGAACGTAACGTAATGTTTTGTTTTACTAGAGATTTTGCAAATTCATATGCAATATGCAATCCGCCTAACAGCTGTCTTATCAGAGGGCAAATCCAGCTTTTTTCTAATCGTTGAATATGAATTGATTATGAATTGATATGAATTGATTATGAAAAAATTCCTCCGATCACAACAAACTCAGATCAAAATTTGAAACTTGTTTGGTGCTGCCATCTATCACCCTTTTCTGAAAATAGTTTCATTTTCAGAAAATGTTGATAGATGGCAGCACCAAACAAATTTCAAATTTTGATCTGAGTTTGTTGTGATCGGAGGAATTTTTTTTTTAGGATTTACAAATTCATAAAATTGTAACACCCCGAAAAAAAAAAAAAGACGCCTTTAAGGGGTCGTGCAGGTTACGCACTCTAATTTGAATACATTATTATTTTAAAAAATAACTGCAGAAAATAAGTTTTAGCTATTGGCGTGAATGTGCCGCAAATATCATGATTTTAGGTTTAAAATTGTGTCAGAAAGTTTCGCGTTGTTGAGCTGAGGATTTCTTATATAATGCTAGCATTTTTTAATCACCTGGTATTTAGAAATACATAAAACTTTTAATGTAAAGAAATTTGCTTTAAATAAAACATTTATTATTATTATTATTATTATTATTATTATTATTACTATCACATGTCCTATAAGAAGGAATTAGTATATACTGTAAGATTAAAATGCAGAAAATTAATTACTTTATTATTTCAATTCATTCAAACTTATAGTCAAATATGTATAGATATATATAATTTAATAACATATTACCGATGCGATATATCACTGCACAAATATGCTATTATCAAAATTGTTTCGCCCATAATAATGATATTACGAAGAGTAATTTTTTAATAGAAACAGAATCCAATCTAAGATTTGTAGCTTAATTCATGTGCCGCTAATTGATAGAAAGTACCTCGTTAATTTATTCTCAAGACATATTTTATCCATGCAACCTTTTTTTTTTTTTTTTTTGTATAGAAACATGCAACAAAACAAGTATAATCTTGTATAATCTTGCATCGTAAATTTTGAATAATTCTGCATTACACTGTATTAATTGCAGTAAGTCTTCTTTTTTTATTATATGATGGAACTGGAATATGCGTTTATGGAAATCAAATTATTAAAAAAATAAATAAATGAGGAAATTATGATTGGAAAACAAAAAGATCCTGCACAATTATGTTGCATTTATCACCTAATTAAACTGTACTAGTATGCGCGTATATTAGAGAGCTGGAAGGATTAATTAACTGAAAAAATAGCAATAAAAATCTTGTGTTAGGCATCGATCACAGTAGTACCATTTCATACAATGTACGGACGACGTATAGAACCCATTAGTATAACATAAATTTCAGTTTTATAGCAAATTTAATTGCATACTATTTATATGATAGAAAATTAAAATTTTAAAAGCACAGATCATAAAAATATAATCGATAATTCGCAAAAATTAACATCCAATTACATGCAACAGCTCATTGCATTTGAAACCAGTGATGAATACAGGGGTGGGCCAGGCAGGGCCTGACTAATTCAGGGACATGCGGGGAAACTGCCTCGGGACCCCCATGGACTTAATAATGATTTTTGTTAAGAGGCTGCAAATTGGTTAAAATTGGTCAAAATTCTTACATTTTCAAAGATTTAAGACGGTAGTGTGGCCCTCCCTTTCCCCTCTCTGCTTCCGTACCCAAGAGTGACTGAAATACCTGTATTTACACATCAAAGGCTCACATTAGCCCTTATATTCCTGTACAATAATAATAATAATAATAATAATAATAATAATAATAATGTATTCTATCATCTCTTAGAAATATGACCATCTTTCTTGTGTGGCCCTGTATACAGATGTGAATAGTACCTGGTTTGAACTTTATGCATACAGATAATAGTTTCACTGTCTAAGAGGGACTGCTCAGACGGGGAAGCCAAGTCTGTAGAGCATTGATGTCCCTCCCGGTAACTTTATTAAAGTTTTATAAAATAAAAATGAAATGTAGTGCTAGTCACTTCAGAATAATTCACGAGCAATTTTTATGGATTGAGAGAAGGGGCCCCCAAAATTATGCTTTCCCCGGGGCCCTAGATAGTCTAAGTCGGGCACTGGGACCAGAGGGAAAGGAAACGGAAACAAAATTCCCTCTCCCGGGAAATTTGTGATTTTATGCTTATTAATGGTCTAGAAGTCTCTCCTTAACTCCACAGTGCCCTCCCCCCCCCCCTAGCTGTAGACATCCCCTCAGGAGAAAATCGTCTGAATTCAACACTGTTTGAGACGTAAGTGTGAATCTTCCAGATGTTTTTGTCTTATTACCATTTTATTGGTCAAATAATACAATACATCAAACAATACTGAACTGTGTTGAAATAAGCAAGAAAACCATAAATTCTTCCTGAACATGATCCTCCGACGGCTCTACCTGTACGATTCTTTTATTAAAAAAACCCTTCGATTCATTCATAGTGAAAAATCTGCCCCCTCAATATACAAGAGTGGGGAAAGGGGTTAAAAGATAATAAATTTTTTGTTCGGATTGACTGGGATTTAGAACTGAAAGTTGACACTGCGCAAGTCCTACAAGGCCCCTTATATTTCTTCCTCTTAATGAGTTTCTACCAGATACGAATTTCTACTAGAAAGTACCTAACCTATTACCGAGACCAAAGCACAGTAAGCACGTTCCAAAATTTTGAAGCCGTCAAAGAAATTGAGAATTTTAATCCAAAAACAATTCTTTCTTGTGCAAGGACATAAAAACACTTTTTTAAACAATATTTCACCTATTTCTTCAATTTCAATCATTCCTTTAAAATCTCTAAGAAATGAGGAACAAAAATCTCTTTTGCACGAGTCTCTTGTTATGCACCAGATATTATTCGAGATTTACTCAATGCAAGCAACATAATATGTAATGTAATGGTGAAAATTGAAGATGTTCTGGAAATTCGCCAGTATAGTTGAAGATGGGTTGCTTTCTTTATATAGAGCCGTTAAATGAATCGTTACAGAATCTGGAAATGGATTTTTAATGTGTGTCTTTACTTTTCATTCAGGACTGAAATTTTAACTCTACCAGTGGACCCAGTCTAATATTTTTTAGCAATATCTAATATTTTTTTAGATGCAGGTTTAAACTTCTAAAATAAAATTAAGAACTAAAAATATCTGAAAACAACATTAGTCAAGCCAGAATAGCATCAAAATTCCATCAAAATTACACTAAAAACTGATCGCAGATAGGAAAAGCAAAAAGAAAATATCATTCGTATTTTAATTGCTTTAGAACATGACATTATCTGTTTAAAAAAAAAAAAAAAAAAAAAAAAAAAAACATGAGATAAAGAAAATAAATTTAGCATTTGAATTTCATTTTTGCTTTTAATCATAAATAAAAAATAAACCCGTGCAGCAACAATGTCTCACTTTATGTTCATTGTGCTATTTAATATTTTTATAATCATTGTTGTGGTATTTTATTTTTGTGGCAACACTGATTTGTGAAAAACCTTTCATTTCATTCATGAAAACAATGCCGATTTAATTTTTAATTAACTGCAATTTTTAATCTCAAAACATGTTTTAACGAAATGTAAATATACTATGTCAGAAGCTTGTTCAAAATCCTTTCATATAGTATATCATTTATCGTTCTGCGTTTTGAATTTGCTTAGAAAAAGGGATGTCGACAACAGAAATAATATATATGATGATCGTGTCTTGAAAGGACTCAGATTCAAAGAGGTTCAAACTTTCATGCAATCTTTTCTGTTAGTACACAATAGGGGAGAAAAAGATTTTGAGCCTTTAGAGTAGTGGTTGGCGGACTCCGATGCAGTGATGATCCCGGAGTACCTTAATTAGGCCTTGCGGGGTTTTGTTCATGACTTTAATAATAATAAAGGCAATAAGCATTTCGAAACCCTGCGCAAATTTTTTACTTTATGAATAACTGGATAGTTATGCAAATAATAAATGCTTGTAATTATTGATTTTAAAAAAATAATAATAACTGTTGAACAATACTTTTGCTTTTAAAAATGAAAAAATGTGCACATACAGGCATACGAATAAATGACTTTGTATACAGGTATGTGCGTTTGTGAATAGTTAATAATACGTATCTTTAGGTGTATTTGGAATATGAAATACTTGACAACAAATAAAGGCTACGGATTCTTCTTTAACAAGGATATTCAGGAATGTTAAATATATACAAGAAAGTTAAATGCTTCAGAATACTGAATTCACTGTCGACATATTGTCTGGACATCTTGGTCATGCGTCTTAGCGGATTCATTATCATCCCCTCGTTTCCTTGTGGTCTGTCTTCTGCTACCGCTGCATATGCGTGTAGTTCTGTGACGCAAATAAGCACCTCTGAAAGCTCTGATGCTGCCATCTCTGAACTGAATCCAGAAACTGTCTGGGAAATTTCCACAATCGACCAGCCTGATGATTCATCAGATCTAATCCGACCACTGGCAAGAGCAACTGGAATTCAGGACTGGTAATCTGAAAAGATAACAAAAACACCAGCAGCAAAAAAGGTTTTTTTTTTAACAAAATAATTGTAACACAGTTTTAACTGTTTTCTTTTCAGGAGACAGTTGTTATGTAATTGCACAATCATTATTCACATAACGCAAAAAATATCTTCGAAAACATCTTCAAAATAAACACTTTTAAACTACGACTTAAGAGTCAAAATATCGTCCTTAAAAAATACAAAATTCGTCGTTATGGCTTTATACCGTCGTAAAAATCTTGTATCTTTTTCTTCGCGTTTTTCTTTTTCTTCATCACATTTCATAATCACAAATTGGTGAAATCATCTCATTTCTTCGGGACACAGCTTCTTCATAATTAAAGGATTTGCCAGAATCGAGATAGTACTTGTCAAAATCGGCATAACTGTCATAGTCGGTGTCATCTTCGAAATACATGTTAAATTTCTTCTCATTTTCTTCTAGGAAGTTTCTGTTACGATATTTCTTTTTTCTCAACTTCTTTTTTCGCTTTTTCTCTTCATAATCTTCATAATAATTTACTTCGGGTTAATCTTCAAATTCATCTAATGGTTTGTGGACATCTTTAATTTTCTTAGTCGTACCACTTAATAACGTCTTACTTTATTTAGATCAACTTTTTAAAGATTTTCTTCCCTTTTTACATCTAAATTCAGTTTATGTGCATTTTTGGGGGGAGTATGACACCTTTTCTTTATTTTCGAAATCAGAGGAATACATGAAATTTGTAGAATCGGGATAATTCTGGAGGATTTTGGAACTATTATTTCGTTTTATTTTATTTTTAAGTTTAATCATTTCAGGCTGTAAATTTTCGTAACCTTCCTGTGAATCATCTAATTTTCTCTGAACTTTTCTTTTAGATGTTTTTACTCTCGAACATTCGTCTTACGATTCACCTAACTGCTTTTCGAATTGGTTGGAAACGCTTTTATTGAACCTTCTCTATATTATTCATCTCTATTGTAATTAAATGGAAGTCTGTTGAATTGTCGTAAATAATAATAATAAAAAAAAAATCAAATTTGGGATCAGTTCGATATGTTCTTGTAAATAACCAATTGGTCCGAAAGATTTATTTCCTAATCCAATTAAAGACATATCTGTATGTTTTAATTTTACATAATTTTGTCCAAATTACTTTCTTTTAAGATTGCACGTTGGCAACTAATGAAATTAAATTTGAACAATGGAGCTTAACTTCTTTAAGTATAAAATTCTGAGAACTAGTTACCATGTTTACTTGTGAGTGCATAAGCGCCGACTTAACGGGAGCGACGGGGGCTAATTAGGCAAACTTCCACCACTAGTTTGAAACTTTTATTTTTGTCTTAATTAATCACAATGATTAAACAGGAAAATAACTTTTTTAATTAGTGGTAGAAGTATGCCTGATTGTCTATTTCAGCACCATGAAGTCAGTGCATATGTGTGAGTGTGAGTATTCATTAGGAAAGTTCACATATCTTTGTTTATTACATTCTTAGAACTTCTGGCCACAGGCTTAGAATGGCCTGAAGGTTCATCGGTCTAGAAAAAGTCCTCATCCAGGAAAAGCTTCCGCCCCTAAGCACATCCAACATTTTTATTTGTCTGTACAAATACATTAAATAATTTTGTAAAATTAGGATTTTCAAATCCTAATCCTATGTGGGGCCAAAAGGTAAACATCCAGTTGGGGACTGCCTATAACACTCTCGTACCTGCATTTTGTACTCGTTGTTATTAAAAAAAAAAAAAATACTACCTGGTTTTTAGCCTTTTTTTAGGGGGCGGGTGTATAGGTGTCTGAGTGCCCCTGACTAAAAAGATAACATACTGTTTCATTTCTTAATGTTGAAAAAAAAAGTCAGTAGAAACTTACTTTTTGATTTTTATGATTTTTTCAACTTTTATTGACTATGTCGTTTTGTAGATAGACCCTTTTCCTCTGTCACTGGCTTTTTTCAGACGACACCTCCCCCCCCCCCCCCCCAAAAAAAAAAAAAAAAAAAAAAAAATCTTTTCTAAGCTTTATGTTTAAAGTTGAATTTTTCAATGTAGAACCATTAATTATCTGAGACAATATCAACATATAACAGCCATAAAAAAAAATTACACTGTCTAATTAAGTAATTATTTATTTACAGCTTTATTCGAAAGAATTTTTTGGGTTTTTGTTTTATCTCTATTTAAACTGCACAGCAGGTTAGGGAATAGAAAATCACACAATGTTACATTTACATAACCGCCAACTTTTACGCCTTTTCGTTACCACTAAAATTTAATAGAAATTGTTTCCTTATGTAATCACATGATTTTGTCGATTTAATAAGATAAAATTTACTATTAAATTTTAGTGTTAAGAAAAAATCATAAAAGTTGGCAGCTATGCATTTATGTTCAAATTTAGAATTTAAAAATATATTTTGTCTTTATAATTTTATTGAATAAAACATAAAATTTTCACGATACTTGATACTGAATCCTATATTTTGTTTTTCGATTCAGTGTTAAAAAGAAATTGTTTCAGCTCTCAGTTAGTTGATTTTCAGTTTTGTTATAAATGCAGGGGGAAAATATAAAAACACATTTAGACTATTGTTTTATTTTAATGTTAAGTGCAATATATTGTAGTTTTTAATTTATATTAAGTCTGAAAACATGTTTAATCAGCAGTAAGTTGATTATTTTGAAAATATCAGATATATATCAAAATATCAGTATTTGTGAAAATATCATATTTATGAACCTTGATATTGATTCGTGCAACACATTTATATTTATTATCAGCCCAGTCATGTCCATTGAAAATTGTTTATATTTTATCGGCTTGGTTTTATACTTTTAAATTTTTATATTATCTTTAAATTTTTATTATCAAACAGTTTGTTAAAATAACTTTTTCAAGTTCATGCAGATATAGTGATATAATCCGATGTTTATTTTCAAAATACCATGAAGTTTGATATTTTCACATATTTTTACTTATTTTCAAAATATCGTTATTTATGATATTTATAATATTTTCAGCCAGAACAAATGTAAATGAATTTTTCAACTGTTGATAAAGAACTTTTATAATTCTGTTGATAAAGAGCTTTTGCTTTGGCTGTTCTAGCAAAAAAAAAAAAAAAAAAAAAAAAAAAAAAAAAAGGCAAGCTTTACATTTGAAATTAAGTTTTTAAATATAGAACCAATAATTTGGAATAAAATTTATTTAGAACAGCCATTGAAAGATAAACTGTCTAATTTAGATAGGTTATTTACAGCTTGATTAGAAAGAATCTTTTCAGGTTTTTTTTTTTTTTTTTTTTTTTTTTTTTTCAGTTTAAACTGCACAATAAGTTATGGCATGACATAGCAGACGGCGTACATTTATGTTCAAAATTTTCAACAAAAACAAAAAATAATAATATTTTGTTGTATAAAACATAGAATTTTCTATAGTTTTGTTTTTTGATACGTAAAAAGCAAATTATTTAAATGTCCGTGAAATTGTTTCTGTTTTCAGTTGATCTTCAGTTTTGTTACAAGGGGGGGGGGGGGGGGGGAAATGACTTTTAGAATATTGTTTTGTTAAATTTTCATGCTAAATGCAGTATGTTTTAGTTTTTTATTTATATTAAGTCTGAAAATATTTATAATCATGAATAAATTGACTATTTTGCCTTTATATTTTCAAAAATATGGTATTTGCATACCTTGTCTGTGTTCAGAAAATAAAAATGATGTGGATAATTAAATGTAGGAAAAGCACATTAAGAGTCTACTTTGGAGACACGGAGAAACTGACACGCTAATGTTAAATCTATGGGAGCATTCTTTTCAAATTTCTCTCTTGCAATTTAACAATCTTATTTATTTATTTTAATTTTTTATTTGTTTATTTATTTATTTATTTGCATAGGATAGCTGAGATATATTTCTAACCAGGGTATTTCTTACTTTTTCGATTTTGATTGCAAGTTTTTTTTTTATGAACTGGTTTCGAAAGTGTAAGTAACTTCCAAAAAAAAAAAAAAAAAAAAAAAAAAAAAGCAAAGTTAGATATTGATTTCAGCTATCCTATGAAAAAAAAATCACTTAAAAATATTAAAATGCTAGCGAGAAATTTCAAAAGAACGTTCCCATAGGTTTAACATTAGCGTGCAAGTGTTTTCACGTGACTGTAAGCTCGTAACCTGAACCTCTATAATTTTTCTCACTGGACGTGCATAAGCTGCATAAATTTGATTATGTGAAGCTTGAATATGTCTATGCAATTCAAATTTTGTTACTTAACATTCAAGTAACTTTTTATACATATATTTATTTTAATTTATGTAAAAAGATTATTAAAATTTCTCTTATTTTCTTTGTACTCCTGCATTCATAATGATATTTTACTCTGAATTTTAATTAGTTTTTAAAAATTATTTGTTCCAGATGCTGTTGAGAAAGAAAATAATACATCAAATGCACACATTGAAGAAGTTTTAAAGACAATTAATACAATGTAAAAAATGTAAATGTTCTGTAATAAAGTTTAAAAATGTAAATTAAAGTGCATTAAATATTAAATGTATTTGTTGGTGTTGTTATTTTACATTAATGTTTTATTTTTCTGACAATTTTTCAAAATGTATACGCTTCAGAAGCTGAATTTTATTGTTTAAAACTTAAAATTATTGTATTCTAAAGTAGTGAATAATATAATTGTGTACTGTGGAACCACTTTTAAAAGACGGACCTTGGCATACTGCCAAAAAAATAGACCCTTCCAAGGGGAGGAAAGCATTGTATTAGGAGGAGACAAAATTCAGGTTTCGGTTAACCCGCCTGACCGCTTGCCATTTCTTCACTAGCTGTTCTTGCACTATTAGCGTTATTTTTCTCTCTCCCTATTTCGTTTGATATTTTCTCTAAAGATGTGTGCTTTATATTCATTTTGTATTTTTTTCTACTTCTATAAAATAGATTTAAAATAATCTAAAAGCTCTCAAGGCAAACATTTTCACAGTGCAGTGAAAAATATTTTAAGCTATGTTGTAAAATATTGTGATAATGAAGTAAATAAAGTCTGCCTAACTATTCCATTAGCACGTGCAACAAAAAGAGCTAGCGCAATTGCCTGTGTTTCTGATACAACCATAAGAAGAATTCGGAAAGAAGCTGTTAATAATGCAAATAATTTCGTTTTTTCTAAAAAGAAAAAGGCGAAAACAACCATAGAGAATGTCAACTTGGATAATTTTAACTTGGATGTAATTCGAAGAACTATCCAGGAATTCTACACTAAAAGATAAAAGAGTGCCTACTGTTCCGAAATTGCTAGCTAAGTTGAAAGAAAACATACAATTTTCAAAAGAAAAAGAAACGTTGCGTAAAATTCTTCATGAAACGGGATTCCTCTGGAAAAAATGTCAAAATAAGAGGAAACTACTTTTGGAACGAAGTGATATTGTTCTGTCTTGCACGAAATATTTAAAGGACTATTCACTAGTTCCGAAAAGGTAGAAGACCCAGGGCCTGATTACCAACAGGCCAAACTTCCACCAGTAAATTTTAATAGAAATTTTTGTCTTATTTAAACGCCGTATTCATGTAAAATTAGTGTAATGAATAAGTCAAAAATTTCTATTCCTCTTTACTTGTGGAAGTTTGCCCCGTTGGTAATCAGGCCCTGAGAAAACCTATAATTTTTGTTGACGAAACATGGATTGACAGCAATTTAACTGTCGGGAAATGCTAGCAGTCGGAAGAGACATATATTTTAGTATATACGTTTTAAGTTATTTTCTTTCAATTTGACAATAATTTCATTTTCATTCATATTTGCCTGAATTTTTTTAAGATATAACATTCAAGTACTTAAAAATCGAACAGAGTCTTTAATTTTTCAATAAATTCGGTACATTGGGAGTTACAATTAAATAGATTCCTATGACTATCATTTTTACATGAACTTATCCGAAAAATAGGTTCAGAGCGCGACCTTCGACGACATTTTCAGTAAGATTAAATGCTTTTATAATAAAACGAAAAACGCTGTTCGATATCCTGATATCTGAATAAGAAGGTCTGAAACTTTTGCGCATTTATGAATAAAACCGACTTAGTAAAGGTACCAGAAAATTGAATTTGAATTCGAGAACATTTTTTTAAAAACTATTTGAGTGTAAAACATATTTTTCATCCTTTAGTGTGACTCTGTACTCTTTGAACTATTTTCTTTTATTATTAATTGAGTATTTTGTTATACATTTTCGACATATTATTAAATGATTTCATGTAGGAAAATGAACATGGGAAATCACGAAAAAATGGAATTATTGCGGTAAAAAAAAAAAAAAAATATATATATTAATAATCACAATAATAAAAGAACATTTTAAAACCACACTTCTCCTACAATTACATAAGTGTGCCCTATAACTGTAAAGAACAGATATTTAAAATAGTAATTTATTTGAGAAAACAGTAAATTGCAATGTCATGTGTAAAAATACAGTAAAAAATAGTATTTATTTACTTAACATGCTTATATCCGATAATTAAATAATCTATATTATCATAACATGTTTCTTTAGATTGAAGATATCCCCTTCATCAAAGAGAAAACTACAATTTTTATGTGCTATTATTACATAAGAACAAAAATCCTTTTTATAATCTTGGAGCAAGTAAATACGAAACTATCGGAAATCAACCATCCCCCCACGAAAGCAAAACTAGGGGAGACTCTCTTTCATTACCCCGATCCCTATTATGAAGAATAGACTGGTCACATTCGGACCTGTTACTCACGTGACCAGTCTTTAAAGCTTGGCTGAGCAGTAGTTGTTTAAAAATATTACATCCATATTTGAATAGGAGAAGTAAAAAAATTCAATTTAAGAAGTTCGTTAAGTATTTTATGAAAAATAATTTATGTTGGAAAAGTATTTTAATACTATTTTCATACATTTACTATAAAAAATGATTAAAGAATTCAGTAGAATTTCATAAATAGAATAACTAGATTTGAAGGTATATATTTATTATTTCATTGAAACAATAACTTTTAGTGATTCAAAATACCATCATCAAGAACAGAACAAGTTATCAGGTAAGAGATGTTGAATACGATGTAATTTGGGTACTTTATAAATCTGATTGATATAAATATTGTTAAATTCTTATGGTCTTCTGTGTTTTTACTTCAAGCTATCAAAATTTAAAGAGAAGAGAAACTATATCCAACTCTACCTGAATAAAAATACAAGTTTTTTTTAATGAACTATATTATAGTACTTGAAAATAATGTCTACCAAATTGCTTTCATATTTCAGATGTGATGTCATAACATGTTACCATTATTTTCCTTTGATTATACGTTAAAATTCATGCTATATCATTGTAATTGAGTATTTTCCACTAAGTTTTTCCACCAAAGAATCGGAAAAGAATGAAGTAAAAAAAATTTGGTTTATTTAAATTTAATGTAATATGTATATAATTGATTATTATTAGAACTTATTAATATATTATCAATAGTAATGATAATTATTAACAGTAAATATTGAGCTAAATGTTTACATACTTTAAAAAAAATGTATTTCTTGTGATTTTTTTTTACTTTACTGAAATGTAATTAGTTCAGAAACAAAGAAATACAAAAATTATTTGAGAAAGAAGTATTTTCTTTCTAAGTTATCCTTATTTCTTTGCCACTTAGTATAGGTATAGGTAATATTCTTTATCACTTTTTGTTTTTATAGAATATCATCTTTAAAAATAAATAAATAAAAAAAAGTGAGCAAATTAGTATTGATAATAACTAAAATAACCTAATATAAACTTTGTTATGAGAGGACTTTTTTTGTTGATATTTCATTTAGGGCATACTCAAATATTTAATTTTAAATGAAACCTTCTTGCACATTCATAAACTCATTTTTGAACCTAAATACCTAAAATTTTCAGGCATAACTATATAAATGACTAAGAATTATACTACATTTTTTTTTCCTCAAATGAGACATGTATTAAATTATGGTCATTTAAATGCTCATAAACAATGAAATTTGCAGACGTTATTATTTGAATACTTACAAATTTGTAGCATTTTTCTTTTTCTATTAAATGGGACCATTACTGAATTGTAACTAGTATTTTTTATGACTGCCTTTTCAAGGCTGTTGTATTCCAAAAATCAGATTAAAATTTAAATTTTGACAGTGTAGAAAAAACAAAGACCCTAGCTTTTTTCATAGAAAAATAGAAAGTGCTATTTAACCTTATTTTTATCAAAATTAAATTGAAAACTGTAAATTTTATGTATTTATAGGTAAAAATGACTTTAAAAATGCATCAAAAGTAGCCAGTTTAGATTTGAAAACAGTATTAATTAAAAATTCATGAGGAATATGAAAGAAAATAAATGGAATTTATTTCATATACATATTACCTACAATATTTAATTAAGTTATTTTCTAAATCGTTATCATCACAAATTTGATACAGATTAGCTTGGAAAGGGTAAAATTCACCCAATAGAAAAATATGTTACATCCAGATTTTTCACTCGAAATGAACTAGTATTTTTTCTATTTTTCCTACATCATTTTTTATGCTTATTTACAAATGAATATTTTTCTTGTAATTTATTAATAAAGAATTATTACTATATTTGCAAAAGCAAAGTGAAAGTCAAACCGGGCGGAAAGACCTACCTTTCGGCTTTAGCTCAACTAGCCCAGTCCAGTATTTGAAAAAACAATTGAAAACATTAAACTAATAAAAAGAAAAACAACAGATGATATTTAAAAATCAGAAAGGGGGGATGGAAATTGCCCCAGGCTGTCCTTCCTATATGACGCTTTTGATTTCTATTAATTTTATCTTAGCTTGTGCAGTGGTGCATACTAAAACATTTCAATTAAAACTAGGGGTAGCTTGGACAGGTTACCACAATTTTTTTAATAAAAATGTTTTACTAAGCACTTCTGCACAAGTTAAGATAAATTTAATAGAAATTTAAGGCATCATTTGGGAAAGGCAGGATGGGGCAATTCCTCCCTCCCTTCTCAACACCCGATTTTTAAAATAATTTTATTTTTTATATAAAGCGACCGCTACTGATCCTATGAATGTCTAAAAGTGACGCTTGCCGGACAAGCAGAGGATGCGCAATTCTATTCATTTTATCTCGTCCTATGAACGTCCTATTATCATCCTATACATGGCTGAAAATGACGCTCACAGGACGAGCACAGGAGTCTCTTTTTGCTCCTCACTGGATGTTCTCAGGTCATGGATGGGATATTGTAGGTCGTCCAACGGACGAGGCGTTATTCTACATATGACGTTTATCGTATGTTCTCAGGATGTTATTGTGCTGTATGGGAAGTTGATAATTAAGCAATGACATAAAATAAATTGTAGAATATCTTTTAAGAGGATAACTATATATCATCATTGTTAAGTCGCTTCAGTAATGAAACGAAAAAAAAGGATTTGTTTTTATAAAAATGTGAAAATAAAAATCCGGACAGCTTTAGCCTATTACTCAAAGAAAGAAGAAGAAGAAGAAGAAGATAATAAGAATAAGAAAATTTTTATTTAAAGAAATTTCTGAATCACTAATGCAAGTACACATATGAATTAGTTCCGCTGTATGCATACATGATACTGCAAATTGATTATTATTATGAAACAGATGTGTTACACTCACACACAGATGTTTGACGACTTTTTGATTGGCGTGATCGCCAAGCCCGAGCCAAACCAATAACTTAATACAATACAATAGCCAAATTACCATTAAAAGAAAAAAATCCCCAAAATTTTGCGACTTTTCTCCTTTTTACAACCGATTAAAAAAAAAACTGTGCGTGAGTGTAAAACATTATAGCCTTAATCTTTCCCACTCTTCTAGCAAAGATTCATCCTTTGGTACGTTAATAGGGATAGTTTGCTGTTCTTGTATGGTGTATTGTAACCAGGCACAAAACAATGCGTATCACGTTTTTAGCCATGATCACTATCGTTCATAATTTTAAAGATTATGAAAATCAGTATCTAAGTCAGAGGAAGCAGGATATAATTTAAGATTTAAAATGCTTACCACCGGCCGAAATGTTTTCTTAATTTGATTCTTATACAATGTTTACGTTGAAAAGAGCTAGCAGATGTCCTGCGATCAACCTCTTATCGTTCAGCATCGTTGTACATTTATCAAATTCAATTTTTAAGTACTATTTTGTAGCCGGTTTCTACAGGGTACGGTAGGGCCCCAGGTAGCACAGCAATATCGGCCTATATCGGGAACAACGATTTCGCAATATCGGCCAATATCGGTAAACACCGGACCGGCCGATATTGCATGGCTAGCTTTTTTTCCAATATCGGCCTATATCGGGACCCAATATTGACCGATATCGGTGAACACCGGACCGGCCGATATCGGTCAACCCCGGACCGACCGATATCGATGAACCCCGGACCGACCGATATCGGTGAACGCCGGACCGGCCGATATCGGTCAACCCCGGACCGGCCGATATCGGTCAACCCCGGACCGACCGATATCGATGAACGTCGGACCGACCGATATTGGCCAAAACTGGATTCAGAACTATAAAATGGCAAATCTTTTTTTTTTTCTCATATAGGGAGATATTGATTACCAGTCTTAGCAAAATATTAGAAATCAATAACTCTTTACATTAGGAAAAAAAAGGTTTACCATTTTATATTGGTGAGTCCAGCTTTGAATTAGCTAATCCATGTATATATAAGCATTTAAAATGCCACATGGATTAACTGTTCTGTTAAAAGCCTCAGTTTTTATTATTATATCCATTAGATATAGTTGTGATATTAAAGATTATGAATGAAAGAATACTAAAAAAGTATTTTATTAAATTTAATATTAATAAAATAATTTATTCAAAATTTTATAATAGCTACATTTTGATGTTTTTCTTCTTTATTTTCAGTTTCAGTGTTCTATGTGAAAACATTAAAATGTAAAAAGATAATGAAATGTTACTTTTCTCATTAAAAATAAAAAATCATATTATATCCATAGTAATAATTTGAATTTGTGCAAGTGGTGTAAGATTGAAAATTGTAACATACAGCATTTTTTTTTGCCATATTACCAATTTTTTATAAATTTTTTTCACATAATCAATAGAAATATTTAACCATTATTAAAAATTTAAGAAAAATAACATGTTGCTGTAGGGATTTATTCTTTTCTGCTCTTACCATAAATATAGATCTTCAGATTTATTTAATTGTATTTATATAAACTAAAAAAAAAAATCTTCTGGCAAAATTTAGTTGAAAACAATTCGTTAAATTACTTATGCAAAAATCCACCTGTTGTATAACTTTTAAAATTGAATTACTTTTTATTAAAAATTATCAAAAATCAATACAAAAATTTATTAATTTAAACTTTTTTCTTTGAAAAAAAAAAATTATATCTTATTTTTAGGACTTTTTTCATTTTGAATCAGAGACTCGTGTATACAACTAGTGGATAAACACTCGGTTGGAATTCTATATTATTCAGTGAATATTCTATTTTTCATTAAATTTTTATATGTTTTAATTAAAATTACTTTTTAATGGCAATTTTAAATAGAAAGTGCAACTGATCACACCATTTAAACAGTCAATAATATTTTGCAAAGGCATTAAACAAAGTCAGGAAAGCTATTCTTTTCTCGAAATTATGTACAATTAATGCATTTGAAATAGAAATTTTAAAAGAGCTTAGCTTTCAAATATCACAATTATTTATGTATGTTTTACTAAAATTCCAATTTTAATTGGATTTTATGAATTGTTTCACAAAGCCTTTAAAATTAATTTTTAATGATTTTAAAGATTTGTAAATTTATTTTATAAATAGTATTCTATTAAAATATCTCAAACATGGAACACTAGTTTTAAAAGTGCTAAAACAGAACTAAATTATTATAAATAAATAAAACTTCATAAAAATTGAGTCATTTGAGCCAAGTGGCAAAGCAAGACACTTTGCCTTTACCTTATATGACAACTTTCCCTCTGCTTTTCTTTTCTGGAGAATGATTGGCGTTAGGCTTAAGGGGACTCTTCACTGACACTAAAACACCTGCTCGCTAATGTTAAACCTATGGGCAGGTTCTTTTCTAATTTCTCGTTTAAATATGAACTCCTTTTTTTTTGCATAAGATAGCTGAGGTTAATCTCAACTATCCAATGCAAAAAAAAAAAAAAAAAAAAAAAAAAAATTCAAATTTAAACAGGAAATTAGAAAAGAACATGCCCATAGCTTTAACAAGCTAGCAGGTGTTTTTGAATCATTGAACAGTCCCCATTAATGTCTTCTGATCACTAAATGACCTGCTGTCCTGAATAAGATAAATAAAACATGGCAAAAAATTACAGACCATTGCATTTATTTGAAATCACAACATGTCAAATGAAACTTTTTTTTATTCACAAACTATCACTATTTATATTATCATATTACATTCAAATTTTCTCCAAGTCATCTATTTCTTGTTCCTATGTTCTCCTTCTTTTCCTTTGAAAACAGTTTTCATCCCAATTGGCAGATCGCACAGGACATTTTCAATGGGGCTGGAGATAACAGTTGTTTTTGCTTTATCAAACTTCATTTTCACACTCACTAGAAAAGTAGAATGAGCAAAAATCAAAATTTGTCCAAGTGAATATTTTCATCATGAAAATTAATAACTTATTACTACTTATACTATGCTTACTTATTCTCCTTTTTATTTACAAACTATGTAATGTAAATGCTAGATTTGAATTTAATATTAAAAAATTATAGCTTGAAAATTATTTTTTTTTTTTTCACTCAAAATATTTAACCAAACTTGTGTTAATATATTTTATCTTTTTGACTGTCTTCACTCTGAATCAGAGTCTGAACTTACTGATTCTAGATTTTTCTGCATAATATGAAGCCAATCTTCTGAACATACAATAATTATTTATAGAGATATAAAGAAATTATAGTGAATAAGAACAACAAAGTACCTAAAACTACTTAATTTGCAGCAAGACTTTTATAAAAATGAAATGGTTACCAATGAAACACAGGATAGTTCAGAATGCAATTATCAAAATTTGGTTTTCACCATGAAAACCAGAGTTAGAAACATATTTTTTTAATTTTAATGTATGAATGATAATCAAAATAGTTTTGTTTAGCTTTAGTGTGTTTATAGTATAAATGACACTTATTAAGTGTGGGATAGGGGCACTACAACAACAAAGTACCTAAAATTAATTAATTTGCAGAAGTATTTTTAAAAAAGGAAATGTTTACCGATGAGCCACAGGATAATTCAGAATGCAACTATCAAAATTTGATTTTCACTATCTTAAAACTGCAGACTAATCGAAACTAACATGCTATTTTTTATGAAAACTTAATTTAGCTAAGTAATGATTAGCTAAATAATTTAGTATATATATAAAAAAAAGCTTGTTTCCACATCGATATTATTTTTGACGTTACTTCAGTAAACTTACTTCATTTTCTTCTTTTTCGGCACAGAAACGATACTCCTATTCTATCAATAGATCTTCAAGGTAAAATTTCAAGCCAACATATTTTTTAAAGTAGCAGCTAGCACAGAGGAACATCAAATTTTACGTGCTTGCAGAAGATCACTCATGGTAGTCGTTTGTTACACAATAAAACTACACACTCGTGATCTTCAGAGAGCAATCAAACCCGGGGATATCCACCAGACATTGATTCCTTCATCTGTTTCACTTTTCATAGATTGAAATATTAGTTCTTGCCAGAAGTGACGTCAAAAATTATATAAATGTTCCCTAGAAAGTAGTTTTTACCAAAAGCAGAATATGGTTAAAAGTGTGATGTATGTCACAGAACAATGTGCTTCTTTACAGAACATTTCAAATTCTCAATTTCAATGAAATTTATCATTCAGTCTTAGTAAAAAAGTACAAAATTCATCAGTCCATCACCACAAAAGTGCAAAGTTTGTCAGCCTAACATCATAAAAAAAAAAAAAAATCCTGCAAAATTCTTCAATCATTCATGTAAAAAATAGCAAAATTCATCAATCAGCAGACTTATATAAAACCAAAAATTTTCTGCGCACATAAATATTGTGTCAAAAACTTTCTGCAAATCAATTTAATGTTTAATAAAATTAACAATTTATTAATTTTATTTTTTTGATTTCTTCATTCTGAATCTAAGTCTGAACTTACTGATTCAAGACTAATAAGTGATGAACAGTCTGTTGGGAAAAATATTATGTTCTAAAAAAAATAAATAAAATCAATAATTTTGAAATATTTTAAGTGATAAAAACTAAAAGTGTCTTCAAAGAAAAAAAAATCAACCAAAATCAGAAAAAGTACAAAGAAACTCTGATAGACATCAACCTCAGATATTTTATGTAAAAAAATCATTTCAAAATATTAAAATGCAAACGAGAAATTTCTAAACTAAACTCCCCTGGTTTAACGTTAGCTTGTGAGCATCATTCCATTATTAAATAATGCAAAGTTTAAATTTTAGGTGGGATTAAGATGCTTTTTTATGCTATAAGTCTGGCACATTTATTTCATACAGTAATTAAATAGGATTTGAAAAGTTTAAATTTCTGAGTTATGCAGATTCATGATCACCATAAGTTTTCATACTTACCATATATATACAGGCATGAAAGTATTATTATTGCAATATAACATGCAGAAATAAATATCTGTGAAAATTACACAATGTAATTGATTTAGGTATATGTAAAATAAATATGCAATTAAAGTTAAAAGACATTAAAATTGAAACCACTGTTTTTATTCACAACTATTTTCTGTTATTCATGCTATATTATGAGTTCAAAGTTCAAACACATCCTCATGTTAAAATTTCTGTACTATATTAGCATAGCTACTCAAACTGAAGCAAACTTTGCAGGAAGAAAACACACTAAAGCAAAATCGGAGATAATATCGCAAAATTTGCATGATGTGCATGCATTATGAGCACAAAATAGTTAAAAAATTATATATATTAGTTTAGCACTTTTTAAAGAAATGCTTTTTTTAAAACTATTTCTATTTCTTATTTTAGTACCCCCCAACCTTCATTTTGCATTTGAAAGACTATTCACTGAAACTGGGAACACTAGAAAAAAAAAACTGAGCACACATATTAATTATTTTGTTATGCATCTTAAAATCAGTTTTTAAACTTATATTATTAGTTTTATATTTTAAATGTTGCATATGTTACAAGGAAAATTTAAAAGCACAGAATTTGTACATCATTACAATTTTATCTATCTTCCCTCCCCCCTTCTCTAAATTTTCAGGGCATTATTTTTTTATGTTATCCTTTTCATATTGCATCAGTCTCCGAAACAGCCAAAGTGACATTAAAAAAAAAAAAAAAAAAAAAAAACGATTTCAGTAAAAAGCTGAGAACTTCCATGCTTGTATATTAGATAGGACGACATTAGGATTAACAAAAATCTTTAAAAAGGGATCTCTAAACAAATTGTCCCATACAAAAATCTAATATTTACAATTAATGTGTTTCAATGATGTGTTACAATGTTTCAATTTGACCATTCTAAAAAGTGAAGATTTCTCGAATCTCTCACTACAAATATAATTTTCTACTTTTAACACTTTTCCAGTATTAAAAGGATAATTATCGTAATATATACTATTCACTACAATTCTACAATAATATACCTGCCAAATTTCTGTAAGTCAAATAAACATACTTTGGACCAGTCATTTTCATTGTTATGACAATCAGAATAAAAAAATCCCAAAACATGGATACTTACGATAGAGTATCTTAAGTAGATGATTCTGAAGACTCAATGACCGTTTTTGTCCACAAGAGGTTGGCAGATGACAAAAAGCATGGTACGATTGAGATCCTGAAAAAAAAAAAAAAAAAACGATAAAACAAAACATTTATGAAGTATTTTATAATGTAAGACAAAATTATAAAATGGGTTTTGTTTTTATTTGGTAAGATTTGATTTAATTTATTAAGTAATAATTATTACTACTTCATAATAAATTTATTAAGTTATAATCCTTATTAAAAATGTTTATTTGACTTTAAGTAATGAGAAGGTGTTGACAGCTGATAAAAATAAATAACCAAAACAAAAATCAATAATTTTGAAATATCTTAAGTGATATAAACTAAAAGTGTCTTCAAAAAAAAAAAAAAAAAAAAAAAAAAAAAAATTCAACTAAAATCAGAAAAGTACAAAGAAACTCAGATAAACATCAACCTCAGATATTTTATGTAAAAAAATCACTTCAAAATATTAAAATGCAAACGAGAAATTTCTAAACAAAACTCCCCTGGTTTAACGTTAGCTTGTGAGCATCATTCCATTATTAAATAATGCAAAGTTTAAATTTTAGGTGGGATTAAGATGCTTTTTTATGCTATAAGTCTGGCACATTTATTTCATACAGTAATTAAATAGGATTTGAAAAGTTTAAATTTCTAAGTTATGCAGATTCATGATCACCATAAGTTTTCATACTTCCCATACATATACAGGCATGAAAGTATTATTATTGCAATATAACATGCAGAAATAAATATCAGTGAAAATTAAACAATGTAATTGATTTAGGTATATGTAAACCATTATTGTTTTTATTCACAACTATTTTCCGTTATTCATGCTATATGCTATATTATGAGTTCAAAGTTCAAACACATCCTCGTGTTAAAATTCCTGCACTATATTAGCATAGCTGCTCAAATTGAAACAAATATTGCAGGAAGAAAACGCACTAAAGCAAAATCAGAGATAATATCGCAAAATTTGCATGATGTGCAAGCATTATGAGCACAAAATAGTTAAAAATTTATATATATATATTATATTAGTTTAGTGCTTTTTAAAAAATTATTTCTATTTATTATTTTAGTAACCCCCCTCCCCTCCTTTATTTTGCATTTGAAAGAATATTTGCTGAAACTGGGAAACGCTAGAAAAAACTGAGCAAAGATAGTTAATAGTTATTTTGTTATGCATCTTAAAATCAGTTTTTAAGCTTATATTACCTTTCTTTATTGCTGTTTTATATTTTAAATGTTGCACATGTTACAAGGAAAATTTAAAAGCACAGAATTTGTACACCATTACAATTTTATCTATCACCCCCCCCCCCCCCCTCTCTCTGTCTCTCTCTAAATTTTCAGGTTATGAATTTTTAATGTTATCCTTTTAATATTGCATCAGTCTCAAAAGCAGCCAATGTGACATTAAAAAAAAAAAAAAAAAAAAAAAAAAAAAGTTTATTTCAGTTAAAAAGCTGAGAACTTTCATGCCTGTATATTACATAGAGTGACATTAGGATCAACAGAAATCTTTAAAAAGGGATCTCTAAAACGAATTGGCCCATAAAAAAATCTAATATTTACAATTTCAATTTGACCATTATAAAAAGTTAAGAATTTCTCGCATCTTTCACTACAAATATCAAAACTAGTGCATTTTAAAGCTTCCTCTCTAATTTTTCATATTATCCTTTTAATATTGCATCAGTCTCAGAAGCTGCCAAAGTGACATAAAAAAAAAGCCTATTTCAGCTAAAAAGCTGAGAACTTTCATGCCTGTATATTACATAGGGCGACATTAGGATCAACAAAAATATTTAAAAAGGGATATCTAAAACAAATTGCCCCATAAAATAAATCTAATATTTACAGTTTCAATTTGACCATTCTGAAAAGTGAAGATTTCTCACATCTTTTACTACAAATATCATTTTCTACTTTTAACACTTTTCCAGTATTAAAAGGATAATTATAGAGGGAGATTGGGAAATGCACTACTACTACTATGTATTGAGTTTATAGACTGTATAGAATACTTAGCCTGGTTAACCATGCAAGTTACTGAGATGGAGGTGCTGAATTTAGAAACTACTTTAAAAGTTAATTAAAATGTTATATTAAAAAATTTTACAAAATATACAATTACATACTTACAATACATTACTTAAAAACATAAACGGTACATTACTTAAAAAAGTGAGTAATTTTTGTCTGTTTTTGCATTGTGTATGCTCGAACAGTAATTTATTTATCTTAAACTTTAAAACATAAATGACAATATGAAAGGTCAGACACAGAAAATCGTAAATCAAACAAAATATGTAAATCTTATTAAACTGAAAAATTAAAAATATTTTTGAAAATACATTCCACTGTGATTGCCTTAAAAAATGGTTTTAGGAAGAAATTTAAAAGTAAATAGTATATAAGCTACATCCTACACAAAGGCACAAAATATTTGAGATAGAAAATACCAATTTCAATAGCATACCTATACGCATTCTAGTTCTATGACAAAATTTAAAAAATCGTTCATTAGAATCAAGACAATCAATCAAAAAAATAATAACAGAAACATTAAACGATATACAGTGTCTCACATAAGTGATGGGACACTTGTGCTTTACAAAAGGAAACTAATCAAATAAATTAAAAAAACATGTACACATTTTTTTTGTGGGTGTGTTTCATACTTAAATTTAGTAAAGATTATTACATAACATACATTTTGTCAAAATATTAAAATATTAATTTAATAAAAATACAAATGTTTAGAACGGAGCAAAAAATAGCTCACATAAGTGATGGGACACCATTATATATGCAACAAAAATCGTCTGAAATAAGCAATAAAAATATTTTTTGGGGTTTTATTTTTACTTAAAAGCAATTGACAATAATTTATAAAATCGTCTGCAGTATTTCTCTCCAGTTTGTTTTGGAATTTTTGTGTTTTTTAGCTCTGTGTAGTCATGAATGCTAAACGAAAAGAAACTTCGCCTGAAATTCGAAAATTAGTTATTAATTTGCATATTGAACGTGGAAAATCTATTAGAAAAACTGCTGAAACAGTTAACTTGAGTCGTTCAACAGTTTTCAATATCATTAAACGATATAAAAAGAATCATATGATTCAGGATAAAAGAAGACCTGGCTGACCATCAAAGCTATCCAATGGAATAAAGCGAATTATCGTTCGAAATATTAAAAAAAATCCAAGAATTAGTGCTTCAAAAGTTGCTGCTGATTTACAAGCATTATATGGAATAATTGTTGATCCTGAAACTATTAGAAGGGTAATTCGATCTGCTGGATATCACGGTAGAGTAGCCAGGAAAAAATTCTTCGTAAGTGAAAAGAATAGAAAACTCAGACTAGCTTTCGCAAAATCCAACATAAATAAGAATTCTGATTACTGGAATAAAGTTATATTTGCTGATGAGAGTAAATTTAATATATTTGGTTCTGACGGTAGAATCTTGGTGTGGAGAAAACCCAGGGAAGAACTTCGCAAACAGAACTTGGTACCAACAGTAAAACATGGTGGAAGAGGAGTTATGGTATGGGGGTGTATGTCGTCCGCTGGAGTTGGTAATCTTGTTTTTATTGACAGTATAATGGATCAGTACAAGTATATTGATATTTTAAAACAAAATTTGAAATCTTCAGCACGAAAATTGAACCTTCATAACGATTTTAAATTCTACCAGGACAATGACCCCAAGCACACTGCTCTGAACGTTAGACTCTGGCTGCTATATAACTGTCCTGAAATAATAAAAACACCACCACAATCTCCAGACTTAAATCCCATAGAGAATATTTGGCAAGAATTGGAATCAAGAATTCGCAAACACACCATTTCTTCAAAACAACAACTAAAATCGGTGCTTCAAGAAGAATGGGGTAAAATCACTCCAGAAATCACAAAAAAAATAGTCGAATCCATCCCAAAAAGATTAAATCATGTTTTAAAAGTAAAAGGAAATCCAACAAAATATTAAAACCTTTTAAAAAGTAAAATTTTTTGATAAATATTTGATGGAAAAGTAAGTGTCCCATCACTTATGTGAGCCATTTTTTGCTCCGTTCTGAACAATTGTATTTTTACTAAATTAATATTTTAATATTTTGACAAAATGTATGTTATGTAATAATTGTTACTAACTTTAAATATGAAACACACCCAAAAAATTTTTGCACATGTTTGTTTATTTATTTTATTGCAGTTTCTTTTTATAAAGCACAAGTGTCCCATCACTTTTGTGAGACACTGTATACCAATTAGCGTTAGGCTTAAACAGATAAAAAATACGTTTAAATTAAAGTTATTTCATGAAATGCATAAAATTATATCTTCAAATGTTCAAAAAGCAGTACAGATTATAAGTAATAGCAATACATACCGATTAGAGAGTAAAAAGAGTCTTCTTTAAAGATGTTTACAATTTTCACACAAAACACTAGCGGGCTTGACCGCGGCCATGTTTTAATCTGAAGAAAAAGGATGCTTGTCTCTGATTGGTTGAATTGCAGCCTGCCGATCTTGATCAATGTCGCCCGATGTTTGCCAATATGAGTTTTTTGCCATAGGTTTACAGAACTTAAAGTGTCGTTAAAATTGTTTTCTGTCTGCTACCTTGCTAAAAAAGAACTATATATAAGTTAAAAATTTAAATATCGAACATTAGAGAAATTGTAATATTACAGATTCAACATCGGTCAACATTGATCAATATCGGCCAATATCGGTAAGAGGTGACCAGTCTTCGCCGATGTATGCCAAGATTGCCCGATATTGGGCAATATCGGACCGATATTGCTGTGCTACCTGGGGCGAGGCTGACGAAAAAGAAAGGTCACCGCGGTGCTTTACGCGTATCTTTTTTTGCAGACCGCCGGTGTTACGTGATGCTCGAAGACCTATTGGGACTTAAAACGGCCTATAGAGGCGCTGATCGCAGCCATCGGTACAGGAAAATTGTCCCTTTAACTAATGCTAAAGTGTCATTGAAACCATTATTTATTGTAAACGCATTTGAAAATGTTAGATATTCAAATTTGGATAATTTTTCCTTTGTCATATAATAACAGAACACAAATGTCACATGAAATCTGAAATTGTGCATAAAAATAATCATTATGAATAAATTAAAAATGCATGTAATGCAATGGGCTTGCAAGGGATTTTCCTGAAGCGAGAAGTTATATCTTTTCTCCACCAGATAGCGTATTCGAGCGCTTGAATTCCCAATAAGCTACAAGGCTGTTTGTCTCGAATGATCCATATTTTTTATTCACAGAAACACATACCCTTTCCTTATTCTAGGCGCTATAGCGAAAGTAAACAAATTGTAAATAACTAGAATTATTCCCCCACTATTATTGATTTCAGCGCCATCTTTAGGGGATTTGAAACGGGAATCACATTAACGCAACTGGAATGGTTGGTTGAGAGTTTACAAGTTTTACCAGGATCTTAAATCACATGCTTTCTTGGAGTAGGGAGATAAACAACACAAACAAAGAACGAGAACAAATCGAAAGAAAGCCAACAAATTAGAAAAAAAAATAAGGTTAACTGTTTGAATATCATCCAAACTGGCTTTGTTACGCATAAATGTTTTGAGATGTAAATAGAAACAACTCTTAAACAGTTGATACATTTTACGAAATTTTTGTTTAAATATGGATGTTGAAGAACTAAGAATTTGTTTAGATCGTCTTTTGTCCGAAAATTCTACTGCTGTAACAAAGTTAGCCGTTGAAACTTTGTTGAAAATTCACAGGTAAATTTTACGGTTTTTCGTTTTTGGATAAACGAATACGTTTATGCTTTTTCATTATCAATCTAATGTGTATTTCTAATATATGGAGGTTATGCATTCCATAGAAAAAGTATGTGTAATGTGTTCTAATATTTATTTCTGAAGAAAAAAAAACAAACTTACATTCATGCATAAATGTGATATGTTATCAGAGCCGAAGTTTATGAAAGATGAAAATTTTTTGAGCCATTTTCTGAACATGTGCAAACTTTCACCAGTATTTCAGAATAGTAATGTTAAAATAAGTAAGACGAAAATTACTCTTCTGAAATACTGATAGAAGTTTGAACGTGTTCAGAATGCGGTCCCTGTACAGTAAGTTCTGTAGATTTTGATTCAAAATCCAATTAAAGTTTTCTAATAAACTTTTAGAAATTTGAAAGGCAATCCGTATTCAAATCTTTGCTAAAAACATAGTTAAAAATTTGCTGATATACTAATGTTGCTATTGTTACAAATCATACTTTTGTCTTTTATGTGTCTCTTGGAAAAAAACCAAAAAAGCATTCTTTAGTATTAAAATTCAATCCTTTTCCATCTAATTCACTTGATGACTATTTTGTAATTATATTAGTATTATTTGTAGTTACATTAATAGTATAATTAATCTTATATTGATTTTACATTAATAGTAGTCATTAATAATATACAATGAACTTGTAAGTGAAATAGGTAATTTTCTGTTTCTGTTAGCTCGTTAGCTGGATGTTGTAAATCTTAGTATTTCTCTTATTAACTGTAACATGAATAATGTTAGCATCACTTAACAGTAGATTAATATTTAATATAAGTAATGTAACACAGCGATGCCACGAACGCGCAATAGCGAGTAAATTACGCGAAAAATTGGAGTTGGGACGCAAAAAAATAGTTCTTACGCATCCCATGTGACACTTAAATTCTTCGAAGAATCGCGAAATCCGTCCAAGGATCGCGAAAAAACAGCGAATTTTGTCAAAGGATCGGCAAAAAAACGGTAAATTTCGTCGAAGAATCGCCAAAAAACGGTAATTTCGTCGAAGGATCTCGAAAAACGGCAAATTTCGTCTAAGAATCGTGGAAAAACGGCAAATTTCGTCGAAGAATCTGTAAAAAATGGCAAATTTCGTCGAAGAATATCGAAAAAACGGTAAATTTCGTTGAAGAATCTCGAAAAAACGGTAAATTTTGTCGAAGGATCTTGGAAAAACAGCAAATTTTGTCGAAGGATCGCCAAAAAATGGCAAATTTCATTGAAGGATCACGAAAAAACGGTAAATTTCGTCGAAGAATCTCGGGAAAAAACAGCAAATTTCGTCAAAAGATCTCGGAAAAACAGCGAATTTCATCGAAGGATCACTGAAAAACCGCGAATATCGTGCAAAGGCCAACGAAAAAATGAGAAATTCACTCAGCCTGAAATCGACTCGAATCAAAAGTTAGTTAATCTGACTTACAACAAAAATAATGCTGAGAGAGGATCCCCCCCCCCCCCCTTTTCTGCTGTAACGTAACCTTTCAGAAAATTTACTGTGAATTTCAGAAAATATTTTTTTTTAATTCAGAATCATTACTGAAACTCCTTTCCAAAGAAAATGTTTGATTCTAACACTGATCTATGCTGACAAATAATCCAATGGGAAGTTTAATCAAAGCATCCATTCATTCAACAAACTAGTTGTTGGGGGCCACCGTAATACTTACCCATCATGTATATGTATAATGTAAAATATTAAAATAAAAATGTGTAAACTACTTATAAAATGCATTGATATTCAAATAAAATCGTGGTTTGATGACGTCATAAAAAGGCTCGATTACTGAATTGCTTGAAAGAGGTTTTTCCTTATAACTCCAAAAATAATACTCCTATTAACTAGCGGTCTATTGCATCTGATTAAGTGTCAAATTTCCAATTAAAATATATATTTGAAGTGAAATTTGGATGAAATAATGGATGTGGAAAATAGGATTACAAATATCTCGGCAACTAATTATCCGATCGACTTCATGTTTTATGCAAAATTTATGTTTTTTTATTGTCTTTTATATTTACTCCTTAAAATAAACAATTTCAAAAATTTTTATATACCTTTCATCAGAACGAATATTTCGAGAGTCCGAAAAAAAATGTTCCGGTTAATCGAGGTTATTGAAATGAAATAGGTTCTTCCCATTATTACATACTAAGTACATACCAAATGGCAAGTCTCTATCTCAATTTGTTCGGGAGATAGAGCGTTTACAGACACACACACAGACGGACGGCAAAAAATTTTTCTAAAAATATGTTTTTCGGAATCTCCAGTGTCTGAAACGTGTAAATCTGTCAAAAATTTTTTTTTCGATTTTCAAAATGATTACAAGACTTACCCTATACTACGTATGATGGGTAAGTAAAAAGTGCCCCTTTACTCAACAAAAATATCCTTTTCAATAAATCCGTTCTCCCCCTTTTAAAAGAAATGCAAATATTAGTGATACTTGTTATCTTCTACACTCAAATAATCATTATTTTATAATTAAGCATTTACATTAAAAAAAAAAAGGCAAAGAAAATTTCTCTTAATAGTTTAAAAAAAAATCTTATTTGATTGGGAAATACTGGTTTTAATTATTCATTATTTAATTATTATCAAAACAATAACTATTGCATTTCTCTTTTCCAAATAAACAAATTCACTTGTTCCTTTAAAATATGAATTTGAATTATTATGAATGGGGACCCGCTTTTTGAAAAAAGGGACCCAGATATTTGAAAATCCTGGGTCCCTGGGACCCAGGATTTTTAGGATCCAGTGACATCACTGTAACATAAATATAATTCTTATACTTATTTGAAAGTAAAAACTCATACGATAAATACATTTATTTTAAATATTATTTTCATTTATCACCTTACACTTAGCAATAGCCATGTACAAAATGTAAACAACTATTAGAGGGATGTTTGTTGCTAGATACAGAATTTGAAAATGTTATTTAATATATCATTTATTAATGGAAAATCCGCATGATAGTGATTGTTGTTTTCATGATTTACAGGGCTCTATTCAAATTTACAGATTAGTATTTTTTTCCTTTTGTGAGCCCGGACCATTAGTAGCTCCCAGGTTATATCTCAGATCAATTTTCCCTCATTAGTCTGGTGCCGGCCCACGGGCTAATTTTTTCTCACCAGACTCAGGTCTGCTATTTATATCATAAAATAATTTCTACATAGAACAATACCCTTTGTTAGATATAGGGGAGACCAGTACACACTGGACCTATGGGCACAGTGCACCACCCCCTAATATTTTATTTATTTAATTTTTTGGAACAGATGTGTTACACTCACGCTAAAATGTAAATAAAAGATTGGCGCGATTTTCAAGACTGTGTCACTGCCAAGCTACTATTTTCCGTTGCCCTTTTGGAAACATAAAAAACAGAACATTTATAAATAACGTATTCGAAAACACAGAAAATCGTATTTCTACACAACAATTAAAATAAACCAAAAATACATTTTTTACAACATAAATTTAATGGAAAATGTTAATTACGTCATTTCAATCTTTTAAAGTGCACTACTATATTACAGTAATCCTTCACTGATGCTAATTTTAATTTCACACAAACTTTTAGTTAAAATCATTATGTCATTTCAATCTTTTAAAGTGCCCTCATATATCAGTGTAAACATTCGATTATTTAGTTTCTAATTTGATGACGAACACAACATTTATAAATAATGACATATTAGTAAAACCAGAAAGTAAATATCAAAATAAACGAAAAATAAATTTTTTTAACATAAATTTAATAGGAAATACATTACCTACGTCATTCTTCTAAAGTGGACTGCTACAATCGGAATAATCATTCGATAACTGATTTTGTAATTTCGCACAACCCTTTAGATAAAATTACGTCATTTCAATCCTTTAAAGAGCACTACTATATCAGGGTAACCATTCGGTAATTCAAATTCTAATTTAACACAAACTATTAGATAAAATCATCGTGTTATTTCAATTTTGAAGTGCTGAACTTGCCTTTCTGCTTCCTCATAAAAACTTACCTGGTACTCTCGAAAAATGGTATCCATAGCCACGGACATTTTCCAACTTCTACCAGCAACTACAAACGTCAAAACAATTTTGATAAACAAAATAGAATGATAAATTCAATTCTGCCACTGTAATAATCACCACTGTAACCGCCAATACGTAATAATTCACATGACAATTAAAAACCAATCATTAACTCAACAGTTATGCAAATTTATTTCCCTTCCATATATAGTTCTATAATATGCGACTCTGCAACCAATAACGTGCAATAGAACGTTCTTCTACAACCAATCACGTTTTCTCTACTTTTCATCATCAATGACGTAATACAGACATGCGCAAACATTTCCCTTAACATCCACGCAAATACGGATTACAATAACAAATTTCAACATCAGTAACTAAATACAAGCTTAATAGCCAGGTTGCCATAAAAGGAAAAACAGTCCCCCAAAGTTTGGCGACTTTTTTCTTTTTTTTAACCGATTAACTTTTTTTTTTTTTTTTTAGCCTGAGTAAAGCATCTAAGCCAATTATTTTTAAGCTTCTCCTCTATCCTAATAGAGAACAGCCCTGCAATGATTATTTATAGTTTTCAGAAAATATATTTAGCTCAGATTGAACTATTTTATCCTGATTGGTTGTTTTGAGCTTCTAAAAGTAAAATTTTTCATCATCATATTTTAATTTTTTTAGTAATTAAAGGTTGTAGATAAGATAAAACAGCTTTTTTGCAAAACTAAGATACTTGTTTTTATTTAACTTTAAAGGGTACTTTTCGGTTAGCCGGGTGCCAGTGATATATGTACATATATAAATACATATATATATACATATATATGTATATATGTAATGTACATACATATATGTATATTTATGGGTATGTATATATATGTATACGTAGATATGTGTATATGTGTGTGTGTGTATACATGTATATATATCACTGGTGCCCGGCTAACCGAAAGTACTCTTTAAAGTTAATACGTTAAAAAAACAATATTAATATGATTATTTATTGAACTTCAACATGGGGCACAGTGAAGCACCCACTCCTGGGGCACAGTGGTCCACAATCCATTCAAAGTGGTCCACAATCCATTCAAAGTGGTCCACAATCCATTCAAAATATTTAATAATTGCTTATTTTCTATAAAGAAATATTGTTTTAAAGTAGTTATTTAAATGTAAAATAAAGTAAACAAAGAAAAATAACAATTTATTTAACATATTAGTAAGAAATAGTTTGTTTTATATTTACTGCCTTTGATAAAATATAACTGTAGTCTAATTGGTGATGATTCTATTCAAGTAAAATTCATGAGACGCAAATTGAATGGAAATCAGTTTATTTTTCCCAAAACTGTGGATGAATCTGTTGTTGATGTGGATGATTTCATAATGTTGCTCCCAGACCCAAAAGTATTTCAAGAAAATTCCAGGCTCAGTCTTACTCTTAAGTATTTTGGAATTTCATTTGCAAATTTTTATGTGCGCTGATTTTTTTTGTACTTGAGTAATAATTTCAACTAAATTGCAATTGTTCCTGTATTAATCTGTTATTATTTTCAAAATATAATTTTTTTTTTGTTTTTGTTTTTATTTCAAAATGTTACTTGTAAATTTATATTAATATGTTATTTTGTGGGTAAAGGGGAAATAAAAAACTTGTAATCAAAATCGAAAAAGTAAAAAAAGGCCTGCATAGAGATCGACCTCAGCTATCCAATGCAAAAAAAAAATCACGTTAACCCTTTCGAAAATGTTTTTTATCGTAAGTCAATTTCACTTTTTTAACTATTTCTCCTATCTTTAAAAATCCGAATTGGCGTTTATAAACAAGATAGGAAAAACTAAAAATACCGCGCCTAATCTACATCTCTTTGTTTTTTAAAATCTGGTATCCGTTTTTAAAAATTTTAATTTTAACCTTCCGAAAAATTTCTTTCCAAAACTCACTCACACGATTATCGTTTGTCGGTCCAGATTTAAAAATCGGCATCGACTCAGGAAATGAGAGTACGGACAAACAGTAGACCCCAGATCATAGATACGTTCATTTTCTTCAAAACACACTGTTGAGTTTCAAAAAATATCTACATTAACCCTTTCGAAACCGATCGTTTATGTAACCCGCTTTCGCGATTTCGGCTATTTTGGCAATGTTTACCTGTGGTTAAATTTCAATTCTACTAGGAAATTTGGTTGAGTCGAGTGTTCTGAAAAGGCCTCTTCCAAAACAGACTGCACCCCCTGGTGGTGGAAGGTGGAACTATAGGAGTATCTCTGGTTCTATGTGCCCGATTATGACGGGGTTTAGCTATATTTTATAGTTAGTTTATATGTATGTATATATATATATACATACATATATGTATATATATATATGTGTATGTATATATATGCATATGTATATATATATATATATATATATATATATATATATATGTGTGTGTGTGTGTGTATGTTAGAGATGCAACGATTATTCGGCCCCTTCAGCCTATTTGCCGAATATACGGCTTCGGCCGAATATGAAGTCCATTATTCGGCCTTGGCCGAATAATACTGTAAGAAATGTTTTTATATTTAAAAAGTAAAACTTTTTAATTTGACAATTTATATTCATGATGTATAATGGAAATTTTATTTGAAATTAACTAACAACACTTTTTTCCTCTTAACTTTCATACACTGAATGGGTTTTATCTACCCATTTTTATATAAGAGGTGAATTTTGGAATCATGTTAAAACTTTTATGCTAAATCAATAAGTACAAAAAGTATCTATAATAAGCTAACATAATCTGTTAAATTAAAAATTAATCTATTCAAAATTGTCCTAATAGGGCCATACAAACAAATTCTAAATTTTTTAAGCATATTGAGAAGTTTAATATTTATCCCTTGTTACATAACAAAATTCTTTCAATGATATTCTAATTATATCCATAAAGAACGTAAATATATATGATAGATTAGATATAGATGAATAACATAGATATTTAAGTCGTATATGCTGCAATACTTGGGGGGGGGGGGGGAGTAAAATACACTTAAAAGTTAAATTTAATGTGATTTTTTTTAAGTGTGTTACTAGTATTAAATAATGAAAGAAATGTAAGTACTAAATTCTTTTAATTATTATATATGTATGTTTTACATAACATTTTCAAGAACATCATTGTAATGTTTAAATTTATATTTGCCTTAAAAAACAATGTTAAAATGTTTTTAATAAACGTAGATTATGAGGCAGAAATAATAATTCAGTATTTTCAGGTCATAGTCTATTTCTTTTTTTTTTTTTCATAAATGATACCTGCTTCTGAAAATAATCGCTCAGTATATATGGTTCTTCCTGGTGCAGAAAAGTATTTTTTGGTAACTGTGAAAGGTTTGGAAAGTTTTCCAAATTTTGTGCCCACCACTCCAAAAGGACATTGTTGTTTTTCTAGAAAGTGGCTGGGAAAAAAATTGCCAATTTCTTTTACTTCTTCACATTGAGGGGAATTTTCTATAGAAGCTTCACTCTGGGATTAGCTTGGAATTTCATTAAAGCATGCCTACAAAGAATTTGAAATTTGAGTTTGAAAAGCTGGAATGGTTATGTTGGAAATATTTTATTGAGATTCTGTTACAGGTTTCATTTTCATACTAGTCTTTCTTAGTCTTACTATAGCAATTAATTTGGACTCACATCTACATCCTTTGCTTCATCTTTGTTGAAAAGGAACACTTTAAATCTGGGGTCCGAAACAGTTGCAATGGAATAGTGTTCCTTGTCTTGAATCGATGCAAAATGCTTCGCCAAAATTTGTAAAAGAGTGTCTTTCATGGTGCCTACACCAAAAAAAACTAGAATTTTTCATCTGTAAGTTGAAATTTGTTTTCTAGTACTTTTAAAATTTTGTCATTATTTTAAAATGTAACATACATAATATCTATTAAAATGTAACTAGACAGTACCTAATGAGAAACTTTTGCTAAGAATTTTTTGGCCAAATTATGTTAATGAGGCAATTTTTAAGCCGAACATAGCCAAATATTTTTTCAAAATAAAATAATACTTAAAAAATTAAAAATTTGCATATAAATAATTATTTAAAAAGAAAATAATATATTTTAATTGTGAAATATACAAGAATTGTGCATATAGTGCATACTATATTTTGTTTTTAGACGAAAATGAGTTCATTATTCGGCGGCCGAATAAGCCGAATATTTGGCTATAACTTGGCCGAATATTCGGTTATTCGGCCAAACCATTATTTGTTGCATCACTAGTGTATATATACATGTATACATGTCACTGGTGCCGGCTAACCGAAAAATGTCATTTTTACTCGGATTTCATTTATATGTCGTTTTTGGTTAGTCCCTTGCACCAACGTATAAATGAGAGATTACTATATTTATATTAAAATGTAATTTGTTTTATCATTTGCTTTTGCTATAAACTAATAATGTAATTTAAAATGGTTCTGATGAATGCATTGTTGGTTTAGAAAACATAATCTCACTATCTTTTGTTTTAGAAACATAAAGTTTAATGAAAATGAGCCAAAGTATCGTAAATTGAAACTTCAGAATGCTGCTTTTAAGAACCAGGTGTGGAATTTACATCCTGCACGAGATTTCATGCTCAGGAGTGGCTGGGTAGAACTAGAAGTAAGATAAATTTTATCTGTGCATTTTAAAATGGATTTTAATCCAGCTGTGTATTAATTTAAACCATTTAAAGTCTCAGTAGAATAAGTCATGTTTCTTTAAATGCTAAAAAAAAAAAAAACAGGGGATTTACCAGAAACATTGTAATATTCCAGTAGGACATTTTCTGGTGTTATGTACAGGGTCTTTTTGTGAAGACCTGTACTACAAGGTACCTTTGTACCTATACCAGGGACGGTGAGCCTATGCCATAAGTAGCATCCAACGAAATATTTTTAGCCCAATGTTGATTAAGATTCTAAACATTGTTGCCAACTTAGCCATCTTTTTTAGTGAAAGAAACTACAATCCTACCAGAATTTCTGTTTAGTAATTTTTGTTTTATTTAATCACCGAATGTCTGTTATGAAATAAAAGAAAAATTACTGTACAAAAATTCTGTTAGGATTTGGCAAGAAAGGCAATAATTTCAAAAGCACTTTCTGGCAACCTTTATTTACATTTTAAAAGTGTCATCAGATTGTTACATCTTTAAGAAATAACTGCCAATGTTCGGATTCACAAACAATTTGTTTTATATTTACACCATGTAATATGTACATTGATAAGCAATTTGTTTAATTTTTACATAAATAGACATAATAAATTAATACAAAATATGTAGCTTAAATAATAAGCCATATCAGATTAGAAACTTTTCCATCATTGCCATATCATTTTCGTGATTGCTCATAATATTTAGTCCAAAATCAAAGTCACACTTTTTTAAGACTGAGTTATGCCCAGTCCCCTATAATAAAGAAATACCTGATTTTCTATATTTCATTTAACACTTTTATTGTCTTGAGATACTGTCAACATATTTAACATATAAAATATAGAAATATTTATAAGTAACACATTTTAGTAATGCATTTCTGCCAACTTTATCAAAAGAAAATACAAAAGATTCTGCATAATTTCAAAGTAGGCAGATTTAAAACAATTTTAATTGAGAGAGAAAAAAAGATTTTATCCCCTGTTTTTTATTTTAAATAGATATAAATTGTTTAAGACTCTGAAGGTCATGATTGATCTAAGAGATACATGATATGTTTTTTCTCTTGTATTTCTGGACTGCTTGGGGGTAGAGAATACCCCACATCAGTCCATAATACTCCATATTTTCTTGTCTCAAGGGGTCTCCCATCCTAGTAGTATGCTGGCCTAAGCCACATGTACATGTTTGCTAAAACAGATTTTGTATCTATCTGTTTGATTCCTAGTGACCTAATTTGTAAATATTTTTGATTTTTCCTTTGCGTATTACAATATGTTGTGTTGATTTTTTTTTTTTTTTTTTTAAATAATTTTCATTGTCTTATTATTTATTTATCAAATAGAGGAACTGTATCTCGCAAATCCAATAAGACTAATATCATATTTATTATTTCTGCTGTCAACATCCGTTTTTCTTTGCACATACAAAACATACAACGATGAATGAAGTATAATTCGAAAAGTTTTTGAATAGGCTTCTGACATACACTTATGTTAAAACATGTTTTTTGATTAAAAATTGCAGTTAATTATAAATTAAATCAGCATTGTTTTCTGCTGGAAAATTTGAGACTCATACACTTAAGTAGGTTACAAATGTAAATGTGTCGTTAATTAATAAACCACCAAAAAATGAGCTCATTGAGGCCTAGGTACACCTCAAATCTAAACTTTTTGTCAAGCTTCTGGTTACAGATGTCTGTGTGATCGTGGAATACCTGGATAGAAAAAGAGTAGCCTATGGTTACTTAATGTTAGAGTTTATCAATTAAAAAAGGAGAGAGATTAGCATTGTGTACATTTTAGTTGCTTAACTATCCTGTGGCCTTTGGTTTGACATCAGTGTAACAACACCCTGATTTCAACAAACCAACCTAGAAAATACCAACTGTTAACTAAAAAATAAGTCTGAAATAGTTATGCAATAAAAGAAAAAAATATTCATTCTAAATAAAAACAAAATATTTAAAACAAACAACTGGTTTTATTTACATTCAAACATAAACCAAAATTACAGAAAAGGAAATCATTAAATAGAGAAGCATTTACATTACTTAAGAATACATCTTGACTAATTATATTTGATAAGTTTGGATTTTAGAATCAATTTCTTTAATTACCTTTATGGTATACATATTAGTAGTTCAAACTTTTAATAAAGCGAATAATACTTAAGTATTCTTACTAATTTATATATTAAAGGACACAACTTATCATTTAATTGTGACTTAAGTTCTCTCCCGGTGTTCATTATTTCATAACAAGCTATAATAAGTACAAGTACACATTACAAAATTTAACCCCAAAGTCATATCTTGATAAATACTGGGCATCGGGACAGGAATCACAAAGGCTTGCCGATATTCCTTTATGCACGCAAGGGTTCACTTAATCTCCGTATACACAAATTAATTAATCCTCAGCAAAAGCTCTATCAGTTCATTTTATATTTTTCTGTATGGACAGGATATTACACACATTCTGTGTTAAACAAATTGTCTGTCATTATCCGCAGTAGCAGACCTTAGTCTGAATAAAAACGATTTTCTCCTTCGAACTTCAGTGTAAAAATCCTATATAAAAATCAATACTTCATAAAATAACTCTCTGAGAAATCATATATGGATAATTTTGATCTCAGAAAATTTGCATCAAAGGACTCTATAAGTATAATCACTTTAATTAAAAGGTGTCACAATATTAATTAATTCATATAAGTCCACAAGACTAAATAAAAATGGTGGAATCACGCCACCATTATTCATAATGAAATGAAAAGTTTTTCTCAAATCATTGTTGTTACAAAAATAAAATGCTGCATTATATGATGCTTAATAATGATTATAGTTCAAAAAGGATAAAGGGCTTATTTTATATTTATGATTAAAAAGCAAAATTCAAATATTTAGAAGAAAGACACTATCGATTGATCAAAGCAGTGGTATTTGTATTTCAGTGTAGCCTAAAATGTATATTAAATGCAACTGTCATTTTTCTTTAGAATTTTAATTCTGTTTCACATGATGTATTTTATGCATTTTTAGTCGAGATTTTAAACCATTTTTTGAATAAGAAAATGATTATTTATGTAAATATTTTTGCATTATGTACATTTCTACAGGTATGTTATAAATGCATTAAAGTGCTGGAAAAAGATTTTTTAAGATTTATACTTCTAACTTCTGTTTTTGTTAAGAGGCTACTTCACTCAGGCAAAAACACCTGCTCGCTAATGTTAATCCTATGGGGGAAATAATTTACAATATCTCGTTCGCATTTCAATATTTTTAAATGATTTTTTTTTTCAGCTATCCTCAGCTATCCAATGCAAGATATCCAATGCAGATAGCCTCAGCTATCCAATGCAAAAAAATCACTTAAAAATATTGAAATGCGAAGAAGATATCGTAAATTATTTCCCCCATAGGATTAACATTAGCGAGCGGGTGTTTTTGCCTGAGTGAAATAGCCTCTTTACATGTTGATTTTATATGGAAATTTCTAATTTTTTATTTTTAAAAAAAAAAAAAATTATTCAATTATTGAATATTGAATCAAGATTTAAAAATTGTAAACACATTCACTCATTGCAGGCAACTTTGCCAAGCTCGTGAAGCACGAACGTAGTGGGCATGTATAATAGAGATACGTATAAAAGTGGATACCATTGCATTAAATATTATAATATTTAATGTTGTAAGAATATATTGCAGTGTTTCATAACAAATTCATACTGATGTTTCATATTTTCTTACAATGCTTCGCAAGGAATGCTTCACCTTTTTAATGTTTTAACGTGTGAAATGTAATCTATATAACGCACAACCAATTAGTTGGTTGTTTTTAGGTTTGCGTTATAAAGATCTTCTACTGTAGTTGTTTCACACACCATTTTCTGGATGTTAATTCCTCTGCTCAACCAGGACATAAACCTTTAAAGCATTATTACGAATGGTATTCTCGAATCGATAAACCCATTTCCAACTAGTTTCATCATTATTTATAATAACATACAGTTTCATATCATGGCCATTTTCACATAGTTGTTTGTTGGATAAAAGCTCTCGCTTAAAAAAAAAAAAAAAAAAAAAAAATAGGTGAATCAAAGATTGTTTCCATATTTATAAAAATAAATACAGGCGATTTAAAGAAAAAAACAGTGCATCATGCAATTAATATATATATATATATATATATATATATATAAAACTTTAAGTAAAATTTAACCATTGAAACATAAGAAACTGACCACATACACTGAAATCCCGATACCAAAGAGCCCTGTCAATTTATATATATATATATATATATATATATATATATATATGAAAAATGTTCTGGAACAAATGTAAAAGCAATATGACAGTAGCATAAATATGTGCTGTTTCTTTAGGATTACAAACCACTTGATGAGATTTTATAAACTAACTTATCGATATATCTTGTCACTTGGTGCATCTTTGGGGGTTGTTATAACAAAGATATACCTCTTTTTTTATCATAAGCATTTTTGTTAAGATAAATGCATAAAATGTAGTTAGTTTTTTTTAAACTTTTGCTTCTTATTATTTCTGTAATACGAAAACGTGAGGAATGTAAATGTTCTTTCTATTCAAATGTTTTTCTATAAGAAAAAAAATTCATTTAATTTCTTGTTATTTTAAAGGTTGGCGATGAGCTTGAGTTTCACAAAGATGAAAACCTTTGGTACATCATTGATGTTTTATTAGAATATCGGTAAAGCATTTATTTTTATTATTATTATTAACAATTCCATAGTTATATTGTACTTACTGGAAATTATCATGTTTTAAAAAATATTTAATGCTTAATGACAATTTTTATTTGTAGCAATGTGACACCTTGCAGCTCAGAATGGCAAGAAAATACAAAGATAGAAAATCTGCACATTTCTGATGTAATTAATTATTTTTTTAAATTAAATAATATTTTTTATATATAAAGAACCGAAATAAGAAAATTTAGGTTAATTGTTTGTACCAGTTAATATTGTATATATTTTATCACATATTTATTTGTTTTAAATATTTCCCATTGGATCTTTATAGTTTTACCCCTCTCTTAGACATCCATCCTTTTTATAACATTTATCTAAATAAATATTTATTTGCACTCAAATTATGTATACTAAATTGGTTGTTACAGTATTGTTTATTTTAGTTGTATTTAGTGTGAAGTTGTAGTACATCATTTTTTAAATGAACTGTGCTATTTTTGAAATGTGTCAAATTGTTTTTCAAGTCCACATTCAATCATTATATTAAATGAAATACATAAAGCATAGCTTCCAACTTCCAGTTTTTTTTCCCCAAGTCAAATAAACCTGTTACAAACTTTTAACACCCAAATTCAAATTAATTTAATTGGTTCATAGGCAAATGACGTCAAAGGGCTTTCCTGATTTTATTCTTTGCAAGCGAATGGAGTCTATCTTGATAACAGCAAAAATCACAATCAATTCATTTCTTTTTGTAGCGGTTAGCCCATATTTATTTTCTTCAATCACTTGACTTGTACTATTATAATATAAACTAGCCGCCACTGGCGACCAGTTTGGTCTCCCTTAAATGTGTGTTAAACATTGCAACACGTTACATTTATTCATAATTTAATTTTCCCTTAATCCTTCGCCAAATCGGAAGATTCTAATAGACAAATCATGAACTTTTGTGATCATGGTAGCATTTCGCATATTTTTAGGGCACAGGTGTCACATACGCACGTTGGCACGATTTTTCCCCTCGCCAATTTGGAGAAAATTTTTTTTTGCAAATTGTTGTTGTTTTTTTATTTTTTTATTTTTTTATTTTTAGTTCTATAAATTATTTTTGATATATATATCAATATTTATTTACATCAAACTATCATTTATTTATTTTTATTTCCTTTTTTAATTATGAGTATTTTTGTTAGCCGGGAGCAGATGATAAATCGCCAAATATTATTCCCATCACCATCATTCATACTACATTAATTTAATTTTAAATTATAAACCTGTCACTCATTTCATTTAAAATACTTCACACTTTTCATTTAAATAGAAAATAAATAAATAAATAAGAAATAATATCATAAATCAAAACATTTGATTTCAAAATCAAAGTTTCGTTTCTAATTTGTACACGCGATAAATAAAAGCTAAAAAAGCTAAAAAGATTTTTTTTCAGCGATTTTAAAAATGCTAAAAATTTGATTCATTAAATATTATTACATGAGTTCAATTTACGTCAAGAAAAGGTCCGGAAGGAAGTTGAGTTGTATAGCAAATAATTATGGAAAACTTTGATTGTCTCACTGGTGCGAATAATTTTTTGACGCGAGGCAGCGGTCCAAAAATTCATTCACGGAGAACTTGCTTTGCGAATGATTACCTCCATGATTTAATATTTTAAATGTTCACGATGAATCAATCTTTTTTTTTTTTTTTTTTACTTTCATGAATAGAGAATTTGAACTGTGAACCTAATTTCGACTGAAGTTATTGCAGAATATATACATAATTGAATGTAAGTCATCGCTCAAATATTAATTTATTTTGAACGATCTTTCTTAAAATGTAACTTTTATGCAGTTGTATTCGAAAAAATAATTTTGAATAAAAATGGCCGCCTGGCATATGAAAAAGTGAAACGGCCATCCCGGAACTGTTGATGACAGTCACATGACTTACACTTTTATTTAGAAGATGATGATGTAGTTCACCAAGTGAGATAAAAAGCTTTATTTCTAAACAGTACTATAAAACAATTCTATCCTAAAACGATTTATGTAAAATAATAGTTTTTCAGTGTTGAATTTTAGCTTTTAAAGAGTCCAGTCAAGAGTGTCAGGAAAGGACATAAGGACATTTGTACTGTCGCATAAATAAAGTTCATTAAAAATAATAAACATATTTTGAACCAGAAAGTTCATTTAATAAAATGTGTCTTGTTTCTACATGATATGTATTTGGTTTCATTTATTAAGTAAAATTTCTCAGTAGGAATATGTTTATTAAACTTGTGAATTAAAAAAAAAATTAAAGTTGGCAGCTATGCATCAAGTCTTTTAATGAACTTTTTTTTTTTAAACTTATTATCTTACAAGCTCTTATTTTTGATCTAGAGTATATAGACAGTTTGTTCTTTGTGATTTATTATTATTTTTTTTTTAATAAAAAAAACATCAGATTTATTTTACTTAAATTAGATAAAAAAAAAAAAAAAGAGTACAGACTTCCCCACTTAAATGAATATTGACGGTTCCAGAAATATTATTTGATTAAATGGGGTATTTGATTAAATGGGGTATTTGATTAAACAAGGAAACATATAACTGTGATATTTAATGTGTAATAAAAAGGTAAAATTACCAATTACAGTATAATTAATTAAAAGTGTAATAAAATCATTAAAAACTTTAATAGAACAAACTAAAATAAATACAAATGCTAATGCTAATATAAAATGAATATGTAATAATTTAATATAAGTACATACATGTATTTGTTTTATATTAGATTACACTTAATGCAGCTTTATTATGCTTGTTAAAATTTAATTTATGCTATTTATATAGGCTTAAAAAAGTCTTTTAAAGTTGTTTGTTTATGTAAAAATTTAGAGGAGCAAATATCGACTTTTTTTCAAATGCATACAAAATATCATAATTACCGTCTCGAGCCTCGGAGTGACAGCACATTACCATTAAAGCCCAGTTAACAGCAAAGAGAGATGGTGGGGGTTCAGCTCTTGCCCTCACTTTCTTCTTTTTCATCTTCCTTTGATGTTGGCAGGGCATCTTCAGGTTCCGTCTCTTCGTCCCTCGCTATATCGATAAACTCCTTGAGCTCGGATTCTGTTAACTGCAACAATCCAAAATCCTCATGACGAAAATCTTCTTCAAAGTTGTAAATTACTGTTTCATCATCCAATACCAATATATCAGGATTTTGGCTTTCGTTTTTTTGTTTCACAAATCGTGCTTACTTGAAACAATTTTGGATGACTTTTGACGTCACATTGTTCCATGATCTTTTCACAAAATGCAGTGCTGCAAAAAGGCTAATTTTCTTGTAAGTTTCACAAAACGATTTTGTGTCTGTGCTGAATCAAAAAACTGAAGGAGCTCATTAATTACTTGCTTTCTGTAATGAGTTTTAAAAGATCGAATAATTCCTTGATCCACAGGCTGAATTTTACTTGTCGTATTGACAGGAAGGAACTGAAGCTTGACGTTCGTGAGGCGAATAGATCAATCATTAATTTTGTGACTGGACACATTATCCAAAAACAAAACTATTTTTCTGTTTTGTTTTTTCATATCAGCATATAACTTTGTTAGCCACGTTTTAAATATTCTCATGGTCATCCATGTATTTTGCGAGTGCGTGCCTGATACTGGATAAGATTTTTACATTCTTTAGGTATTGTGGTTGCTTACTTTTACCTATCAATAAGGGCTGTAGCTTTTCGGTCCCAGTTTGATTTGCACAAAGTAAGAGCGTCAACTGATCTTTATTTCTTTTAAATCCTTGAACCTTTTCTTTTTTCCCAGCAATGGTTCCAGAATGCATTGCACAATAAAAAGGCACTGTTTCATTACAGTTAAATATATTTTCTAGACTATATTCTTCTAGTATGGGCTCCAAAATACTCTCACACCATCGGTCACACTATGAATCCTCAACCGATCCTGATTCTCCATGTCTAGTTTTGAAAGCAAAATTGTTTCTCTGTTGCCAACCTTTCGATGAACAAAACTTTTCCCCTTCTTCAAAGATTTTTGTGAGTTTGTTCACATTCTGCATAATCATGGTGCTATTTATTAATGCACCTTTTGCTCTTTTCGCTGAAAACCATTCCAGCACACATTGATCATTGTTCCAGTTTGTTTTTATCAGAAAGGTTCAAATCTTTCCATTTCAAATTCACCGGTAAAACTTTTGCCGAATGAATAGTGCAACTAAATGAACACATACAAAATACAAAAATGTTCCACACTGACCAATTTATTTCACTTCTTCCTCAATCATTCCAAGAAAAAGGCAGGGAGATCACATGACCTATCTATTGTAGTGTAGGTATCTACACTTTCTCTCTGCCACAGCTAGCAAGGAGAAGTTATCTTTTGGCCAATGGCGTTCCGTGTCTTCCTTCCACCTGCTTTACTGTGGAAACCTTTTGATCATGTGGTACACAGTCAGATCTCAGAAGCTTTGCAGTGCAATCATGTGTCATTCTCGCAGTGACGTTCAATACATATTAGGCTGTGTTATGTTTTGTTATATAATTTTTTTTTATTATAATTAACCGTCTGATTAATTGAGTCACCAAGATATTATCACCATTTCCTGAATATCATCTAATAGGGTTCATACTCCTCCTGGAATTCCATTTTTTTCTTCAAGGGCCCTTAAAACTCCTGGAAATTAAAAAAAAAAAACTCCTGGAAAATTTTAAAACTATGATATTTTAATTATTTTTTTACCCTCTATAATTTTGAGGATATTAAGCATTAAAAATGTATTGATTTTGAAGGAAAATCACAAAAAATCTAATTATTTCGTCATGGAGCAGTGTTAATTGCAATTGGCACAGTTCACACAACTGGCGTAGAACGTGTATTATGCAGTAAACGTGTGCAATCGGCAGCTAAGAAGAACAATTGAGCTCATGGGGGAACACAAAATCAAATTAAACTCGAAACTTCTAATTCTTAGCAGTGAATTTTCTTCTGATGTGTATCAACTGGAGCTTAGTGATCCATAATGAGAAATCAACATTCTCTTAATTCTCAAATTTCCAAGGCTTTTTACTATTTTAAAATTTAAAATTAGTAAGATTATAGAAGATTCACATTTCAGGAGGAGCAACCCCATCCCTGTATATACCATCTTGAAAAAAGATAGCGAGGTTGTATTAAAAACTCCAAGCAAATCTCCTGGAAAAAAATTTTGAGACTCCTTGAAAACTCCTGGACTTTGTTAAAAAGGGTATGAACCCTGATCTAAAGTAGACTCGTCAGCAGAAATCCGCACAAGAAGAACTGGAAAATTGTTTTTAGTGTAAAGGAACCCCAAAATGACAAAAGGTGTGTGGGGGAATGGGAGGGGATTCCAGCTAAACATTGGTCACTCATTTGTTATTCCATTAAGCAGTGACAGTTTGTGAAATGTATTCCAGGGTGCAGGGTAAAATAACATTAACCCAATGGGGATAAATTGGGTTCTGGAGGATTCTATTTGATTAAGCGGGGTATTCGATTATCCGTGACCTGATTAAGTGGGGAGGACTGTATAAGTATTCTAGAAAAAGTACTTATTAAAATTACTAAGAAGGCATAAAATTTATTTAAAAACATACTTTAACCCCGACATCTTTCAATCATGAACATGATCATTTTCAAGAGGATATATTAACTGAAGTGTCAAACGTCAAATGTTCAGACCTGGATTTTCTTGAGGGAGGTGTCTGAAAGTTAAGTCTGTCCGATATTTCTGCGTGTGTGTGTGTGGTGAAGGGGGTATGCCTTTCCTTGCAAGAAAGTTGGTAATGATCCCTTGTGCAATGAAAGAGCTGTTCAATTATCCTGATTCTGACTTGAAAACAATTTAACATTGTACCAATCACATGAGAGGAGGCCCATATTCAACTATATCTACAGTGGCTTATATTTGTTTGTGGACACTTGTGCTTTTGAAACTTACTTATAAAAAACATCATCTAAATATTAAAGCATCGACTCAAATTTTTTTTCACATAAACTTTCTTTTGTCTTTAATAAAACCTACATATTGTAATAAAAATAAATTGAAAGCTTTTTTTTTCAAAAAATTAATTTACCGAGAAAGTACTAAAGACAATCTCACATAAGTAATTGGACACTTTGAACATTCAACAAATGTAAACAAAAATATGCAAATAATCAAACATTTTAATACTTTGTTGGGTATCCTTTAGCTGAAATTACCCTTTTAATACGTTTTTGCATGGATGCAACTAGTTTTTTTGTGTAAGAATGTTCAGTAAGAATGCTTAGACAATCTCACAAAAATTAGCATTTCAACACAGAATATAGGTTTATTTTTGGGTTTAGGTAGAGGAGATTAAGATTAATAATTATCCAAGATGTATAGTGAAAGCACCATGGCTTTGGAGTTACAATGTTATAATCTAAATCAATAAATCAAATTAATAAATATATTACCTAAATAAATAAAAATCTCAAATTCGTGTTGTATTGTTTCGAAGATCGTTTCCCTTGTAAGCTCATGCGATTGTCTAAAAGTTACCCGAAGTGATTAGATTTAACAATATCGCCAAAAATCTCCTTACCTAAGTAAAACACACTTAATGTTAGTGAAAGACATACCAATTTAAAATAACAAGGAAAATTTATTTTCATCATTTACATATTAAATAAAAACCAAAAGAATAAAATTAAAGTTAAAGTATTACGTTATAGGGATGTTATTATCTTCTTGAGAATATGCAGATTCAAATTTTGCGTTCAACATAATCATACAACAAAATAATAAATTATCTTTATACTTGTTATGAACTTGAAATTACTTAAATTTATTTATTCTTTCAATGCCTTATCAAGGGATTTACTGTCAATCAATAAATAAAAATTCATATTTTATTGTAATATTACTAAAATAAATTTTACTTCCCTGCTTCCTAACTATATCAATGCACATTTATACCATAAAGAAAAACAGTTGAATTTTATAATAAGCTTTACCATGGTATCCGAAGATGGTTGTTGGGATGTGTTAACAAAACTAACATAGATATTTATTTTATTAGAAAGCAGATAACTGGAAAATTAAATTCCAATTAATTGTCTTTGAAAACCACTTCATTTTAAAATAATCCAATTATAGCACAAAAGGACTGAGTAGTAAAAGATAACTCCATATTTTTTAAAGAATAAATTTCTTCTATAAGGATTATCACACGACTTTTAAAACATCTTGTTATTTACTTTATACGACTTTAACCCATTTTGTCGTAACTCCTATACTCGACTGTTATCAAGAGAACCAAATTATATGATTATACAACTGTTTTGGAGTACAAATTCAAATATATAAGTAAAGAAAATACACAAAATCAAGATTTGCATACTAATGTATAATTAATCAGTTTACAAAAGAAAATGCAACAAATTTGCTTATAAGTTTGATGTCCCTCATGATAGAGAAACTTTATTGGTATCATTACATTATCCAGGACACTCCTTTCTGGAATCCATAGGTTAATCCATCTCAACCAAAAGGTTAAGTTATGTCATATGTCTGTCTACAATCTACTGTCTGGGACAAGGTCTCATGAACTCAAATTAAGCTGACACTCATCCGTAACCGTAAAATGTTGTTAGTTATACTTGTCATGGAGCACTTTAGGTAATTGTGTTGATTGTAAATTGCATGGGACACTTATTTGGGACAGCGTTGTGCGATTATAATTATCAGTCATGAAATCTGTGAGCACCATCTGAAGAGATAGTCTTTGTGTGATTATAAAAACATAACTGAAGTGATATTCTAAAGACAAATATACCAATTACTTACTGTTTGGTAATTTCTAATAACTGTTAATCAATTCTTATTGCGTATGCAATACTGATTTCAATTATGCCCAAAATGATATGTAAAGTTCAAAATATCAATATTATATTAATTTTTTATATGATGGTTGGAGAGCTCTACATTAGGATGGGTCGAAAAAACCAAACTATATATAATCGAAACATAATAGTGCGCGAAAGTTGCCATTGGTAATAACCAATAAATTTGCAAAATATTAGACCAAATGGTTAATATCTTTCACTGCCGCAGGAGGCCCAAAATTTCAAAAAATCACAAAAAATGTTTTTTTTTTTAAATTTAAACTATCTAATCATAACAATACAATTTCTAATAGAATGCAACAGCTACATCAAGATGTTAGTAATGTTCCAATAAAATTTCATTATGGTGAAATCATTTCTATTACTGCCCCAGGGGCGGCCAAAATTTTGAAAAAAACGGCAAAAATTTAAACTTTCCCAATTTTTATTATATGTCTACAATTAAATAAATTTACATTATATCTAGCAATAACTTATAAATGTCTAGTAATTTTTTCATAGGCATTACCAACCAAGGACGAGAGGGGGTCCCGTTGCCGTACTAAATTTGAGATAATTTTTCGAAGGAATTTTGACGATTTTCCGGGACATTTTGGTGATTTTTTTGTAGTAGGGTCCCATACATAAATTTCCCATCATTTTGCACTTTTGGGGGCCCCTCTACAAAAAAATCCCTAAGAAATCTCCAAAATCCCTTCAAAAAGCCCCTTTCTCTCAAATTTAGGTGGGGGGGCGGTCTCCTCTCGCCATTGGTTGACTACACCCATGATCAAAATTACTAGGCATTTATAAGTTATTACTAGATATAATGTAATTATTATTTAATTGCAGACATATAATAAATATTGGAAAAATTGAAAGAAAACGGAAAAATAAAATTTTTGCCATTTTTTCAAAATTTTGACGGGTTTTGCGGCGGTAATAGAAATGATTTCACCATAATGAAATTTTATTGGAACATTACTAACATCTTGATGTAGCTGTTGCATTCTATTAGAAATTGTATTGCTATAGTTGGATAATTAATTAATTAATTTTTTCTTTCGATTTTTTGAAAGTTTGGCCCCTCTGCGGCGGTAAAAGATATTAACCATTTGGTGTAATATTTTGCGAATTTATTCCTTATTATCAATGCTCGACGCACCCTACTCTACATCTCTTATCAAATAGATTAAACAAAATTTGAATAATTTTATTTAAAATTTCTTTGTAGTACGTTTTTAATTTAAGCATTAGAAAAGTCTTTAATTTTGAAAATACACTATATAATTATAATATTTATTTATTTATTTTTAATATAGCAAAAAGACGAACACTTAAGGGCCAAAGCTGCTGTAGAGCGCCAGAAAGAACTGGATGAATACAAAAAAGAAAAGTTGTACAGAGAACAACTAGCTGAAAATGTAAGATATTCAGTTGTAAAATTCATATTATTCTGCAATGCTTGCTTTTTTTTCATTTTTCCGTAGAACAATTTCTTTGTAATACAATTGATGCCACTTAATGTGATCATGGTTATTGTTATTAATTGCTTAATCATATCATCAAAGACAAGTTATAATTTTCTTGGTAATACTAGATTCTATCATTAAGTATTTTTCCGAGTTATTTATAGTTATCAATTGGATATTGTTATCAAGAACTCATTTTGAAATGATCACATTAAGCAGAATATTCTGTATAATACCAGATTTTGTGTGTATGTATAATGAGCGCAGGTCTGCACAGGGTCACGTCATTTTTCTTCCATCAAACTCGGGCTGGGCCTGGGTTTACTTTTTTTCTGCAGACTCAAACTGGGTTTGTCTTATTCTTTTTGAGCCCTTTCTGGCTTCTTTTTTGTAAAATATTAGTAATTATTGTTTATTAGCCTGGGCTTTAAATGAATATAAAACAAATTATCTATTTAAAGTTAACATCAGCAAACAGTCTGATTTATCTATTTAATTTTTCACAAAATTCAGATCTACATTTATGTATCTACTGCATGCTTAACAATGTGAGCTTAAATCGGTGTATCAAACACAGTTTAGTGGGATCCAAATCACTGTAAACACCACAATCTAATTTTGGCATGTTCCAATCTATTGATTCACAGGCAGAATCTGGTTTACTACTGTGAAAAAACATACTTTGGATGCTTTCCAACTAATCTCCTTGATTTAAGTGTTGACCGTCGGATCTGATTTGCCGTGCCAACTGAAATCAGACAGTCCAATGTGATGAATAATTTTTACTTCACCTGTGAGTAACTCACTTTCCTGCTCAGGCTTTGGATTTAAGATTTTCTAAGATATATTACTTAATTCTGATGCGCCTGTTATCAACCTTTATCAATTTTCATAATTAAACTTTAAAATAGTAACAATTTCAACTAATTTTACAACTTAAGAATCAAATTAGTTTGGAAAGTAAGGTTAATTTTTTTTTTTCTTTGCAAATATCTGCTGAACTTGGAGAAACTTAATATATGATTGTTTTTAATATAATATTAATTATGAAATGTTCAGATAGTGAGCTATTTTGCATGTTTGTGATTATTGTAGTATTAGATGATATGGTACAATACATTTCAAAATTTCTTAAAATATTTTTCCTTATAAGTTCTATTTCTGTTTGAGGGTATCTCCTAGATTTTTATAAATATGAATTTAGCACGTGAACAGTCTAAGCAAATTACAGCAAAATTAACAGATATTGATTAATTTTCAACTGATTGCTCTAACATATCACATGTAGAACTACCTATATTCTGTTAGCAGGTGAAGAGAAAATTAATCGGAAGGGGGGGTGGGGAATTCTATCTTTTTGGTGCATGAAATCAAACTGCAACTTAGTTTTTAAATCAGCTTGTGAAACTAATATCGTCATGCTGTATGTAATTACATTAAAATGATATCCCATTTCATGAAATGAAATTGTCTCATAATCGTCTCTGCAAAAATTTCTTAAATCTTTATTTTTTGCCATAATTTTCTTTCAAAAGTAGAGGGTGCGTAAAATATGCAGGGTTGCAAATTATACGCGTAAATGTGATGGTTGCTAAATATGCATTTTGAAACATTTTGTACTGAGCTTAAGGTGCAGTTTTATTTACCTACCTGATTTTCTTAAGGGTATTAAAAAAAAAAAAAAAAAAAAAAAAAAAAAAAAAAAAAAAAAAACAGCCGATGAGCTACATCCCCTACTCCTCCAAAATAAGCTGCAATAGATGTTTCTTACCTAATTTTGAATTAATATCATAATCCTGTTAAAATATGCTGTCCTCTCTCTCTCTCTTTTTTTTTTTTTACCTTTTTTTTACTGTTTTTTTTAACTGTTTAAGGAAAAGTATTTAAATTTTTTTTGTAAGAATTTTTCATACATGCGCATATTATTGGCAATGCTGCAGTTATTTTGTTTCATTTTCATTTTCAATAGCAACTGATTGTGAATTTGAACAAATTCTTTAAAAATATTCGTTCTTTTCAAAGCTAAATTAGACACATCTAGGATATTTTTATTAATATTTTGCCTATTTTCAATTAATTTTTAAGTGAAATGTGGCAGCTTTTTATATAAATTTTAAAGTCTCTGATATAGAGTTCCATTGAGTATCAACAAGCAACAGTTATTTTATAGCATTTGTGTGTATTTGATAGCACACACTATTAAAGTGATTTTTAGGAAAGTATGTAACAATTTTTAATACCGTAAACTGTCTAAGGCAGCCAAGTTCAATCTGCAACCCGGCAACCTTTTACGTGCGGCCCAAGACATATAATCATTAATCCATATTTATAAAATTAATTGAGATCTGCATAAAAAGTATTTAAGACCTTCACTGTTGTTTTATATATTTTCAAGGGAAGACAAAATCTGCCCTGTTACTTATAATTAATTTAAAATGCATCTTAAGCATCTAAAATGCTGTTTTTTTAGTCAAAAGTTCTTTTTACATGTATTGTAGCCCTATTTGTGCTGAAATGGCATAAAAATTTCCTAACCTTCGATTAACCTAACCTTAATTAAATTTGCACTGTATTTCTACAATTTAAAAAAAAAAGTAATAAATTTTGGCATTGAGCAAAGGACTAATTTAATAGAGAAAATCTGATATTTTTTCTATAATTCTACATTGCTATATTATTACATTTTATCATATATTCTAATATGAGCAAATCTTGTGTGTGGTTATGCAAATTTTATTCTAAAAACGGCTCTAACGATTTTGACGAAATTTTATATCCTCCCGTTTTGGGGTATCAGAAAACGATTGGGCTAGGTCACATGCTCGAGAAAATTAGATTAGTGGGTCATTTTGGATCACCATGGGTCAGGGTCAAGCTAATTGTATCTAAAAAACTGTTCAAACGATTTTGACTAAATTTTGCATCCTACCATTTTTGGACACGAGAAGAGTATTGAGCTAAGTCACATGTTCGAGAACTTTGGATTAGTGGGTCATTTTTGGGTCAATGCGGGTCAAGTTAATTTTATCTGAAAAACGGCTCTAACGATTTTGATTAAATTTTGTATCCTACGAGTTTCACGCAAAAAAAATCATTGGGATATGTCACATGTTCGAGAAGATTCGATTAGTGGGTCATTTTTGGGTGACCGTGAGTCAAGCTAATTTTATTTAAAAAACGGCTCAAACTATTTAGACTAAATTTTGCATCCTATGGGTTTCGAGCTTGAGAAGACTGTTGGGGCTAGGTCACATGTTTGAGAAAATTCGAATAGTGGGTCATTCTGGTCATGGATCATTATGGGTCAAGCTATTTTTATCTTAAAAACGGCTTAGACAATTTGAACTAAATTTTCTATTTTATGGTTTTGGGGCACGGGGAAATCATTTGGCTAGGTCACATGCTCGAGAAAATCCGATTAGTGGGTCATTTTTAGGTCACTGTGGGTCAAGCTAATTTTATCTAAAAAATGGCTCAGACTATTTTCATTAAATTTTGCATCCTACGGGTTTCGGGCACGAGAAGACATTTAGGCTTGATCACATGTTCGAGAAAATTTCATTAGTGGGTCATTTTGGTCATGGGTCATGATATTTGAACTCAAAGCTAATTTTGAACGAGCATAGATCGTTCCTCCCTGCTCGTACTTATTATACAGCTAATACTGCTTTTAGGGTTGAACATTTGTCATTAAAAAAAAAAAATGGTCCAAAAATATTTTTATAGCACTATTTTCGAACAACGAACTTTGCGGCATATTTCTACATTTGCAATAACTATTGCGAAGTTTATTGTTTGAAAATAGTGGTGAATTTGTTTGGCAACATTTCTTCAGCAACAAGCGTTCAACCCTACCAATAATATTAACTTTGTTATATTGCTTTCTTATACTGCTTATGTTATCTTACCATTTTAATTACTCCTTTTTTTTTTTTTTAACAATTTTATAAGTGTGTTGTGGCCCACCTAACGTCACAAACATATGTTTGTGGCCTATGAGAAAAAAAAGTGAGTACCGTAAATCTGCCCTTCCCGATAAGCGCCCCCCACCCACATTGTAAACAAATTGGAAAATTAAAAAAATCCCGAAAAAGTGCCCTTCCTCAAAAAAAAATTTCGCTGCGTACGTCAAGATCAACACCAAAAATTTTATCTCACGAGTGTTTTTTTGAAGTGAAAACTTCTTTAGGTGCGTTGGGCATTTTTTGAGATGGGAAAAAACCATTGAATTCATGACACTGTTACCGACACCGGTACTTTTCGGTTAGCCGGGCGCCAGTAATATATATACATGTATATATACACGCACACATATATCTACACATATCTACAGATACATATATATACATACACATATATATGCATATATGGATGTATATATATACAAATTTATGTATATACATGTAATAATAAAAAAATTTCGCCATTTTTCCTTAGTTAAATTATTCCAAATTCTTACAATTCTAAATTTTCCCTCTCTTTTAAAATATCTCTTAAATCTATTTTATATTTTATTCCATAACTTAATCAAAATATTCTTTTATTTATCATTCTAAAAATCTTAATCTGTTAAAAGCTACACGTATTTATTAAAACCTTATTCTATTAAATTGCAACACTGCCTCTAAAACGCACCTGCCTAATTTCTTCTTTTGAGACATTGAATGTTTATTCTTTGGAACTTTTGTAATACCATTTTTTTATTTAATTATCATTCGGCATCCCAGGATTCCTGGCGTTTTCGCACCCAAAAGCTTTTTACCTTTTTAATTTGCCGCTTCTGATAAAGAGTTTTGGTCATACGTCAGAGACACACCCTCGTGGCCTCATTTTTTCATCCATTAGCGAGCAGGTCCGCCTTTTCTGCCCCCCTTGTTTCCCGCCGAACATGGCTGTTAGTGGACTAGCATTTCGCGCGTTTGTAACTTTGAGCAGAATCTCGGAATATTTATACTGTTACATTGGCTTCGGACACGGATTTTTGTACCTTTTCTTCTGTCAACTAGGCCCTGTCACTAGGGGGTCAAAATACGTATTCATTGGGAGAGAGTCTTAAAAAAAACATAGCTTTGTGCTGTCATCTAATGTATTAAATATCTTCGAGTTTTTGATGAGATTTAGTGGAGTTGTTTCATCAACGTCATCTAATAAACAGTTGTCTCGGCAATACCATGTGTCTTTCTTGAGTGGGAAACTGTCTGGATTCATTTACTTAGCCTGTTCTCCGGTTCATGCGACAGCCTCCAAGAAGTATAATTCGTCATCATATGGCATGGAACAGCGTTAGTAATTTGTGGCGGTGGAATAATAGTGCTATCATCTGGTGTAAATTTATAGAGATCGTGGCTGGCCTGTCAACGGTTGCTGGATCTAGAAATTTTTATATCATACATATCTATGCTAATATTATAAAGGAGTAAAGATTGTTTTGTTTGTTTATTTGTTTGTTTGTAGGGGGTAATCTCTAGAACTACCGAACCTATTTCAAAAGTGATGGTGGCAAATTGATGGTGACAACCCCTGCTCCAACTTAGGCTATATTTTATGTCAGTGTCACTAACTCCACGGGGGTGCAGGAGGGAAAAACGTTCTAAAATTGCGATCTTTTTATACTGAAGGAGCTAGAAATTTGAAATTTGACGTTGTAGTTACTTATAACATGTAAATGCTCTCTAAGAACAAAATAAAAAAAAATTCGAAATTTAAAAGGGTGAAATGAGCCAAAAGCATTCTAAAAACATTCTAAATTACAATTTCTATGGAATCTCTGGAACTACCGAACCGATTTCAAAAGTGATGGTGGCAAATTGATGGTGACAACCCCTGCTCCAACATACGATATATTTTTTGTGGGTGCCACTATCCCCAGGGGGGTGCAGGAGCGAAAAACGTTCTAAAATTGCGATTTTGTTTATACTGAAGGAGCTAGAAATTTGAAATTTTGCTTTGTAGTTACTTATAAGATGTAAATGCTCTCTAAAACAAAATAAAAAAAAATTTGAAATTTAAAAGGGTGAAATGAGCGAAAAGCGTTCTAAAAACATTCTAAATTACAATTTCTATGAAATCTCTAGAACTACCGAACCGATTTCAAAAGTGATGGTGGCAAATTGGTGTTGACAATCACTGCTCCAACAGCCTCTTTAATAAAAAACTATGCGTTTCTGACGACTGAGTTTTTCGCTAATTGTTGCCACAGATTAATCTCGGAAAATAAAACATTTGAAGTTACTGAAAAAAAAAATAGTACCTCGAAAAGTATTTGTCTGAAAATTGTTAGGCAAACTGCGTTTGAAAGGTAAAAAATTTTATTTTTCTTGATATAAATTTCAAATCTAATGATTATGCCATTTTTCAAATATTGAATTTGAAAAATTACCAAATTTCATAATGGAGTACCATAGCAAAACCTTCATGCGTAAAAAGATAATGATAAGGGCGACGTGTCCTGGCGTGTATATTGGCTATAGCACGAGTCACAAATTATAGTAGCCTTATTATTCTGTTAAAATATAAAAGTGAATTATGAAATGTCAATATTTTGTTGGATTAAAAGTTCGTTATAAGAAATTGACCAGCGTAGCGGGCGTAGATTGCTAGTATATTTATATATGTACATATATCACTGGCGCCCGGCTAACCGAAAAGTACCCCGACACCTCTGTATATTTGGCGACGATTCTGCAATAGCTGGTTCAGGTAAGCAACCATAGATTTGCTTAAATTAATATCTCACTTTGACAGCAAAAGTGATATTAGTCTCTATTTAGTATTATTTGAAAGACAAATTTCTCGAATGAATATAAGAAAAGAAAATTGGGTCACACATTTGTTAAGTTTAATTCCGTTAGAAATCGCCAATATTATAGCTAGAGAGCCAGATACATTGGCGAACAATTACGATTTTGTAAAAGATTTACTTCTTAAACGCTTCAAAATGACCCCAGAAGAATTTAGGCAGAAATTAATGTCACATAAAAAAGAATCTTCAGCCACTTGGCGCGATTTAGCATTTGAACTAAAAAATCATTTGGAAGAATGAATTAGCGGTCTTAAAGTATCTGATTTTGAATCCTTAAAATAATTAATAGTAGTAGATCAAAGAAAAGGTTACTTATAGAAATGAAAGAACATTTTATTGATGATCTTCCAAAAATTAAAAATGTAGACGTATTAGTAAGTAAACTAGACGATTATGATGCGGCGAGACGTAATGTTAAAACCATGAATAGAATTTCACACCACTTTGCAGATAGAAAACCTGAAGTAAGTAAAAATGAAAATTCACAATCTTTCTTTCATACCCAATACCAAAACAAAAGAAATAAATCTCAAATTAGGTGTTTTAGATAGATGTAACTCTCAAGGCCACATAGCGTCTCAGTGTAACAATAGCAATAACGGTCAAATTAATGAGTTCAGTCAAGACTCTACCGAAAACTATCGAAATTATAATTGCCAAAATCACAATCCTAATGCCGATGTACAGGAAACAGCTAACATTGCTACAATTCGAATCAGAAATAAGTCTAAACCTAATGGAATGGGTAAAATAATTAATATCAAAGGCAAAGAAGCAAATCTATTGTTTGATACAGACAGCTATATTTCTTTATTCAGTTACGAATGTTATGTCATATTGGGTCGCCAAATTTGTCTTCTGTTGATATCTTATTAACTGACATTGGCGGAGAAACTGTAAATCTAATTGGATATTTTCTGTATGAAATACGTGTCGAGGTTTCTTATATCAAAGAAATTTTATGTTTCAAAATCTCTCGCATACGATATTGTAATAGGGCAAGACGTGATCAGCAAACTAAAGTTGGCGATAGATGAAGAGGGAATTAAAATTGTTGGCGAGCGCAATACTTTTCAAGAACGTTGCCTTAAAGTTGTAAATAATTCCAATAAAAAATTAAATTATGTTGCCAATTCATACAAAGAAGCGAAAGTATCAAAAGGAAATAGTTCACGTGCAGAAAACGAAATGATTGGTATTATGAATAACAATAATTCAGAAAATTATTTCAAGATAAATTTAGCACACGCGGTGAAAACAGATAAAAGTGACTCAACTCACGAGAACAAATCAAAAGATGAAAATGAAATAACAAAACACGGAAAATATTATAATTTAACGAGCACGAGAAAAATAGACGGAAGTAATATAATGAAATATTTCAATTTATAATATAATATTATAATGTACAATAGCGCATTAAATGAAAATTGTAATATAATTTTTGTGGTAGTAGTTTATAATATTCAATTAAAAAAAAAAACACTTCATTTAAAAGTATTTCCTGCACAATAAAACGTTTCCTGACGATTCAAAAAATACACACGTAATTGTTCAAGTTTTCACTTCTGTCGGCACTCCCGGAGTGCCATTGTTTTTTGTTTGTTTTTTTAAGAGGGTGAATATAGCATTTATAGTTATTTTACAGGGCTGCACAAAAGTTACGGATATGTGTTAAATCTGGGGGGTTTAAACGGGTGATCCGGGTGAAAACTTCTTTAGGCGCGTTGGGCATTTTTTGAGATGGGAAAAGACCATTGAATTCGCGACACTGTTACCGACACCACTGTATATGTTGCCAATTCATACAATGAAGCGAAAGTATCAAAAGGAAATAGTTCACGTGCAGAAAGCGAAATAATTGGTATTATGAATAAAAATAATTCAGAAAATAATTTCAAGATAAATTTAGCACACGCGGTGAAAACAGATAAAAGTGACTCAACTCGCGAGAACAAATCAAAAGATGAAAATGAAATAACAAAACACGGAAAATATTATAATTTAACGAGCACGAGAAAAATAGACTGAAGTAATATAAAAAAAAATGAAAATAATGAAATATTTCACGAAAGTTTTAAGAAACGTGGTTACCGATACGGAAATGAAGTGAAATCATTTTATAGAAAAGAAAATGTTGTTGATAGAAATTATAGATACCGCAAACAATACGCACAGTATGAAGATAGAAAAAAGCATAATGTTCACGAATACAGTAAACAAGACAGGCAGCAAAGAAGTCATTTTTGGAGTGATAGGAAGCGGGAACCCTATTTTGCAGATAAATGTTATTACAAAAGATATGAAACTAAATCTCATGGAAGAAATGATGAATGTATTGAGAGTTGTTTAAATTGTGGATGAAAATTCATAAGTTTCATTGGTGTTCATTTCAAAGAATACCAATTAATTAAATTTTATATTTCATTTATTCGTAAATTTACGTTTTAAGCAATAGATTGCAATTTTTGTATGTAAAATAATATGCATTATTTTTCATGTACAATAGCACATTAAATGAAAATTGTAATATAATTTTTGTAGTAGTAGTTTATAATAATGAATAAAAAAAAACACTTCATTTAAAAGTATTTCCTGCGCAATAAAACGTTTCCTGCCGATTCAAAAAATTGTTAGCAATTCCCTCAGTTTCTTTTCATATCACTTATAAATAATTGGTTTATATATTACATTATATTTATTTACAGGTATTTTTATATTTTGAACTTACCTTTATGCTTTGCAGCTTTTCATATTGTTTCATTTATCCATACGACATTAACGTTATATTTTTCACGTGCTTTGAAGTCGGGTCGCGATGTTTTCCTGCCGAACACGTCGACGATCTGTAATCAAATGGACAGTAGCGGTGTTTGCTGAGAGATGGCGCTGTTAATCCACAAACGTACTTTTGGTTTCGACACGTGCATTGGCGATGACCTTGTACCGTGATTGGTTGGAGCTGGGGGCGGTTCCTGTTTACGTTTTTCATTCACGGCGTGTGCCGGCTGAGACGATGTGTATATATAGTATCAGTTACGGTAGTTGAGGGTGGCTGATATGTTGTTTTGGAAATATGAAACGTCTGTGGTTGTTTTGAACGGTGTTTGTCTTTGGAAGAGTTCTGGATTATACTGGAAGGCAATGATGAATGAATTGATAGTTGATGAAGTATTTCTTTTTGAGCTTGTTTATCAGCACGTTTTTAATCTGAATATTGTTGCAGTTTAATGAGATACTTAATGTTTATAGAGCTTTTAAAACTTTTAAAATGAGCATCGGAGCGATATGTTTAGTGATAAAATTCGTAATTGTTTTTAACTTTTGATATCATCATTCTTTGTTTCATCATCTAAATTATGTTTTAGTTTCAAGAATATTTCTGTTTTACAAATGCTGTTTTTTTCTTTAACGATTTAATAAAAGCTGATGTTTTATTTTAACTTATTTGGTCATCATTTTGGTTTCTTTTACACTCACTGCTCATGGAAATTATGAATAGAAACATCTGCATTTTTAACTACATTTTTACATGGTCTTTATTTCAGCATACGCTTTCAGTTGCAAATTATTCTCTGCTTAGTAATAGGATGTATTAATATAGTGCAATAATATAAATATTATAGGAGCTTTAGTTTTTGCACTAGTTATATGAGTAGTCTCATATAACTAGACTAACTTATTTATTGATGGAAAAGAATGTCTGGGAAATTGTTGCTGAAATTGAAAAGGTACCAGTCGTAGTAAAGGATGGAGAGTTTACTGAAAGAGATGTAAGAAATTTCCACTATCTATCTTAATATAGAGCCGAACTTTAGAAAAATTGTTGAAAATTGTGATAATCCAATAGATGCATGGAAGAAACTCCGTACCCATTTTTACCCAGATACTAGAAGTCGTCATATGCAAGTATTCACTGAGTTGTGCGAGTGCAAAATTGCCAGTGGAGAAAGTATTAATTTATATGCCTCCCGACTCTTGAGAATTGCAAACCAACTTAAAAGTATTAACAAAAATTTTGATGATGTCTATGTGACTTTCCAGTTACTAAGATTTTTGCCGACTAAATTTATAGTATGGTACAAGCCATTCTTAGGTGGAAAGAGCAGGACTTTGTTTTTAATGATGTTGTAACGTCGCTGGTCGCTGAAGAGACGAGACTTAGTTTGAGAGACCGTGATCATGGCAAAATTTATGTGGAAGCACAGTCGCTGCAGTTCCAGAAAAGAAATAGAAGGAAAGTGACATGCTATTTTTGCAAAAAGCCAGAACATGTCAAAAGTCAGTGCCGCAGTTTCCTGAAAGCAATGAATCATCGAAGTAGAGATTCCTCACCATCTGCAGATTGTTCTGAGTATCGAGATCCTTCGTCATTGAAAAGGAGTGAAAGCCCTCATGTTGAACGAGCATTCTTTGGACGTAAGCCTAGATCCCCACAGAGAGACAGAAATCGATACAACAGTTCCCGTGGACCTGGTGAGAGGATGAGAAACCAGTCTAGAGACAATAGAGTAAGAAGTCCCCATCTTTCTTTTTGTTTCAGGCAAATTTGGTTAATGGAGAGGCTGACTGGGTCTTTGATACTGCAGCTTCCCATCATTTCTGTAAGGACAGGGATCTGTTTGTTGAATATACTCCTCTTAATGATGAACACATGGCAGTAGCTATTGAAGGAGTAACTTTTCCTATTATGGGAAGGGGAACAATAAAACTTAAATTTGGTCAAAGGATCTTGATGTTTAAAGATGTTATGTATTCACCTAAATTAAGACGTAATTTGATATCTGGTCCACGTTTAGACAAAAATGGGGCTTATTTTACTGGTGGAGGTGGTAAAAGTGAGGATATCTTGTGACGGACAACCTCTATTTAAAGCTAATCTTAAAAATGGGGTATATTACCTTCATCCTAAAACTCCAGGTAGAGGTAACAAGAGAGTTACTTTTGAGGCATCATCTGTTAGTAAAAATGATGATATGACTGTTTGGCATCGACGGTTAGCTCATGTTAGTCCTTATTTAATAGTACATACTTGTAAAAATACTGGTGCTAAGGGTTTACCTGATTTGAGAGAAGGGGAGTTTAAATGTGAAATTTGTAAACTAAATAAATACAGGAGGACATCTTTTAAGTCTAGGAATTTTACTAGATCCAACTTTCCACTAGAGCTCTTATTTACTGATGTCTGGGGGCCATGCCATATAAGTGGTAAACAGGGGGAGCGGTATTTTCTTTCAATAATTGATGATTATTCACGAAAAGTATCCTTGTACCCTATGAGGGAAAAATCAGAGGTTTTTGAAATTTTGAGGCAACATATTAACCGTGCAGAAAGGTTTTTGGGTAGGCAGGTTAAGGCAATAAAGTCTGATAATGGCAGGGAGTATGTGAATTGGAATTTGAAGGAATACTGTGCTGAAAGAGGTATTAGTCATGAGTTAACGAACACGTTTACCCCATTACAAAACGGCGTGGCCGAGCGATACAATCAAACAGTAGCGGATGGAGCCAGAACCATGTTAAAGGAAAGTGGTATGGATTTGAGTTTTTGGCCAGAGGCTATGCTCCATTTTACTTACACGTGGAACCGTTTGTGTCATAAGAATCAGGTGAAAACACCATTTGAACTGTTTGGTGGTACAAAGCCCTCGGTAAGACATCTAAAACCTTTTGGATGTGTAGCATATGTAGGTATCCCTCGTCAGAAACGATTAAAATTAGACTCTAAAGCTTGTAAAGGATACATGGTGGGATATGCTTTTAAAACAAAGGGTTATCGTATATGGTTGCCAGATAGTGACAAAATTGTTGAAACCATAAATGTGTCATTCGATGAGAATACCAGTTTTAAGCAGAGTATTGATGGAGCAGTGCTGGGCACCATTCAGGAGGAGTTGCAGTGGGTTCCTGCTACTGGAGGTGTTTTCGAGGAAGAAGACGTTGTTGAGGAAGTCAGACCCATTTCTGACCGCTCCAACGACTCCCTTGAATCACTTTCTGGTGCAGAAAGGCAGGAGTCTTCTTTGGGAGATGGTTCTCCTTCTACATCTCAACCTACTTTGCGAGACACTCGCTAGATGAGAAAAATTGTCCCAAGAAAAACTGGTTCTCGTACAGATGTATATTATTTTGACATAGATAATAACTCTCAACGTCTAAGATCATCAAGGGAAGTGATGGATTACTGTAGGGATAACAATGTAAATTTTGAACCTAACTTATTTGATTTTAGAGGGAATAATACATATGAAGGAGTGGTGTCAGATCCTAGTGTAAGTGGTCCTAGTGTTGATATCTGTCAATCGCAATCTTGACTATATGATCTGGTAATTCCCAGGACACATAAACAGGCAGTAAAATCAGATCAGTGTGAGGAATGGAGGAAAGCTATGAAAGAGGAAATTGATACAATGAAAGAAAGAGGCGTGTGGCATTTGGCCGAACTACCACCAGATGTAAATCCTGTAGGCTGTAGATGGGTGTATACGGTAAAGAAGGATGATTCAGGAAAGATTGTTAGATTTAAATCTCGTTTGGTGGCACAGGGATTTAAACAAATAAAAGGTGAATCATATGACGAAACGTTTAGTCCAGTAGTAAATTTCAGTGTCATTCGTTTTTTCTTTTCTTTACTAGTATCTCTTAAAAATTGGTTACACACCCAATGTGACGTTAAATGTGCCTATTTATATGCACCTCTTTCAGAAAATGTATTTATGTCACAGCCACCAGGTTTTGTTGAGCCAGGTAAAGAGAAATTATTTTGTAAGTTGGATAAGGCAATATACGGTTTACATCAATCTGGTCGTGTTTGGTTCTATGAGATTAATCGCGTTCTTTTAGAAATTGGATTTGTGAAACTGGAAGGTGTAATTGTGTGTATGTGTTGGATTCAGACTTAATTTTACTGTTATATGTGGATGACATAGTTCTTTTTGGCAGGTATAAGAAGATAATAGATAGAGCTCTGGAACTTTTACGTAGACATTTTGATTTGAAAATATTGGGCAAAACGAGAAAATTACTTGGGGTCGAGTTTGAGGAAGATGGAAATAACTTGCGGATTCACCAAAATTCCTATATTAAAGAGGTGTGTAAAAGGTTTGAGTCGTACAGGTTTCCTTTTTCATCTCTACCAATTAGTAAGGGCTCAGTCTATTCAAAAGCAAATTGTCCTAAGTCTGATGAAGAGCGTAGAGAAATGTCACAGTTGCCATATCGTAGTGTTTTGGGTTGTCTTTCCTTTTTGGCTAATAGATCTCGTCCGGATATTAGTTATGCTGTGAATATCTATAGTCAGTTTCAGTCAGATCCCGGAAGAGAACATTGGTATGGTTTGCTCAGGTTATTAGGATATGTAAATTATACTCAGGATATGACCCTTAGTTTATCATGTATAAAACCCCAGTTAGTCACTTACTCAGATGCAGACTTTGCAGCCAATAGAGACGATAGAACCTCGTTAGGTGGTCAGATTGTTTTCTTGGGTAACTCTCCCATTTCATGGCGAACATTTAAAGAGAAAAGTGTTAGTTTGTCAACAATGGAGGCTGAGTTCATAGCCATGACCGAAGCAACGAAGGAACTTCTTTGGTTTGATAGAATCTTGAGTGAGTGTTATAGAAGGAAGGTTATCACTGGGGAAAGGGTAAAATCAGTATTATATGTAGACAACCGGGCCACTATAGATTTTGTAAGATCACCCATTGAGAATCATAGAAGTCGACATATGGATGTCAAGTTATTTTTTGTACGGGATTTGGTTAATGAAAATACTTTTGATTTAAATTTTGTCCGGAGCAAGGAAAATCTAGCTGATATCTTTACTAAACCCCTCACCAAGTTTGAATTAAAAAGATTCATTGAATATGTCTTTAGAGTTTGTTCTTGAAGCATTTTTTTGAAAGTTTTGCTGTTTTAGAATTGTTTCATATTATTCTGTTTCTAATTTTGTATAAGAATGTATTAAATGTATATTAGAATTTAACTTATATTGTTCAGAAATTATATTTTGTTTAAAAGGTATTTGCTTGGTGGACATTTAAAGTTCCACTGGAATGTGGTGATGCTTCTTGATAATCCATTCCTTGGTGTCCGAACGGCCCCGGGATGCGACTCGCAGGGGTGCAAATGTAATCTAGTCAGAGTGGCATCTGGGGGTGGGTTTATCAGTTGTTGTTGCCACAGGAAGGTCTTTTCGCGGACATGTTATATTTATTTCAGTTAGTCCCATTTTATTTAGTTAATATATGGAAATGCCACATTATATCCCGTTTACCTTGCAAAATGCTTATGTTATTGTCTCCAATTATTTAAATTGTTGTTGTATTAGTTTATATTAAATTTTTTGGGTTGCAACCTATTTATTTATATATTTAATTGTTTAAATTGTATTTTTGGAATTTTTCTAAGTATTGATATTTGTGAATTTGGTGTTGAATTCATAAGTAGTAGTATAAGATTGTGTTTGTCTGGGTTTCGCATGACATTTCTATCTGAGGTCTGGAACTCAGGTGGGAATGTTCATTCTTTTTATAAGTAATAGGAAAATTTTGTGTGTTATTGAGGATTTTTGTATTATAAGTAATTTAGAAAATAGTTATACTATTTTGGAGTAAAATGTGAAAATTTGATCTGTCATAATTGCATACGTCTTTGAAAAATTAGCATAATTGTACTGTTCAGTTGTTACAGGTTCCTGGTATTTTTCAATGTGTGTGATTGGAATGAGAAATCGTGGCGCCACGTAAGAATGTGTGTATGAAAGTTGAATGTATGTTGGTGACTATATGATATGTAATCAGGGTTGCAAAAAAGCCGGCTAAAATTAATAAAAGCCACGCCAGCGGCTTTTATTGGTTTTAACCGGCTTTTATTGGCCTTTTTTGGCCAAAATTGGCTTTTATACATTGAAACATTTTATTTATAAACTGTATATTTTTAAGTGTTTTTAAACTAATTTAAAAGACATTTTACTAAGTTAGAATTTAATAAATAACCTAATTTCTCAATAATGAAGACATTAATGTTGGAATAACAGATAGCTAACTGGTGATTTGAGTCAGAATTGTAAATATGTTAGCTAAATTTTAAAAAGCCATACTCACTGCTTAACTATTGCTGTATTTTTTAAATACAAGCTTTAAAAAATAATCTATGCTTTTTTTTTTCAGTTTTACTGCTTTAAATAAATAGGACAGTAGTTGTTTAATTACATATTTTATTAATCAACTAATTTTAAGTGCTATTGACCCACTAGTAGAAATTATGCAACATGACAGTGGGCACTGCAAATTTTAGACTTAAAGATTAATCTAATAGCTTAAAAATAATAATATTTTTTTTTTTTTTTTGTCTCTAGATTACTGTAATCTTCTTATTGTATTTTCTTTGTAAATGCAAATTTTGTTTATTTTATGGATTACTATTATTTCTTATGGTAGTAGACATTGTTACGTCATAGATAAATTTTGTTTTGCTGCAGATTGACACAGATACACAAAAATCTGTTACTAGGGCTATTGATATGAAAATTTTATTTTTTTCTCATAAATATTTCAAATTATACATAAAGCCATTTAATGAAACACTATTTCTGTTAAAATTAGTAAAATGAATAACATATGCAGGAAGAAAATAACAAGCTTTTCAAACTTTTATTTCAACAAGTTTTATATTGATTTTTTTTTTTTTAAATTGTTCTCTCTATTTTATACACTTACATGAGCTAAAATCTTCTCAAATATTATGCATTCTTCCTAATTCCTCTTTCAATGTTGATCATTCTATGATTTAATCTGATCATATGAACTTAACTTGAATGAGTTATGTAATTGCTTAGTAGATAAAAAACTCTTTAAAATATATTTTTATAAGACATTAGAATACTGATTGCTAACTATATATGAATGCTCTCACGTATTATATATGATAATTTCATTCATTAAATATATAAATTAGTAAGTTTTAATTTTCTATTTTAAAAGTAAATAGCAGTATGTAAGAATTTTTCAGTTTTGATGGTGGTGATTTGTTATTGTTTAATTAAATATAATCTTTAAAATGTATAGTATATGTCGAGCTATGTAAAATACAATTTCAAAACACCAGCTTGCAGTCTAATTTAATATATTCTTTTCAAAGTATTTCAATTTTCTTTTAGACATATAGCCTTTATAGTTGTCTTCTAGCAGATATAAAGACTTGTTTATTAGATAAAGTTTAATAGAAGTTTATAAATTTTTAAGTAGGAAATATTTATTAGTGCATTAAAAATAAATTAATGTAAATTTAATGTGAATTAGCTGTAAACTACCTTTTTTTAATAAAAGCCGGCCTTTTTCAATTAAAGCCGGCTTTTATTAAGTGGTTAAAATCAAAAAAAGCCGGCCGGCTTTTTTTGGCCTGGCTAAAAGCCGGCAACCCTGTATGTAATGTGTCGTGTTATTGTTTAATCCTTGGTTTTCAGGTGCTTTGTAACTTTAATATTTTAAGTATCACGAAATGTCCTATGGGCATGTGGAAGAGGCATGTATTTACATAATGTCTTACAGACATGTGGAAGAAAAATTGTATCAGTTATAATTATTGTAAAAATTGCATTTTAAAGTTCTGATTGATTAGTCATGATGTATAAAATTGAAACTTATGAATTTTTCTTGATCAGTTGAAGTGAAATTTTCTGTCTTGTAATTTGAACTTTTTGGATTAAGTGTTACAAGAGATTGTTGTTGCTGTAATAACATTGAAGTTTTAAGCTTTGATATGCTAATATTTGAATTGTTTCAAGGTTTAATGTTGTATTGATTTAAGTTGTGTTAAATAAGTTTTGAATGTTAAGTGTTTATTGTGTGTTGAATTGTTGAAATTTTGAAAAGTCTTGTTGAGCATTTTTGAATTTTTGATTGTTGAATAGAATGAATTTTTTTTTTTTACTTAATCTTACTTGCCTGATGTTAATCGCTCTGGTGCTCATGTTTCTTGTAGGTGTTGGCGGCGCTGGTAATTTTGTTTAGGTATTTGTCTTAGGCATTTTTTTTTAGACTGTTGTTTTCGAGGCGGTTGTCAGTTGTATTAAAGGTTTTATTTTTTGGTCAACTAAATTGTGGTGATGGACTTTGATTGGGAGTTTTATGAACTCATTTTTACCTCTTTGGTATTTGGAATAAGTGATATGAGGGGGGGCATTTGTTAGCAATTCCCTCAGTTTCTTTTCATATCACTTATAAATAATTGGTTTATATATTACATTATATTTATTTACAGGTATTTTTATATTTTGAACTTACCTTTATGCTTTGCAGCTTTTCATATTGTTTCATTTATCCATACGACATTAACGTTATATTTTTCACGTGCTTTGAAGTCGGGTCGCGATGTTTTCCTGCCGAACACGTCGACGATCTGTAATCAAATGGACAGTAGCGGTGTTTGCTGAGAGATGGCGCTGTTAATCCACAAACGTACTTTTGGTTTCGACACGTGCATTGGCGATGACCTTGTACCGTGATTGGTTGGAGCTGGGGGCGGTTCCTGTTTGCGTTTTTCATTCACGGCGTGTGCCGGCTGAGACGATGTGTATATATAGTATCAGTTACGGTAGTTGAGGGTGGCTGATATGTTGTTTTGGAAATATGAAACGTCTGTGGTTGTTTTGAACGGTGTTTGTCTTTGGAAGAGTTCTGGATTATACTGGAAGGCAATGATGAATGAATTGATAGTTGATGAAGTATTTCTTTTTGAGCTTGTTTATCAGCATGTTTTTAATCTGAATATTGTTGCATTTTAATGAGATACTTAATGTTTATAGAGCTTTTAAAACTTTTAAAATGAGCATCGGAGCGATATGTTTAGTGATAAAATTCGTAATTGTTTTTAACTTTTGATATCATCATTCTTTGTTTCATCATCTAAATTATGTTTTAGTTTCAAGAATATTTCTGTTTTACAAATGCTGTTTTTTTCTTTAACGATTTAATAAAAGCTGATGTTTTATTTTAACTTATTTGGTCATCATTTTGGTTTCTTTTACACTCACTGCTCATGGAAATTATGAATAGAAACATCTGCATTTTTAACTACATTTTTACATGGTCTTTATTTCAGCATACGCTTTCAGTTGCAAATTATTCTCTGCTTAGTAATAGGATGTATTAATATAGTGCAATAATATAAATATTATAGGAGCTTTAGTTTTTGCACTAGTTATATGAGTAGTCTCATATAACAAAAACACACACGTAATTGTTCAAGTTTTCACTTCTGTCGGCACTCCCAGAGTGCCTCTTTTTTTTTTTTTTTTTTTTTTTTTTTTTTGATGGATCAGAAAGGCGTGAAGATTCTTTGATATATCCAGGCATGAGATTCTTCTGCAGATCCGCAGTTTTCCGCGATTTCGCCATTTTCGGATTTTCCGAAAAAACGAGAAATTTACTTAAAGATCGCAAAAAAAACCCCACGAATTTCGTCAAAGGATCGCTGAAAAAAACACGAATTTTTTCAAAGGATCATGTGAAGATCACTGAAAAAACACGAATTTCGTTAAAGGATCGGTGAAAAAACGTGAGTTTAGCCAAACGATCGTTGAAAAAAACGTGAATTTAGCCGAACAATTGTTAAAAAAACGCAAATTTACCCTCAAAAAATTGCTGAAAAACCGTGAATTTACTTAAAATATCGCCGTAAAAATGCGAATTTAGCCAAAAGATCACCGTGAAAACGCGAACTTAGCCAAAAGATTGCTGTAAAAACGTGAATTTGGTCTAAAGATCACCGTAAAAAATGCAAATTTAGCTTAAAAATTACCGTAAAAGCACGAATTTAGCCTAAAGATCGCCGTAAAAACACAAATTTCGCCAAAAGATTGCCGTAAACACGCGAATTTTGCCAAAAGATCATCGTAAAAACAGGAATTTAGTCAAAAGATCGCCGTAAAAACGTAAATTTTGCCAAAAGATCGTCGTAAAAACAGGAATTTAGTCAAAAGATCGCCGTAAAAACGCGAATTTCGCCAAAAGATCACTGTAAAAGTGCGAATTTCGCCAAAAGATCGTTGATAAAACCAAATAAGCGAATTTCGTCAAAGGATTGCTGAAAAAACGCGAATTTCGTCAGAATTTACTGCATTGGGTTAAAAGGTTGAAACCAAATTTCGTTTTGTAATGTAGAAAATTTGCTATGTAATGCGAAAACAAATTAAATTAAAAAAAATCCAAAAATTAGCTTCAAGCTGACTGGTAAAAATGACCTGGAATCTGGAATAACCATGGCACTGACTAGTTGGTGCCACTGATAATGTCCTTAAAAAAAATCTCTTAAAAAATTCCCTAAAAACTTCTTTTTTATTTTAAAAAAGAGTGGGAACTCTGTTCTATCATTTATTTAAGGTAGTTTCAATTATTAGCACATACTTGATTTGCTCTTTCAAGAAAAGTGTCTTACTATTTTTCAAAATTTCAATTAAAAAATGTTCATGTCATTGAAGGATTTTATCATGTGCTGTATCTTGGTAAAATAGACTTTTAATTAGAGAAAGCAAATATTTTCTACCTAATTCTTGTTAATAATTTCTTTTTAATGTACTCAAAGCTAAATTGATGTAATATATTTATTTATTTATATTCGGTAAAAAATATATATTTTTAATAGCAATTATAATATTTGTTGCGCTTAAAATTCATAACTTATTGCTCTAACGTCATTCGCGCAGTTTTCAGCTTTTTTGCTTTTTTGTCAATCTCATCCCTGGATATATCGCAAACGTGTACAAACACAAAAGTAACATACACAACTTCAACTATTGTCAATCTGAAAAAGCAATATAACCAAACATTAGTTTTGCTGTAAATTTATCTCCATGGTGATATGAAGGTAATAAAAATATCGATAGTGAAAGTTTCTCATGAAATAAGTTTAAAAATGTGTATTTGATGCTGTGTGTGAAATATTTTGATTAAAAAAGAATCTATTTATTTTATAAAAGAACTAGGGGGCCTACCCCCTGCGAGCTACGCTCGCCAACCCCCGCTCAGACTTCGAGGCCTCTAAAAACATGACAGCGTGCTTTATTTTAAAAATATTGGTAAATCTGTAATTGGGTTGCCATGCTTTTAACATTTTAATGGGACATTTTTCGATTATCATGGCCTCATACACAGCTGTTGCGACAACTGACGACTGTTTTCGGCATTGATAAGTAAAATCAATTACTACTTGAAAACCAGCTTGTATAAAATGGTTAGGTTTAAATTGTGACTACCTCTCGGACTTTTATAACAACAATCTCTATTCTATTCTTCCTTTGCGTTTAAGGATGAGAAAAATTCCATCTGCTTGTGAATAACATTAAGAACCACGGTTTTGAAAAGTACTATGTTATAAACATTTTCAGTAACAGGTTTTAATTTTCTCTCTATTTTAGTGCACCATCATGCATATTTTCATGTTATTTTAAATATGTAAATTATTTTTTAATTAATATGTATATACGAATTTTCTAATAATTATTTATCATACAAAATTAATTAAATATTTTGTGCATGCATGCCTGCATTTATTCGGCATCAATTGATGAGATATTTAAACAAATTTGCTATCCGCGGTAATTTTACACCATGTTCTGTCACTTGAATATTGTCCATAAAAAAATCGGGTACTTTTCCATTATAGGATCCTTTGCTTTTAGGTTTGGGAGTTTATTCGAGCTTCAAAAAGGGATAGATTCGTTAATATACATAGATTTGTTGCCAAAAGTTATGAAAATAAACCCAATGAACTTTTGGTGCTTTTTTATTATAGGGGTCTTGACGCTTTTTTAAAAAGCTTGGCGGAAAAAACCAAGCAGGATATTTTATTCTTCCGTTCAGTTGGGCAATTATTATTTTATATATTAGTTTCAAATATCCGAATTAATGATTTTATAAATTCGTTTAGTTAAATTTTACAAAAAAATAACAAAATGATATCGATAAATAATAATTACTATTAATTCCTTTTCCCCCCTTTCTTTTGCGTTTACCTAAATGACGTCATTTGGACGAATTTATTCAAAATATTTTCAGTTTATAAATTAAATTAAATGCTGACAGACGATTGAATCCTGACGATAGAAATGTGATTTTTTTTTTCAAATTTTCCTGAAAAACATAGTTTAATCATAATCTTGTCTTCATTATCGATTGAAATAAAAGATAAATTCAATTTCAATTTGAAAATGACGCATAAAAAGAAATCAATAATCCCTATCGGGATCCTTTTCAATTTTTTTCCCTTTTTTGTCACAAAAAAACTGAGTAATTAGTTGCCATCATTACAGAAATGTCATTAAAATTAGACAAAAATTAATATCTCGAAAACTAATTCCAATTTCAAAATTCTATTACCAGTTTTGACATCCGCGGATTTTTATGAACAATTGGTATTAATTTCACCATCAAGCGTTTAATATTTTATTAAAAATAGCCTTGAAACATAATCAGTCGTTTAATCAGTCGTTTCATAAAATCGTTTCATAAATTCGTTTCATAAAATCGTTTCACAAATTCGTTTCATTACGATTTTATATATATAGGGTAGATTTATAGTCGTATTTAACGTTATTATGAAAACCAAACACAAAAAAATTATCGATTGATTGATCAGTTGATGACACCACAGTCGAATTTGTAGCATATTTTGTGCTATCTTTGTGGTAGCAATGATTTTCGTTTTAAAAGTGGCAATACTACCAATTTGTTCTGTATGTTCTCAATTTTTGTGATTTATATTACTTATTTAGCATTTATAGATACAAAATCATGATTTAAAGAAAAAAAATGGTTATTTAATCTCCCTAATTTACAACAGATGGTGACACCACATAAAATGTTACTAGTTCTAGAAAGTTTTTCAGGACATTTTTAACTGCAATTTCTCAGTGTTTTTTAATTATTTTAAATTATTAAGTTATTTTTATTTTTCTGTTACCATATTAATGACAGATATTAGTGTTATTATTTATCTAAATGCATTCCAGTTTCAAAGCTTCTGAAATCAAAATTTTCTATAATCTGAAATCGCCATTAATCGTGAAGTTATACTGTTTTTCTATTTTGTATATCATTTTTTTTTTCAAAATGTTTTTCTTTTGTCACTTTATTAAAACTAGTCATTGGGGGCCACAGTAATACTTACCCATCACATATGTGCATAGTGTAAAATATTAAAATTAAAAATGTGCAAGCTACTTAGAAAATTCATTGCAATTCGAATAAAATCGTGGCTTGATGATGTCATAAACTTTAAAGGCTCGATTACTGAATTGCTTAAAAGAAACATCCTTATAACTCCAAAAACAATAATCTTATTAACTAGCAGTTTATTGCATCTGATTAAGCGTCTCATTTCCAACTAAAATATATCTTTGAATTGAAATTTGGATGAAATACAGGGTCATGAAAAATCGAAAAGTGTGGAAAATAGGATTACAAATATCTCGGCAACTCATTATCCGATCGACTTCATGCTTTATGCAAAATTTATGTTTTTTTATTGTCTTTTATATTTACTCCTTAAAATAAACAATTTCAAAAATTTTTATATACCTTTTATCAGAACGAATATTTCAAGAGTCCGAAAAAAATAGTTCCGGATAATCGAGGTTACTGAAATTCAGTAAGCTTCTTCCCATTATTACATACTAAGTACATACCAAATTTCAAGTCTCTATCTCAGTTTTTTCGGGAGATAGAGCGTTTACAGACACACAGATGGACGGCAATTTTTTTTTTTCTAAAGATATGTTTTTCGGAAACTTCGGTGTCTGAAACGTGTAAATCCGTCAAAATTTTTTTTTCAATTTTCAAAACGATTACAAGACTTACCCTATACTACGTATGTTGAGTAAGTAATAATGCATACTTTGCGACGATCGGTCATTAGCATCCCCCCCCCCCCCGCCAAGATTATTTTACGATTTTCAGTCACGTTTAGGGGCGTGGATTAAAGGGATTTTACGGTATGACTGGTCTAAGTTGTAACCAATCAAGACTGGGAAAATTTTCTGTCAAAGACAAACTTTACTCTGTGTCTATGGATTCACCAGAAGTTGAAAATTTTTCAGAGTTAGAGAGGTTTTTGTGTTAACAACAGTCCGCTTTGGACAGGATTTACTGTAATTTTTCTGAAATTATAAAATAATGAATATCATTTGTTAATAAATTTAATACAAATGCTGAACAATTATATCTAATTAAATTTCTTATTTTGAAATAAGTCCTAAAATGTGGTAATATTTGGTGTTTTTTGCTAGTTTTTTTATTAATAATTATTTATAGATTTTGATGGTCGTTATCTGAAATTCGTTGATTTAACATCTAATTTTATTTATATTAGTTTTTGTGAAATATTTTTCAGGGACAGAGAGATCCATTCACATTTATGAAATACTAGCTAACTCGCTCTGCGTTCCTAGGGCCTGAGATAATAACAGTCTGTTCTATACGAATATGACTAAAATCTGTAAGGCTATCGAAATCATGTTGAAAGAGCCAAACCCCATTGTAATCAAGCTCATAGAACCCATGAACGGAAAGTGCACCCTTGCGGTCGAAAGCGCAACTAAAATATTTAAGGCTATAGATATCAAGTCGAATGAGCCAAACCCCGTCGTAATCAGGCCCATATGACCAGAGATACTACTGCAGTTCCACCTTCTACCGTCAAGGGGCACAATCTGTTCTGGAAGTGGCCTTTTCAGAACACTCTACCCAACCAAATTTCCTTGTAGAATTGAAATTTAACCACGGGTTACTGAATGCTAGTTGGCATATTTTAATATAAGTGGCTTAACATAAGAGTGTTTTTGTGCCACTCTTTTATTGTTATGTACAAGTTATTTAAATCTTGTTGTTATTAGTATCACCAATTTGATCTGTAGTAAATGATACAATATTAAAAAAAAATTTGACATGTCCATGTAAAAAAAAAAATTATAAACTATAAAATTATTATTTTAAAAAGAAAGTAATATTAGTGTTATGTACCTTAACAATGCATTCAGATTTTGTGGTGATTAGTTAATTTTTAAGAAGGTTAGGACCTGTAAAATAAAAACAAGTCCTTCTGGTCTGTACTGGGAGGAAAAAGTAGCTTTCCTATTCCTTATTTTTAAGATTCCAGTTAATTTTACTTAAACACATGCAGCTAAAATGCATGGAACACAGTTATAGAAGATTCCCAGTTTTCGTCAGTATTGAATTTCAATTGGTGATTAAAAAAAAAAAAAATGGTCAGCTATTACCATGTTGGCTATATTTATGGCGCTCTGTTTATGTCACCAAATTTAGCAATATTTTGCCAAGCTTGGCAAGAATTTGTCACTGGTGGATTTGACTATGTAGTTTTAATTATATGAGAGTTAAAACAATGATTAGAACAATGAAATAAAATTTAGAAGAAACCACATTCAATAATATTCATAAATTAAACCTGTTTATGGAAGACTCTCTTTTTTAAGATAGTGGCAAAACAAAAAATGCTCCAGAATCCTTGTGTCAAGATCAAACGCTTGAGATAATAAACTTTTTAGATTTCTAATTTGATTTTGAAATCTTTAAGTGGCTGCCATTTTGGAACAAGAAGTCAGATAAAGCTGGCCAATGAATTCGGTCAAGACCTTGGCAAGTATTGTATGCATACCCTGTCACATCCAAATCGGTTCATAAATACGAGTAATATTGCAAGACAAAAATTAGATATATATATAAATCATCACTTGAATGGGAACTGGGGGTTATGATGGAAGCCGTGGAAAGCAGTCAGATACTATTTTTGGGCCACCATGAGAACGCAACCTCTTCTCCCCCTGCCCTATCCCCCCCCCCCCCCCCCAAAAAAAAAAAAAAAATAAATAAATAAATAAAATAAAATAACTAAATAAAAAAAATTGAACATTCATTCAAAAGTTATGCATGGACATTTAAAAATATATGTAATCAAATTGTTGGACATAATATTTTTAATATGCAAAGTATATTATTGACTTTTGTTTCAATCATATTGTTGACTTTAGTTGAAAATTACCAGATTACAAACATGTAATTTTTCAAGTTATAATATACATATATTTTATAATTTGTAAGCGTGCTATTTGATTACTGTATTGTGTACCTGTACTCCTTGTTTTTGGTGTTACTTTTAAAGAACTTTTTTTTTTTTTTTTAATTCAGGTCAAAAAGCAGATTGCTGATGATAGAAAAAATAGAAGACAGTATGTGAACTCGCCAAATGTAACTATGCTTTATTCATAATTTTTTTTTACATTTTTAAAAAATATTAATTATAGTTATTTTCTGATAAAATGTTCTTTATCAACAATTGCACTAATATGATTTTACATTAACTCATATTCCATGTGTCTGACATTTACGGAAAATGTTTTTAATCACTCAAAATTATATCTGTATAGTCTATTTAAAATTAAGAGGGAAAACCAGTAAACAAAAACAAAGGTAAATTGTCAGCTTTTGTAATGTTTTGGTTACAGTGAATGGCAGCCAAACATTGATGGCATTGATGATGAAGCAACAATTGTTGCTTTGCATAAAAAAGAATACAGTTTGTCGAAATGTTTAATTTATGTAATTAATGTATCAATTAAATGTTATTGTTATTTGGTTGGTTAAATTTCAATCATAAAATATTTGTCAACAAAATTGTCAGCAATTGTGCTTCTTGGGTAACATGGCCTTACTGCATTTCCATAGTCGTAATTAGGAATGTGACAAATAGTGATTTGGTGGAGTATCAAATATTCAGAATACCAACCTTTTTTTATTCTCTCTCTCACTCAAAATAGGAAATAACTTTTGATTATACTATGAATTACACTTATGATGCTCCTCTGATGAATCCATATGTTATTTTCATATATTTCATATTTGGTTTTCATCTTGTGTTTAATTTTGTAGTATCATTTCATTTGAAATTTATACTGTCTCTTTCTTTGTTTTTCACACATGTGATTTCATTTTAACTATATATATATATAAACAGGGCTTGACAAATGCCGTCGCCACTGGCCACCAAGTTTTTTTTATCTGACGGCTGTTTTTTTTTTGTTTTTTTTATAAAAATTCACCTAAGACATGAATACAGACAGCATTTTTATCTCCCCCCAGTATTAAAAAATAAATTTAGAAACTATTCAAACAAAAAATATATTTAACAAAGATATATTGCAAAAATAAGTTCATCAAATGCGAATTTTAAAATAATAAAATCAGAATAGTTTGACTGACTTCGACAGGAAAATACCTAAAAAATTGTTTTCCAGCTTCACTGTTTTATCAATGCTCCCTTCGTCAGATATAGATTTTGTAGCATTCAACTATTCGGACATATGAAGCATTTAGCAATCTGCATCCTGGTTAGTTCCGCCTTTTGCAGTCTTTCTTTTTTCTTTTTTTTTTTTTTTTTTTCAGATATATAATTTTGAAAAATTTCATAAAAAAACAGATATTATCTTTCTAAATTATCCACTATTTTAAACTATGTAACTAATAATTCTGACTATGCTTGTTATTATTTTTTCTCAATTTCATTCATAAAAAAATCTTTTCGTTTTTTGAAAATTAATGACGGGGAAGGGAGGGGGGTAAATAAATGCCTTTTACTGGCGACTAGGATTTTTTGCTGGCTACCAGATTTTATCAAAATTGTAAAGCCCTGTATATATATATATATATATATATATATATATATATATAATTTTAAAATGGAAAAAGAATTAAACACAAATTGATATTATTTATGTGTTTAAAATGTATTTCTTCTAATAGTTTAAACATCTTGATGCTAATAAATAAATAGCAACTTTTATATAATAAATTATAATAGCATAATTTTATCTACAGGAAAGTCATTCATCAACATTTTATCTAAAATAGAAAAAGAAACTAACTAGTCATTACTGCTTATAGTGAAACACTTGAGACACGTTGAGAAAAGTGCTAACACGTGGCAGTGTGATCGTAATGATGAAACCGCTAATAAAAACATCAAACAAAACCCAAGGTCACAAACTCACTATTATTTCAGCACGGACCAAACATTAATTAAAAAGGAGAATTAGAACTTTCTCACCCATTTTCAGCAGGCACGATGCGATGCACTCACGATGTGAGGGACACATAATTAAACTACAGAACACACATCTTCAAATAATCGACACGGAAACATCTTGATGGTAAAAATAGTAGGTGACTTTATTCATTCTGTAGAAACTTTGAACTTGCAAGGGACTCCTGGTGACATAGCGTCCCCCTTACTGGTAAATTACAGAGGAGAAAATCTCCACACCAACACTGATGACTGACTGAACATAACTGATTTGAACACCAGCGCAAAACGCCGAGCCGATCGTCCTTGGCGATAAAACCCGCGATCACCCAATAGCGATGCGCAGAAACGGAGTGAACGCCGAAAACAAGCCAACTGTTGGCGCGCGCCAAAGAGCGATAACCTAACGCAATGCGCACTCCTCGGCGAAGCACGTGGAGAACTTTTGCCGGGAACGAAGAGGCGGCGAGACGATGACGAATTCCCTACGAAAATGTGGCTAATGCTTTGAATGAAATACGAAGCAAATGCAAGAAAATATCGGCATGTACCGAAAGCTAAACAGATAAATAAACATCGTAGGAACACAACCGATACGTTAAAATAAAGATAATTAAAAATGCTGACACGGGGAGAAAACAGCGATAATTAAATATTGAAAGAAACATATTAAAATGAATGAATTTAATGAATTAATGGGAAATTGAACACGTGCGATCATACACATCGCGATTGTGCTAAAAATGTTGCGATTACCTGGTGACACTGCTATTAAATGTACTTTTTAAATTTATTTTTTAACCCTTTCAGTGTGGAATTTTTTTTTTTTTTTTTTTGGGGGGGGGGGGGGGGGGGGATGCCCTGTGCGGAATATTTTGACCAAAAAAGCGACATTATTTATCTGATTACCAGGCAGAATTTTCCGGTACGAATTGATTTTCCCAAAGGGACACGACTTTCTGAACGACCCAATACAAAACTAAAAATCATATCTTATGGTTATACAAAAAGAACGCTACTGGTTTTGGCTATAGCCAAATTACTGCACTACGCAGGCGCAATACGTCATCACTGCTAAGCCCATGACACCCTACAGTGAGCACAATACGTGCCGTGAATGCCTAGGTGACTTTTGTCGACGCTTAATGTAGTCTACAACACCCAACTCCTAGATGTCGACTCCCGCACTAAAAGGGTTAATTTAGAAAGTTTCTTTTGGCACAAAATTTTCATTACATCCTTTTATTCTTAGGTATATCAAATTGATTTTCTGTAAGTTAGGATGGTGTGTTAAGTTATTTCCATCAAAATATAAAGAATGTGCTTCACTTTTACTATCCAATGCTACTTTTATCTTTTCTTACATTCAAAATCAATGATAATACTAATACTATGTAATAATACAATGATAATACTGACAATCATCATTTACTCTCTCTCCTAATGCATAGTAAGATATTTCCTGAAATAACCTTTAGTCAAGTAAATTTTATTGTGTCCTTAGTGATCAACAAATTTGTAAGAATGAGTCTTTGTTCTGAAAGCAATCTCCAGTCTTAAATTACAAATTAAATTAAAGCAAGAGGTATTGTTAAAGTAGAAAATATATGTTTAACAAAATCTGACTATTAAACCAGCATGTACAACATACATCGTCATCCTTAGGAATTTCTACTAAGCAGTGGGTTTCCTCGACCCATAAAAGTATTTTTGAGAGTTCTTTTCCATTTCTCTCTGTCCAGGGCAATAACATCATTTACCATATAAGGCTTCAATGACTCTTGAATGTAATAATTCCAAGTCATTCTTGGTCTGCCTCTCCTTCGTCTCCCTTTCAGGCTCCATTCTAAAAGGGGTATTTGGAAGGCGCTCTTCTTTCATTCTGCAAACATGTCCATATCATCTAACATATTATGTTCGATCGTATGTACAACATCCTGTTTGACGTTCATGATTTCACGTGTTCTTGAATTTTAAACTTTTTCCAACCTTGATGTTCTTGCTGATCTTCGCCAGAAGTCCATTTCGGTAGAGAGAAGTTTCTTTTTCAGGAAGAGATTTCAGGTCCATGTCTCCGAACCATACAGTAAAATGCTTTGCCCGATTACACTATAAATTAATCGTTTAGTTTTAGGGACAATATTACTACTCCACAGAAGTGTACAACATACAACAACACAAAGAAACGAGCCCAGTTTGGATTAGAGAAAGAAATTGCAAATAACAAAAATAAATATTATTATCCTGAATTTATTCGGCGAGATATGTTGCAATATTCTACTAAGTAGCCTTCAGTATTCAACCAATGAAATATTCGGCAAAAAGACTGAATATTAGTCACATCTCTAATCATAATCGCCTTTCTTAAAGCTTCCATGAAATCTTTTTTTTTTTTTTTCATTTGATTTTTCAATATTAATTTCTTTTTGTGTTTTTTGGTCCATAACATTTTTCCAATTCTGTCCTCTTTTTTTTTTTTTTTTTTTTTTTTCTATGCACTCTTTTGATTTTGTGATTTGAGTCATTTTCTATCAGTATTCATAGCACATGCTAAATTAATTGAGAAATTGTTTTCTGAGCTCTTTTTATTTATGATTTCAACATTTGTTTTTTTGTTCTTATGAATTATTTGCTACTTATATTTTCTTTTCATTATGAGAATTGGCAGCACTTTTTAATTCTTCAACTGATTTTTCTACCATTCTAATGTAACGTACGTGAAAATTCATCAATTGTTTTCCAACAATTTTAATTCCGTCTTCATTCATCATCAAATTTAACTTGTTAAATGCATTATTTCCTAATATTGTATCAGATGCAACTGATTGTAAAACATAAAAATGGATAGAAATGCGTATAAAGCATACAATTTCTTTACCAATACCAGCTGATGAATGAGACATTATCAAAAGATAATTATGGCGACCCATTATTTACATAATATTCATAGCTCATTAGGCTTAGGTCATTTCCTGTATCGAATAAAAGATTTACTTCTTTGCCATTACTATCAATTATTCTTTCCATTTTGTTAGAGTTAGATATTTTTGGCTCCAGATGTTTTAAAGTTAACTTTTTTCTGTGAATGAGAATAATTGGAACATTGGCGATTGTAATTTTGATATTTTAACCCGAGTATTGATCAAAATCTTCAGTTTGGCTGTTAATTTTGTTATTATGGTATTGTGAATGAAAAAAAGGTTTTGAATTTTCAGATTCACTCGTTTAAAGCTTTTTATTTAAAAAACTTTATGAATTTCTATTTATTCTTTTAACATTGCGTCTTGTGGCTTGATACCCATCTAACTTGTTTTACTAATATACATCAATATTTTTAACTTTAAGCAGATCATCAATAAAGTATTTTTGCACTTTCATATCTCAAGCCATTTTTTATTTGATCAGTTATTAAACTCTTCAAAATTGGATATTTCAAGACCTTTAACCCATTCTTCAAAGAAATTTCTTAACTCAAAGGCAAAATTTCACAAAGAGGCTGAAAATGCTTACTACATATTTTTGTCTAAATTCCTCCTTCTGATATTTTATTTTCTTCTAGATTGAGCTTTTTGCTATAATACCATTTATGATTTCTAGTGGGAATAAATTTAACAGATACAAAAGCCTATTTTAATTCTAGAAATTTGTTTCTCAAATAATGACAAATAGATGCTAACATCATCCGTGCCATTAAAATTTGTTATTAATTTCAGGAAGTCATATACTTGTTGTTTACATGAAACTATATGCTGGATAATCATCATTTGAAATTTTCAGCTTACTTTAAAGTTTCATTTTTTCCATACTCTGAATCCTCTATTCATTCAGTAGCAATAACTTCAGGCTGATCTTTAATGAAATTTTCATCATAATCTTCGGACTCAATTATTCTGATTAAATCCAAATCATCTCATAAAGTTATCAAATCTACTTTTCTAGCTGTATTCAAAGATGACATTGTTTATTAACATTACAATGAAATAAAATTATCAAAAGTTCGTATACTGTACATTTGTGACACAATGTGTACTCACATTTGTGAAATTAAAGATGCAATTACAGAAGATGTTTTCTTATCCACATTTTTTTTTATATTCATATTTTGAATTCTGTAACTAAGCTCACATTACTTTTTATTCAGATCCCGGCCGAGCACCCCCTCCTCCTTTTGTTATGTGAAAGGGTGAATGGTGAAATGACTTAACCACCATATATATATCTCAATTGATTATACTGGATTTGGCAAATACATGCATTTAATTAAACACTACTTATATTACATGGAAACAAACAAATGCTGAATTATTTACATTGTTTTAAGGGCAAACAAGTTAATCTTCCGTAATTGGGCTACACACAGATTAAAAAATATTCATGTTTGAAAATTATTTATAAATCCATAAAGTTAGTAAATTGCAATACAATTTTCAAATAGATTCATTTGAAGTACTTTTTGTTTGATGATGTAAAAATAAAATAGAAATTATGCAATGCTTAGAACAGCCATACTCAACCTGCAGCCTGGCAACCTTTTATTTGCAGCTCGAGACACATAATAATTATTCTATATTTATAAAATTAATGGAGAAGTGCATAGACAGTTTTCAGTGCCTTCACTTTTGTTTTATATATTTTTATGGGAAGACAAAATGTGCCTGTTTTTATAACTAGCCCAACTATCTCATAGTTCATATGAAAATAAACTTTGTATGGATGGTTGAAGCCGGGTTCTACAATAATCATTTTTAGTTTTATGCAGATTTCTGGTATAGACATGCTTAAACTTAATTTAATGCAACAGTTGGACAAACGGGCGAATTACAGTTTTATGCTGTCCAAAAGAAATAATAAACAAATTCATCCCTTTTGATAAAGAAGAAATTCCAAAGAAATATTCATCTTATTTTAAAATAGATTTATAAAAAATACACAAATGTAATAATAATTTTCTTTGATAGTCAACTAAGTCTCTTTTCTATATTAAAAAACTATTTCATCGTTTATTACTTTGTTAATATTAAAAATATCAAAATTACACCAAAAAAATATTTTTCTCGAAATTTTAAAAATGAAATTTCAACGTTTATTCTGTAGTCCCTGTAGTAACGTTTCTTCGCAACAAACATTCAATCCTACATATAATATTAATTTTGTTACATTGCTTTGTTATACAACTATTTTAATTACCCATTTACATTATTATTTAAGTTGCAAACCGCCAAACGTCGCAAACATATATTTGTGGCCCGCGAGAAAAAAAGGTTGAGTATGGCTGGTTTAAAAGTTGAAAAAAAACTGTAAAATTCATTGGTCAGGTTGTTACCACTGTCAATATGATGTCAACGTTACTCATAGACAGGTTTTTGCTTTACAATATCACTGATGTTAAATGTGCCAATTCACTTTTACCTGATTATGAAATTCTCCCCTAGAAAACAACTGCAGAAGGAGTTATTCCTATTTGTTCCGAGTGAAGCTCAGTCAACCAAATACTGTTATGAAGAGCAATAATCTCGCTATACAGACTCTGTATTAATAAAATATTTATTTATTAATAATGTTGGATGGAATCAAAAAAAAAATAATCCACTTCTACTTAAAAATGGGCTATAGTATTAACTGGGAGAATGTATTATTTATACATTTTTATTTATTTCTTCTGTATTCATGAAAAAGTATTGAATTTATAAAAATTTCCAACTTATTGTTTGATGGATTTAAAACATGTAAATACATGTTTTGTATGGGTGCAAGACCTTCAGTCTCCTGATTTCAGTCTTGGAGAGATTTTTTACTGGAAAGTAAATATAACTTTATAAGCTTAAATAATAGCAATTTTACTATCAAGAAGTTTAAATTTTCTTTTATTGTAAAAGAGCAATTTTTAGCTATAATGCAAGACATAGAAATCTTCTTGCCCAGGGGTTCCCAAACTTTTAGATAGACGTACTACTAAATCGAAGTTCATACTTTCGCGTACCACCAAGTAACAAGTGTAAAGCTAATACACAAAAACCTGTCTAAAACGAAATATATTTTCAGTCTCTCGTGTTTCCGTTATATGCAGTTTTTTATTTAAAAATAAATGATTACATTACTAAATTGGTACTTAAATTGACTGCTTTATAATAACATTCAAGTAAAAAGTAGTATCATCATTAAACTTTAACAATGCATACAATATCAAAATACAGTGTTTTGGTATAGGAAAAAAGCCACAATACTTAATGATATATTAGCACACATTGATTGATATACTGTTATAGTAGGCTGATTGTACTAATTTGCTTCTATCGTTAATGAAAGGGGTGGACTTGTTTTATCAAGCACAGCTTCCTCATATCTGGCTCAATATCAGATAGTTTTAGTTATAAGTCAGATTAATTGTTTAGTTTATTCCTGCATTTGTTTTTCATATAACGAAGGGGGGAAAAGCACATTCACAGAGATATGTTGTGCTAAACACAAGCAGACTTCGACAGCAAGAATCTGAGTGTTAATTTTTATCAAGAATCTGCATGTGTACGTCAAGCGCAACGTACTCAGTGTCATTGTGTGTGATAATTCGTCAATTCATTTTCAGCATAAGCAATAAATAATTCTCAAGATTAATCAAATGAATTTATTTGTGAAAAAATGTGAATTTTTAAAGAATATGCAATTAAATTTAGAAATCTTGAAATTTAGAGATACATGCCTTCATCAATAGGCCTAAAGTACAAATACATGTATTTATGATAAAAGTCAAATGAAGCAGTTTAGTGTTATTTTGTGCATTTAATGCAGTTAATTATGAATTATTTCTTAGTGGTTTCCTTACATATTTTATTTATTATTTATTTTTCATAAATTTTGTATTTCTCTCTTTCAGTAAATAATCAATTCATCTTTATCTCATGCTCTATCCTTTCATGATATGTGTTTTTTACAGTTATTATGATATTTTCAAAATATTATCTGAATTATGTATTCTAACCTATTCAGATGAAAATTAATATTCATAAGTTAAATTTACCTCTTTATACAGTTTTCCGAGTCACAATGCAGTATTATCCTATTCATTATTTATCTTCCTCTATACATACATTAATTTAGTGTAATATCTTAATAATGTATTTTCTTTATGGCCTAGTTTTTCATCTGGATTTTTAATAACGTCATAAATTTCCTTAAAATCTCCCCTTTCTATATTTTCAGTGATATCTGCTCGTCATTGCAATTTTGTGCAATAGCCCTTTGTTATTATTATGCCCGTTAGAAGACAAGAAAAAGGCACAATATATCTGAATGTGCAATGTACCGATGATATTAAAAATTGAAAGAAAGATGATAATCTCCAATGTGAAATTTTAATTTATATGCATATTACAAATATCTTAATAAAATTGGGACTGGTATTCCAAAAATTTACGTAAAAGTGCATGTTAGGTAGAACTTTTTTTTTCCCTTTTGACGAGTAACAAAAAAAAAAAAAAAAGTATAACTGAATGAGCCATGTAACAAGGCACAATATAGGGGTTGCTGTATTGAATTAGTGGGCCAAGTAACATGATAAAAGCTCATTGCTGTAATATAATTCATTGGTTCATACAAGATGGATCACCCTCCCCCTATCCTCAGACCAGGAATGTTTTTTTCTCAGCTAAAAACAATGTTCAGTGAACCTATAACTGGATGCAGTAAAATTATATATGGAATATGGCAATGGAATAGCATGACCCTCTTTATGGTCCAAACCTTTACATGTGACTTTTTTCTTTGGGTCAGTATTATAGATAGAATTTATAAAAACTTTGTTTACTTACAGATCTCAAATTAGCCACTGAAAGTGAAATTAATGTACTTGATTTAGACATTCCTTCACTGAGTAGTGATAGTTTTAAAATCAACTTTATATCACTGTAACTGGCAAACATTTTGAAAACATTGTACATCAATTGTTAAATCATTGTTTCAAGCATTTATCTGTTGCCATTTTTTTCATAATATTAATCTAATTTATATTATGTAAATTGGTATTTTTAAGTAAAATGGATAAATTAGTTTATTTGCTATCTTCATATCCTCAAAATGACTTTTTCTCTTTATAGCCCAGAAACAGACAAGAGCAACCACATTATGAAATCAATCGAAAATTGGATTCTTGAATTTTCAGGAAACTCAGAGCAATGATATATATGTGATATGTCTTTTAATATCTGTTATTCTTTATTCTTTTTCAAGTGACTCTAAATTTTGTAAGATAATTACAATCAGGCATGATTACTTTTGTATAACTTCTGTGTAAATTCATTTGTTTTTATGAATAAAAAAAAATTATCTTTTTCTGCAGTATTTCATGATTTCAAGTGTTTAAATATAACTGATAGTTAATAAATAAAAATAAGATTATTGCATATCATTCAGTGGTTAAAAACATTTACTGGTATAATTAACTTACATTTTTTGTAAGTTTTTTTTTTCCTGCAACGGGAATTGAAAACTGAAGTTTTGATTAAAACAAATAAAATCTCTGTTACAGTTGTAAATAACTCAAAGGTTACAGCATTATGGTGCTATTAAATAAAACTGGAATATTAATCTTTTGAGAGAAATTAGATTGATGTTTTTCAAGTGTCAGTTAAATTTGTCATGTCTATAAAATTATCATATCTATGACATAGTCAATTTACTTATTTATTTATTTCTATCTCATTTTTTGTCAACTAGTATTTTATAAATATGTATATTTTTTTATTTTGGAGATTTTCATTACATGCATACTAGAGATGAGTTTGGGCTCTTTTCTTTAAAAATTATCGAGCTCGAGCTCGGTAATGTTTAATCCAAGCCTGAAAAAAGTTGTGCCATCAGAGTAAGTATGCAATAGAAAATCGTTAATAACAGTTTTAATTTGTTTCAAGATTAATTTTCTCATTTACAAATCTCTTCTTACATAGAAATAAGTATTATTCTTAAATACTTTATCATGATAATGTTTCATGATTTTCATGTCCCTAAAAATCTGTCTAAAATAGCAAAATTGTTATTTATATCCATCCATTGGCAGAAATCTATAAAAATCACAATTCTTATTATTTTAAAATATTGTATAACTATGTTGTGTGTTAAAAGATGTAAGTTCTATTTTCCAATAATTCTGGAAAAGGTTTTCAAACAGAAAGTGAGAATAAACAAGGGATATTTCACAACTTCTTTACATTACTAATACTGACCGTACAAAGGAACAATAGAATATTTCTCCTTATACCCCATCAATAACAATACAATTCCCTTTCAAATTGATTTTTAAAAGATTGTAAATCACTTTAAGAAACTTAGACTACATTCTTTCTAAAATAACAAGTTTTTTTTCCTTTTTAACATTTATGAATTATGTTTGCCTATCTGTGATCTAACTCTCATAAATATACTATGAAATTGATATATGTTATTGAGGTTTACTATGGCATGTTCGATATTGAAAATGAAGTATGTAGCATTTGGGCACACAAAATAATTTGATTACAATACTATCTATGAACAATAATTGATGAAAGTGTGTTTTCAATTATGGTACGCATTTTTAAACTTATTAAATTTTTATGCATATTACTTGGTGTGTATACATTCTATAGATCTTAATCAGGGCTGCAGAAAACATATCCAGTGCATTTCTGTTTCTTGATGGAAATTGCTGGAACAGAATTTTAAACTTTGCTATGTGTGTTTTCCAACTAAACTAAATTTTAGCATGCTATGTAGTACAAATCTATAGATCATATACAGGGCCGCAGAAAAGAATTCACATATTTTTCTGACTAATGTTGATGAAACAGGTCTTTTTTGGAAAAAATGCTAAAAAGAACATTTATTGCACAGAAAGAGAAAACGTTTCCTGAATTTAATGTGTTGAAAGATAGATTAACTCCACTTCTTAGTGGACAACGCAGGACGTTTAAAGCATATTACATGAACAATATTTTAAAAATGGTACACATGTAAACTTTGTGGCGGTGAAAATAACGTTATGTTTAGATTTCATAATATATATATGATTGTGTCAGAGTGATATAATTTTTGCTGATTTTTCATTATGCAAATCAAAAGATCAAAGCCTCAAATAGTAACTAACTTCATAATTACTTATCTTGATTATATGTTACTAATTACTTATATGAGCAAAGTTTAATTTTTCTATATTTTGAAAAGCTGAAGTTAATGGAAATAGTATCTTGATAACTTTGGTAAAAATAAAATTTGTTTCAAGAATTAGATTAGCCAATGTAAGATTGATTTTTTATTGTGATAGTTTTGTATGTTTGATATAAATTCTACCTAACAGTTTCTTTTAAAACATTTCCTATCGTCGAATTTCAATGAGTTTCACCATGTATTTTTTAATGCTACGTTCAGAAAATCAGACAATTTCTTTATTCTGCAATTGTGTTTTTAGCCTCAGAAAAGACTCCCAGCTGAGGTAGAAGTTTCAACAACACTTAAGTCTTGCTCAGGCATAAAATGTTTGTTAGGTATGCTGCAGGTCTCCCCAAATTTCCAAATGATTTCTTTGTTATTTCTAGCTACAGGTACTGATACTTATGAAGGTAACTCAGAATCCACATTTTGCAAAGTATATGGAGAAAAGAGGTTCGAACCACAGCTGCATAAAGTTATCAAACCAGTTTTATTGTCTAATCCTTTTTATGTTAAAGGCTGAATAGTTTCTTGTGATAATATACTAGATTATTTTAATATTGGTATTTTTTGGTTTAAAATGCTCTTTAAAATCAATTTTATTAATTTTGGTAAAATATCTCAAAACACCAGTTTCAGGAGCCATATTACTTGCTCAATAGTCATAAAATATTTTCATTATACAAACAAAATTACCATATTAACACATTATTCATGAAAAACATAACAATTCACTTATCAGATAAGATTAACAAACAAATAAAGACAAAATACAAAGTATATCTAACAAGGAATGTCTCCATAAGTCCATACTCAGAAAAATTTGAAAAAATTAGGAGGATATATACGTTTATAATAAAAAAAAATTGCTGCAGAACCTCAATATAATGTCCATAAAAAAATAATGAAAATTTCGTATTTTTGGCAATTTACTGCTGTTTTATGACAGAATGGAAAAAAAAAAAAAAACTACGGTTTTGCCATTTACATTGTTAATTTTCTTTATATAAACATATAAATCTTATTCTGTGGTTTAGAACAAAATTTAAATTGATTACTAATGCTTCAAACTAGAAATTAATGTCCAATTCTGAGCACTGTCAATTTGACTTCGATGTCGGAAACAACAAGAGAAAAGGATTGTTGCCATGAAAACAATGACTTTTTCAATATTGAAATGTATTAATGAAAGTGTTCTTAATCGGGTAGTTACTGTTAAAATACACTTAAAACTTATCTTATCCTGCGGCGAAACCATGTATATAACCATGTATGTACATATTATATAAGCTTGTAGAGAAAATAATAAACTATATAATTATTTGTTTAAATTCATAAAATACTGTGCAATTTAAACACTCATTTAACCAAGAATTTTCAAATGCATTAAAATCGCTTGCGCTTGCCGATGAAAAAGTGTTACTCACCAAATCGCGTCGTTTTGGGCCAAATACTCAAAAGTATTTTATTTTTTTACAGATTTTCTACTTGGATTCCGCAGCTAAATCAGAGTATTAAAAAATATTCTGAGGTGTGCTTTAAGAAGACCTTCCTTGTAAGTATCTTTAACATCTTAGCGAGCGGAACATCAAGTGAAATGGGATGGAGTAAGTAAAGTTTTTTTTTCCCTAGTTTGATTTCGCTAATGATGTTCTGTCATAAATCATGTAAGTTATGATGGAATGCTTTTCTGACTGCAAGGTGGATAATTCCACATTACCTAAAATTTGTATCCCTGTTAAATGGCTAGGTGACTAAAAATAGTTCTTTTCAATTATTATTGAAAGAATGAAACCAATTTTGTTAGATTTGTTTAGAAATGTGCTAAAATTTGATTTTTGCATGTAAAATATTAATTTCTAAGTATTAGTATATTGGATGGAAAAAGTGAAATATCGAGAGTCTAATATCGATGCTAAAAATCGATATTTTTTGGCACAACATATGTATATTTTTGATATACAGTAGACTACCTCAAATCTACGACCCGAAATCCACGTATCATTGCATATGTAAACAATGAAACTTGCAGTTCAGTTGATGGAACAAAAATCACGATGGCGTTGAAATTGGCGGTAATCACAATTTGTACTAATTTTTCTTTTGGCTATTACAGCTGGTTAATTACTGATGATTTTGATGTAAATTAGTGTATCTAAAGCAAAAATTCACCCTATGTTATCCTGCAGAGTATTTGCAAGTTTATACTGTAACCAAATTGTTTGTTTACTTCTTGTTTATTTTCTCATTTTTCAATAATTATTTTTAGTTTTTCATTATTATGTATGCACTTTAATATGTAATTACGTTAATATAGCCGAACTTGAGCTTTCGCATGAAGAAAATGTGAATTTTCTTCCAAAAAATTTCAAAATGGCACTAATATTAATGGCAATTGCGATCTTTTTTTTTTTTTTCCATAGACAATTTTTAATTAATCAAGCTTTTTTGTTTACTAAATCTGCATAAACATGAAATAAAATTTCATTATTTTAAGATTATGATGCAAATTATTTTCGTATCTACGGTAAAAAATGGCATAACAGTAGCCACTTTGCATCAGTATTTAATTTCAGTTTTAATCTTAAATGATTTTTATTTTTTTGTGATTTCGTACAATTTTGAACTAATATGGCCGAATGAAACAAGAAGGATTGATATTTCATCATTATGAATAATTAGTATGGCATCATTAATTATTATTTACTTGACCTTTATTTTTAATTTTTTAATTTTTATTATTTTACACAATAATTTTAATAATTCAATTATTCAATCTTCAATTATTTTAATATTTTTACTTAACTATTTTAATATTTTACTTATTGTAATGCTTCATTATAATTTCCAATGTTTTACTGCAGTCAAATTAAAGCTTAAAAAGGTATTTATTGTAGCAATAAATAAACAGCTAATTCCACCTACACCTGAAGTAGCACGCTACAAGTAGCGAAACTACTGTAGTTGCTATTTTTTACAGTAGTTTGTAGTGTAGCACACTATATTTTGAATAATGTAATGTAGAGAGTAGCGCAATACAAAAAATCAGTAGTTTGTAGCCAGAACCAACACTACTTCAAGGGGGGGGTGTCATTCTGCAAATCACGTGGTCGAAATTGCTTCTTTTGTGCAGAATTTGTTCTGCTAAACAATTTCCGAATCGCATGAAATCATAGATATTTTCCATTGACACTTGCTGCTGAAATCAAGTATTAACCCACCAAAAGAATTAATTTTCTTGTTGGCAACACTTGTATATTTATTCATTATTAAGCCTTCATGTTTTAACGCCGGCCTTATTCAGAATTGCCCAAAGATTTATTTATTGTTTTGCATTTAGGGTTGTTTTTTTGCAATTTTCTAGATTATAATATCTTTCTTAATTTTGCTATGAAATTTGCTAAGTGTGTATAAACTAACGTTTTGGAGACAAATACAAAACATTTTATTATATGTTATCTTTATTAATTTTTTAATGCCCTCGGTTATTTATTTAATTGTATCTTGGCAGATGCGATGTAATGAGACGTCACAATATCATTTAATCCGTGTCTTCAATTTCTTATGGAAATTAAACACTTTGACATAATTTGAAAGTAGCGAAGTAGCAACTACTTTTGCAAAGTAGTTTGTAGTCGCTACTTTTTAAAACAAGTAGTTGTAATTAACTACATTTTCAACAAAGTAGTTGTAGTTGTAGTTTGCTACAATAAAAAAGTAGTTTTATTGTATTTTTAGCTCACAGGCTATCAAAGCCTGAGAGCTAATGTGCCCGCCCGTTCTGTATGTATGTATGTACGTAACGCGATAACTCTTGACAGAAATAACCGTTTTGCTTCAAATTTTGTTTATAGGTTCCTTGTGATAAGACGCTTTCCTGATTAGTTTTGGGGGTTGATTGGTTAACTATAAAGGGGGGAACGGGGGCTAAACCCCCTTAATTTAGATAAATGTTTTTTTTTCATGCAGAATTATCCAATTTTCTTCAAATTTTGTGTATAGGTTCATTGTAATAGGGTTCTTTCCTGATTAGTTTTGGGGGTTAATAGGTTAAGAATAAAGGGGTCAACGGGGGGGGGGGGTTATCCCCCCCCCTTAATATAGATAAATGAATTTTTCATGCAGAGTTATCCGATTTTCTTCAAATTTTGTATATGGGTTCATTGTGGTAAGGGGCTTCCCTGATTAGTTTTGGGGGTTCATTGGTGAAGTATAAAGGGGGGGACGGGGGGACTAACCCTCCCTTAATATAGATAAATGGGTTTTTCAAGCAGAATTATCTGATTTTCTTAAAATTTTCTATATAGGTTCATTGTGGTAAGTCGCTTCTCTGATTAGTTTTAGGGGTTGATTGGTTAATTATAAGGGGGAGAAACAGGGGATGCCCCCCCCCCCCTCGTAATATACTGTCGATTTCTTCATTTTTCGAGGGCTTATTTCAAATTCTTTGAAATAAGAATATAATTTAAAGTTAGTGTGAATAGCCTGTGAGCTCAATGCTTTTCTTTTATTATATCTTATATGTAAAGCTGATTATTTGTCTGTCAGTAATTCAAATCCACAGTTTGTGAAATTTTATGTACAGGTGTATTAAAACATGGCCGAGGTAACTAAAGTAATAGAGAATCGAAATAAAGTATAGTTACACTAATAAAGGATGTGAATTTTCACTTTACTACACACAGCGTACAACCAACCGAGCAAAAAATGTCCAGGCCGGGAATCAAACCTGGATACTTTGGTATAGTGCACCATTTAATCCACCTGGACGACATCTGGTCTGGCATTCTCTCACTCTTATAACTTTGCAGCACAAGATGGAAAGTTGTGTGCTCATGCTTGTCTTTCCATCTTGTGCTGTCAAGTTGATTTGCATCAATCCTATTTTAATTTACTTCTCTGTGAAAAATAGGAATTTATTCATGTAAATTTTAAATAGCAGCAGAAATTTCTGGTGTGTAGAAATAGAAATTCCATCATCTTTTAACTTTTCATTAAATATTTAAACATGCAAAATTCCATATTTAAAACTGTACTTATTTGTACTAAAACTTATTTTATTTGTATTTTTTGTAATTTCCAATGATTTTACATAAAAAAAAAATTGATGAATATTTTCACAACATAAAATATTAGTTTGACTGTGATTCAAACTCAAACAAAAAAAATTCAGAAATCCAGCAAACTGTTGACTATGTTGCTGGGCTGCTTGCCAGAGGTAGTAATTTATTCGACTATAAACTGTAACATAAATTTTGAGGTTTATTTTCTCAAGACCTCCTTTCTATCACACTTTATGGGTTATATATATGTATCTACTAACTATACTCTGTCGATACACAAACGTTCAATGCATTTCGTATTTCCGAACTCACAACTTCCTCTTGAAAATATTTTTAATATTTTTGAAATAGCTTAAGTATGTCATTTGTCAGTTTTCATATCAGAATAATTTTTACTCATATTTAATTGTGCAAGCAGAAACATCTTTAAAAATTCTTATACAGTCGAACCTCGTTAACACGAAATTGAAGGGACTGCGAATTTTTTTTCGTGTTATCCGAAATTTCGTGTTAACCGTCAAAATAGTAGTGTCATCTATGTTAGATATAAAACTAAATAAATTAACCTACAAGTATAACCCTGCTCTTAAAATCATAAATTAATAAGAAATAGAAAATTTAATTAAGAAATAAAACAAATTGATCATCATTTTAGGCAATAATAAAGTTATTTACTTGCTAATTATTTTTTTAATTATGTTATTGACTTTTGCTACAATATTTGTAGTGTGCTTCTTTTAAGAACTATCGATCTCATCTAATTTGTCCAAAGCTCGGGAAGCATCATCTTGTTCCATATGGAAACGTTGTACAATTTTCAATACTGCGGTAGATTCATCTAATGACGGTAAATTTTTCCATTCTGTGTCGATTTCTTCATCCTTGTCTGACACTTTGATGTTGTCATAATTTTTTTCAGCTAATGCAGCAATTATCTCTTCATCTGTTGGCACATCCGAAATCAGCACATCTTCCTATTATATGCAAATGTACTTGAAAAAATTCTCCGTTTTTCGGCCACATATCTTTTTGCAGACTCTGTGACGCTCTTTGAATCTTGTTAGTCATACGTTAAAACATTTGTGAAATCACTCTCACCGAGAGCATCAGTAAAAAAACTTTGCTTTTTAAACTGCACCAGTTAAAACACTGTTCTGGCTTCTTGCCTCTTTTATCCATCACAAGCGAGCAATATCAATTTATTCATTCTTTCCTGTACACATTCGTTTTCATACTGGTTTGAATTGATTCACTCATAAGCTTTTCACGATTTCTTAAAATCGTAGAGAGTGTGCTGTTTAGTATCCCGTACTTTGCTGCAATTTTTGATTTTTTCAGCACTTAATCGCTGACCTTGCTTAAATTTTTTTTTGTTTGGTTTTTAAAGATAGTTTACAGTTTTCGACACATCTTTCATTGTATTCTACGGAGTAACTGCGAACAGAGTTTCAATCATGTTAGTCAGGTAGTGAAGTAGGGATTGTCACTTCTTTCACTTGAAGATATGGGATTTTGGAAACTCGGTTTATGGTTTATGCCACTGTGAATACAGTCAAACGAGTAATTGAACAATCACTTTTAAAAAAGAAATTCCTTCACCCAAACTTTCATTGTGACCGATCGATAGCTCATATGGTTAGCTTGGAAAAACTTCCGTATATCAGAGGACAGAGAAAAGCAGGGATTAGTCAGGAAATCAGAATTTCACCAATTTCTGAAACACTTTTTCACTTTATATCTTTTTCAAACCATGAGAAAAATTCCATTTTAATAAGAGGATGTGACATGTAAGTTTGAAATATCGAAAACTCTGTGTAAGGAAACATGTTTTGACTTTAGAGGAAAAAAAGTTTTCGCCTTAAGCGGGATTTTCTGAAATTCTATTTCGTGTTAAACGAATTAATTAACGTTGATTTTCAGACTTATCTGACGGGACTTCACTATTATTTCGTGTTAAGCGAATTTTCGCGTTAAGCGATTTCGATTTTTCGACTGTATATATATAATATAATATGTTAACAAGGTTCGACTGTAATTGTTTTGGAAAATAGTAAATAAGATTGGAAAATATCTGATTGGATAATAAAATAATTTCTGCTGTTTATAGAACTATGCTAGTATTTTTATATAATGTTTGTTATTTATTTTTTCATGCTTTTATTTAACTTGGTTCATGTATGTAAATGTAAAGAGGTGCATTCCAACTTTGTAATTCATTTTTCACCCACTTCCTCATGTGCTAGAATTCTAGAAATTGATTACAGTTGTGTGTTTTGCATGACATTACAAAATTTTAATATTTTCAGATGTTATCAATTAATAGATTAATATTAATTAAAATATAATTATGTTCAGGAAACAATTTAGAAATCCTGAATAGATAGTTTAAATAATATTTTTTTCTTTGTTGACAAATCTTTAAAAAAATAGGACAAAAATGTAAATATTTTAAATAATTTTACTTGTTGGTTCTTTCTACCAAGCATAAGTAAAATCAGTAAATTTACTATTATCGTGGCCCATGTCAAATTCACATGTTGTAACAGAAATGTTTTGGGACAACAGGAATTGCAGACATGCAATTATGTATGATTTCTAAGATAAACATTTAATGTTTATAAAAACGTGTTTTTTTAAACTATTTTTACCTTTATGTTTCTTAAGCTGTTTATTCTTAAACATCTGCAGCTGGTTCAGTGTTCAAAATTTCAATTTACATATTTCAAAAACGTTTTCGGTACTTCTCCATTATCCCGTCGACCACTTTTCATAACAAAAAATATCGCCAAACTGTAAGATTAAACGCCAGAAATGCAGTCCCATTTACTTGATGTGTCAGAAGCATTATCTGTGTTTGTTATGCCATCAAGTGGTTTTTAATTCGACATTTGCGTGTATTTTTCTTTCTTTTACTGATTTATTAGTTATTTCATTAATTAAAATAAAAATTGTGTCTTTAAATTCTTATATTTTATTTATTTATTTATTTTGATATTCCAATGACAACGTTCTCCCGTTTATTTGGCGTTATAGTTTGGCGATAGTTTTTTGTTATGAAAAGTGGTCGACGGGATAATAGAGAAGTACCATGTTTTCTCTTTATTTACGTTAATGTGTGATTCTACGAATTTCGAAAAGGCTCTTGAAACTAGATTTTTACTACTAGTTAAAGTTTCTTTATTATATAACCGAGTGACATATGTTCAGATTTCAGTTTTTGTCCAAACTACGGGAACTCACATTCTAGAACTTGGTAATAACCACCCAAACAAGTTTAATGAAATGAATGAGACAAATCAACAAATATTAGTTTGGTAATATTGGCATGCTCTCGTAGTCTTTATTTCAAATCTTGCCAACCAATCAAATATTATTGCCTATGCATTGCCACTTGTTATGTATAAAGACACACTAGTACTTGCATATTGTGCATATATGACATCAAATGTATATTGTGTGATACACACTTCTCTAATTACAAAGAATTCTAAGTATATTTATATGAAAAACAGTTTAAGTATTATTGTTATTATTTTCCCTTGAAAAGACTCATTATTGAACTTCCAATGGTCAATATGTTGTGAGTATGCCTATGGAGGATGCTACATAGGAGAATCTAAAAAAATTAGCGCAAAAATACTTGCAAGTTTGGCAACAATTATATATAAGGACTCAAACTTTCAACTACACTATTCAGCATTTATGAGATAATAATTGAAATATATTGAATTAATAGAGGAATCTGAACCCCTAAAGGACTGTTATTATTATATACCTCATTATGAGGTTTTTTTATCAGAAAAAATTATCACACACTTACGTATTTTTCATTTTACTATAAATGCATTTCATCTACAATTAATTGTTCCCAGTTATCTCCAACTTTGGCACCATTTTCTAAAAGATTATTAGCCTTTAAAGAAAACAGTGAAATACTATTAGACTTCTTAGCATATAAATAAGAATACCTGTAAATTTTGAGCATTTAATCATGAAAATGACTGTTTGAATGTGTCGGAAAGTATCAAGTTTGTATTTGGGAAAAACATAGCAAGAAGAGCAGAAATTGTTTTTGTCCTGAATCTATTTGGCTAAATATCCAAATGTTTATTCAAACAAGATTTTGTGTCCTTACTTTTTGTTGAAACAGCGACCACAACATATTTAAATTTTACAGTATGCTTAAAATAAAACTTTTGCACAGACTATTGATGTTTTTTTTTTTTTTTTTTTTTTTTTTTTTTCCAAACGATAATAGATTATAACTTTGATCCATTTGTATTTATGATTAAATAATTGTAGCTAACTGTTAGGAAAAGCAACCCAAGTTCATTGCTGTGCGTTATATGCCTGTGCAGATATTGTATGATGTATATTTTTATTTATGTAAAATATTTGCATAGCAGGGTGTTAAAATGTTTTTTTTATAAGCTAGCTACACTTTTGAGACTGCAGCATGAATCTAAAAAGCATAAACAATTTATTTATTTATCTAAAACTGTATCACTATTGATTTCGTTCTTAATTTCTGAAATTTTGCTATCAAGTAAGCTAGGGGTGCACAACCTTTTTAAGCAAAGGACCACTTACAAAAATGACTGGGTTGTCGAGGGCCACCATCAGAAGAATTTTGTTTGGTGTGACGGGAGGGGGGGCGTGGTGGTAGCCCCCTACGTTCCTTCCTTCCCAGTCAACGTATTCAGTTCTGTTGGCAAGGATATATCAAGAGTTTACGTTTGCATTTATACAAGAGATATAGCTAAGATTATTTTCAAAGAGTGAAAATACTCCTTGACTTTATTTGATAGTAAGAGGTAATTTTAGCTTTAAAGATTGCCAGTGCCGAAAAAAAATTTCTGCTTTCATGAATGAAGGTGGGGAGGAGGAGAAACATATATTATTCTAAATTGTACTTCTTAACATATTCAGTCATAAAATGTGGATATCAAGTAGGGGTGCACAACCTTTATAAGAGGAGGGCCAGTCACAAAAATGACTGGATTGTTGAGAGCAAACATCCGTAGGGTGAACAAAATTTTGTTTCAGGGAAGGAGGGGGAGGATCAGCCTAAAAGTTCATAAAAATGCTAATTTTAAAAGGAGAGTTAGCTCCTTATACTCAACCACCTCCTTAGTCAGTATAACCCATTTCAGTTGACAAGGATAGAAAAACCTTGCATTTATTTTCCATGCGTGATTGACAATATTCATAGTTTTTTTTCCTAGTGATTGACAAAATTCACAATTTTTACGCGCCCGATCAGCGAAATTTGCGATTCTTTCGCAACCGATCGGCAAAATTCGCGATTTTTACGTGCCGAACGGCAAAATTCGTGATTTTTATGCAGGCGATCGGCGAAATTTACGATTTATACGCACCCGATCGGTAAAATTTGCGATTTTTACGCATACGATCGGCGAAATTTACGATTTATACGCACCTGATCGACAAAATTCGCGATTTATACGAACCTTATCAGCAAAATTCGCGATTTATACGCACCTTATCAACAAAATTCGCGACTTTTATGGGCCGGAACGGCAAAATTCACGATTTTTACGCGCCCGATCGTCAAAATTCGCAATTTTTACGCATACGATCGGCGAAATTTACGATTTATACGTCCCTTTTCGACAAAATTTGCGATTTATACGCACCTTATCAGCAAAATTCGCGATCTTTACGGGCCCGATCGACAAACTTCATGATTTTTACGCGCCCGATCGTCAAAATTCGCAATTTTTACGCATACGATCGGCGAAATTTACAATTTATACGCACCTGATCGGCAAAATTTGCGATTTATACGCACCTTATCGGCAAAATTCGCAATTTTTTCGGGCCCGATCGGCAAAATTCATGATTTTTACGAAGGTGATCGGCAAAATGTACGATTTATATGCACCTGTTCGGCAAAATTCGCGATTTATACGCACCTTATCAACAAAATTCGCGACTTTTATGGGCCGGAACGGCAAAATTCACGATTTTTACGCGCCCGATCATCAAAATTCGCAATTTTTACGCATACGATTGGCGAAATTTACGATTTATACGTCCCTTTTCGACAAAATTTGCGATTTATACGCACCTTATCAGCAAAATTCGCGATCTTTACGGGCCCGATCGACAAACTTCATGATTTTTACGCGCCCGATCGTCAAAATTCGCAATTTTTACGCATACGATCGGCGAAATTTACAATTTATACGCACCTGATCGGCAAAATTTGCGATTTATACGCACCTTATCGGCAAAATTCGCAATTTTTTCGGGCCCGATCGGCAAAATTCATGATTTTTACGAAGGTGATCGGCAAAATGTACGATTTATATGCACCTGTTCGGCAAAATTCGCGATTTATACGCACCATATCAGCAAAATTTGCAATTTTTACGGGCTCGATCGGCAAAATTCACGATTTTTACGAAGCCAATCGGCAAAATTTATGATTTATACGCAGTTGATCGGCAAAATTCGCGATTTATACGCACCTTATCAGCAAAATTTGCAATTTTTACGGGGCCGATCGATAAGATTCATGATTTTTAAGCGCCCGATCGACAAAATTCGCGATTTTTACGCATATGATCGGCGAAATTTACGATTTATATGCACCTGATTGGCAAAATTTGCGATTTATACGCACCCTATCGGCAAAATTCACGATTTTTACGGGCCCGATCGGCAAAATTCACGATTTTTATACAGGCGATCGGCGAAATTTACAATTTATACGCAACCGATCGGCAAAATTTGCGATTTTTACCCACCTGATGGTCGAAATTCGTGATTATTACGCGTCCGATCGGCGAAATTTGGAAAATTTTGTGATTTCTATGCACCCGATCGGCGAAATTCTCGATTTTTTGCGTCCGATCGGCAAAATTGATCGGCGGGCCACCAGTAATCCGATCGCGGGCCACTTTTGGCCCGCAGGCCACAGGTTGTGCCCCCCTAAAGTAAGATATCTGGCACTTTTGACCATGACCAGTGGACCCGTGTGAAGATTTCACACTGCATTTTAATATTTTTTCAATGCCAGTTTAATTTTATATATATAAAAAATAAGGACTAATAATATCTGCAAACAACATTAGTCGCCAGAATATCACCTCATTTATCCCATCAAAGTTACAGTAAAAACTGATCGATGATAGCTAAGGCAAAAAAAAATATATCAATCGTATTTTAACTGCATTAGAAGATAACATCATTTGTTTCAGGAAAAAAACATGGGACAAAGAAAAATAAATTGAGCATTTGAATTTAAATTTTGCTCTTTAATCATAAATATAAAATAAATCCGTGCAGCAATCTTTATTTTACATTTTTTTTTTTTTTATAATTATTGCTGAGCACGATATAATGCAGTATTTTATTTTTGTGGCAACATTAATTTCAGGAAAAAGTTTAATTTCATTTATGAAATCAATGCCGATTTAATTTTTAATTATCAGCAAATTTTAATCAAAAAACATATTTTAGGAAATTTTAAACAAAAAACATGTTTTAGGAAAATATATTTGTGCTATGTCAGAAGCCGGTTCAAAAACCCTTCATATGGTATCTCTTTTGTCGTTCTGGGTTTCGTATTTTCTTAGAAAAAGGGATGTTGACAGGAGAAATAATATATACGATTATTTATTTATTTCTGATATAAATTCTACACATACTCAATCTGTAAAGGTAATGAATTTCATTTCCATTCCCGTAAAATTCAATCCTATTATTATTCTTAAGGATATGAAAAATTCTTAACTTGAAGCTATATGTTTAAAACCATTCTGTTATATTATGATATTTTTAATTGATCAATTTAATCTGCACATTTAATCAAAACATATTTCAACAAATTTTGTATAATTTCGATATTTGTTGTAAAAATGTTACTTATTGGATTTAATTTTTTATGTTTACACAGTGGCTTTGTGTGGGGCTAAGCTAATTATTGGTACAGCTGGACGCCGTGTTACAATGGATTTGAGGAACATGGGATGTGTTGAACAACGTAGAGAGTCAAGTCTTAAATATCAGACACGATGTATTTGTAGTTTTCCTAATCAACAGGGATATGCACTAAGCTCTAAAGAAGGTAAAAAAAAAGTTGATTTATAGAGTGTAGTATATTAAGAAAAAAAAGCTCATAATTATTAATAGTGTAATATTGAATTACATTACATAGTGTAATTTTGAATTACATTGAAAAGTGTATGAAGTTATGCTTCAAATTGAACCAAATTGTTTTTCTATGTTTTTGGCTATGGCCAGCTGGTCCCAGTGGAATTTAGAGATATTTTGACAAAAGGGCGCGCTGTGATCGGGATTTTTGTTCCATTTTCACTGTTGTATCATTGAAAATTGTATGAAGTTATGCAGGTAATTGAACCAAATTTTTTGTGTTTGTTTTTGACTATAGACTGCAGGTCCCAGTTAAATTTGGGGATATTGCGCTTTGAAAAACGTTGTGATAGCCATATAAAGATTTCAATTTAAAAATGTTGTACAAAAAAAATTAGAAATCCGAAAGACTTTTTTGCGTTAAATGTTCGGCCTTGATCCAAGGATTCCAGAGCAGTTTTTGTTTTGCCTCTATCTTAAAAAATGGCTGAGATATAGCAATTGGAAATTATAGTGTGACTGACATTTTGAAACAATACAGCAGGATTCCTCCATAAAAAGGTTGAATTGATGGAGTTTTAGTGAACATGGTTTCGCCAAATTTTCTTTCATTGTTGTAACCATTGTTTCAACACTTACATGCTTGACACCAGTGCTGAAACTAGCCATTTTGGCGCAATTTTTCACGTTAAAAGAATTTCTTGTTAAAAAATTCGTAAAAAAAGAACAAAACTCAGCATAATTTTTTATGTCAAATTTTATTTCGATTTCCTGTTAAAATACTAGTAGGTTGCATTCATTAGGATAAAAAACAAGTAAAAAATTATTGTTTGTTGGAGAAAAAATCATATCTTTTTTTTAAATGTCTTTTTCAGCACCATAATGCCCACAAATTGTTAGAGATCATCCATTGTTTTATTTATTTCTGAAGTAGAGCGGACGGGAACTGCATCGTTGATTCCGTTGTCAGATTCATCGTCCAAATCTACACAGGTGGAATCATTTGAATTATGAACGATCTCCAAAATATCTTTGTCATAATCGAATCTGTAGGAAAATCATCATCTACTGCAACATATTCATTTAATGATATTGTAGGACAGTCTAGTAATGTTGAGACTTTCTCAAACATTTCATTAAATGTCGGCTCAGTCTCCATATCGGCTGATTCTTGAGGTGCCTAAGAGTTTACTACTTTGGAAAATCCTGCATAGCAAAAACAATTTTCAATTGTCGTAGGCTTCACTAAATTCTATGCTGAGTGCAACATATGTAATGCATCCAATAAATTATTGTAGAAATCTTCTTTTGCTTCGATTGCGACTAAATATTTTCAAAGCAATTGCTTTTGATAATTTAATTTCAAATTTTGTATAATACCTTGATCACATGGTTGTAAAACACTTGTAGTATTTGGAGGCAAAAATACAAGCTTTATAGCTTTTAATTCAATATAGAGGTGTGCTAGACAGTTATCAATAATAAGTACGACTTAACGCTTTTCTCGTAAAAATCGCTTATCCAAATTGATAAGCCAATCGTTGAAAATAGTGGCCACCATCCATACTTTTTTGTTTGCTGTATATTCAACTGGTAATATTCTTACATTCTTACGGCTTTCCTATGAGAAAGTGACCCGGAGTCAACACCTGAAGATTGTCGGCATCTGTTGACAAAGGACAAAGTGATCCTGAATTTAATATATCTTCGATCTGTGTAACTACAGTTAGAAATTCTTCTAAAGTGAGATGAGCTAAGCCCACGGCTCTTTTTAGATGATATTTAAACCCTTTAACTCCCGCCTCCCAAAGGCCACCAAAGTTGGGTGCTCTTGGAGGAGAAAATTTCCAGCTGATGCTTTCTGAGGGTAAAAGGTTCGAAACCTCATCACTGTTTACAAGTTTGCGTAAACGCTTCAGTTCTGCTGAAGGCCGACAAAATTCGTAGCGTTATCACTAAAAATTACAGAGCTTTTTCCCCGACGAGTGAAGAATCTCTTTAAAGTTGCTATTATAGCCTCGGATGTTAAATCGAACACAAAATCCAAGTGTACAGCTTTAGTGGCCATACATACGAATATAGCAACGTAGATTTTTTGGAATGTACCCTTTCTCTGACCCTTATATTTTATTTCGAAGGGCCCACATAGATCTAATCCTACATTTGAAAATGGAAAACTGGGCATTATTCTTTCAGGAGGGAGATCCCTCATCATTTGGTTAGCCAGTATAGGGTTAAATTTAAAGCATTGTACACATTCATGTACAACCTTACAAGCAGTATTTCTACCACTAAGTGGCCAATATTTTAGACACACAGTGTTCAAAAGAGCCTGGGGTCCGACATGAAAATCTTGAAGATAATGATTAAAAATAGATTTGGTCAACTGACTGCTTACTAGTAAAACTACGGGATACTTTTGGTCATAATTGAAATTAGATTTAACGAGTCTACCACCTACTCTAATCAAATTATCCCCATCTAAAAAGGATTTAAAAATTTTAACTTACTTGAGCGAGGAACTGAAGATTCTTATTTCAAGGTACATATTAAAATATTTTATACATATTAAATTATCTGTATTAAAATATTTTACCTGGATGTGTTTGATCAGGCATATTTCAGCCCTTTTTAATTCCTCATGTGCTAAAGGAACTGTTGCACTTTGATGTCTATAGAGTCTGATAAATCTAAAAATATATGCTAAAATCCTAATTAATTTTTGAAAATTATTTGTACGACTAATTGGACTATAAAAAAAATTAGAGTTTGTAAAGGATGTTAAAATTAATTCAGATGGAGCTTTTAGTTCATTTAGATATTGTTCATTATTCAAGTTTTGAGTAGTCTCTGTAGATGGCACTCTAAGCATTGAAAGGGCCATTCCACCAAAGTTCGGTAAATACTAGGTTTCTCACATCAAGTCCTCTAGAGACTATGTCTGCTGGATTATACTCAGATGGGATATAAAGCCACGGAAAGTCTTTCGACAGTTCTTTAATTTGAGCTACTCGGTTTCCCACAAATATTTTCAGGAGGTTTGGAAGGGTTTCAATCCAAGCTAATGCTATGGTTGAACAATTGGATGGAGTCGAGTATTTTAGTTGTTTTAATATTAATTTAGTCGAGTTGTTTTAAAGCATCTAAGACTTTGTGCGTTAATTTTGCCAGAAGAAGGCATGTGGACAATTCAAGTCTGGGAATTGTCATTACTTTCGTTGGAGCAACACGTGACTTGCTACAAAAAAGCTGACTTGTTGTTTCATTGATGCTGGACACAGTTTGGATGTATATCGCTGCACCATAAGCCTTAGACGAAGCATAGTCAGCGAAGCCGTTCAGTACCACTGATTTGACGGGCACAGTTAGAAAGTGTTAGGAATTAAATATTTTAAGCTTCTCCTTGTCTCAAAGACATTAAGCTTTCCAAACAGAATCTACTACTTACTACTACAGTACTAAGTTTAAATTATGTTTTCTTAATTTCATTTTAACATATGTTTTCAACATTTAAATATTATTTAAATATCATTTACTTACGTTTTCCTTTTGTTTTTGGCCTTTATTTAATCTAGAAATTGTTAGGGTAGGTTTTTTTTCATTTATTCTAAATTTTCCATATTTTCTTTTTTTTCTATATAAGTTGTAGCCCCCCCCCCTTCTTTTATAATAATCGTAATGTTTTTCATTTAATATTCTCTTTATTTTAGTCTGAAATAATGGAGTTAAAATACCTTTTCTTTCTTTTAAATGTCTAAGCTAAAACAAATTCATTGTCTCTTTTACTTAAAATCATAATTTTTATATTTCCCCTGTAAGTTATAATTTCACTGGGGTGGTCCTTGTTACCATGGGAAATTTTCAAATGCTCTCGGACACTTGGGCAATAAAAAAATCCATTTCCCAGACAACGTATATTAGCTTGTATTGTCAGGAGTTTTATGACTCCATTTTTGCTGTTTTTTCGTAAACAACTTTAGCGGTGTTGGTCGCCTTAATCTGCTCTGTAGATCCTTCGTGGAAAAAGCAGGACTCGGGCGGCAGATAGTGGCCCGTATTGTTAAAGTTTTATTATTCGTTTTTACGAGCCCAATTATTCCGTTTTATGTAAACAACAGTTCACGTGGGAGGTCGAAAGAAGGGAGCGAAAACGGAACAGCTGTACACATGCCATCACCCCTATGCGAAGTAGTTCCACCCGCGAGAGAGAGCGACGACCAATGGTTTTACGTAACGTATTCGCGGGGAATGTTTTTTTTTCCCCTGGTATAGCTTAGCGCGGGAGATTGTAGCCTGGGATATACGGTATATGAGTTTTTTAGGGGAAGGCTGAGGCCTTTCCTCTCCCCCCCCCCCCCCTGGAGTTTTCCTGGTGGTGGCCAGAGAATTTGAGAGGCATTCGATCGAAAAATGTGTAACTGGAAGGTCCGGTAAAGAAAAAAAGTATCTGGTTCCCCGAGATATAGTCGATGTAGAAACGAAGAGAGTAAAAATATACTTTACTTATAACTGATACTCTCAGCTAAGAGGAAAACTTTGTCTCAGATATGGAGTCTGGAATCACAGATGGTTAAATATATATAAACGTCAAGCAATCGTCTTTAAAAAAAACCTGGAATAGAGAGTTGGTATCGTCAGCGCTGGTTGATGACGTCCTTTTGTTATGACAGTCACTTAAGACGGGAAGAAGGACCGGCCAATTTTCTACACTACCGAAACCCATTTTTCTACGTCGAGATTCCTGCGTTAAGATTCATCTTTAAGGAAAGAGCATATACTGCTTCCTAGATCCATATTGTGAAATGGAGGAGAAAAGGACCACCTAGATGTCCAGGGTACCTGAAATTTCTTCAAATAATGCCCAATGTTTATAAAGATAAAACTGTCAATCCAGCAATAACATTAATGATTTGTTCTTATAGTGGATACTTCGAGTGTCGAGTCTGCCAAGGAAGTCTCGGTAACTATTTCCTTTCTACTGATAAAAATGTTATTCTTGTGTTATTTCTATGTTTCTACAATGAGAAAATCTTGATATACATACGTGACGGTGACTTAATTAATATACTTGTTAATTAATTAATAAACTCATATTCATGCTATTGGTTAGTCTCTCATCTGTTTGACTACTTTATGGAAGTTCATTCTTTATTTTACTAAACCTTTACTTAATTTTACTGTTTGAAGTATAATGAGTTTTGTTTAATCATTTAAATAATCAGAGCAGGTAATTATTTAATATTTAATTATTTTCTAAGATGAATTTACTGAAATTGAAATTCCAAGTAACCTTCTTTTGTTAATAAAAATTTATATAAGTAAAATTTAAACTCTTTACTTGTTTTTGAGGATGTTGTATTATTCTTATTAAAAGAATTAAATTTAATGAAGTAAATTTAAATTCTGGATCTGTTTCTAAAAATGTTTATTAATTTGGTTTTCCTTAAATATTAAATTGCTTCTTTTAAATATTGTGAAGTACCTTTTATTTTCCTCTATAAAGAAAGAGATTTAATAAATAAAATAAATTTAACCTACTTTTAATTGAAGTAAAAGAATTGTAGATAACTGTAAAAGAAAAATTTTATATTAACTATGTTTAATTCTTAAAGTTTATTAGCTGCATTTAAGGTAATTAAATCACACCAACTTCTTATTAAAAGAAAATTTATCTACCTAATTTTTTTTCTTGGTATGGTACTAGCCACTATACAAAATCACTCGCATGGTTCTGGCAAATTGGTACATTGATATGATCAGGTTTTGTAACTTTAATTAATTATCTATACCCTTATTTTAATTAACTTCTTTCCCCTTTTTTTTTGTGCCTTTCAAATTCTGGAAGGATTACAGGACCCTTTTTGATGTCTTTCTTATTCAAAAATCTGTTCTATAAAGTTTTAATAAATTTCATTTAATTTACCATAACAATGTTCCAATTCGTCAAACCACTTGTTGGGTATAAGCGGTATGGTGATAAATGAGAATTTTGTTGATACCTTTTGGCAAATTTATTCATTTACTTAATTAATTTTTTAGTTATTCAAAATTTATTTGGTTTGTTTTGTTTATAGCATCTCTCTGTTTTGATTTTTATTTAGTAATTGTGTAAAATTGTTTCAATTTCTGAAATCAATAAAATTCATTCTTTTGGTTATTTATCACTTTATCAAATACCCCAACAAAATTACTTTTATCTTTCATTTATTTATTATGACTTAAAGTTAAACTTTCATTTTCACAGGCATATCGGCACTCACTATCATAAACATTATCGAAACTGACATCGACATTCTGTTCATCTGTGATCGTTATTCGATTCACCCATTTTTCTTTTGCAAGTAGAGTTTTTGCAGTTCGCATCTGCTTGCGTGCGATTAGATTCCGTATTCGATTATGCTTTAATCGATATCGCGATGACGTATCGCCGTAAGTTCTGGAAGTTTGTTTTGAATATTTAATTAGCTTTCACTACTATAAAAAGGCTGTATTGTGTGTGTTTAATCAGTTTCTAATTGTAGGAGAATGTGTCACGAACGTTACAGGGAAATATTTATGTCTTTTGTAATTAGTATTTATTTTTATAGTTTGCCGCATCATGCTGTGAGACATAGTTTTAGTGAGTTATTTTAAAGTTGTGTTTATGTTTTACTTTGGCTTCAGTTACTGCTTCTTATTAAGTTTGTTTTCGTTTTTATTATTGACTGGATATCTGTTACAGTAGGTTTTCATAAATTTGACTTTTGTTTTAATAAACTGTTTAAATTGAAAACCTGCTTCCTCAATAAGTTTCCATTACATTACTTAAACATCAAAGTGTCTTACACATACCAGCTCATCCTTCTACTGCGTTTTCTGCTGTGTTAAGTACATAAAATGTTCTGCATCATTACTTTAATTAGATGCTGAACAGAACAGAAAGCATCTCGGTACTTTAATAGATTCTAGTTCTGGCAATGTTGCGATAAAGGTTTCCCACTGTTTGGAAACATGCGAAGGTAATTTCTCATTCCATTCCAACCTAAGCAACCACAATTGTTGCATGAAACTTTTTGCTTTCGCAATCACTGGACCTAGAAGACCAAGAGGGTCATAAATGCAGCAATTTGTGAAAGCACATCTCTTTTGGTGAAATTGCTACTGTTTGTCGACCACAAGAATAGCTCCCGCCAAAAAGTCTAGTTAGTGGCGGTCGCTATAGTAACAAGACCTATCCATTTCGAATGGGGAATACGCGCGTGAGGAATTGGCGGAATAAAAGGTTACCCTACGTCATTCTTCTTCTCGGATCAGCAGTTGCACGCGTTATCTTATTTTTGATTTAATTTTGCTTTTGCTTTTTAAATTATTTGTTCCCATTTGTTTAAATAATTTTGCTAATTTGTTAAAGTGGAAAGATGCCTTTTCAGCTTAGGAAAGGTGAAGTCTTGAAATCGCAAGCACGTAAAATCGTACATAATGTTGCGGAATTTTGTTCCAGTGAAGCTTCATCTAAAGCTGTATTAATTCCTCTCCCAAACAAGTGGAGTTTCTGAAAAACTACAATAAAAAAATAAGAAATTAAGTTCCTGCATTGAGCTCATCGACAGTTTTAAAATCACCTGGGAAACATCGTAAAAGACCTAGTGAAAAAAACTGCGAAATAGATGACTTTGACAAGTGCGTTATAAGTTAAACGATTCAAGACTTTTATATAAGAGAAAGAAAAGTACTATTTCTCAGAAAATTATTACCCGTTTTGAAAGAAAAAATTGGATTTTCGTGGAAAAGAGACACATTGTTCAAAGTCTTACATTCAATGAATTTTCGATGGAAAAAGTGCGTGAATAAAAGAAAAGTTCTCATGGTAAGACCAGATATTGTTTTTTTGGAGACACAAATATTTGAGAGAAAACTTATCACTGAGGTTACTTCGGCCGAATGGGCAGCGCATTGAAAACACGTGGAAAACGTTGAAAATAATTACTGGGAAAAAGATGGACTTTTATAGAATTTATTGGACGAACTGTCATTTAACATTAATACCGGCGATTCTGATTCAGAAGAAACAGAGACTTCTGAGAGTGATTTAGAGGACTTTCACATGCTTGAATAAAATTCTAAAAGTTTAGAAGGTATTATTATTATTTATATTTTTAATGATAAAAAAATTTATCCATCCTTGCAAATTGTTTGAAAATACATGCTGAAATTTATAATAATCACTGAAGTTCGGTCGTTGTATTAATAATTTAAAGTCATTGATAATTACTAATGGCTATGAAAATATTAATTTTGAAACAATTATTTAATTTAATTTTTAGTGTAATAAATTTCATGATTAACTCATAGTGATTCATATTTTATTTTCATTTGTAAAATCTAAATATTACCATATAAATAATATATGAAACAGTTTTCTCTCACTCGATGAATCGATTAAAATAATTACCAAAAAAAAAGTAATAACAATAAAAACATCGCCAACACCATCTCAAGGCGCTGAGTAAACCAATGTTAATGCCTATCTTCTCGCTTTCCCTGTCGAAAATGGAGCGAGTCTTGTTTCCACGGCAACAGACAGGCTCAGACTTCTTGGCGAGAGCTATTCTTGTGATCGACAAACAGTATTTGCACTAATGTTGACCTTATACATAAATGTATCACTGGAACTGTTCCACAGCACCCCTAACGTTCTACCAGTTATTTCTTCATAATTGCTATCAAGGGGAAATATCTAAAGATCCGTAGATTGAGCCTTATTTGTGCACCATTTTTGCAGGCTCATTCCCACTCTTTGAAGGAGTTGCATTAATTCAGACTGAATTAATTTAAATTCTCTTAAATTACATGATCCAGAAAGACAGTCATCCATATAGAAGTTCTGTAAAACAATTTTAGAAGCTAAAGGAAAGACCTTTTGTTCATCCAAAGCAAGTTGTTGCAAAGCTGTGACGGTTAATAATTGAAAAATCTTTACTGATGATAATGCATTGTCTTTCTACAGAAATTTGTATTATGACGGATTTATCTCTATCATTATAAACATTTGTTTAATATCCACTGTAAATGCGTAAGTATGCTTTCTAAAACTAATCAATATAGAGGAGAGGTCATCTTGAAGTACCCCACCCTTACATAATCAGACATGCTACTTTTCCGCGAAAACGCGGATTTCCGCTTTTTCGGCACTGAATTTTATCATTCTTGGGTTCAGTGCAAATCTGCATTAGAATTTGTGGACCATTTTTATGGGGGGGGGGGGGTAGCGGACGAAATTCAATAAACGTGCGAGAACAAACAGCGCGAAATCGGGTTTTTCTGCTACGTATTTCCCCTTTCTTTTCCCTGACCTGCCGCGCATACAATCTGCGCGCAGCAGCAAAAAACGTCATGCGATATGAAAATATCGTCTGCTAACCGGTTACCTCCGTTAGCTATCGACTGTTCAGAATGAGTTTCTTTCTGCCTCGCGTGGAACGCACCCCATTTTGTGACTGATTGCACATTTGTTCAACGCATATCATTTGCTGTAGAAAAAAATTGAAGCAAGGAACACAAGGAAGCGAAGTGACATCAGCGATCAGTTCAGCGTGGGTCCTGTGCTTACTCATTTCAGCGGCGCACGCGGTTTTTGCTCTTCATTTTTTCGTTGGTGTTTTCAGTTTTAAGCGTTTGTTTTGTTGTAATGGCAAAAATAATTTCAGATGGAGCAAAAGCAAGGGATATTGACAAAGAAGAAAAAAACAAATTTCGATTTGAATGGCTGTCGAAATACGTCAAATTAGAATATGAAAATCAAGAAACGGAAGTGTTAATCGGAGATAGTGTGAAAAAGATTGATGTCAGCGGAAAAGCAATCTGTTCTCTTTGCAATGATGATGATATTTATTATGGAAAACGTGGTTGTGCGGCAATCTTGGATCACCTTAAAAGTAAAAAGCACCGCCAGAAGGTTTTTTTGAAAAAAGAGAACTATGATTTACCAAGCAACTTTTTTGGAGTTCAATCAAATGCTGCAGATACGACTCTATCAACACCATCTTCGTCTCAAAACGTCCCGATATGTGATAGAGTGTCAAATTCTGAGGCACTAATATTGGGTGTTTTAGCAGAACACAGTTTACCATTTTCCATGGCAGAGGTTATCATAGACGTTAGCAAAACATTATCCGAAGATAAAAAAGCCCTAAATCATCTTGTAATGAAACGTGCTTCTGCAACTTATAAAATGAGATTTGGTTTAGGAAAAACATTTTTGGAATCTACGGTTGAAAATTTAAAAACTTCCAAATTTTCCTTACATATTGATGAATCAACAAGTTCTAACCACATGCGTGTAGTATCTATTTTATGTAGCTATTTTTCTTCAAGTGTAAATAGAGTTGTTGTGGAACACTTAAATTCACTAAGTGTAGACACAGTAAGTGCAGAAAATTTATTCAATGAAATTCAAGCATTGTTTGATAAGAATGGTATTCCATGGGAAAATTTGGTATCAGTTTTGCTGGATTCCTGCAATGTGATGAGAGGTTCCAAAGCAGGTCTTGAAACCAAAATAAGAGGTGAAAAAGCTCCACATTTGTTGGATGTGGATGGTGACTCATGTCATCACATCCACAATGCCTGTAAGAAGTTTTGCATGCCATTTAATATGTGGTTAGAAGGTCTATTTAAAGATGTATACAATGATATTAAATGGTCTGCAGATATTAGAACTTGTGTTAATGAAATTTGTGATGTTTTAAATATGAAATTTGTTTCACCAACCTCCTTTATTGCTCATAGATGGATGTCCTGTTATGATGCAGCCTTGAACTTTGTTTATTTAATAGATGCACTTACACTTGTATATTATGCATTTCTGAGTGATGATGACAAAACTGTTTACTTTTCCATGCTGTGTGCTATCTTCAAGAGTAAAAATGTTTCATCTTCTGATAGAGCAAAAATTAAATGTATTCAGAAGAAGCTGTCATAAAAAAAACTCACAGATGATGGAGTAAAAAGAAAAAAGCGAATCTATGAGAAGCTCTTTTTTTATAGAAAGAAAACATGTCTAATTGCCAACTTTTATATTGCTACTTTACCGCTTTTAAAAAAATACATTATTTTATTCCAAACTAAAGAACCACTCATCCATAAAATATATGATGAGCAAAAGCAGCTTTTTTTGGATTTCTTATCTTGTTTTGTTGCGCAGGAGCATTTACAAATCAAATCAGCAAAAGGTCTTCTTGAAATTGATTTATTAAATGAAGAATTCCATTTACCTCAGCAGAGAGTGTTCATTGGCTCTAGAACACAAGATCTTATCTCAAAGAGTCTGAATAACCCGACTGTTGAAGATTTTCTAGCTTGTGCAAAAAACGCTTATGTTCAATGTGGCATATATCTTCAAAAAAAGCTGCCTTTAAACAACCAATTTCTCAAATGTGCCTCTGCCATTGATCCAAGTGCAAGGGGCCATCAAATCACATGTGAGAGGCTACAGAAGCTACCAGTTTTACTTTCTAATGTTTTAACTGATGAAGAGAAAGATAAATACCAACTGGAGATTTTTCAATACCAGGTAGACATGAAATTAGCTCCTCCTGTTGACGATTCAGGAAAACTGGTAGCAGTTGATATTTGGTGGGCAAAAATTTTTAACATGCCCAAGTATTATACCATTGGCAAGATTGTTAAGGCCGTTTTAAGCTGCTTTCATGGACCACAGGTTGAAGGATCCTTTAATATTATGTCAGACATAATAGATAAAAGGTCTGGTAGAATGCAAATACAAACATATTCTGCTATCCAGACTGTAAAATATAAACTACTAGCAGAGAAGAAAACAGCTGTTCAGCTCTTTAATAAAAAAAATTTTCTTCATGAACCTGTAGATAGGAAGTTATGCTACAATTTGAGGTCTTCTAGAATGTGTTACCAAAAAGAATTGGACGAAAAAAAAGAAAGAAGGGAAGAAAAGGCTAAGACTAAAATTGTTCCGATGAAGCATAAAGTAGCAGAAATCTGTTCTGCAGAGAACTCAAGTAGACTTAAACATAAAAGGAAACTTGAAAAAATGGTCCAAAATATAAAAAATAAAAAAATGAAATTGAAATAAGTCCCTTTTCTCCAAAGATAAGATTGTTTTTATTCTGCCCCCAGCAGATTTATTTTATTTTGTAAATATCCTTTTATTCTGACTGCAGTATTTTTTTTTTTTTTTTTTTTTTTTTTTTTGTGTATGTATATATAAGGACTAAGTTTTTTTTCTTTGGACAATATATTTTTGGATTGAGCAGCTTTCTTCTAATGCTATAAAACTTGGACTCTTGTTATAAATGTCTTTTGGTGAGTAATATTTTTCTGCTTATAACATTTTTACAGGAATTTTTGCTAAATATATAAAATGTCAATTAAAATGCATAGAAGATTTGACTTTATTTTAAGATTAGTTCAGAATGTTTCTTTATGCAAAAATTTTTAACTCAACAATGGTTCTTTATTCTGTAACAAAGTTGAAATGCGGATAAAAAAAATGTTTAAAAAGTTATTAAGATATTAATGCTGTGTGTCAATTTTGTAATATTTGCTTGCATGTAAGTTTCTTAATTTAAAATAACGTGTATATGACATATATGACAAATGCACATATTCTGCTAAGTTCAACTTTTTTTTTTTTTTGCCAAATAAACAATATGTAGTATTGAATAGGGTTTTATGTTCAATGTACGCAATTTAAATTCACATTATTTATAATTATATAATATTTACATATTTAAATTTGTATGACCAATTATATAACTTTCTTGCTTGGGGTGGGGGGGCGTGAAAGTTCAGCTTTTTTTTTGCTGAGCTTGTAGCATGTCTGCATAATAAATCCTTTAAGGATTTTCTGTTGGTTGTTTTGGCACTCGCATCAAGAACTACATGCAATTTGGTAGTTTTACTAGATTGTCACAAAGTTCCATGATGTAAAAGATAATAGCTGTCATCAAAATCAGTTGTTTCTTTTATTTCTTGGATATGATATAAGTATCTATATTCATCAATAAATTCTGTTTATAGATTTTTCATAACAGATCGTGTTCTAGATGTTGCCACAGATAATTTAATCTCTTTGAGGCAATTTTTTTAGAATCACCCAAATCAGGCTCAAAAAATTCTGGTTTGACTGGCATTTCTACAACTTATCTGCCATCCGGATTTCTAAAATGTGTTCTATCGAAATGTTGATTACAATATTCTAATTCTTCACCATTGCAGGTTTTTAAATTCCCCACTTCTTCAATCTCCCAAAAATATTTCAATGTATTGGCGAGTACTTCTAAATTTATAAGAAACAATACATGCCTTTATGATTTACAGTATTGTCATAAATACTTCCTGAAACTAGATAACCAAAACAGCTTGATTGCAAAAATAAATTATCGGCTAACTTTATTTTATCAGAGTTAGAATTTTTTTTTTTAATTCTGCTCACAAAAGAATATTTATTTGTCTATGGAATAAAAAACTCTGGGTCAGCTAATTCTATTTTTCGTGAAATAAGAAATAAACAATTCAGTAATGTTCCGATGGCTTTTGGGACGATTATAAGATTCATATTCCATCATGAATCACCTCTTTTATTTGATAAACAGGCTCCAATCTTTGATGTTATGTTTCACGATGAATCATTCAAACTGCTAATTGAGACATTTATTTTTTCTTTTTCAATCCTAAAGCAGATGCTGTGTTAGCAGAAATGAAATTTGATTCTGACGCAGAATCCAATGTACCTCTTAATGGCATTTTGATGCCATTCACATCTGTCAAATAAATTATTGCAGTGTTTATTAAGATAGATTTGTTATTATTATTTACGTAAGAAAAAAATAATTTTTTAGAGTTTCACTTGAGAAATCTCATTTTCTTCCAAATTCGCATCTGCAGGCTGTCTGCTGTTGATGATTGTGACGTATAATACTAAATAATATAATAACTATAATATAATAGAAAAGATGTATAGTAGTATTTTGACTGGCAAACAAAATAAGTGCTCTTTGAATTACACTGAACTAAAAAATGGAATTGCTAAGGCAATTGAAACAAAGTTAATTTTTCCTGACAACATTTATTATGTCGGCTAACTTCATATTTTTGAATTTTTCGCAATGGTATAATGGGTGATTTTTGTTTTTGCATAGAATGCACATTTTATTCTGTGATTTATTAGCTTTAATAAATAAAGACTTTGAACAGTCAGAATTAAGTTTGGATGACATATTAACATTGATACTATTTAGGATGACATATTAACATTGATACTATTTAAAATTTGACGTCTTCATTCTAAGAACTCTAGAAATTCGTCAAAATTAGGCACTTCATTATTTTTTAACGTGAACTTGTATTGTTTACGAGTGTCATGATCTAATTTATCCAGTACAATATTTAATAATATAGCATTAGAGAATGTATCTTTGTCAAATTCTAAGACCTTTAGTGCTCTCAAATTTTTCTTAATGCTATCTAATAAATAGCTAAGATCCTTCGCGGATTCATGTTTGATCAAGTGCACATTAAGGATGTTTCTGATATGACAGTCTACGATAATTCTTTTATTCTCATAGTGTTGTTCCAACACTTTAAAAAGACATGTATAACTATTGTCTGGCGTTTGTATGCTTTTGGGCTTTCCCAATAAAGCTCCACTAAGATAGAAAAGTTTTTCATTATCATTAAGGTCAGAATTGTTAGTAATCAGTGTCTCAAATGTAGTTTTAAAAATGTTCCATTCCTCGATTGTGTCAGGAAAAATTTATATTCGCTTTTTTAGACTGTTCAAGATTAGATTCATGAGTAGAACTAGCACTAATATTACTTATTTCAGAGTAAAATTTATTAATAGAGGTTTTGAGAATTTTTCGAATCTCATCGTCCAGTATGGACAATTGTTCCTTGGTTTGCTCAAAGTTGTCCTCCTTGACGATCTTGTAATATTCTGCTTTGATATTTTCAAACTTTTCTTGAACCTTTGATGGACTTTCTAGATGAGATTTCGAAATTGTTTTCATCGATCGATCGCCTTTGTTATCTGAGACTTTATGTTGCCTCTTTTTCGATTGAGAGTTGTTATTGCTGCTTCAGACACCTTTATTAGTTTATTTGTTAAAAACCAATATTTTTATTTAATTTGGATTGATCCTTACCTCCGGGTCGCTAGGGCCAAAATGTGCGGAGGTACGATAGATAAAATATATTGGACTGTATTACAAGTAATTTATTAAAGATTGTAATTAGCAAGCAGCTTGTTGCCACTGAGTTTGTTAATCATCTGACGTATAGTCTTGGCAACAGGGTTACATAATGAAGGGTTGCCAGTAGTGCATCAATACAGGGGTGGTGTTCCATCGCCAATGGCGAAGTTACAAAGCTTGTTACGAAGTTAAAAATACGGAACATATATATAATGGAAAATCTGAGCCTCAAGCGCATTCAGACGTGCCTTCATCTATCCTTTCCCCATTCAAATTTTTAGACTTCTGTGTGCAGTAGATTTTCCTAGCCATCGCGGACACACATACAGAGAAGAACATTTCTTTTATTAATATAGATAAAAGTATTTAATAAGTTTGCTACTTTTTCTTTTTTTTTGTTTTAAAATTGTTGAGTTAGTTAGAAAAAAAAAAAAAAAAAAAATCTCCAATGAGTTGTATATTTTATTGTTTTATTTACATTTGGATTTCGATACAATATTTGGCAAGTTGATTAAAAGAAGAAAAAAAAAAACTCTTAAAAACTTTCAACTCTAGTATAATTTTTTAACAGCTGCGATGATGTGTTTGGATTACCCACTGCTATAATGAATCAAATATATTCATGGTAGTAAGACCACTTGCGATCTAACTTCTGATAATGAAGAATATTGTAGTATTTAATATCTAATTTCTTCTTTACATGCAGAGTTTCTGCATTGTACTTGACTCGTACTTTTTCTACATGTTAAGATTTTTGTAACGTCAATGTTTATTTTTGTTGTAAAAAATCAGCAATACTCAATTTAATGTATTATCTAAGTTACCTGATTCAAATAAAATAATGTATTCCTGTTCTTTTCCTGTTTTCATTCCTCTTTTTGGATGTTTATAACTCTTAACTGCAGAGTATTAACTACTCTGCAGCTTTATGGCATATATTTATTATATTCTGTAATTAAGAAAGATCTATTTCTTCTGAAAAAAATTCAAAGTGCTGATAAATTAGAGTGAAAACTAATTGAAAATGTAGATTTACCATATTTTTTTTCATGTATGCTGTATATATTTACCCCCCCCCCCCCCCCCCCTAAAATGTACTTTAAAAATCAAAGTGTGTGCAATACATAAGTATTTAGAATTGGACTGACCCCTGCATGTATGACCATTGATTACGGCATAAAATTGCTAGATGGTAATTTTGTATTTGATTTCCCATAACACACCCCCTGTGTAATTTTAGCACTAATTATTAGATTTTAATAGAATAAAATTTGTTTGAAATAGTTTCTTTTTTTTTTCTTTAATCTGAAATTTTCACCTTTAAATGAGGTATTAAAAATCTGGATGCGCATGTTATACGAAGGCATGGCATACATGAAAAAATATGGCAATATTCTTTTGCAATTTTTGATGTATCCAATACTTACATTGAATACTAGAATGTACTAATGTATTTCTATAGCACATTTTAAAAAAATTTCTGAAAATAAATTTGATTGACTAGCAGGTTTTATGCAAATCTTTAATGTGATGAATTAATTTAGCCATAATCAATGCTTCAATGTGCTTTTTCTCTTTGTCTAGGATGTGTTTCAGTTGAATACATTGATCCAAGTCCGGTGCAGAAGAAGAAATATGCTTTCAAATGCCACAGAATTAAAGAAAACAATGGTGTTGAATTAATATACCTTGTTAATGCTATTTTTTTTCATAATGGCTATAATACATTTGCAATCGGTGGTTCTGATAGTTATGTTTATATCTGGGACAGTTTTAACAAAAAGAGACTTGTTCAATTCCATCGTTATCTTACTCACACCTCTTCATTATCCTTTAGTCCAGATAGCAACATACTTTCTATTGCTTCTTCGTACCTTTATGAAGATACAAAAAAAGAACTTTCCCCTGATTCAATTTATATCCGATCCGTTACTGACCAAGAGACAAAACCAAAATGAAAATTTGTTTGATATAAGTTTTTAAGACTCTTTTCATGTATATAAATTGATATTTGTTTGCACATTAAATGTTTTTTATCTGTGAATCATTTTTATGTAAATAAACTAAAATTTTTCATCTATTGTATTTTCTCGTTTATTAATGTAGCTTGTCCATTTATTTATATTGGAAAGTTTTCCTAGATATGTTTATATGCTTTGGATTTCTAAAATTTTGTATATTTCCTGATTTATAAAAATTTGTAATTATTTTTTCACAAATATTGAACTTTTTTTAACCTTTCCCTTACGGCTTGATTTTGACGTAGTCCTTCCTGTCTTCAAATATGGGACACGTTTATTATACTTTCGGTATCTATGTATGCTACTAACAGTGTATTTAAAAAGTAATTTTGAAGTATAATAATATTTTACACAGTTTTGTGCCCTTTAAAAAGCCTGTAATACGACTCACGTGATTTCAGCGTGCATGTATTTCAAGTACAATGTGTACACTGTAGTTTCCATCTTATCAAAATATCTGTACTTATTATGATAAGAAGAAACACCACTCACACCGGACAAATCCATATTTTTCGTAGAATACACAAGCAAAAAATAGCACCCACTTAGAAATATATCCAAACTCACTAACTAACAGCATGAGAGACGAGAGCAAGTAACTTAATAATTTCCCCGTGCATAATAATTGAGCTGGTACTGCCATCTAGTGTCAAAAATAAAAGTTAAATCAAGCCTTATATGATCATTCAACTCCACGGAGAAATAGAAGGATTTGTTTTAAAATTCAGGAAAAATTTCTTCTTGTGTAATTTTTGCGTGCACTGTTGTACAGAACAAACTTGCTGTCTCATGGAAATCGCAGGAGCCGTATGCGGAGAGTTAAACTATAATTATAGAAATTGCCTTCAGTAAGCTTTATAAATGTGCATTTACAAATTCTCTTTGGACATTTTATTATTTGCAAAGTTAGCTATAAAAATTTTAACCCTTATAATTTTTTTAAAACTATTTCTCCCATTTCTTTCTTTTTTTTTTTTTTCCTACACAATTTCAGGATTTTAAAAGTATACCGTACTTGGTATATCTGTGTAAGCTGTATTGTGTTACCTGTTTAATTTTTTCATCCCTTAATATGAATTTATTTGCCCATGATGAAAGATGAAAAAGGTAAATTGTTTTAAAGTTAAATTGATACTCTACAATGTTCCTGTTTATTTTGTTTGAAATTTGATATTCTCTTCTTGGTAATGACACATAATTGTATTTGTTAATTCCTTTCACGACAAACATCCCATACACAATTTTTTATTTAGCTACAGAATTTCCAAATAGCAATGTTTGGCTAATTTAATTGCATAAATTCTATGATTAAATAAGACAAAAATTGCTTTTTGAAATTACTGTTGAGAAAAATTAAAGATTATATGCACCTTATACTTCATGTATATGGGATGCTAGTCATCACAAAAAGGTTAACAGAATTACTGGTATATATTAAAGTCCTGCATGGATCAAGAACAACCTGATCCAAACCCAAAAATTCTGCTTAAAGCCAACCCGAAACTGACAAAAGTTCCATGAAATCCAAAACCTGACACACTTAAAGACAACACTGAAATATTCAAATCCTAAGTGAAAAAAAAATGAATCTATATTTTAATACAATTATGGGAAAATAGTCTACAGTTGCATATATAATATCAGTTTTTTCCTTTTTTTGCATAAAAATGAACACCTATACATGCATTAATATTCAAATGCAGTCAAACTCATTTAATATGATCACGGCTAAAATGAGGACACAGTTAAAATGCACAATTTGCACATTAGAAGTGGTTCATCATTTAAACTACAGTGAAACCTCCCTGTGCGACTACCTTCATCAATGACCATTTTTTCATGGAGCGAAATTTATTCTTATAGGTTCAATGTTAATTTTACATCCATTCCGAGACCAATTTAGTGGAATGCCCTCCATGAATGATCAATCTGTTTGAAGAAATGGAAAGAAATACCATTCTTTCCTGGTTGTTTCACCTTTAGCTTGACCTCACATTATTCATAAAATTTCTGAACCATGTACAGGGTGATTATAAAAAAACAATCCTGATATTTGAGCCCTTAAGTATCATACTGTTCACAGAAACAAAATGAAATTTTAGTTTAAAGTATTTTGAGGTATGTGCACTCAAGAATCATATGGAAAACAACAGTTAAATTCTAACAATTACAGTTACAGTAACAAAATTTCGAAAATTTCAAATGGCAACACCTATTTTTAGGTAGATTTCGTAAGAAATACTACCTATTACATTCTCACCTAAGTTGGAAATTTTGAAAAATTTTTGCAGATCTACGCCGATCATGTTCCCCAGAACCCAAAACCACCCCCAGTTCAAAACTTTATATATCTATCTATCTATCTATCTATCTATGTCACTTTTTTCTGACCACGATAACTGGAAAAATTCTGCATAAATCTCTTCCAAACTGATACATAAAATCAAGGGACATAAAATCTCGGTCAAGTTCGTTAATGGGCAAAATCGAACCAGGGGGGGGGGGAATGGGGGGGCTTTTTGTGAAAACAGAAAACCCCCCATAATTCCTTAATTATTATACGTATCGAATCCGTTTAAAGTTATTATTACTTCTAGGAAAAGAGGCGAAAATTTATGTATGACAGATTTTTGATATAATTAAAAATGGCCTCAAGGGGGGGGGGGGGGGGAAGGGGGTGTTTAGGAGAAAAAAAATCATATCTTCGTCAATTCACAAGATATCAAATCTGCGTAAATTTATTATTAATCCTCTTAATTTTATCTAAAACTTTTATATTGACAAGTTTTTTATAGGATCAACCGTTATAGCAAAAAAAAATTAAAAACAAAAAAATCCCTGCTGGCTCCGCCTGCAAACAAGTTATTTTTCGAAGTAGGCGGTTCCAACTCCCGCATCTCTTCGAAACTGATACATAAAATCAAGAGGCATAAAATCTCGGTCAAGTTCGTTAATGAGCAAAATCGAACCAAGGAGGGGAGGGTGGGGGGTTAAGAAAACAGAAAAAACCCCATAATTTCTTAATTATGATACGTATCGTATCCGTTTGAAGTTATTATTACTTCTAGGAGAAGGGCTGAAAATTTATGTATGACAGATTTTTGATATAATTAAAAATTGCTTTAAGGGGGGGGGGAGGGGGGTTTTAGAAGAAAAAAATTCATAACTTCGTCAATTCCCAAGATTTCAAATCCGCTTAAATTTATTATAAATCCTCTTAATATTATCTAAAACTTTTATACTGACAAGTTTTTTATAGGACCAATTCTTATAGAAAAAAAAATTTTTTTTTTTTAAATTCCAGCTGGCTCCGCCTGCAAACAAGTTAGGTTTCGAAGTAGGCGGTTCCAACTGCCGCATCATCGCAAAAAGGTCATTTCTTCCGCAATTCCCGACAAACATGCGCCCCACGGTCTGCGTCTTCGAAATCTACCTGTACCTGTAGGCCGAGCCGTCAGGGATTTTTTTTATTGGAATGTGATCTTCACAGGGAAAAACCAAAAAAAAAATAGGAACGGTACCTGTAGCACAGAAATTGCCAGCGGTAGACAGACTAAGAAGAACAGTGAAAACAACCAATTAAGGACAGAGAAGCAACAGAAAGTAAAACATTTTATTGTTCTGCACTATCCACCATCTGCCGCTTGCAAAGTGTCATCGTGTATGAAGTGGAAAATTTGTGAAACACAATAAAATGTTTTGTTTTCTGTTGCTTCTCTGTCCTTTATTGGTTGTTTTCACTTTTCTTCTTAGTCTGTCTACCGCCGGCGATTTGTGTGCTACAAGTACTGTTTCAACGCTTTTTATGTTTTATCACTATGAAGATCGCATTCAAATTTTAAAAAAGTAGATGTTGCCATTTGAAATTTTCAAAATTTTGTCACTGAAACCATAACTGTTAGAATTTAACTGTTGTTTTTCATATGATTCTTGAGCGCATACCTCAAAATACTTTAAACTAAAATTTCATTCAGTTTCTGTGAACAGCATGATAGTTAGGGGCTCATATATCGGAATGTTTTTTTTATAATAGCCCTGTATGTATACATTTTAATCTTATCTCTTTTATATTTATTTTTTTTATTCTGGTAAACTTTTAACTCTTTAAACCCCTTTTGTGCCTTTTCCAGACAATGAATCCAATTCTAATGATGTGTCTGGTGTGCTGGAGAGCTAATTCCCTGATTCATGAAATCAGATAATATGATTCATTAAGTCATAATGATTTTTAAAAAAAGTCTCTTCTCTCTTTTTTTAACTTCTATGTTTTTTTGTTTTTTTAAATTGTGCAATGAACTAGAAAATCACTAGATTAATTTTAACACAATTATTCAAATTGGTAAAGAAATCACACGAGTTGTAATTTTCCAACTGGACGAAAAATGTCCGGGCCAGGATTCGAACCTGGTATCCCCAGATTCGACTGGGATGGCTCAGTTGGCAGAGCATGGCAGCTTCATCCAAGATATCCCAGGTTCGAATCCTGGCCGAACATTTTTAGTCCAGTTGGAAAATTACAACTCGTGGAACTGGAAAATGTTGCTGAAAGAATGTCTCTTTTATTCTTTTATTCCAAAGTTTGGCAAGTATGTTAATATATATCTTTCTTAAAGAAAATCTCCCAATTTAATTTTTGTAAAATTTTCTTAATTTCTAATTTTGACAAATCAACATATCTATAGATAAAATATCTATTTATATAACACTGTTTGTGACTGTTTATCTGGCAACCAAAGAACCAGAAAACCAGTTAACGATAGATATTCATATTTCCAATATACAGATTTACGATTTTTTTAATGTAAGAATTTGCCATACAGTGCCAGTTTCACATGGGCATTGCTTGATTTATTACCACATGAATGTTATGACATGATGGATTTGAAATGGAAGCATTTCAAATTTCTAGTGATTTTCTAGTTCATTGCACAATTTAAAAAAACAAAAAAACATAGAAGTTAAAAAAAGAGAGAAGAGACTTTTTTTAAAAACAGGGTGTTTTGTTTTTTACACATAATCATTGTTACTTTCTTCTGTCTTTACAAGAAGAAAGTATTGGATTCATGAAAATTTTCGACGGATTTATACGTTTTAGAAGGTCCTGAACACGATTTGACTGTTTTTAGAAAATGTCTGTCTGTGACTCTGTCTGTATGTGACAAAAATTTTGTGGGCGCTCTATCTCAAGAACTAATGCTCGGAATTTAATAAAACTTTAGATTAAGTTAGTCCCTGACATAAATTGGTGCTGATTAGTTTTTGGTAAAAATCGCCCGGCAGGTGGCGATGCTATGCAGCATTCTTCGCGATTTCCGCAATAGCTCTATCTCAAGAACTAATGCTCGGAATTTAATAAAACTTTAGATTCAGTTAGTTCTTGATATAAATGGGTGCTGATTAGCTTTTGGTAAAAATCGCCCGGTAGGTGGCGCTGCTATGCAGCATTCTTCTCGATTTCCGCAATAGCTCTATCTCAAGAACTAATGCTCGGACTTTAATAAAACTTTAGATTCAGTTAGTTCCTGATATAAATGGGTGCTGATTAGCTTTTGGTAAAAATCGCCCGGCAGGTGGCGCTGCTATGCAGCATTCTTCTCGATTTCCGCAATAGCTCTATCTCAAGAACTAATGCTCGGAATTTAATAAAACTTTAGATTCAGTTAGGCTCTGATATAAATTGGTGCTGAATAGTTTTTGGTAAAAATCGCCCAGCAGGTGCCGCTGCTATGCAGCATTTTGCAGGATTTACACTATTTTAGCGATAGTCTTATCTCAAGATATATTGCACGGAATTTAATAAAACTTGAGTTTAAGTTAGACCTTGATATAAATTGGTGCTGATTCTTTTTAGTGTATGTGAAACCTGTGTGAGATAGAAGAAAGTTTTGGGATTGACACATCCGACTAGTTTCTAAAATGGATTTCCACAAAGTATCATCTTTCAAACTCTGATTAATCCTTGATCATGATTGGATCTTATTCTTGATCTGATTTATCTAATAAGTAATTTGAAATCAGAAACAGTGGCACACTCATGTTTACAAATATGATCAAACGGATGTTGTTTTGATGCCCGACCTGTCATGCATAAAAACTAGTTATCTAGAATAAATCTGGTCTTGACCATTCTGATAAATAGCTCTATCCTGTATAGATTGTTTTCATTTTTTAAAAACAACAGTGATTTAGCTATAAGATAAACCATTCTAAGCACCTTGCAAAATTACAAAATTCTTAGTTATGGGCTTAATCTACGTCCTGTAGTACTCAATTTTTATTTTATTTTTAACATACTAGGGTGCTCTGCCCCCTACGAGCTACGCTCGCCAACCCCTGTTCTGACACCACAAACTGTAAAAACACTCTGATTTGATCAACCTTAAAACGATTGCGGAAGATTGAATTATAATTAAACGACCTGCTGTAATCGGCTGCTCGCTGTAATATCTGCTATAATCAGGTTTCCATTCATTTTCCTTTGACCAAGGGATTTTAAAGCCGAATCAACTGCTGTCGAGACAGCTAACAACTGTTGATAAAATAAGGTTAATTAAACATTTGAAAATCAACTCGTGCAAAATGGTTAAGTAAGCAATGTCATGGCATCGGGAAATTTTATAACGATGCTATAGAAAATTGGGTATTACTCCATTATCCCGACTACTACTTTCTATAAAAGAAAAGAACTGTCGCCAAAATATAGGATTTAAAGCCAAAAGTGCATATCTGTGGCGTCGCATTCAATTGATACCAGATGCGTTACGCGTGGTAGTTATGTCATCGAGTGATCTTTAATTCAAAGTTTATCTGTATTTTTAATTATATTTTACCAATTTATTAGTTATTTCATTGATTTAAACGTAATTATTAAACGTAAAAATATAGCTTTTAATTAAAGGGAAATATTATTAATTATGCTGTTTTAAAATTTGCAATAATAGATAAAATATTTTGTCGAAATAAATTAATCTTACTCTACTTAATGCTTTGAAAACGCAGAATAATTTAATTATTTATCTTTTTAATATTCACGTGCAAGTATATTTTTTATTCCGTTATTTTCTACATTTATTGCTTTTAACACGTGATCATTTAATTATTATTTTAATTTAAAGTTTTATTTCTGTTTTTAATAGTCACGTGTTAATACATTTCTTAATTGAAAGGGAATATTATTACGTGCGCTATTTTACAAATTGGCAACGATTCAAATAATGGAATTTATAAAATATGAAATAAATCTTCGTCAAAATAATGAAAATTTTGAATAAAAAATTTAAATATAACCTCAAAAAATGAGTCAAATTGAAAAAATAATTGCAGTTTGCACACCCCAGCCTTGTCAACTATATCCTTACAAATTATGGTTAAATTCATGTGCATAGTTTTCGTTTCTATAAAACTTTTATAAGAAAATTATTTTGACCAACTTTAATATTAAATATCTCTTAAAATAATTCTTCGATTTAAAAATTGTTTGCTTCAGCGTGTTTATCCAACATTTCTTTATAAAACTACCAATTTTTAAATTTTTATATACAATAGTTTCAAGGAAAAATAGGAAGATTTCAAGGCACAAAATCTTAATTGACAGCGGCGGCCGCGGCGGTGGTTACTTTTTTTTAATATAGAGAGAAAAATAATTTAAGAGTCAAAGTTGCTGAGTCATGATTATACTTTGATAGTAACTCATTTGAGAGCCGATGTTATATTCGAATAAAACAATATCGGAATTCTTGATATCGATTTAAGACCCATTGGAAGTGAGTTTAGAAAAAGAAGTGGATGGAATTTAACTTTGTGATGTATTAAGTAAAATTCTATGAATGAGTAAGAAAGGAGGGGAAGAGATAAGCATCGTTATTGCCCCCCCCCCCCTTCCCGTCCTCTTACACACACACACATCTGATAAAGTAAATAAAAAAAATTTCTTTCTTCTTCTTCTAAAAATCTGTAGTTCTTAGTAGTAGTACTAAAATTTGTAGTACACTTCTTCTAAAAATCTTCAAGATAGTTAATATAATTTAGAGTCTATATTGATTGCCTGTTTGTTTTTTGGATTGAAGATTGTTTCAATGTGTTACACAAGATCAGAAACATAGGTTTATTTAGCAAACTTTAATGTAACAGAAAAATTCGAAAAACGAATTTAAAGTGGAATGAGAGATTCACCTTGTAATTAAAATCGATACAATACACATTAAAAACATGCTTAAAAGGTGCTGAAAAAAGATGCTAAAACATATTTATTTACTCCCAAGAACTTTCGAACGCAAACACATTCATCATTAAGGAGAACTGCTAACTAAACTGATCATACAATTGTTTCTTTCACTGTGCCATTACGTAACAGAGTTAGAACAAGGTTTAGTCTATTAATCTGTTGAGGTGTACTCACGGATTTTTCTTCATACACATCTACAGATTAATAGATTAGTTCTTGTTCAAACTCCGTTATGTAATGGCACAGTGAAAGCAACAATTGTATGATCAGTTCAGTCAGCAGTTCCCCTTGATGATGAACACGTTTGCATTCGAAAGATTTCGGGAGTAAATAAATATGTAATCTTTTTTCGGCACCTTTTAAGCATGTTTTTAATGTGTATTGTATCGAAACTTTAATATGTTTTAATTATATCAGTTTGAATTTTTTTTCTATAGGAAGTGTTCATAATACCATTATAGTTTTTTTTTTTTTTTTTTTTTTTAACTTTGCCAAATTAACAATAAAAAAGAAAACTATGATGGGATTATGAGCATTTCCTTTTAAAAAAAATTGATACTATTAAAATACATTAAAAGTTGCTAAATAAACCTGTCTTATGTAACACATTTAAACAATCTTCAGCAGTCTCGATAAGATTTTATGTATGAGGTTTTAGTCGTTTCATGCATTTAAAATTGTTTTAAAAGTAAATACAGGTAAAAATAATAGGCATAATAATAAATTAATGATTTCTATACTTTCAAAAATTATTTTTTTATTTATGGTTGTATTATGTTTTATGAATATGTCCTGCAATTTAGTAATTCATTTAATAATGATAATTGTTCAATTTAAAAAAAAAACAGTAAATAAATGTATTATGTTTTTAATTTTTATTTACGCTATCCTTTCTACTTTATATTACTTTGACTAAAGCAAAAATGTCTTATGTTGAAAAAAAAAACTGAAATGTGTATTGCCACGATTATTTCAATTTTACCTTGTTTTATTATATGTGATATGATTTTGCGTTATTTATATGTAAAGTTGTGGGTGTCTGTCTTGTATACAATCTGAATATTGTTGTCAATGGCTTATTTATGACTTCTTGGGGAACTAATGCAATTTTCTGAGTAATTTTCCTGAATTAATATCTTTTCCATGTCAACAAATGACAAAGCATGCTGAATAGGAGTGATTGCTGGCTAACATGGATTTTATATATAGATTTGACATTTTTCTAAGTTAGCTGAATAGTTTGGCGGGTTTTAGGAGCAATTACTAACTTTTTCCTGAGATTTTATGGCCAAATCTGTTTGTTTTTTTTTCCTAGATTTCAAGGTTTCTTTGAGGAGTTTGAACTCTGTGAAAGTATTGATATCTAATCAACACTTGTTGTTATAACCTGATATAACTTTCCAAACTTCCTTGCACCCTGTTGACTCATGACATTTCGACATTACCAAAATTTTATGTTTACCATGACTTTTGAAAGTACTGACTTTTTTTCACGATTTAATGTTAGTAGAATAATTTTAGAAATCTTGTGCATGAAAATTGTCAAGAAAATATTGCTCTCTACAGTTTGTGGTACTGTAAAAAAAACCCTTACAATTGCATATTTGTCTTTTTTGGATGCTAAGTAACTAAAAACAGTTTTAAAAAAAATTGATTTCGTCATGTGCTGTGTGGGAACTGAAAGGTTAATAAAAAGATATTTTAGTTTTGAGAGTTTTCTCTATTAACTCGGGGCCTTACAGCTGGTCCTTTGTCACATAACATCAATATTTAAAATTTAAAAATATTCCCAATAAATTTTATTATTTGAGACTCTCTTGGTTTGAATGCCACTTCATTTTTATTGAACAAAATCACCTGAATTGTATAATTCAGCGACTGTTTATTTTGTGTCAACTGACTTTCTACTAATCACCGAAATACCTTGAATAATATTTGTCAAAATAAAAGTATATTTAGTCACTAATTAGAAGTGATTTTCTGACTTTTTGCATCATGATTCAATAAAAGGCAAAAAACATTCATTATTCAATACATTTTAAAGATATTAATAAGAGAAATAGTGGAAAGTAACGATAAAAATTTTTTTTACCGTTTTTGGCATTTTAATTTTCTGCCATATCCATATGAATGGCATTTAAGTGGCATTCGTAAGCCCCAACACCAGCGTCAAGGTGAAGTCTCATCGATGGGGACCCCCAGCAGAGATGACCAATTGATTCTCTGAAGCACTATTAATATTTGATTACTTCTTGACAAAAAGTGACTTCAAATTCTAGGCAAAAAGCTTATAATATAAGGATATCCTTAAAATATATCAAGAACGACAAATTAATGTTCCAATTACAATTTAATGTCCCATTAATTTAAAATATTCTCTAAACTTTACTAATATATCCTAATTGTCTTTTCACTTTTGTTCGTTAAACTATTTTTCATTTCATCCACTAAAAAGCGACATTTTTGCATTGCAGTCATTGACAAAATAAAAAAATTTTCCTAATGCAAAAGAATTATCATACAGATCTTACACAGATTAAAAGTACAGTTCATTTAACAAAAATTTTCAGAGGACCACGCATGTTCCTACATAAAATTTTCGTTATGAAGTCACTTCCATGTGATAGAATTTGAAAAAAAAAAAAAGGTATTTTAATATCACAGAACTTGGATTTTTAACATTAAGATTTTCATTATCATTATTTAAACAAACTTTTATTCTTAACTCAAAATACACATTCAACATTAACTGCAAAAGTTACCCCCCCCCCCCCCCCCAATCTTTATCCTAACTATTTGAATCGTATTACATACTAGTTCTAAATTTTGCAAAGTTTGATAGAGAACGAGATTATCAATAAATTTTAATAATTGTAACATTACTATATATGCCATACTTGCATTACAATCAGTTTTCTTTATTCTAACCAACTGTTAATTATAACTGATTTCGAAGTTGATTTTTAAAATGAGAAAAGTTGATGAATTGGCCAGCTCTGCTTTTTACACGCGCGCGAAGCTAAATATAGCTTTATTGTTTTCTCCTAATAAAACCCCTCTTAACAATTGTTTTAGATAACTATGGGAATTGATTTCTCATAAATACAAGTCAGCTATGAGAAATCAATTACCTCCCTCCCACACACGCACATACCAAAATAAATAAATAAAAATAAAGGAAAAAGAAATAAAAAAAGAAAAACAAAAAAAAAATGAAAGCCAAAAAAAAAATTAAAAGGGAGACTGATGCTGTTTATCTAGCCCGATGACGATGGGCTATGGTGAAATATGGAAAGATTCTGTGGTGACAAAAGAATGGGAGGCTGATGCTGATATTAAGCCCGATGGTGGTGGGCTATGATGTTAAATATGGAAAGAGTCTGTGAGATGACAAAGAGGAGAAGGTGGCTATGATGGTGGTAAAGCAAAAATGTCATGTGAAAACCAAATATATTTATATGAAGTTTTAAACGACTAACACCTATTATTTTTGTTTATTTATTTATTTTATTATTATTATTATTATTATTTATTTATTTATTTATTTATTTATTTTGCTTTGTTTTTGTAAGTTTTAACAAAATAAGTGTACAGTTTTTTATATTTTTGCTGTTTGAACATTGTTATTGTGCTATCATTCTGAATGGTAAATTTAAATTTTTAGTAGTTAGCCAAATAGTTAGTTTTATCATGTATTTATATATACTTAAAAAGACTACATGCATACACAGAAAAAGTAATTTATATATATGAAAATGGCCAAATGAATTAATTTAAAAATGGATACTTCAAAACTCTTTAAAAAAATTTAGTATATACAGAAAGGGCCGCTTTAGTAATGAATCATATATATAAATTAAATCATAATATAATAATATAAATATCAAATAAGAAAAAAGATGCTATGAGGCCGACAAAAACTATTAACCATTCGTAAAACAAATTTAGAAAGATACATGCAAGTCATTCCTAAAAAAAAACAGTCTTTCAAGCGACTAATGGACTTACATGTATATATTTTTAGCAATTAAAATGATTTCAAATATTTCAAAAATAGACCGAAAATTTAAAAATGCATTAAAACTGATTTTTAAATACAGTTGATAAAAAAATTGCAACCTTTGACATGAGATTATATAGGGATTAATGATTGCAATCTTTAAATTTTACTGTATTAAAACTCGGCCTCGTAGCAACAACAGCAAAAGGCCAGGGCCTTTCGCCACCAACTTACCTTCGACTTCTTCCACCAACTCTGGGATGGTTGGGGAGAAGTCGTACTTACTTCATCTCCTTCTTGAGCTGCTTCCTCCTCAGCTTCTTCCTCCTCCTCAGCTTCTTCCTCCTCCTCAGCTACTCCTTCTTGATAGTACTCCAGGTCGATGCCGTCGTAGGCGCTCCACGATGCAGCTCGACCTAAATAGAAATATGGATTAGGGCACCATTCATCAATGCTAACCTCCATACATACCTGATCATACTGGTGAGGAGCGAAGAAGGACTGGAACGAAACAGCAGTTGACACAGCCATGGCAAGATCAATTTCAGCAAACAACTGTGGAGCAAGGAGAGAAATTGATTAGAAATGATATTCAAATTGGATGCTTGTGTATTATTATATTTGTTTTCTCTAATAATGATCATACAAATAATTGATTATTGTTTTATTGAATACCAGCTTCGTCCCGGTGGATATGTATAAAATAATATTGTGCTAAAAAAAAAAAGAGTGAAATGTTTCCTAAAAAAAAAACCACCTAATACTTCATCAAATATTTCACTAAAGTCAATTTCTTTGTTTTGTTCTGTTTTTATGCACCATTTAGAATAATTAAAATAGTTAAAAAATACCCAAGGAGTCAGTAATATACCACAAAATACCCAAGTGCTTATTTAGTTTTAAAATAGTTTAAACTAACAATTGCAGAATTCTGGAAAAACATGAACTTCATTTTTACAGATTTTCTTGTTATAATAGAATTTTTTATGTTAAACTCTTAATATGTAAATAAAAAGCTTCATTTTCAGCTGATTATGTCAGGTGTGGATTTTTGTCAGTTAACATGGGTTATGTTTTGGAAAGATTTTTCAAATTCTTGCTTAACTGGCTGCCACTTTGTAATAAAGTGATAAAATGAAGTAAAAATTTAGCCATGTTTACTATTTTTGCATTCTTTATTAGACTTTATCTAGAGAAAATTTCAAAATATAGGTTTTTTTTTTAGAGGACAACACAGTATGTTGTGGCTATCACAAAACTTTCTTCTATATAAATCAAATCGTCTGCAACAAAAATCAAGTGACAATCTATTCGTTTTTGAGATATAGCTATCGGGAAAAAGATAGGATAAAAGCGACACCTGTTGGGCGGTATATATTCAAATGCAATAAGAATCTATTTATATCAAGGTCTAACAGAAAAACATTCAAGTTTGGTGAAATTCTGCATAATTCCTGAGACATGAAATCGTGAAAAATGCAGCATAGCAGAGCCACCTGTTGGGCGATTTACACCAAAACTTAATCAGCACCAATTTATGTCAAAGTCTAACTGAATCTGACATTTGATTAAATTCGGCGCATTAGTTTTTGAGATAGAATGCCCCTAAAATTTGTGTCGCATATAGGCACAGATAAATAGATATTTTCTAAAAACAGTTGTGTTCGGGACCTTCCCATCGAAAACCTTTAGAAATTTTACATGAATCCTGCACTTTCTTCTAAAGTTAGATATAATAAAAATAAAGAGTAATATATTTTTTTAGAAAATACGTTTTAATCAATTAATAGTGTCATGTTAAATAAATTATGATTATACGTTGAGAAAGCAATGTAGAAATCCAAAAAAGATAGTTCAGATGCTTTTTTCCCGTTACCATATCTTAAAAAAGAAACAGAGCAAAAATTGTAATTTAAAAAAAAATAGATTCACTAGTCTGCGCTTTCGACCAAACGTAAAAAAAGTGGTGAATTTTCTATAATCAGGTTCGATGCTCACGCCAAATTAATGTATTGTAAGGGATTTTTTTTTTTTTTTTTTTTTTTTTTTTTGTGTGTGTGTAAAAATCAAGAATTTTAAGCCATGAAATGAGGCGTGAGTTTCAAGGTAAACATGGAATGCTTATAAAAGAGTGTATTGACGGGGAAAAAAACACACAAAAAAAACTAGTCGGATGTGCTAATTTTAAAACTTTGTTGTATCTCATACAAGTTTCACATACATTAAAAACGAATTAACCAAAATTTATAACAATTTCTAACTCAATCTGAAGTTTTATTAAATTCCGTACATTAGTTATTGAGATATAACTATCGCTAAAATCGTGTAAATCCTGAGGAAGTGCCATCTGGTGGAAGATTTACACCAAAACCCAATGAATAACAACTTATGTCAACGTCTAATGGAATTTAAAGTTTGATGGAATTCTGTGCAATAGTTCTTGAGATATAGCTATCGTGAAAATCATGGAAAAAGTGGCATAGCAGCGCCACCTGTTGAGCTGTTTACACCTAAACATAACGTTTATTTATGTCAAGGTCTAACAGAATCTGAAGTTTGATGAAATTCTGTGTATTGGTTCATTGAGATACAGCTATCGTGAAAATTGTAGCATAGCAGCGCCACCTGTTGCGCGATTTAGACCAGAAACTAATTAGCACCCATTTATATCAAGGTCTAACTGAATCTAAAGTTTTATTAAATTCCGTGCATTAGTTCTTGTATTTGTCAGACTTTCGGAAGTGTTTCTGAGTGTATTAATTATTGTGTATTAATCGGTTTCCTTAGCCCGGAATATAGTTTTTAATGTTGTCAATTCAAGTAAAGATTTTCATGTTCAGCAAATATATTTTACAGAGAAGCATGGTATAGATAAACAGCATTTACATTAACATTAAAATTAATATTATCGTTTTGCTCTTGCATGTATAAATTTAGTTACGCAACGCAGCTGAAAATGGTTGGTTGAGAATGGATAGCCTCCTAAAAACCTATATTCTTGGGTTGATTTAATACATTACTAGCTGACCCCCACCCGGGCCCGTGAAAAAAAAAGAAAAAAAAATCCTGTGTGTATATTTTTAAACCGATTTTGTATGAAATTATAAAAATTAAAAATTCGCGAAAAAATATTGATATTTAGTGATAAAAGCACTCATTTTCTTGTTTTTTACTTACCCATCATACGTAGTATAGGGTAAGTCTTGTAATCGTTTTAAAAATCGAAAAAAAAATTTTGACGGATTTACACATTTCAGACACTGGACATTCCGAGAAACCTATTTTTAGAAAAAAAAATTTGCCGTCCGTCTGTGTGTCTGTAAACGCTCTATCTTCCGAAAAAATTGAGATAGAGACTTGCAATTTGGTATGTACTTAGTATGTAATAATGGGAAGAAGCCTATTTCATTTCAATAACCTCGATTAACCGGAACTATTTTATTCGGACTCTCGAAATATTCGTTCTGATAAAAGGTATATAAAAATTTTCGAAATTGGTTATTTTAAGAAATGAATATAAAAGACAATAAAAAAAGATAAATTTTGCATAAAGCATGAAGTCGATCCGATAATGAGTTGCCGAGATATTTGGAATCCTATTTGCCACACTCTTCGATTTTTCATGACCCTGTATTTCATCCAAATTTCACTTCAAAGATATATTTTAATTGGAAATTTGACGCTTAATCAGATGCAATAAACCGCTAGTTAATAGGATTATTATTTTTGGAGTTATAAGGATGTTTATTTCAAGCAATTCAGTAATCGAGCCTTTAAAGTTTATGACGTCATCAAGCCACGATTTTATTTGAATTGTAATGCAATTTATAAATAGTTTACACATTTTTTATTTTAATATTTTACACTATGCACATCCGTGATGGGTAAGTATTACTGTGGCCCCCAATGACTAGTTTTAATAAAGTGACAAAAGAAAAACATTTTGAAAAAAAATGATATATTCGTAATGATATTTTCGTAAATTCCGGTGCCAGTCATTTATTTCAACATTTTAGTACTGAAAGTACTTTGCCCCTGAAAGGGTTAAATGATTAGTTACTTCTTAAAAGTGCTGTTTAAACTTATTTCAAATGTCTTAAAAATTTGATAAATGTCTTTTATTTATTATCAGGGCCGTATCGCGGGCGGTGCCTCCCCCCGCCCTCCCCACCATGCGCCAGATACAGTTGTTGTGGTGCTGTTTTTTATATTTGTTACAAAAATATTAATTTCAATAAAATGATCTCGCGGAGCTTTCCTCATTTACTTGGTCGTTTTATTTCCTTGTGAACCTCGAATTAAATGAACCTGGTAGTGGGGTCCAACTGCTGTCAACAGCGTACACCAGGTGCAGGCTATGCCTCATCTGGTCTCAAATCGAACTAATCTTGAATTTTTTAAATTTTTTATTTCGACCCAAATTAGTTTAATATTTTGACCGTCGTAGTTCACGTTACGACGATTTGTATTCTTCCAACTTTAATTTAATCGCAGGAAAGGAAAATTTAACAGAGTTAGTTCTTTCCGTTTCGAAAAAAAAAAAGTTTAAAATTTGCCGAAAAAGCGAAAAAACACTAAAAAATTCGCGAGCAATTCAAAACTTGCAGAGGACAAAATATACTATATTGGTCTAAAAGCTTGAAAACGAATTCATTTTACAAGTGTTAAAAAATTGCCGTTAACCGCGAAAAACCGTAGAAAATCGCGTACAATTTTTTATGTACACGATTTTAATACAATATATATAAACCGGATTCCTTTTACGATCGATCCCTCCCGGATTCCTTTCGCCGCAGAATGCAAAGAAACGCTAAATATATATATATATCTCTTTTTTTTAATTGCAGAGGACAAAATTTACTATATTGGGCTAAAAGATTGAAACCCGATTCTTGTAACAAATGTTAAAAAATTGCTGCAAAACGCAAAAAAAAAAAAAAAAAAAGTTAAACTCGCATGATAAATTAAAATCATTGTACGGATTATGAATAAACTTTATTGAAAAGATAAAAAAAAAATTACTGTATTGGGTTAAAAGATTGAAAGTGGATTCTTTTCATGAATGTGAAAATATCTCCACAAAACGTTAAAAAAAAATTCCACGAAAAATTGAAATACCACAGAAGACAATTTACTATATTGTGTTCAAAGATTGAAACCAGATTTCCTTTGCGAATGTAGAAAAATCGCCGCAAAACGCATAAAAACGTAAAATTTGCAAAAAGTAATCGCGAAAAACTTAAAAATCTCAGAGAACAAAATTTATTACATTAGGTTAAAAAATTGTAGCTGGATTCCTTTTACGAATGTCAAAAAATCGCCGCGGAACGCGAAAAAGCGTTAAAATCGCATGGAAAAATAAAAATCATAATACGGATTCCGAATAAACTTTATTGGAAAGAGCAAAAAAAATTATTTTATTGGCCTAAAAGTTTAAAACTGGATTCTTTTTACGAATGTGAAAGTATCTCCACGAAACGTAAAAAAAAAAAAAAAAAAAATCACATAAAAAAAGTCACATAAAAAAATCACGAAAAATTAAAAAATCGCAGAGGACAAAATTAACGGTATTGTATTTAAAGACTGCAACCGGATTTATTTTACGAATGATAGAAAAATCGCTTCAAAATGCGTAAAAACTGAAAAAAAAAAAAATTCACGAAAAACTTTAAAATTGCAGAGAACCAAATTTATTATATTGGGTTAAAAGATCGTAGCTGGATTCATTTAACGAATGTCAAAAAAATCGTCGCAAAGCGCGAAAAAACGCTAAACCCCACATAAAAATTCGCGAACGAATTCAAATTCGCTATAACGAGTTCCGAATAAACATTATTGAAAAGAAGCCAACATTTACTATATTAGGCTAAAATAATTTGGGCTAAAAAGTTATAATTGGATTCCTGTTACAGATGTTAAGAACTTCCACGATACGCGAAAAAAAACTCGCAAGAAGTCGTATGAAAAATTCGCGATTAAAATCAGTTAGTACAAAATTGAGTACAAAATGTAATCGCAGATTTCAAAATTTAGTACAATGGGCTGAAAGATTGAAACTGGACTCCTTTTACGAATGTTTAAAAATCGCAGCAGAACGCACAAAATATCTCATAAAAATTCATGAAAAATTTAAAAATCGCAGAGGACAAATTTTACAATAATGGGTTAAAGAGTTGAAACCAGATTCGCATCACAAATGTTAAAAAATTGCCACAAAACGCGGAAAAACACTAAAAATCACATAAAAAATTTATGAAAAATTTAGAAATCACTGAGGACAAAATTTACTATATCGGGCGGAAAAATTAAAACCAGATGTATTTTACGAATGTTTAAGAAAATCGCCGCGTAACGCTTAAAATTGCATACAAAATTCGTGAAAAATCTAAAAATCGCAGATCACAAAATTTGCTATATTGGACTAAAAGATTGAAGTTGGATTCCGTTTACAGATGTAAAAAAAATCGCCGTGAAACCCGAAAAATCGCATGGTAAAGTTTCAAAAAAATTAAAAAATCGCAGAGTAGAAAATGTACTTTATCGGCTGAAAAAATAAAACCAGATTTCTCGTACGAATGTTTAAAAAATTGCCTCGGAAAGATAAAAAACGCTAAAAATCACATAAAAATTTCGCGAAAAATTAAAAAAAGGCAGAGGACAAATTTTACTATATTGTGTTAAAAGATTGAAACTTAATTCCTAACACAAATGTTAAGCAAATGTCGCAAAACGCGAAAAAATGCTAAAAATCACATAAACATTTCGCAAAAAATTCAAAAATTACTGTACGACGAATGTTTAAGAAAAATAAATTTTTAGATTTAGGGGGTTAGAAGATCGAAACTGAATTCCTTTTACCCAATGTGAAAAATTTCTACGTGGCTGTTTTTAACCAAGATTACCACTGTATATATGTGTGCGTGCGCGCGTGTGTGTTTAATAAACATTTGTGCCCCCCCAAAATTTTCGGTCACGCTACGCCTATGTCTCTTGGTGCACCTGACCCTCAGAATTTTAATATTTTGATAATTAGCCTAGATATTAATTAGATTCTCATTAGCCATCGCTTCTAAAATGACATCTTTTAATCAAAATGGCTAAAGAAACGAACCGGTGCATTGGATTTGCAAGCGAAAATGAAAGAATTCGAAATTATTTTACTAATAAGCGAATTTTAAGAAAACTAATTGAGATATCAATTTGAAAATTTCTGAGCATATGTAAAAAAATATTATGCATCAGACTATGTGATTTTTGAAAAATTCGGTCAGTAATTTTTTTTAATTAATGCAAAATCTGCCGGCGACAGTGAAAACGATCCGAGAAAATTTCAGACAGGGATCTGCTTTCATTAAAAACTGAACTACAAAGAGATCTGTTTCTCTGGCCGATCACTCTATTTAGTTAGCGAAAATGAAAGGAAATAATTGCCAATTTTTACTAATGAACAAAAATTTAGGTAACTCATTAAGATATAGATTTGAAATTGAAGTCGGGAAGGGGTGTCATCTGCCGGCTATTTTAGCGTAGCGTTTTCGTTATGTTCTAATTATCAGAAAAATGCAATTTTTTTTTTTTTTTTAATGATCGCGTTAATGTAAGTGACGGTGGTTCTCTTGAACAAATTATTCATTAAATTTGCGGGTATCGGGAAGGAGGGGGTTAACGCCTTTCTCTGAGATTGTAATTATCTCGGGCCCGGGCAACGCCGGGGGAGTTAGCTAGTGTTATTATAAAACACAACTTATTATAAAACCCTAAGTTGCCACACGAAGCAAAAATTGCTGAGTTACCAAACCAAGGCATGAAAATCGCCATTTCAGTTTACCGCCAAAGTATGGCATCTTAAAGTTAATCTTTCGTAATCAGATCCGTAGCAGCCAAATGGTTTATTTGTGCAATTCTGATTTAACGCAAGTGGGATATTTAGCACTTTCCAACATAGTTGAAAAGTGTTTATTATGAATTGGGTTTGTTCGTCCGTGCTCTAACTCGCGTAAATATACTGGGATTGCCACGTTAGTTGATATACATTATTAAGGCTTACCATAGGATGTTCGTTATTGAAAATGAAATGCGTAGTATTTATATTTCATTTACAGGGGTACTCAAAAGTATTCCGTAACATTGTGGTCTATTGGGGGAAATCATTTGCGGTGGTATTTTAATGGGGTTACACTATTTGAGACATAATTAAATGTATATACATTATTCAGGGGCGCTAGAAGATGTTTACTATAGAATATGTCATATGTAGCGCTTACTTTTTGCCTAAGTGTGCAGGGTAATAACTCAAAAGTATTCCGTTATACTGTAGTCTCTGAAGAAAAACTTATTTCGGCGAAAGGGTGACCATCTCAAGATCAGTAGTCATAAAAAATAAAGTATTTTTCTTTATCATTACTGATCTTGAGAAGGTCACCGATTGCGTGTACGAAACTAGTACGTCTGTTTATTTAAAAGGTTTTTTTATTTTTTTTATAAGACTTTATGTTTACTGTCATCACTTTTAGCCTACATATTTTTATTTTAATGATAATCAATGATTTCTTATATAATTCTATAAAACCATTCTCAAAATACTTGGTACGATCCTTCCGCGATACATTAGCCGATGAGTCGTAAAACAAATTTAGATGAATGTATTCTTTAATTAATGTGACAATCAAAACCTGCTACCAAATAGAAATATCTAGTTATTAATTAAATAATGCATTGTCTACATCATTTGTGTATGTTAACAACTTTCTTTCCCCGCACCATTGAGAACTCTTTCAAGTTAACAATAATTCTTGGAAGTGCGTTTTAAGTTGCTGAACGCGATTTTAAATTTAACTCATTTTTTGTCTATTACTTGGTGTGTATAAATTCTGTAGATCATATACAGGACATCACAAAAGTTCGCGAACACATTTCCGTTTATTGACAGAAACTCCAGAAGAAGAATTTTAAACTGCGCTACGCGTTTCCCAACTAAACTAAAATTTAGCATCCTATGTAGTATATATATACAAATCTATCGATCATATACAGGGCTGAATAAAAGTATTCGGATATTTTTCCGAATATTGTATATGTTGGAAATATATGCTGGAAATTACTGAAATTACGTTTTTAAATAAGTTATGCGTTTTCCAAATTGTTTACTTAGATGTTTTCTTTCAGCTTATTAAACGGTAATGATTTGTAAAATTATTTTGGAAGCGTTGGAAAGTGTTACATAATCTATGCTTGACGCATGATTTTTCGTTCTTGTTTAGATTCAATTAGCTTTACCCTGACCCATGGTGACCCAAAATAACCCACTTATCGAATTTTCTCGAACATGTGACTTAGCCCAATCGTTTTCTGATGCCCCAAAATGGTAGGATACAAAATTTCGTCAAAATCGTTAGAGCCGTTTTTAAGATAAAGTTTGCATAATTACATACAAGATTTGCTCGTATTAGAATATACAAGCAGGGAAGACCGAGCTATGCTCAGTCAAAATTAGCTTTGAGTTCAAATATCATGACCCATGACCAAAATGATCCACTAATCAAATTTTCTCGAACATGTGACCTCAGTCTTCTCGAGCCCGAAAACCATAAGATGCAAAATTTAGTCTAAATAGTCTGAACCGTTTTTTAGATAAAATTAGCTTGACCCAAAAATGACCCACTAATTGAATTTTCTCGGACATATGACCTCGCCCAATGATATTCTCGTGCCCGAAATTCGTAGGATACAAAATTTAATCAAAATCGTTAGAGCCGTTTTTTAGATAAAATTAACTTGACCCGTGTTGACCCACTAATCGAAAGTTCTGGAACACGTGACCCAGTCCAATAGCCTTCTCGTGCCCGAAAATTGTAGGATACAAAATTTAGTCAAAATCGTTTGTACCGTTTTTTAGATATAATTAGCTTGACCCTGACCCATGGTGACCCAAAATGGCCCACTAATCGAATTTTCTCGAACACATGACCTAGCCCAATGGTTTTCTGGTGCCCCAAAACGATAGGATACAAAATTTCGTCAAAATCGTTAGAGCAGTTTTTAAGATAAAATTTGCCTATATACATAACTACTATCACACACACAAGATTTGCTCGTATTAGAATATATGATGATAGAAGATGATCTTGGGAATGTCACCGATTGTGGGAACGAAACTAGTAGGTCTGTTTATTAAAAGATTTTTTTAGTCTTTATATGCAATGTAATCATTTTTACCATGTGTAATTTTATTTCGATCATATAATAAGTGAAAATTTTCTTATATAATTTTAAAACACGACTCTTTGATTTTGACAATGACGATTTTACCAACATTTTACACTCAGAAAAATAAATTAATTTGGTTTTCTTTCTAGATTCAAACCAAGTTTGCTTAAAACATTCTCTTAAATTCTTCGTATCCAAAGTTAATTATACTTTGTACTTTATTATCGTACGGACTTTCTAATTTTCGAAACCAACTTTCATGTGCCAAAATTCGGTAAGACATTATAACAGTGTTAACCATTTTTTTTGTGGGGGGGGGGGTGCGGCGGGGGAGTGGAATTATAATATTATACCCAAGTATGGTAAAATTATGAATTTACAATTCAAGTCTGAACTATGAAAATCAGTGGAGTCCGTATGATACGCAAGTATACCTAAAGAAGCACTTAGAAGGGAAACAACCCTTGTGAAATCCTATGGAAAACATCGAAATACTGTTTTTTCTTTAGGAAACTACTGAAACGATTTAAACATTTAAAAAAAAATAGTTTTAGCTATAACTAAACAATAAATTAGGTAAGAAATAAAAAATGCAATTGTTATAAAATTTCACAAACACAAAAATTCTAGGATGTTTTTTCTAATGCTAATTAGCATTACTAAAAAGAAAATTGATTTTCCAGAAAAAACAAAACAATCCAAATATAGCTAAGTATAATACAATAAATAAAAATAAAACAAAAATTATTGAAATCGCTTGAATAGTTTCCGAGAAAAGGCTACGCCAATAGAAGGTGTTTTCCATAAGATTTCGAAACTGTTGTTGCCCCTTAAGATCTTCGAAGTAACAGCCCCAGGAGAGATTTGGTTACCACCCATACCCTTCAGCCTTAGGCTCAATTAATTTCCCTCCCATTCATTGGCGGATGTCAGAAACACTCCCTTTAAGATTAGTATTTAAGGTACTTTTATGTTATAGCAGCCCCTAAGGATGAATCGCCAAGCGACCAAGATTTATCGCAAAATTATAAAGCATATATGAAATTATTATTTCAATATATGATATCTCATCAAAAACGTCACCTGTAAAAATTGCAGCCAAGTCTCGTGACTCTTATTCCGTAAAAAGTTCTGAAATCGTGTAAAGCCAAGTTTAGCTATCTTATTAACTCTGAAATTTTCATTCACAAAATTTTCATTCACACTTTAGCGAAATCGTAACTGCATCCTTAGCGTAATCGTAATTACGGGGGCCGCTATAACAAGAAATTGCCCTTTTTTCCTCCTACTACTTTCCTATAACCGAGTTCCAGATCAAGGTTGGTGACAAAGAGATTAATTCTTCCATAATCGGATCGGATCCCATGGGAAGAGTTGTCAAACGTAACCACCAATAGTATCAAATATGTAAATATTACTGCATATATATGTAAATACTGACGTATTATCTGGTTTAATGTATTTTAAGTTATGAAAAAATACTACAGTGTGAACAATTAAATACTTTATTAAAATATTTCAAAAATATCAAGTAAAATTATGTAATTAAATTTAAAAAAAAAAAAAAAAAAAAAAAAAAACATTAAATCACATTAATTTTATTTTGCCAGTGTGGCGTAGTAAAGAAAATCCGCAGCATTGCGTAAACAAAGCAGGTACATGAAGAAAGACTCTGAAATCCTTTTTATCATCATGTGTGGCTTGAAAAAATAAAAACAAAACAAAGAGATTAATTCAAAATATTATATTTAAGACTCTTATAAATTATTAGAATTAAAGGATAGACAAAGTTTATTTTATTTTATTTTTTTGAAATTTTAACTTGTACAACTTCAAACTTTCCTCCCTATATTTTCTAATTTATCTCTGGTTCATTTTAAATGTCAAATCTAGGACAAAAATAAAACGAACTCTTTTTTTTCTAGAAAAATATTCAATTTATAAACGAAACTTTTTAAAAGTATCAAAAAGTTTCGTATTTATTCCCAGAGTGACATATATTAAATGCCAAAAGAAATTTGTAACGAATGAATTCTGTTTAAATTTTAAGCATTCGGATTACAAAAAGTAAATTTTAAATCAAATTTCAATTCTAAATGTATCCCTCATATATATATTTTATGATGATGATTAAAAATTAAAAAATTTCCCCAGTTCCCAGATATTAAATTAAAAAAATATATATATATACGAAAAAAAAAACAAGAATTCATAATGTATATAAAACATTAATGAATTCAGAAATACATTGAACGCAAAAAAAAGAGCCTATCTCTTACCGTTTGGCGATGAAAAAAAGTTTGGCGATAAAAAGTTTACAAAAATTCGATTTTAAATTTAGCAGGAGCTCTAAAAAAATACGACCTAGTAGGTCAGAGATTTTGTTGGAATGAATAAACGTCAGATAATTCTCTTCCTTATATAGACCACAGGCCTCTTTAGACGTCGGTGATTGGTTACTATATGTCACGTGATAAATCCCTATGTTTAGATTGGTTGATGCTCTATTATGTTACAAATACTGGCAACACACACTATGTCACGATTACGTCGCATTTGTTGGTTGCCGAAAATTTTGGCGAGGAAACGGTCGCCAAGAGGGGCGATATATGGGGAAAACCCATTAAAAATACGCCAAATTAAGTTCAGGTCACAGGAATACTGTAAAATAAGCATTTTTTGTAGGAAATGCTATTTATATATATTCAATTGCATAAAATTTAAATAAATAAAATATTTTTGTTCCATTTTCCACTCAAATTCATTAAAAATTTCACAATTTTTAATCCATATATAATGTTGATTTAAAAATACTGCTATACACAAATAAAACGTCTAACTTTCGCCAAAAGTATAAAATTTCTACATAATTATACAAATAGATGTAGATTTAAACAAATAACTTATTCGCTATTGCTTCAAAGTTCATTTTTAAATGAGTCATGCCTACGCAATTTGAGTACGTTGATAACGTTTTCTAGTAATTTGTATCGGGCACAAAATGTATTAATTTAAACCATTGAAGCATGTAATATGTCAAAATAATTCAACGCTATTGCCATATAAACCAGTATTTCACCATAAACAGGTGAACATTAGGAAAAATAAGAATCTATTTTGGTTATTTATGTAACGGACATTTTCCTCACATTGTGAATACTCATGTATGAATTTTTTGCTTTTTACCTTTAAAATACTGAGTAACTTCAAGATAATTTGTACTGCAAAGGGTTAACTTTTGCAATTTCCACCTTTAAAGCACTATTTAAACTTTAAAAAATAATTAATTACTTAAAACGTATTCATAACTAATTTTTCGGGTAACTGTTAGGCCTAACTTACCGTTGCAAAGCATACATGTAAATTTCTAATTTAAAATGCTTTAAAGTCCCAAAATATTGATAAATTACTGCTTAAAATGTAAAAATTCATGGTATGTATCTGTTTTCATAATGTATCATACAGTAGATATTTGTAAACAAACAGTTAAACATTTCCAGGTTCAAAATCATTTTAATCAATTTTCCTTAAAATGCGAAATCCAAAAATAATTTAATCATTTTTTACGCGATATTTTTTAATAGTTTTAACTAAATTTGCATAAAAGATAATGGCAATCAATAAATAATAACATTAAAGTATTTCCATGATGGTTTTCTAGTGAAATTTGCATATATTTGAATTTATCTCTTAGACTTGCTTATTAAACCAATTTCGTGATGGATTTCTATTTAAAAAAATACAAAAAATTGATATTCTGACAGCTGAAAAAAGGTTTGAGCAACGGAAAATCAGAACCTGATTTGTAAAAGCCAGTTAAATGAATTGATTAACACTTTTCAATAAAAAGTTGTATAGCCTATGCTATATGTTATAAGTAACATCATGATGTGCCATTGGTGAAACTATATCAGCTAGTTCAACAGCTAGCATGGAAGATTTTCAATTTCAGCATCTCGAATTCATTTGATATTTTCCAATATCAAATATTTCCTATAGCCTAGTATGGTTATATTAATTAGCATATTTCCATCATCGAATTTTGGATGTTAACGATAATGTAATCGGTTGTTTTTGATAGTATGACTCAAATATTTTCTTGATGAAAGTCACTACCATAATTCCTAACTTAATTGATGCCCGGAAACCTTATTTCTCCAGTTTCCTATATTTTTTATAGTCGCTGTCATATTGAAGAACTTCGGCAAATTGCATATGTCACCATTTATGACAGTTGTCATCGCGGTAAGTTGTTACTGTTAAGAAGAAAATCTCTTTGGTGAAAATCAGTTAGGTAGTTCATAATGCATTATGAAAAAAGACTAAATTTTGGTGTTAGTTTAACATGTTTTTGATAAAAGTCAAGGTGGTACTTCTTTTATAAAAATCAAAATATCCAAAGCTACATTGGTGGTGTTTAGACAAATCAACGCTATCTCTTTGGGGAAAATGTATTTTAATTAGTTCAAAGCCCAGTGTGGAAGATATCAATAGATCCTACCATGTCACCATCTGAGATTTTCTGTATATAGTCTATATAATATTCAAATGACATATGAAATATGCGAGAATTTTTGTATTTATCATTAAGATCTGAAAATGTCACCGATAGTTGTGAATGAAACATATGTAATCTACATTAAAAAACAGGTATTTTAAATATTCTGTGTTATTTTTATCACTTTAAGCATTATGGGACTTTAATTTAAAGTTAACAAGTGATTATATTATATTATTTATCAAATGACATCATTAATTTACAGATGTTAACGGTAATGACACTTGTTATTACTCTTAGAAAAACTCAAATGATAGTTCATGATCTATTGTGGAACAATTTGGATTTGATTGTCCCAAATAGCCAATTTAAGATTTTTCCAATATTTATAATGGTTTATGCGTTATTAACTTAACATCACCCAATTACAGATACGAATGGTAATGACTTCTGTTATTATCGTTATAGTTAAAATCAAATGATGCTCTTTTGGTAAAAGATGTATCGATAGTTGTAACCCAATTGTGCAGCAAATTTAATTTAAGTACTCCGAATCTTTCATTTTGGATTTTCTGATCCTTTCTAGGTCTAATGTTACAATTACATAACACCATTAACCCTTTAATGCTCCCATTAGTTTAATTAACTGAACATACATAGCTTATTTTTGATGTAATTACTCCAAAAGTCGATCCCATTAGTCTTGTGCTGCAATCTATGACCACTATCTAGAACTAGATGGTGAAATATGATAGATACGAATAGATGCAAAATTTTTGAAAAAATAAGAACAAAAAAATCATGCATGAAACATAGATTATTAAATAATTTCCAACACTTGTTAATATTATGAAATAATTTCATTTTTTTCGTAAAATAAAATGAGATATCCTAATAAGCAGCTTAAAAAACCCACAACTGAGTAAAAACCCATTTTCAGCAATTATTGCCCACATCTGGTACTATGTGCAAATTCTTTTGTGCAGAACTGCATATGACCTATAGAATTTATACACGCCACTTAATACACTAAAAATTCGATAAGTTTAAAAAGTACACTACAGTGGTAAACGCACTTCCAGCAATTATCGATTTTATAGTCAGTCCTGCAATCGAATTCTTTTGTGTGGCCCTGTAAATAAACGATAAATGCTATGCACTCCATAATCTATGAAAAACATGTTGTAGTGAACTTCACTGATTTCAATATGTTTGAAGTATCATAACCTCATTAAAATGCACCGCAAGCTTTCCCCCCCATAGGTCATAATGGAATATAATTATTTTGTGTGTTCCTGTAAACTAACTATAAAGCATGCTTATTCTATACTCCTGATAAATCATGTTGTAGTCCATCTGAGTGATGCATACCAATCTCATTACGTTTGAAATACCTTAACATCAATAAAATGCATCGCAAACGGCTTCTTGCCTTAGACGATAGTGTAACGGAATTCTTTCGTGTAATCCTGTAAACGAACTATAAATGCTGCATACTTCATTTTCAATACCGAATATTCTATACTAAGCCTTGATAACATATAAAAATTATATGACAGTCCGAGTATATTTACAAGAGTTAGTGTAGGGACAGACAGACAGACAAACCAAATTCATAACTTTTCATTTATGTTGGAAAATGTTAAAAATAAGCCTCATTTGATACATGTAGCAGCTGACAGAAACGTGTAGCTAGCTGATCAACTACAATTTGCATTGAAAGGTTAACACTTTCCGGCACAGACAAAGTCTGTTTGTAAAATGGGAAATTACTGACTGACACCGGAATTTACAAACGACTTTTTTAGAAAATAAGAACTCCTTATTTTAAGCTTTCACTGTAGAAACAAAATTTTATTAAATATTCTTGGTGTTAAATGCAAGTTTGGAATTAAAATTAGGTGTGCTTGGAGTGGGACCACTGTGCCGGAAAGGGTTAAATTGTGTCTTTTAACAGTAACGGCATCTGCTATACTGTTGTGAAAAAACAGAAGTAGCTACCGTGATGCCTTTAATGTTTATAGAGTTATGAAAAACAAATGGTGAAACTCTTATTTTTTATCATTTAAAGTGAAAACCTTTATATCATTTTGTCACCTTCTATTGCGGAACTTGGATATCCCGAAGCCTCAATCATATATTTTCTGAAACTTTTTTTTACAGCCACATATCATCCTTGTTGATAAAAATTAGGGTACTTATACACTATCCGGTCCAGGTACGCCAACGAAGACACTTAAAAAACTGTAATTTAGTTAATGCAGAACCATCATACTTTATATACATTCCTACTAATAAAATAAAGTTGTTTGTCTGTGTGTGTGTCTGCGTGTGATGGCTAGCGAAATCTACCGCACGTAGAAGTCTGAAAATTTGGATGCGGATAGTCCAAGGCAGGTCTTGATGCATCTGAGGCTCGGATTTTTCATTTCTTGAGACCCGGATCCTCCTAAATTGTTAATAACTTTCCCCATTTTTATCCAATCCTCTTCGTTTTTGGGGCCCTTTCTCCATTTAACTTTTCCCCCATTTCTACGTTCCAATTAAGACCCTGGCCTCCTATGGCCAGATACGGAGCCCGTTGAAGTTTTTGTTTCCTAAACGGTTAATAACTTGCCCGTTTTAATCCGATTTTCTTTGTTTTGGGGACCTTTTCTCCATTTAGTTATTCCCCCATTTTTACTTTCCAATTAGTACACTTCATCTTATGGCCCTGCTCAAAACTATTAGCTGGCCTCTTTTGGAGCCCCTACTGTAGTTCCCTTAAAAATCGTCCGATTCCCTAACTTTTTCTTCTAAAAATTAACAGTACTTCGAGCTACTACATGAACGACAAAAAAAAATTTCGGAGTAGATCTGGGCCTAATTGTGTCATCATTTCAATGCATAACTTTAAAGTTGAGTCTTAGACTTCTCTCCTCGGGCCACCACCCTCATATTTTTATTGGGTCCATAGGGCCTTTTTTAATGCATTTCTTTAAAATTTTATTCTAATGATTAATTTACACCCTATGCTTAATTTCGACTAATTAAAGATCTAAAACGCTAAGTACTAGGACCTTTTAAGATGTTTTCCTCTTAGGGTTCTGCTCAAAACTATGAGTTGGCCCCTTTTGGGCCACCTATTATAGCTCCCTTAAAAAATTGTCCGATTCACTAGCTTTTCTTTTTTAACAACTTCTTGGGATTTCCAGCTTACTAACTGCACGACAAAAAAATTTCTCAGACTTTACCTGCCACCAATTTTGAATATTAATCTCCTTCTTGGGGCGCCTTGGTGCAGCTTCTTTAAAAATGATCCGATTCTACCATCCGATTCTATTATGAACCACCACCTTTTTTTAATTTTTTTTTCTCTCCTCGGGCCACCACCCTCATATTTTTATTTATATCATAGCCTTTTTCGGCGTCAACTTACGTTTACTCACTAAAGCCGTAAATTAAAAATCACGTTACTATTAAAGATAAGTGGCTAAGTTTAGAAAAAGGAGGAGGAAATGTCATCCGTAAATTAAATATCGCGTTAATGTTAAAGGAAATTTGTTAAATTTACAGGGGACACATTCCACCGCCTGGGGGCTCATTCTTTTCTTGGGTTCTATAGGCTCGATTTCAACAGGGTTTAGGTCATTCGACTGGATATCGGAAACTTTTTTTTTTAATTTTATTATCACGGGCATGGGCAATGACAGGCGGGTCATCTAGTATGATAATATAAGATAACCACGAAAGAAAATATACAATAACTTCTGTCGCGTTAAAACGCTTGTGAAAACCGTTCTTTATCTTTAAAATCCTCAGAAACTGATATATTTTCGAGATTTAAGGAAAAATTTATTAAAAAAAAGTTTCTTTTGCTGTTCTTGACTTTCGGAAACGTTCCGAGTCGTTTTTATAATCGATTTTCTTAACCCGGCTAATGTAGGTTTTTCGGATGCTATCCATTCTCAAGTAAACGTTTTTCTTTTCAGCAAACATGCTTTATAGACAAAAGATGATAAATTAACAGCATTCACATTTCTTTGGTTACTTTTGCACGTATAAATTAAGTTGCGCAGCTGGAAATGTTTAATTGAGAATTAGGATTTAATTAGGGTTTTCCGTATCTCAAAAGCAAAAAACGGAACCCTTTTAATTTCGCTTTGGAAATCCCGATTATGGAAAATCACGTAATCCATCGACATGGAAATGAACCGGTCATTTCAAAAACCACATACGTCAAGTTTTTTCCAAATATACTTTTTTTTTTAATCGCAAATGCTTCCTTAAAAGTAGACCCATGATCTGGGTGATAACCACATAAGTCAGTGTATTCCCTCCTCTTCAAATAATATCTTCTAATTTTCGTTCATTACTTAAACGATATAAAGTCAGCGACTTAAGTGGTTTTTGCATGCAATACCATATTACATGGGGATACCATATTACCATTTGCACCATTTGCATGCAATACCATATTAAAACATAAAAATGTTCCTATATAAGTGCTATCTTTATCAATTTTGATTACAAACATGTTTAATAGGACTGTTTTGTTTAAATAAAATACCACCTAACCTTGTTTCTTGCTAAAACAACATAAGTCAGGAACAGTTTTTCTGTTATTCTTCATTTATTATTCATAAATTATAAAAATTATTCAATATTTACAAACTCTGAAGTCCAAAATCTATAATCAGCCCAAAAAACACTATAAAAATTCGTTTACTTGTGAATAATACAGTTTTTCTTAAATTTCTGAAAAGTTCTGATTCTGTGACTTATGTAGATTTTGAAATGACCGATTCAGTTATAAATTAATGATTTTCGGATTTTTCCTTTACATGTGAAATAACACCTTCATTTGTTCCAAATTTCAAGGTTCTAGGTCAATTGGAAATACCCTATAGGTTAAGTAAGTTCCTTATTCGATGAGTCTAAGCATTAGAAAGAAAAAAATTATCGATTAATTTTTGCCTTCAATTCAAATTTTGGTTACTTTACCTGTAAAACTAGTTTTGGTGCATGGGTAGTGCAGAAGTGGGAAAACTACTGTATTGGTTAATGAAACAAGCATATAACTGGGATTTCAATATTTTGTCAGGCCTGTCAAACTGGTTTTGCTGTATGTGTAATATGAAAGTAAGAAAACTGAATAGTTACTTTTGCATACTATGCGCAAACTTAGAAATAAAATTTTAATTAGTAGATAAACTAGTTTTTAGAGTTTTGTGAACAACAATAAAATAAAAATTTCCTTAACTTTTAACAACTTTTGTTTAATTATTTTTTGCAGTTTATTTCATCTTTCATGTAATTTACATACTTAAGGGGGTTCTCAAATTCCATGCTCAACAACACGAAACTTTCTGACACATGTTTTGTCCCATTTTAAACGTAAAGACCTGAATATTGAAGCGATTTAGAATCGAATAGCGTTTTCCATTCTTTTATAAATAAACTAGCAAGCTACGCCCGCTACGCTGGTCAATTTCTCTTAACGAACCTTTAATCAAACAAAATATTGACATTTTATAATTCACTTTTATATTTTAACAGAATAATAAGGATACTATAATTTGTGACTCGTGCTATAGTCAATATACACGTCAGGACACGTCGCCCTTATCATTATCTTTTTACGCGTGAAGGTTTCGCTATGGTACTCTATTGTGAAATTTGGTAATTTTAGAAATTCAATAGTTGAAAAATCGCAGAATCATTAGATCATTTTTCTTTAGAAATTGTTGTTAGAGCGAATTTAGATCTTATAAATAACAATCATGCCGAACTTGAAGTTTCTAGCTCCTTCAGCATCGCAAAAATCGCAATTTTAGAACGTTTTTCGCTTCTGCACCCCCCTCGGGGTAGTGGCACCGACATAAAATATAGCCTATGTTGGAGCAGGGATTGTCACCATCCATTTGTCACCATCACTTTTGAAATCGCTTTAGTAGTTCCAGACATTCCATACAAATTGTAATTTAGAATGTTTTTAGAAAATTTTTTGCTTATTTCAGCCTTTTAAATTTCGAATTTTTTTAGATTTTGTTCTTATAGAGCATTTAAATCTTGTAAGTAACGACCATACAAAATGTCAAGTTCCTAACTCCTTCATTATTGAAAATATCATAATTTTGGAACGTTTTTCGCTCCTGCACCCTCTGCGGGCAGCGGCACCGACAAAAAATTTAGCATATGTTGGAGCAGGGACTGTCACTATCCATTTGCCACCATCACTTTTGAAATCGGTTCTGTAGTTTCAGAGATTCCAAGAAATTGTAATTTAGAATGTTTTTAGAACGCTTCTTCCTCATCTCACCCTTTTAAATTGCGAATGTTTTTATAATTTGTTCTTAGAGAGCATTTACATCTTATAAGTAACTACCATACCAAATTTGATACTTCTATCTCCTTCAGTACACAAAAAATCGAAATTTTAGAACGTTTTTCGCTCCTGCACCCCCCTGGGGGTGGTGGCACCGACATAAAATATAGCCTATGTTGGAGCAGGGATTGTCACCATTAATTTGCCACCATCACTTTTAAAATCGCTTCAGTGGTTCCAGAGATTACCCCCTACAAACAAACAAACAAAAAAACAAACAATCTTTACTACTTTATATATTAGTATAGATAAGGGGGAATTAGCCCCTTGTTCCCCCCCTTTATACTTAACCAATCAATCCCGAAAACTAATCAGAGATGCGCCTTAACACAGTGAACCTATAAATAAAATTTGAAGGAAATGAGATAATTCTGCATGAAAAACCCATTTACATAAATTAAGGGGGTATTAGCCCCCCGTTACCCCCCTTTATACTTAATCAATCAATCCCGAAAACTAATCAGGGAAGCGTCTTAACCCAATGAATCTATAAACAAATTTTGAAGCAAATAGAATAATTCTGCATGAAAAACCCATTTATATAAATTAAGGGGGGGATTATCCCCCCGTTCCCCCCCTTTATACTTAACCAATCAATCCCGAAAACTAATCAGGGAAGCGCCTTAACACAGTGAACTTATAAACAAAATTTGAAGGAAAACGGAATAATTCTGCATGAAAAACCCATTTATATAAATTAAGGGGGGATTAGCCCCCCGATCCCCCCCTTTATACTTAACTAATCAATCCTGAAAACTAATCAGGGAAGCGCCTTAACTCAGTGAACCTATAAACAAAATTTGAAGGAAAACGGAATAATTCTGCATGAAAAACCCAATTATATAAATTAAGGGGGGGATTAGCCCCCCCCCCCCCTTCCCCCCTTTATACTCAGCCAATCAATCCCGAAAATTATCATGTAAGCGCCTTAACACAGTGAACCTATAAACAAAATTTGAAGGAAAACGGAATAATTCTGCATGAAAAACCCATTTATATAAATTAAGGGGGGGGGATTAGCCCCCCGTTCCCCCCTTTATACTTAACCAATCAATCCCGAAAAGTAATCAGGGAAGCGTCTTAACCCAATGAACCTATAAACAAAATTTGAAGGAAAACGGAATAATTCTGCATGAAAAACCCATTTATATAAATTATGGGGGGGAATTAGTCCCCCGATCCCCCCCCCTTTATATTAACTAATCAATCCCGAAAACTAATCAGGGAAGCGCCTTAACACAGTGAACCTATAAACAAAATTTGAAGGAAAACGGAATAATTCTGCATGAAAAACCCATTTATATAAATTAAGGGGGGGGGGGGGAATTAGCCCCTTGTTCCCCCCTTTATACTTAACCAATCAATCCCGAAAAGTAATCAGGGAAGCGTCTTAACCCAATGAACCTATAAACAAAATTTGAAGGAAAACGGAATAATTCTGCATGAAAAACCCATTTATATAAATTATGGGGGGGAATTAGTCCCCCGATCCCCCCCCCCTTTATATTAACTAATCAATCCCGAAAACTAATCAGGGAAGCGCCTTAACACAGTGAACCTATAAACAAAATTTGAAGGAAAACGGATATTTCTATGAAGAGTTATCGCATTACGTACGTACATACATACATACAGAACCGGCTGCCAAGCTCTCAGGGCTTGACAGCCAGTGTGATAACTGAAAAATCGCAATTTTAGAAAGTTTTTTGCTCCTGCACCCCCTGGGGTTAGTGGCACCGACATAAAATATAGCCTATGTTGGAGCAGGGGTTGTCACCATCAATTTGCCACCATCACTTTTGAAATCGGTTCGGTAGTTCCAGAGATTACCCCTTACAAACAAACAAACAAGATTTTTATCGAGTTATAGGCGATTCATGTCACGTGAGACGTTTTTCTCTTTTCTTGTGCTGGCGCCTCGGGAAATTGGTTCAAAACGCCGACTTTGATAGTATTTTCTGAAAGATCTTCTACATTTATCGAAAAATCGAAAACATCTTTCTATTACATAGTTTTTGAATAAGAAAACCAGCGAATTTCAGGCGTTTCCGAACAAAAATGAATTCAGAAATATGTCAGAAAGTAGCTCTTATGGATTTGAGAACAGTTTTAAAATACTTTCGCCACTGTACCAATAATTTATAAGGAACAAATTTTAATGTTTTCTGTTAAATAACAACACAAAAACTAAATCTTTTTTTTTTATCACTAGCTCCGAAAGGCAGAGTCACATGCTTGAAATAATGTATGATAGCATATATAGGATGATGTACAGATACAGATACCAAAACTGCCAGTCAGCTGGCTCATCAGTGAAGGGGGTGGGGTGTTCGATAGCAACAACACATAGTCCATTGAAAATTGAAATGAATGGTACACCAATTACGATTACGGATGTTATCACGACTACAGAGACATCATCCTTAATCGGGATTCCATTTATTTCACTTTGAAGCGGGCTGTTTCATGTTGCTATGACAACAACACATGGTGCGCCAATTTCGTTATCCGTACCACATTATCTATCATATATATACACAAACCATCGACGCTAAAGTTAGATGCAAAAATGTGACGCTGAATCCAAGACCACTGGCTTTTTAAAATTTATTATTATTACTATTATTTAAATTTAACAAAATTTCTGTAATAAAATCGAACTATTGTCGCTATTCTTGAAAAGTAGCAATTTATTTAAAAAAAAATCCTCGTGAGCAATTAGAGTACATTTATAATGTTTTATTAACGAAAAAGTATATTTTCAGGAAAATACCAAATTTTTAATTTATAGTGTTGCATTATTCCCTTGACATACATAAAATATCTTGCATTGACATCCATATAAATGAGCTTATCCAAAAAAAATATACAAGACTATAATGTGCAACCAGCATGTTTTAAATCTCTAAATTGCATAAACGTTTTCTGTTACAGAAGAAACGCTTAAAAAATTTCAATTTAACCATGTAGTTATCCATGTTTCTTGAAATATTTCCATCATCTTCAGAAATCTTTAGGGCGTGAACCTCAGAAATTAAAAAAGTTTCCGAAAATAACAGAAATTTCCCAAATTTAAGACCAGAAGAAAGGTATTTTTATTTCATCAACATTGAAATCACATAAGGCTAGAATTCGTAGGAGAAATTTTTAAAATATGTCTACCATCTACCCCAAAATTAAGTCGTCTGGGAAAAAAGTATTCTGAAAAAAAAAATTACGAACCTTAATAAATTTATTCGATGGTAAAATATAATAAACAAAAGAAGAAATTCATCTATATAAAGAAATTTTTAAAGAAAGTTTCATATCTTATTCAAAATTATGAAAAATTGTTTGTTTTAATATTGGATTGCTAATAAACGTTTTGTTTCTATTATTATCTATATATTTAAAACGCTAAGCAATTTCTTTCGACAATCCGTGAGAACAAACTACTGCATCAAATTACACCATTCTTTTTTTAAATGAAAGATATTTGGACACAGATTTGTTATCGTGCATTCGTTTGTTCGAAAATTTAAATAATTAACCGTAATTTTCAATTAAACTTTTACTTCTGCTAATGACGTCATAATCGGATAACGCATACTGTTCCGAAGCACAGAGTTTATTTTCTAAACTCTGTGGTTGAATAAAAGAGAAATAATAAATATTAAAAGCACGCGGTTTTAAGGCCGAATTTGTTAATTTGCAAGTTAAATTTCGGTAAAAATACTTATCCGCGTGTTTTATAAGCGAATAAAAATTCATATTTATTGTGACGTCACGGGAATATTGTCCATTGGGTTTAATTTATCAGTATGCATTTTGTTGATTCCATTTTTTCATTACAATTAAATACAAAATATATTTATATTTGTGTGCATGGTGTTTAAGCATTAATGTAAGGTATATGAAGGACGTGTGAAAAGTTTGCGCCGGTGAAAATGACGTTATGCTTAGCTTGAAGTGCATTTTAACATTGATAAAACTAAAGAGAAAAATGTATATGATTGTGTTAACATGACATAATTTTACTGATTTTTTCCATTTTTAATTATAAAGATTAGAATTGGAGCCGTCATTGATTTCTTAATCTTGATTGCATACCTTGATTACATGTTACCAATTGCTTTTTTATTTTAAATTATAGGATAGAAGATTTCCTTTTTTAATTAAAAAAAAAATCACAAAAGTAAAGGATTTCAGGAAATTTAAAGTTATTAAAAATAGTGTTATGGTAGAAAAAAATCTTGAAATAATGATTGTATTTTTAGATAGAATAAACAATGTAAGACTAATATTTCATAGGAATTATTTTGGTAATTTTATTATAAGTTCATTTAACAGTTCCTTATTAGCGCATATTTCTTTCCCTGTGAATTTCTCTTTCGATGTCAAAAAAACGGTTTTCAACTTTTGGACGCCAGCCAAAATACAGTGGCAATTTTTAGAAATGTACAACGGTTGTGACAACAAACGGCGTTATCGCTTTAGCTTTTATCGCGGTTACATCACTTCTAAATACTACAAATTTCTATTTTTTACTAAATTTTACAATTTCAATTCTTACATCATCAATTAGAAAAAAAAATTAACTTTCGATTGAAATTTATTTGAAAACTGCCGATTAATTTAACGACTTTTTAAATAATTTTCAAGCATGAAAAGTTTTTCAATTCTATCTTATCAATGACTATCAGTTTACTTCAATAATGTACAATACCCCTGTGAAAGTTTCCACAATTGAAAATAGATTTTCCTAACCATCATAAAAAGTGAATAATAATTAAAAAAAAGTGATAAATCATAAGATCAGATTATCCATAAGATAGAACATTTTGGCGCTAAACAAAAATCTGTCAGGGAAAAAAAAAATATTTTTAGTTTATGTTGAACATAAAATTGATATGTTGAATTTGTTGATGAATACGTTCCATCAGATATCAGGATATGCTAGGAATTGCTTTTTTTAATTTTTTTACATTTGCCAACTGTATAAGAGGAAAAATAATACCCCCGACTGTGATGGAAAAGGGATAATCATCCTAATTATGTCAAGGAACCGAAGAAATCATACAAATAAATTACACTTGAAAACATTAAAAATCTCCCTCATCTGCAGATAGATTTATTACTGTAAAAAACTTCTTAATCTTTGCATAAAAATTGATTAGCTTAAAACAATGGATGCATTTTAGAAGATATGGAAAGAAGACATTTTAAAACTTTTAATTTAATCATTTTAAAACTTTTTTAACGTCTAATTTCGACGGTGCTTTTGGGCAGATGCAATGCACATGCGCATAGGAGCTTATTCGGTTGCATTATCACAGGGGGGGGGGGAGATGTGTGCTTTATTTACTATGTTCTGTTATTGACTGAATATGATATGAACGTAGGAATATACTATTTGCATATACTTCATAGGTCCATGAATTTTTTTTCTTGCCGTGGAGAATATGGTGGTAATGTCAAACTGATTTGCATTACACAGTTATTTACGGATTGTTTGTTTGGAGTTTGCATCGGAAATAGTACTGTATTTGACTGGGGGAAAAAATTTAAATAAAATATTTGAAAGACTGTTTTATACGCACCCCTTCATAAATAATAAAGAAGCTTATTTTACTGATATTGTAATAGTATTTTTTTTTCCTTCAAGTTTTGACGGGCTCCATCTAGTTAGTATATAATTTCTTATTTACAGGTTAAATTAAAAATTAACTATATATATTTTTTTATTATTAATTTAAAAATAATAATAATTCAAGTGTGCCCCCCATAAGTTTAAATACCGGTTCGAGGATGCCGTGAAATAAAACTAGTCGCATGTGCCATTCCCAAAACTTTTTTCTCTTACGTGTTAGTTATTCAAGAAGCGTATTTTTTTTTTATTATGCATTTTAGAACTCAAAACTGCAGCATAGCAGCGCCACCTGTTATATGATTTACACGAAAACCTAATCAGCAACAACTTATGTCACAAGGTCGAACAGAATATGGAGTTTGATGAAATTCTGTGCATTCATTCTTAAGATCGCTAAAATCGTGTAAATCCTGAAAAATTCCGCATAACAGCGCCACCTGTTGGGCTATTTACACTAAAACCTAATCAGCTACAACTTATGTTAATGTTTAACTGAATTTGAATTTTGATGAAAATCCATGCATTAGTTCTTGATATTGCAGAAATCGGGGAAAATGTAGCATAGCAGCACCACCTGTTGGGCGATTTACACCAAAAACATAAATTTATACTAAGGTCTAACTGAATTTAAAGTTTCATTAAATTATGTGCATTAGTTCTTGAGATTGAGCACCTACAAAATTTTTATCGCCTACAGACAGACTAACAAACAGACATTTTCTAAAACCAGTCAAGTCGTGTTCAGAACCTTCTAAAACGTATAAATCCGTCGAAAATCGGAAGTCTAAAATTTTCATGAATCCAATACTTTCTTCTTGTAAAGATAGAAAAAGTAAAAAGTTTAAAAACTATTGCCCTAAAGGTTGCCTGTAAAACAACTTTTTCTGGAACAAGTGGAACAGCTCGGAGAAACATGTGAGTGGCAAACGATTTCGAAAATGATATCGTTTTGCAAACAGATGAATAGATCAAGCCAGGTATTGGAAAACTGCAGGCGTAACAGGACAACTTCCACAGTCTCCCACTTTTAAGGTCGGGGAGGACACAGACCCAAATTCCATGTTTATTGTGCAACGAATTGAATCTATATTCAATTAGATTCATAGATGTTAATTCATAGATGTTCAGATGTTTTTGGATTTTCTTATAATTTTATCGCTAATGTTACAGTGACATAACATCAGCAAATTACATATAACAATATTGATAACAATTGTCGATGCATTAAATTATTATTGCTGTGGAAATATATCTTTGTAGGAATTAATTTTTTGTAGTTCATAATGGAAAATATTCAATTTGAGTGTTGGTTTGGATTAGTTATATTTAGATTTTTAAGAAAAGTGAAACCTTTGGTAAAACACGAAAAGGTACAAACAACATTATCCGTGTTGTTTAGATAAATCAAACTCTATAACATTGCCAGGGCAACCAAACGGTCCGTCAACTCAGTTCAAAAACTAGCAGTGTGAAATAAATTCAATTTGACGACTGACGATCTGGCATTTTAGGAGTTTTTGTAAGAAATAAACGATTGTATTAACCCTACTCTGCTGTGACAAAAATTGTCGCTATGAATCGCTTGATCGAAAGATAAACAAAAGGTTCGATTAACTAATAGGATACTTTTTCTATACTAAACTTTATCTACAGGACTATTATAACTAAAATTCACCTATTGAAAAGTTTTCAGCTATAGTACGTAGTGTGTTCTAAACGAAACAAAATTTCGCAGTACCTATAGTTAAACTGAAATTTACAATTTAAATTGTGAAAAATGAAAAAAAGCAGCAGTCTGTGACACCGCTAACAGCAGTTAAGGGTTAACTTAAAATCGTCCAATTACATATGTTAATGGTAATGGCATCTATCACTATTAGGATATCTCAAGTATTTCTTTGGTCAAAATTATTTTGATAATTTGTTTTGGGCCAAATTGTATTTGGGATTTTCCGATAGTTTAATGGTGTATGAATACGCACATTATGTAATGGAATCGTAAGTCTTAACAGCATCAACATATGTTGCTTCTGTTATGAACAATATCTTTAGGGAAAATAAGTTAAACATCTGAAAAAACACTCATAAAGTAAAAATTAAATTTGGGAGTTAGTTCAGGAATAATACGGTTCTCAAAAAACTATTTCCCCCCCACTCAACATAGCTAAAATATCTGACATATTCTCGGACTCGTTTTTAGTCGTATAAGTATGATTGGCAGGTATGACTACTAAAGTGATTTGAAATCGAATAACGTTTTTAATTTTTCGATAAATGCATTACGTTTTTAATTATAAGCTACTGCTGTTGCATGACGATCTTTTTTTGAGTTTTTGCGTCAAAACACCAAATTTGACTGATTTTTCTTCTTTTTTTTAAAGATCTTTTGATTTTGTCTAAAAATGGAAAACGCTATTCGTTTTTCTAGGTTCTGAAAAAGTACACCTGTGTGTTTTAAAAGTTTGCGAATAAAAATGATTTCAGAAATGTGTCGGAAAGTTGTCAATTTTAAAATAGACTTAAAAGAAAAGGGAAATGATACTACTTTGGAGAAAAAAATAATTTGGCAGTTCAAAATTTATTGTAGAATAAACCGAACTTCTGTAATTCGAACTCTTTGTACTAATTTTTCAATTTTTTTTTTCAGATTATGTTAATCATCTTGTTAAATGAAATTAAAAGATATTCTGCTTTTAAATTTTATTTTAACTATTGTCTGTGATTGTTTAAGAGCTGTGGTTAAATAAGCTGAATTTATGTGACTAAAGTATTAGATTTTGTGAGTCATTTTTGTTGTTTAGGTAAATTGACTGCTTACTTAGTTTGTGAAACATAATGATTAAAGAACAGAACTATAGTTTCGAGAGCAATTAATAATCGGATCTCATCTTCAGGTGATTGTAGCAGAGTGTAGTTTATTCAATCAAGGATAAAAAACATGTTCAGGCATCAGAAAAAGTTTTTATCTTACATCGGATTACTTACGCATATTTTCCATCTAATCTGAATATATTATCGCTTAATATACTCTCTATTTTAAGAGTTATGGGAAAATTTACCAAACTTATCTACCTATATACGTACACAGAACAAAATTTAATTTTTATCCTTACAGCGAATAAAAGATCTTCGTCTCTCTCATAAATGGGCTCTATCATACACTGTAAAAAAAAAGGACACATTTTTCTTAACCTACGAAAATATATTGTAACATTGAACGAAAATATACAATAAACTCGTCCAAGCTACCCACAATTCCTAAAAGTGCTCTGTATCATTAGAAACCTCAATATTTTTTGCGATTTGAAGAAGATTTATAAAAACAAAGTTTATTTTGCTGCCACTGATTTTCGTAAACGTTTCCGAGTAGGTTTTAGAGTATGTATTAATCAGTTTTCTCACAAACCGGTGTATCGGTTTTTGGATACTGTTAATTCTCAATTAAACATTTTCAGCTGCACAATTGGATTTATACGTCAAGGGAAATTAAACAAAATAACACAAACAACATTAACAAAATAACATTATTTTTAATGTAATTTTATTGCTGTTAATTTATCCTGTTTGTCGCTAGAACATGTTTGTTGAGCATGAGAATAGTTACTTGAGAATTGTTAGCATAAAAAAAAAATCTATATTTTGGATTAGGAAACCGATTAATATACTATAAAAACTATTCGGAACCGTTTCTGAAAAATCCTTCGAAGCCAAAGAAATGCTTCTTTCATAAATGATTCTTCAAATCTCGAAAATATATCAGTTTCTGGAGTTTCTAAAGATACCCACGATTCTAGATAGCGTTAATGGAATAGGTTATTGTATATTTTCATTTGTGGTTATATTATATTTTCCCAGATTAAGAAACATGTTTTTCTACAGTAATCAGAACTAATTAAATATACGAGACAAAATCGTACAATCAGCATGATTTAAATCTAACTGCATGAACGTTTTCTCATATGAAATAAACGTTTACAAAAATTCAATATATAATCAATTAGGTACCCACAATTCTGGGAAAAGACCTCTCCTTTACCCTGAGAAACGTTTGGGAGAAGAACAGTCGGAAACCTCAGAAAGAAAAAAGGTTTCCGAAATTAATAAAAACGGCTTTTTTTTTTTTTCAAAATTTACAAGCAAGAAACGGGTTCTTATTTCAGAAACATTTATGTAAGCCAGAATCATACAGTTTAGTCTGTTCTTCTCTTTTTTCCAAATGGCTTCTTAACCCTTTATATCCTGAATTAATTTTCCAGCTACTTTTTAATTGTATTTTTGCATCATTGGATAAGTTTTGGTGCAGAATAAACATAGGAAAGAGGAAAATAATTTTTATAGTGTTTTAGTGGTTAATTATGCAATTGTAACCACCATAATTTTTTTACCCTATGATATAAAATAAAATAGTAAACTCTAAATAAAATATAGGAAATGTTTACCTGTAGAGTATAGAAAACAACAGAAAATAATAGTACTAAATAACCGGTAATAAACCACTAAAATTACTCAAATGAAGAACAACATGCATGTCAATTCTATTGCAAAATGGATTTCAAATGTAGCGTGGCAAATGTAAAATCCCTACAATGCAAAGAAAGAGGATATGTGCTTGAATTTGCCATCTCCTGCCTGCTGTCAGAAATACACTCTTTGTGCCATTGTGAATACCGTTAGGAAAAACGGTCATATTACGAATATATAGGTGTTTTATTAACCCCTTGGGGACGAGCGACACGAATACGTGACGCATAAGATGCTCAGAATACTCGATTATTCCCACCAGTTACTTTTTTTTGTAAAGTTTTCGTTATCTAATCATAGCATTTTTGTGATTCAATTAGGTGAAAATTTCTCATTTGAAAAACCTGTGGTAACAGATTAAAAATTCTGTAAAAGACGCTCGTCGCGAAAGGGTTAACCCTTTCCGGCACAATGGTCCCACTCCGGGCACACCTAATTTTAATTCCAAACTTGCATTCGGCACCAAGAATATTTTAATAAAATTTTGCTTATACAATAAAAGCTTAAAATAAGGAGTTCTTATTTTCTAAAAAAGTCGTTTGTAAATTCCGGTGTCAATCAGTAATTTCGCATTTTACGAACAGAATTTGTCTGTGCCGGAAAGGGTTAAATTGGTACTTATAAGTACCGTCAGGATAAAAAGGGTTAAGATATGGGAAATGTTTCAAAATTTGAGGATGACTAATTGCGCTCTATTACATTAAAGTTTCATACATGTTTTTGCTATATCAGGAATAGTACAGTAGAAATAGCATTTTACCTTGCCTTGTTCGGGTAATTCTGATTTTTTGATATACTATATAGGCTGACTCTCGAATGAAAAGAACAAGTTTTCGACCTTCTGGGGTGTGGGCGTTTTTTACCAGATCGAAAAAAAAAACCATTTTTTGGCCCTTTTTACGATTTGTCTTGATTATCTCGGTTTCAGTGCATTTAAAGAAAAATCTTTTTCACCATTTTGTAGAAGATGAAATTCTCTCGGTTGCATGCACTATTCATTTTTGTAAATTGCCCAAACAGGGGGAGAGATACGGAACCGAGAAAATAAGAAAATTTGCAAAAATCCACAAATGACGTTAGTTTTTACTTAATAACCCACCTTTAGTGCATTTTAGAGACAAAACTCTCATAATAATTAACATTTTTTGAGCATGAATAGTTTTATTTATTAGATAATTAATTATCTATAATAGACTTTGAAAGTCACAGCAACAAGATTTTGGGTGAAAACAGGAAAATACCGCCTGACAAGTTAATAATTTAAAAAAAAAACGAGCTTTTACTTTTGATATTGAAAACACGATGTATTTAATTAATTATAGCATGTACAAGAAATTAATCAACAAATATATAGTAAGTATAATCACTTTATATATGTTTCCTTTTTCAGCATACTTTGTACTGGTATTGATGCCATCGTCTCAGGTTCTTCATCGTCCATCTCTGTACTTGACTTGATTGGGTGTTCTGGGGTCGTCAAAGTCTACAAAGTCCAGTATAATATCAGGAGCGTTGCCACATAGTTGGTTGTGGCACTTCACACAGATAACTGAGCACTTCAAGCCTTGCTTTCCTACAACTGCACTTCGTACTGCAACCTTTTTTGCATTGGCAAGATATGAAATTGTGTACGGTTTTAGGATCTCGCTCGTTCATCATGGTGACTGGAATGAGCATCCAACCCCATTCGAGAGGCGTTATTGGAGCCCATTATTTCCCATTTTTTTTAGTTTCCCAGCCATGTCTGAACTTGTAGGTATGTCCGGAACGCATGACATTGAGTAGCATCGCGAGTAGGTGGTAGTCTCGCTGGATTTAATTTAGTACTGTTAGCTGTTCTGGCAAAGATGACATATCGATGATGACATACCATATACAGGGTGATTAGAAAATGAGTATACATTTGAAAAATTAATAATTCACGGAATAATGTAAGTACAGAGGTAAAAATTGATGCACATGCTTGGAATGACATGGGGTTTTATTGTAACCACACAAAAAAAAAGGTTTAAAAAAAAGGCCCGACACATGGCACTGAACAGCAAAACGTCAGTGACTCTGCCTGAGAATCGTGTATAAAAGGAGCCGTATGAGAGAGAGAATCAGATGCACCAGCAATCGCAGCATGTTGACGTTACCAGAAAATACAATGTTAGTGAAACTCTACTATCAAAACGGGGGATCTGCCGCGATCGACCGACATCAATAGGCATGCTAAAAGACAACATCCAACGCCAATTTCACACCATAACTACAGATATGCTGCACAGTGCTGTGCACAACATTGTCCCTCGGCTACAGCTATTATTGCGGGATGACGGTGGACATGTTGAGCATTCGTTCTGAAGAACATCGTCTTTGTTTTGTCATAATTTGTTATGCTAATTATTGCTTTTCTTATCACACGAAGCGCCATCTGTCGGCCATTTTATGAACTTTTTTGTGGATACAATAAAACCCCATATCATTCCAAGCATATGTGTGGCAATTTTTACCTCTCTACCTACATTATTCCGTGAATTATTAATTTTTCAAATGTATACTCATTTTCTGATCACCCTGTACATTCAAGTTTTGGCTGGGGTCACTTCTATACAGGGCACGAAGTACAGTTTTTGTGACTTCAACAAGTTTGTGCCTCTCTGCATTTGGATGTTTAACGACTTGAACTTTTTGGTATTCTTCCTCGTTTTTAAGCCATGTGATGTAGAGAAAGTCTAACTAGGAAGCTCGCTTCCTATATTTCAAAACATGTTTAACCGTTCGGATTAGAAGCCAAATTCTTTTAGACGATGCACATTTTACTCCAATTTCGTGTATGCTTGGACATGATTATACAATCACACAGTAAAAAAGGATTTGTTGATTTTGCGAAACAAAACTGTCGGCCAACACACCAGCAAAAAGCTATTTATTTTCCTGACATGATCTATGTATTTGTTAAGAATGTACGAGCAAAAGCTGTTAAAAGAACAAGAAATTTCTAATAAACATTGAATATTTTTGTAAAATAAGCAGTTTTTTACAGGCTTCAAGACTGGCAGTTTTTTCCTGTAAATTAAACAGATTTTTTCACAGTGCATGCACTGAAAGAAAAACAAATGTTTCTTAATCTAGGAAAGTATAATACTATAACCACGAACGAAAACATACACTAACTGCTTCAGAGTTACCCAGGATTCCGAAAAGTGTTCTTTATTTTTCGAAACCTCACAAACTAATATATTTTTGAGATTTAAAGAAGCAGTTTATTTTGCTGCTATTGTTTTCAAAAACGTATCTGATCAGTTTTTATAGTTTACTAACAGACTTTGTTCACTATACCCTGATTGGTTTCTTTGTTCCTGTGTTTTAAAGCAGTATCGACGTATCGACCTTTAGATGAAATACCCTTCCGCATTGCTGGAAACGATACGAATGTCATTGTGCTATTATATTTCCTAATGCGCAGGCGAAATGTGAGGTGCTACGGACCAACGCTTTTAGTTGATCATTTACAGTAGGATTTGAATAAAGCATGATATGCAATGTACTAAAATCATCACTGAAAAATTAGGTAACTAACAGTGCAAACAAACTAACTAGCTAAATCCATGCATTAGAACTTTTTAAAAAGGCTAATCTTTCATAATCGGTTTCAACAGATTATAGACCTTTCCCCCATAATTATAAAACTAAACAACGTAGATTGATATGTAATATGCTAAAACCATACCTGAAAATTTATCTACTTAACAATGCCAGTCTCATCAAAATCCGCCCATTCAAACTTTTTAAAAAGGCTAATCTTTCATAATCGGGTTTACCAGATTATTGAATTCCCCCTATAGCTCTATAACTAAGCAATGTAGAATGATATGTTATATAACAAAAGCTTCCCTGAAAAAATATTTAGCGCAAGTCAAATCAAAATCCATTCAGCAAAACTGAAGTTATAAGCAGCCAGAACGAAATTCCCATTTGTATTTTATATACATGAGTATAGATAGGTAGATAGAAAAAGTAGATAGATTACTCAGTTATCTCAAACTAGAATATCGGGAAAACAAACATGTTTTACAGACAAACATGATAAATTAACAACAGTAACATTAATATTTAAATTAATATTATTTTGTTAATTTTGCATGCCATGAATTATGTTACTCAGCTAAAAATATTCAATTAAGAATGAATGGCCTCCTAAAAACCGGTGTTCCGGTTTGAGAAAACTGATTAATACACTACATTAACAACACTCCATTAACTACATTAACAACAGCTTCAAAACGTTTCGAAAACCATTGGTAGCAAAAAAAAAATCTTTGTTTTTATAAATGCTTCTTTAAATCTCGACAATAGATTGGTTTTGGGGGTTACTAAAGGTAAAGAACGCCTTCTCGGAATCGTGGGTAACTTAGAAAAGGTTAATTTTTCGTACGTGATTATATTGTATTTTCGTAGATAAAGAAACTGTTTTTGTTTTAGCGTGTGCATAAAATAACATTGGGGTGATGCATCTTATGCACACAAAATACGGTACTTTTTCAGTATAGATTCCTTGGCAAGATGCAGAAAATGGCTTTGGCGAGAGAAGGAAATTTGGCAACGCATTTTCTGGCAACCTATTCGCTGTTTCATGTACAGAAGCAATTTTTTATGCAATTTATTTAATATAAAGAAGGCATTCATCTATTCTTATATACAAACAAAAAGGAATTTTACTTAAATAATAATATATATATGAATAAATTCATATGTAAACATGCATAAAAGTTCATTAGGTTTGTTTTCATAGCTGTTTATTCCATTTGGCAACAAATTTTACTTTCTGAAGCCCAAATTGCGTCAAGCATTTAAAAAAATACCAAGGCTTCTGAACCGGAAAAGTACCCAAAATACAGTCATTAATGAAATTAGCTATTCCGTACACACGAAACAAAAATATTTCGTGTGTATATCATGCAGGTTTCCTTCACTTTTTAGTGCGAGAATGTTTTTTTTTTTTTTTTTTTTTTCTCTCATGGTATTTCTCGATTAAGGCGTAAAGCACGAAATAAGTGATCCTACTTTTCCAGCCACACGGCACCAAATTATTTATAAAAATAAAATAAAATGCCGCCAAGAAATGTGACTTGGTAAGCGACAATCGGACGAAGGTATTTATTAAGCGCACTGTAAAAAAAAAAGGTTGATCTAATAAAAAAAAATGTTAGTATTTCTCATTGATCCTTGCAATTACTAAAAAAATTTTTGTATTCTTACTCAGTTACAAGAAAATCTGTAAGAATTTCTAGAAAACAGCTAGTAACGATTCCGGTTTATAATACCGATTACTAAAAAATTCTGTGAAATACAAATTTACTAATAAAATTTTAGTAACCTCAATTTTTTTTTGTGCGGAATTTAATTTAAAATCGACTTTTTAATATTCCTTGACTGTCAATCATTAAATTAACTCACAAGTTAATGTTATTGGAAGTTTGTGTAACTTAAATTATTTTTTATTTCAAATAAGGAGGTTTCGCGGCTACGCTGGTTACTTTCAAGAAACGAACCTTGAATCAAACGATATATATCGCAGAATTTGATCATGTGTTTTAAAGCAATGTGGAACTTTACCTGGAATATCCTTCCGAATTGCTGCAAACGATATGAACGCCATTGCCTTATTATATTTTCTAATGTGTCAAGCAAAATTTAAGCTGTTAAGGACTAACTAGTTTAGTTGATCATCTACAATAAGATTTCATAAAGAACGATAGAGCGATATGCAATATACTAAAATCATCCCTTAAAAATTATTTAACAGTGCATGTCTCTTCAAAATCCGTCTAGTAGAACTTTTTAGAAAGGCTAATCTTTCATAATCGGGATCACCTGTTTATAGAGCTTTTCCCCGGTAATGAATATCCCCCCCCCCCCACACACACACCTAGTTATCTCAAACTTTTACATTATGTAATGTATACAGAAGAGGCTACTTATGCATCAATCTGACTGCGTTCTGGTCTGTCTTGAAAATGCTACACAATTACTTCTTTTACAAGTCAATTGTTTGGAAACTGTGTCTATGTGTAACCTTACATAATGATTTCCTTGCTTAAGAGGCTACTTCACTCAGACGAAAACACCCGCTCGCTAATGTTAATCCTATGGAGGAAATATTTTAAGATATCTCGTTCGCATTTCAATATTTTTAAATGATTTTTTTTTTTTTTTTTGCATTGGATAGCTGAGGTATGTACGTTCTTTTCTACTTTTTCGATTTTTGTTGCAGTTTTTTTTATTGAGGATACTTTCACTTTCAAAACCGGTTCCGAAAGTGAAAGTGTCTTAATAAAAAAAAACTTGTAATCAAAATCGAAAAAATACAAAGGAGCGCTAATTAAGTTAATTATAATGTTTGGAATCACTTGCGTTAAAATCGGAAAGATAGTTGCTGAGCTATGGAAACGGGTCATAGTAAGAAAAAAAACCTTGAAGGAGAGGGGGAAGCGCGAATGTTCAAGCACCCATCAGAAAATAACTAATTAGAAGGACCACTATACATCTTTAAAGACTGATTCATTTGGTTAAGCTAGGAACTTAATTTGAAATTTGGCTTAGACTATTATTTGGAAATATTGGTAACTGCCTTCTAGAAATACACCTTGAAGCTATGAACGCTAATTTTTACGATAATTTAGTAAAAATGGAACTGGTTTGTAGAAGTTAGGAACATTATTAGCTGAGATTTAAAATAGCGGTATTCTCTACATAAACGCTACGGGTAAAGCTAAAAATGTTAAAATTGTTAAATGTAATTAGTTCTCTTGAAATCAGAGCAGTAGATTTGGATTCATTAATAAGGGGGTCAATTAAGGAAAAAGCCGCCACCAGGTGGCACGCGGTCAAGTAAAATAAATGTGATATTTAATAAAAAGTTTTTTACACTTTGGTATAACAAGAGCGTGCACTGATTTCCTGGTTTAAGATGGGGGCCCGGCCAAGAAGCTTCTGGGGAATTCCTGTACGGTCCCCAAGTGTCCCGCGGCAGTTTTCTCTCTGTATAGCAGTGCTGTAGTTGGGTGGGTTCCCAGAAATATTTGGTTTGTTAGTGTAAAAAAAAAAAAAAAATATCGTGTACGTGTTCAATGGCTGAATGCGAAAGAGTATTCAGCAATATGAATAACATCATGAGCAATTCACTCCTTATTGAAAGAGCCAGTTCACTTTTATTCATAAGCCGTGTAGGACCTCTCTTGTACTGAACCATATGTGAAATCTTGGTTTCGATCAGGAAGAAGATTAGCAGACGAGACAGCTTTTCGTAAATCAGATATCCCAGATAACACCTCTCGGTATCGTTCTTTATGGAAACTTCTAGAATAGATGTGCCAGTAACGATTTATTTCTGTTATTTCAATTAAATTTTGACTCATAATGGAAAATATTATTATGAGATTGATTAAATATTGCTTTTACATGAATGCTATACAAATATAATACTATAAAAACTAGAATATAATAATTATATCTCTTAATTTAAAAAAGTCAGCTTTTGGCTAAATGTTTTAAATTGGCTTTTGGCTTAGCAAAAATCCGGTACCACCAGCATCTTACTCTATGAAAAAGTGAGTTCCCAGAAATATTTTTTTCCTACAGCACTGCTGTATAGACTCTGCCATCGCACGAGACGACCTTCGTCACTCGCTTGGGGTAGGGGAGTGATATGCAGGTGGCATATGCTCCCCAGGCCGAAGAGCCCACCTGCGGAGGTGCCCAGGTAAACCGGCCCTCCAATGGCGGATCACTCGTATATGTTCACGAGAACCTAGATTCGGCGGTGAAGTACGCCCGCCTTCGGTGATGTAGCTTGTTTATATCCTTCTCCCTCCCCGAAAATATAAAAAATAATCTATTAAATAAAGTTTTCTCTATTAATAATCTCTATCATAAATATATATATATATATATTCTGTTTAAAAAAAACTTCCACCGCCACATACAGGGTTGAAATAAATGGCGCATTAGCATACATTTTGCATGATGTTGGTATAACGGAAACGTACCAAAAGGTATCCAAAAAACTTCGTTCCAAATAAGACCAATTCTCTGTGGACTCTATTATGGAATAGGTCAGCTTTAAAAAATATTAATAATTGTGTTACATTATGGTGTCTATGGGGCACAATCATTTTCGTTGGATTTTAATGAAGTTACTATTTTTTCATGAGTGAAGTTTCGCTATGGTACTCCATTGTAAAATTTCGTAAATTTTGAAATTCAATATTTGAAAAACGCACTGTAAAAATTTTCATAGTCAGATTACGGTCCATAGACCGGCAGCAGAGTAACCGGGCAACAGACCGTAACTTTACAGATGTGAACCGTAACTTTAACATAAGGTCAGCAAACCGTAAGTTACATTAATGTCAACAAACCGTAAATTTACTAGCATACCATATTTAGAAATAGTTGGTGGACCGTAAATTTACCTATATAAAATTTATAGAAATGGTTCATGGACCGTAAATTTACTAATGTAAAATTAATAGAAATGGTTTATGGACCGTAAATTTACTAACATAAAATTTATAGACATGGTTCATGGACAATAAATTTACTAATATAAATTAATAGAAATGGTTCACGGACCATAAATTTACTAATATAAAATTAATAAAAGTAGTTCATGGACCGTAAATTTACTAATATAAAATTAATAGAAATGGTTCATGGACCGTAAACTTACTATCCTAATATTATCAGATTGCTCATTGACCGTAAATTTACTATCCTATTATCAAAGATGGTTCATGGACCGCAAATTTACTCACCATATATTAGAAATTATTTGTGGACCGTAAATGAAAAAAAACTCGCCTCATCCAGAAATTAAATTTTGGGAAATAGCGAAAAACCTCTGACGGCATCCATTGGTTTTTATTGTAAACCAAGATTTTACACGATAAAACTAGATTTTCTGTAGACAGTAGTTTTTTTCGATGCAGGTTCACCAATAGAATAGCTTGATAGGGGAAACCCAAATTTCAAATTTTGGATAAGGCGAGTTTTGAAATTCACGTCCTCATATATATCTCACTGCGAAGGCTCGCAAGCCATTGATGACACAGGCTGCACTTGGCAGTGATGGGGAGCGCCAAGCATAATTTCCCTGTCCACCGCTGATAGACGATTGCGATTATCATGCTTTCTGATTAGTTGTTAAACCGAACGCTTCTTAAGTCATTTCTGGTTGAACTTGGTTTCTTATATAATATCTATTAATTCCTATATAATCTAATTAATTTATAACTGTAATATAATAAATATTACAGTAATATAATCTAATTAATTTCTATATAATCTAATAATATATATTAATTTCTTATATCATATCTTCATAATCGTCCATAATACCGAAAATGACTTAAAAAGTGTTTGATTTTACAAATAATCAGAAAGCGTAAAAATCCCAATCGTCGATCGGCGGTGGAGATTGAAATTATGCGAGCGGCAACAGTGCTCGTGTTCCCATGTGGAACTCCTGCAGTGCAAATTTTTAGTTAAAAGATAATTTATTCCATACATATAACATTCATTTGTGATTTATTCAGTTATTTTAGCAAAAAATGTTTTCAGGGGTTTCTCAAAATCCTATTTTCCAAAAAATTATTGAAAAAAATATTTCTTATTTTATCTGTATTTCTCAGATTTACAAGACACCTGTATTAAAGAAAAAATGGAATAGGATAGGTTCAAATTTTTACTTACATTACAATGACCAATACTGTAGTCTAAATTTTAAATCTAATTATTAATTTTATCAATTAGTGCTGTTTGGCTCTGTATTCGGCCAAATTTTGGTGGAGTTCTCGGCCAATACCGAGTACTTGCAAGAATTTAATTTTCTAAGCAAATTTGAACACAAAGGAATGTATAACTGATCTGAAAAATGTTAAATATAACTGTATAAGAAATGCAACAATTCATAAAAACTATTTTCATGCTACATAAAAATATATCAACAAAATATGGAAAAGTATAAAAAAAAATCATGAAAAATTAATGCAATTAAAGTTAATTTAGTTTTATATTATAAAACTAAGTCATGAATCTGTTTTAATTTCATTTTGGTTAATTTTACTTTTTTATATATCAATTATTTTTAAAAAAAATAATGCTACTGTTTTAAAATTTCCAAAAATTGCCTTTAAAAAAAATTGCACAATAAAATGGATCTGTTTAGGAAAATTTTTAAGTTCTTTTAAAGGACCCTTCCAAAACTTTCCATCCAAAAACAGGACACTACACAAAATTTTTTGTCTTTTAACATTAGACCTTTCACAATTTTTTTTCCACCTTCGAACTGAAGCTTTCAGAAATCTAATCATTTAAAAATTAAATCTGACATGTAACAAAACAGCTGAACTCAAATAACACATCACTTAGCTTTTTTTTTATATATGAAGGATAGAACTTTAATATAACGATAGTTTCAAATTCACAAAATTATGAATAGAATTTTCACAAATATAAGAAAAACTTCACAAAAAAGAATGAAATATCTAGGCAGATAAATAAATTAAATTGAGTTGAAGTTCATTAAAAAAAAGATGCTCATATATATATATATATATATATAATACTAAGCTCATTTCATGTGTGCATCAGTAATTCTTTCTTATACACAACTCGGTACTTAGCCAAAGCACTACTTGGTACATCACTATTAATAATTATTTAATTACCAATTCTAGGAATTAAAATATCAAATTACAAAAAATATATATTTTCAGGAAAATGTAAAAAGGACAAAATGAACACACATATTTGGATTTATCAATTTTTTCTTTTTATTTACAAACGAACACATTTTGTCCAGCTTAAAAGCTGACATTTTTTTGTAAAAAATGGTATTTTTGGTTTACAATTTTCTGTGCTTTTCTTTCAGCTTTTGTACCACTCTCCGGATTTATTCCTACCAAGTACCTAATAAAAGAAAAGTTGTTAGTAATACATGTGGCTTAAGAAAATTTATTAATAAGTTGCAAGATATAAATATGACTAATGTCAGCATTAATTATAAAAGTAATCTTTGAAAACTTCACCAAGGTCAGTTGCACAAAAGAGTTAAATTTCAGCGATAAATACAGCTGAAGTTTGAGGCATATATTGTTTAATACGGCAACTAATGCTGCTAAGTGCTAGCAGCGCAACGAATAAATGCTTCACAGAGAAGAACTGCCACTGTGGCTCCTGCAACAGCTTGCAAATGTTTAAGTATGCAACTGAAAGTTTGCTGTTTCAATTTATAGAAAACCAAAATAAATTTTCAAAGAAAAAATATTGAACTAATGTTAAATTAGTTTTAAACAAAAATATTTTCAACATAATTTTATTTTATAAATGCATATAAGAGAAAGGGCAACTGTGTATTTTCATACTAATCTGCAAAAGAAAATTTCAATTAACCAATATTTTTTAGGCTGTTCTCAAATACAAAGAAAAAACTTTATGACACACAAGTTTTAATTCATTTTTGTTCAGAAACACATGAAACTGGCATGTGTTATTCAGAAACTGTGTAATCAAAATACTTTTTCGCGATAAATTTTTAAGAAAATATTGCTAAAGTTTCATGTTTTGAACCGAATTCCCAGACGAAAGCAGAAATACCAGTCAGAGAAGGGAGAAAAATGTCTTGTCACGTGATCGAATTAGCTTATAATTCGATAGATAATTTATTGATCAAAAAATAGAAAAAAAACATTTTGATTCCAAATCGCTTCCATCATCACGTCTGCCAATTTTACATGTCTGTCATTGCGTCAGAAAGTTTTTCGTCTGTTGAGCAGTGCAGTTGAGAACAACCTTAAGAGTCATTGGCCAGGTAGGATTTTGTTGATCTAATTTAGGCATCCTATTTTGTGTAAAATTTCCGACTGCCAAAAAAGAAAAGTAACTCTGTTGCAAGGTGTGCTAATTCCATTTTACGTCACAATACTTTCCAAAATCTTATAAGATTACATATATATATATTTTGCAAATAAAGATATGGTGTCACCCTGCAGAGGGTGACACCATATGATGCGGCATAAACATTAAATTTGAATTTTATATCAAGAAAGTGCAATTTTTTACCTTTGTAACGCAGTTTGTCTAACAATTTTCTGACAAATACTTTTCGAGCTATTAATTTTTTCAGTAACTTCAAATGCTTCATTGTCCGAGATTAATCTGTGGCAACGATTAGCGAAAAACCCAGTCATCAGCAACGCATGGCATAGCTTTTTATTAAAGAGGATAACGCAGTTTGTCTAACAATTTTCTGACAAATACTTTTCGAGCTATTAATTTTTTCAGTAACTTCAAATGTTGTATTTTCCAAGATTAATCTGTGGCAACGATTAGCGAAAAACCCAGTCATCAGCAACGCATGGCATAGCTTTTTATTAAAGAGGATAACGCAGTTTGTCTAACAATTTTCTGACAAATACTTTTCGAGCTATTAATTTTTTCAGTAACTTCAAATGTTTTATTTTCCAAGATTAATCTGTGGCAACGATTAGCGAAAAACCCAGTCGTCAGCAACGCATAGCTTTTTATTAAAGAGGATTTTATATCAAGAAAGTACAATTTTTTACCTTTGTAACGCAATTTGTCTAACAATTTTCTGACAAATACTTTTCGAGCTATTAATTTTTTCAGTAACTTCAAATGCTTCATTTTCCGAGATTAATCTGTGGCAACGATTAGCGAAAAACCCAGTCATCAGCAACGCATAGCTTTTTATTATTAAAGAGGATAACGAGTTTGTCTAACAATTTTCTGACAAATACTTTTCGAGCTATTAATTTTTTGAGTATCTTCAAATGTTTTATTTTCCGAGAATAATCTGTGGCAACGATTAGCGAAAAACCCAGTCATCAGCAACGCATAGCTTTTTATTAAAGAGAATTGTTAGAAATTTTGAGATTTTGGCATCAAAGACATCGTCAAATTAGAAAAATACGCAATATCTCACGAACTATTTGACTTAGAAGTATTTAATTGGTACCATTCGATTTAGCATACAAAAATACATTAAAATATGTTATCATTTATAACATAACTATAATACCAGATTTTAAAGGAATTTTTAAAAAGTTTTTTCCCTTTTTTTTCCTTTTAGGGGTGGAATTTTTTAAAATCCTTTCTTAGTACGCCTCTACATACCAAGAAGTATTTTGTCACGAATTTTCATGTTTCCAGGTTCAGTAGTTTTGGCTGTGCGTTGATTATGAGTCAATCAGGACATGCTCTTTTATAAGTATAGATTATGAGCGTAGGATATTTAAAAATATTAACAGAACTCAAAATCTTCATTAATGTATCACATGAAAAGTAAATAGATAAAGCAATTTAGAAAATCTGAAAAGCTATTCGAATGTAACTGTAATTTGTTAATATAATGTAACAGCAAAGAGTTATAATCTCTTGAAAAATAGTCTTACCTATTTATATAATACGCAAATGAGGTGACGATTCCGGGAAGAACTCATCCATCTAATAGCAATTTCCTATCAAATTTAAACATTTTTCGTTATAGCAGCTGACACATTAAAAATTCACAGTAAAATTCTCTACACAACAATTAATTTTCTTTTGAAAGATTTCCAAGTGAAAAACGAAAATGAAATAAGTTTCAAGAATGAAAAAAAAGATGAATATGACGTCATGTTGGAAGTATAACAGTGATTTTCAAAGTGTTCTCAATAATGCAAGGAGCATAAATATGAGTAAGTACAGAAATCAAGTGAACATGACGTCAGCCGGTGAATATATAACGTCATATGAGTTCGAGGAGCGTATTGAATCATGATAAAAACCCGATTATAGAAATTTTGGCATATTTTAACATTTTGCGGTTCTCGGAATTCGTTTTCGCTATTTTTAAATCTATTCCACATACGTATATGTGTACATGTATATTAGAATTTCCGCAAACGTTCAGGTCCCCAGAGCTCATTCTTAGCGAAGAACTGAAATAAAGATTTCAGATACTTAAAAAAAAATAATAAAATTCACATGTTTATATTGCTTGCAATACAAGTCAGTAAAAGCTACATGTACTGATATTGCATTACTGATATTGCATTTCCTTTATTACTTAAGATAGATTTGCAATTTCTCCTCTGTTTTGTCATCTTATTTACATCAGATAGCAAATTTGTTGTTAAAACCTCCAGAGGCGCATACATTAATCTGGCCCTGAACTTATGGAAAACTGACATGAAACATTATTGTCGAGGAATCGTATATGGATATTTTTTACCAATTATTTCAAATTTTAAGCAAAAATCATGATCTCTACCCACCGTCCTACGACGGGCAATTACACTAGTAAATTATATGAAATTGAAATTGAATTGATGTTTGAAAGTAACTGTTAATTTGAAAATATGATTAATGTTTCTCAAACTTCGACGATGAAAAACCAGAGAGTTCGTGCCGCTATCTGGGCAGTGTAGAAAAGTAAACAAAGATCAGTTGATCCAAATGTTCATCCAGAGATCTTGGGCAAAGTTGTGCTGAAACGTGGCTATATGCTATTTCGGTTTTTGGCGAAGATAAAGATTTCAGATACTCCTCATATTATTATGTACGCAACGCTATCAGCACATGCTAGTTATGATCGAGCGGCGTATTCATCTCATTCAACGTGCTTTTCCATATTTCAAATTTGCTATTATTTTTATTTTCATAATGAATAATCAAGGTTCAACTGAATAAAAAAAGATCTAAGTTATTGATTACCTAAGTTTCTAATTATATAACATCGATTTTCTCATATTCTAATAGTCTTTTGTGATTTATACGATTCATAATGCACTGTTTGATATCGAATCGAGGAAGAATATCTAATGATCATGAAGATTTCTCCTCCAAATATTTAGAAATCTGCAATAGCAATCTATTTGATAAAGCAAACAATCCCTCGGGTTATGTAAATCTTGGAACTCACATGAATGTTTGCTGTCACGAATTGCATACAGAGTTAAAAAAAATGTGGCATAAAGCTGATTTTAATTTACTTGGACATAACGAAGCCGGGCACAGATTCAAACTAAAAAAAGCTATAGCCCAAATAATGACGAAATATTTTGAAAGCCACGAACCAGTGTCGCCAGACAATTTGATTTGTCTTAATGGAGTAACAAGTTGCATAGATTTGATGGCTCATTGTCTTGCAGATCCTGGAGAAGTGTTTCTCATCCCAAGTCCCATGCACGGTCGCATCTACACAGACTTCATCCAGAGATCTCTTGTTGAAGTTTTACCTGTGCCCATAATTACTAAGGATAGTCGTGAAGAGGCAGTCTTGACCATCGAAAAAATTAGGTGTGCTTATGAAAGAGCTGTCCAAATGAAAAAAACTGTACGAGGAATCTTTTTGATTAATCCGAATGATATGGGACAGGTTTATTCTTCGGAACTGTTGATGGATATAATGTCTTTTTGCAATGACCATCACCTGCACATAATAGTGGATGAAGGGTGTGGACTTTCTGTTTTTTCCAAAAAGGTAGAGTTTCACAGTGTTCTCAAGTTTCCGCAACTACCAGATACAGAGAGGACACACCTGCTGTACGGATTAAGCAACGACTTTGGCCTCGCAGGTCTCGGAGTTAGTGTCATATATACCAGATGCAAACAACTCCAATTACATTTGTCTCAGCATCCTCTTTGTGAAATCAGTCTACCATATCCCATCGTGAGCCACCTAACAAAATTTTTAGAAGACTCTAAATTCTGTGACAATTATGTTAAAAGCAACAAACAACGCCTGGAAGAGTTCCACAATTTTTGTGTTGGCGTCTTATTGGCTGAAGGTTTCAAAATTAGAGACAGTTCCGCAGGATTCTACTTGTGGGTAGATTTGCGTCCAGAATGTGACAAAAGCTTCGACGGGGAAAGACACTTTTTCAAGTATTTAATGGACGAGTTCAAATTGTTCGTTGGTCCTGGCGAAGACTTTTACTGTGAAGAACCTGGTTGGTTTCGAATTGTAATCACCCAGAAACTTCTAGTTTTACAAGAAGGATTGCTACGCTTAATTAAAGCAATGAAAATGTACAATGTAAGAGAGTTTGAACAATCAAGCAAAAAGATCAAAATTTAAAGAAGAAGATTTCGACATTTTTATTAAATTAAAATTTATTGTAATTTATTTAAAGTTTCAGAAATTATATTCGAAAAATTTGTTATTTAAATTAGTAATTAATATGATAATTAAATTGTTAATTAAAGGATAATTAAATTTGAAAGGAGTGGAATTTCTATTTAGAGTGATGAAATGGGATTTCCATCATTTCTTTATTTCTGCTTTTGGAGTGTTATATCACTTTTTATGTACAATTACTTTACCGTCAAAAACATTTTATCGCCATATTTTAAGTAACTAAAGTTCCACAATGGAGTATGTAGCTTACATTGGCGTTAAACAAGAGGTATGTATATACAAAAAATAATTAGTAAAAAAAAAGTATTAGCTTCTAGATTGACATTTCTATTAAAAAGGAACTGTATGTGCATTAAACTACGAAATTTATCATTTGTATGGTCTCCATATCCTATAACTTATATCTACAGAAATGTTTCCCTGCATCTGTTTACGGCCGAAACTTGCCGAGTTATGATTTTGTAAATTTTCGTATTGACGGAAAAAACTCAAAATTCATAAAAATCAAACTGTCAGTGGCTGTAAAAGAATGGGATTCTTTTTAATGTCTTCCCTTAGATCCAGAATATCATTTTTTAAATCTTATAAGATGATAGGTTATAAGATAAGGATGCTGTGATAAAGATATATCACGGTTTTATCTTTTTTTAATTATTTTATATTTCAGCTTATCGTATTTCTGTATTTTACAACCTTTCCAGTTTATTTGCTGCTCATTTAAAGGCTATTTTATCGGCAGCCGTCGCCGCCGCGCAAGTTGTTTTCTCTGCAAGGCATTCTGCGTTCGTTTCAATCGGCGCTGAGCTGTGACGTCATCGTCATTCAGCGGCTCTCACCCCGCACGCGTGTGTTGTGCGCATGCGTCACCGCCGCTCTTGTTCGGTATGTTTTCGGGAGCTGTTTTGTTTTGGCGCTGCATGCGAAAGGGGCGTGTCTTTCAAATACAAATTAGAATCGTTCTTTTAATTATTAAATGTTAATTAGTTTCTGATTTGCTCTTTTGATTTTTCATGTAATTCATAGTCAACAAATTAGTTTAAATTAATCTTGCTCTCACTTTTGTGCACCCCTGTTATGGGTATTTATACTAATGTTGCGCATTTTTCCAACAGAATTTTAATAAAAATGATGCTGTAAATTTATGCAAAACGTCGTCTGATCTGAGGCCAGGCCTATGCCGGCGCTCGTATCCTAGAATCGCCATGCTCTGATTCTTTGGAGATCAATTTCGCGTTTTCAGTTTTTAATTATTCTATAAAAATGCTGTTGTAAATTTTAAGTTTAATATTTTAAAAGTTTTAAATCAACTGGTAATTTAATTCTGCATTAATTCTACATCCCTTATTGAATTCTGCCAGAAGGAATATTTTAAAGATTCTTCGAATTTTACGAAATTTGAGCCAGTATTTTTTAAAGCAATGATGTGCAGCTGATTTCATCTCATCCTTCCTCCTTCCTCAAGAATTACAATAAAGATTTTATGGATCCAACTTATGGTATTCATCATTTATAATCTGCATCTATTTCTTCACTCAAGTTCAATTCATTTTATTATTATTTTTGATTCTCTTCTCAAATAATATTGACCTAAAGAACAGATGCACAAATTGTGCAGGGTTAATTGCTATTTTAATCACAACTGCAATATTTAAAAGTTCACTATACGATCCTTATTCCTCCATCCATTAAGATAATAATATTATAACGGCACTTACAAATATTTTTTTCATGTCACAGATGCTGTATAAAAAAATTAATTTCCTATTTTAATATGTGTACAGTTCCTTGTAAAACACATGGCTTGGAAGTATAGTTCTATGATCAGCGCTTTAAAGTCAATGTTAAGCAGGGAGCTTTATCAACCATATTGCTGCAGGAGGAATGCCTTCAGGGAGGACTTTTGAAGGGAAAATGACCCGCAATACCGTTTTCGTACAAGGAAAACTCTGTTAACCGTGCACAGTCACCCCAACAGGCGCTTTAAGAGATGATCGCCGATATTTATAATTGAAATCATCCCATATAACAATATTTCTAAATGAAGGATCATTTAATATAAAAAGTAGTGTTAACCTTTTTTTTTAAATAAACTAATTAAAAAAACAATAAAAAGAAAGCAATTGAACAGTGGAAGTGCAGTAAAAAGAACTTAAAAGTTTATAAGCTAATCATCTTCCATAATCTAGTTCATTTCCAGTTGGCAAAGAGTGTGTGATTTGGCATAATACAGAGATTTTTTCTAGCAACATCTTCCATAACCTAGTTCATTTCCAGTTGGCAAAGAGTGTGTGATTTGGCATAATACAGAGATTTTTTCTAGCAATTCTTTCATGGTCTATAACAATCCATTTAAATAACACTATTGTTCGCAGTTTTTATGACTACTGATAGTCATTGGCGGTCATAGAAGAAGGATATAAATTATATTTATAAAATATATTTATATTCCTTCTTCTATGTTGGCGGTGGACCAGATTACAGAATAAGATCAGGAAACTAAGCTGTGTGAAAAGAAGAAAGCCGATAAATCAAATGTTGCCAAATTGGCAGAAAATTTGAATTGGAAGCTAATTTTCCGTAATCGGTTCCACAGTCTTAGCCCATTGTTGCATTTTAGAGGTTATGTGGTTTGGCGCACACACAATCATTTTGCTATCCAGTGTCACTTTAAGTGATAGTCTTGCCAGCATCATTCAAGTTTGATATTAACCCTTGGTGATGGATTCGATTACAGAAGATTAGCCGATTTTACGAAAAAAGTTGGCACTTACGCTCTATCCGGGCCGGGAGACAGAACGTCAAAAATGGTTGCCAAGTACCAATCTTGTTTATCGATGCAAATTCATGTTCAAAACAGCAATTTAATATCATGAAATACATAACATTGTTAAATAAGGTAAATAATAAATAAATAAATAAAATGTGTGGCGCTCAATGGGAGATTTCAACTGCGCATGCCTGGGAATAATCTACATTGCAATTCTTGAGGAAGGAGGAAGGATGAGGATGAAATCAGCTGCACATCATTGCTTTAAAAAGTACTGGCTCAATTTTCGTAAAATTCGAAGAATCTTTGAAATATACCTTCTGGCCACGTCCATGAAGAATTATAGAATTAATTCAGAAGTCAATTAAATTACCAGTTGATTTAAAACTTTTAAAATATTAAACTTAAAATTTACAACAGCATTTTTATAGAATAATTAAAAACTGAAAACGCGAAATTGATCTTCAAAGAATCAGCGCCACGGCGATTCTAGGATACGAGCGCTGGCACAGGCCAGGCCTCAGATCAGACGACGTTTAGCATAAGATTACAGCATCATTTTTATTAAAATTCTGTTGGAAAAATGCGCAACATTAGTATATATACCCATAACAGGGGTGCACAAATGTGAGAGCAAGATTAATTTAAACTAATTTGTTGATTAGGAATTACGTGAAAAATCAAAAGAGCAAATCAGAAACTAATTAACATTTAATAATTAAAAGAACCATTCTAATTTGTATTTGAAAGACACGCCCCTTTCGCCCGCAGCGCCAAAACAAAAACAGCTCCCGAAAACACAGGCAAGAGCGACGGTGACGCATGCGCACAACACACGAGCGGGAAGAGCCGCCGAATGACGATGACGTCACAGCTCAGCGCCGATTGAAGCGAACTCAGAGAACGAAGGAGGGATGAAGTAACGCCGTGAAAACACTGCTGAAAAAGCAACGTACAAGGAGCGTGATCGCTGGTAAAAAGGCATTTTAAAAGAACAGCAATTAAACTGGAAAGGCTATAAAATAGAAATACGTTGAGCTGAAATAAAAATAATTAAAAAAGATAAAACTGTGATATATCTTTATCACAACAGGTATTTTTTTTTTTTTTAAGATAAGACATTTATGAGTAAAATGTTTTTGTTGTATTCGTTTTCGTTGTACAGGCATCCCCCGACTTACGTATACTGCGACTGACGTAAATTCGCAGTTACGTAAAATGTTTTTGAAAATTACATTTATGAACTCACTAGAGTATTTGATACGCGTTTCCATACTTTTGATAATTATTTTATAAATAAAATATGTAGATAAAAATTATAACTATTATAATATAGTTTTATGCATTAGAGAGAGTTATATTTTTGTTGGGAATATACAGTATTATCATAACAACGAATCTTTATTGTTCGCTATTCATTGTTGTCATCTAATTCTTAATAAATGTAATTTGTGCTTATCAAGAATTATTTTATTTTGTGAGTGCTACTCATTTGTCTTGTCATCGAAAATTCGTGGAGAAGAAGCAGGTCAGTCCTCTTTAATTATTTCTTATTTTTATAGTCGTTTGAAGTTATCTCAAAATTGTTATAAATTACTCCATCAATGTTAAATTTTTAAATCCCAAATTCCACAAGATATTTTTTTATGAAATGTTTTCTCTTTTAGTTTACTTTTTTATTTTTTTTTATACTTGTATAATTTATATCCAAGTAAATACTGCTGCATAATGCTTTATTTAAAAATTAATACTGTGTAAATGATCTATATATATACACAATAAATATTGCAGTTCCTTACGAAAATTTACTTAAGCAAATTACATATTCGATTTACGTAAAATTCGAGTTATGTAAAAGTCTGCGGAACGCATTAATTGCGTAAGTCGGGGGAGGCCTGTATTGGAATCCCCCAAAAATACACGAAATTCGTTAAGGCCGCTATCACTGTACCGCATGTATAATCGCTGCGCGAACATAAAAACAACAATCCTATATATAATAACGCAAATATGGAAATTGAGATCGTCAGATTGATATTGTCATTATTTCTTTGTCTATAGTGCCCTTGACGAGATAGAGAAAATATCGAGGTTAAATTGGGCACAATTTAAAGTGCTCTTTCTGGCAACCTTTATTTACATTTTAGAATAGCATCAGATTGTTATATGTATTGTTATGAAATATCTATCAATGTATAAAAATCATAAGCAGTTTGTTCATTATTTACACTACTTAGTGAGAAGCACTTTATTTAATTCAAACATAAACAAGATATAAAATAATATTGTAGTAAGAAATATATAACATATGTCTATACAAATAAACAATATAATAATGCACATTTAGCAATGCATACATATACAAATTTCACACCTAAAATGCACTGTTTTAGCAGATTTCTCCTAGCGTTGTTTTTTCGTTTTACGAAGGGAAAGGGATTCGTCGATTTCTACAATTGTACTTGGCCCTCCTTTTTTTCATTGGTTCCAGTTTCATTTTCGAGATTGTTTAGGTTATTTGGCATGCAATTTCTCTTTTTTAAGACTGAGTTATGTCAAGGCGCCTATAGCAAAGAAATACCATATTGTCTCGTATAAAATGAGAAAAAGATTTGGTTAATTGCATATGTTTTTAATTATCGGTAAATGTTTCTCTTAATTAATGCATTTGTTCTTTGTTTTTAATGTTACGTGAACGAAGTCACGGGTAAAAACTAGTTAATTATATATGATTGTATAATATAATGTAGGTAAATATGAATATTTTTTAAAGCCCAACACATAGTTAGAACCGGGAAAATTCCACTCAATAATAAGTTGCTTTTTTTTTTTTTTTTTTTTTTTTTTTTTTTTTTTTTTTTTTTTTTTTTTTTTGAGAGAGGGTCCAGAATTTAAAATTTGCAGGAAAAACGAAAAACATGAAATATCATCATTCAGAATATGTATACATATATTTTGAAACGGTAAATATTTTTTAAACATCGTTAAAACCGGAAAGATAACACAAAAAAGTGTGCACTCTTTTTTTTTATTATTCAAAAGACGAAAAAAAAAGAGAGATAGAGATAGAGAACGTTTTTCCGCGCTTTTTCTTCCTTCTGTTCGAATTTCCGTGGTATTGCCGTTTTGGCACATGCGAGAGCGAGCTATTTTGCAATGTTCATTATGGTTTTAAATTAATATGTCAGCTAATTATAAAAAAATGTAAAAACTAACTTCGAAGGGCAGAGCTTCAGACATACAGTTACTTACATGCTAAACCTTGCAACTCTGAGTGCAGCAGTCTCTTCAGTACATAGCACACACATAGACGGAGACAAAGAATTGTCTGTATTTATTATTAAAGATGATTATATTTAATTATTGTGAAATATTTATTTATTGACAGTTAAAAATAGAAGTTATACTGGATTTCCAAAAATATTTTTTTAAAGAATTTTTTAAGTATTCAGCTAAACCGAATATTTATCAAACCGAATATTTTGATATTCGACCTAACCAAACATTCGGTAGTATGGCCGAATATTCTGTGCATCTCTAGACATTAATGTAGCAAACGACTGATTACTTATATTTATTTTTTGTTTTCTTTTCAGGGCCAGTTTCTTCCGATTATCTTGTGAATAAAGGTCCTGATTCGCTTTTAGTCATCTTCTAACTGAACAAGTGTCATTACGTGTCACATGCATACATACTTTTCTGCTAGAGACGCTGCAATGTCAGACCTGAAAGATTTCAAAAGAAACATGATGTTGGCGCTCATTTAGCTGGAGCCTCGGTGATAGAAACATCAAAAGGCTTGGAGGATGCGAGGAGCACAGTATCAGACATTATAACAGCCATATGCAAAAGGCGGTATGATAATACCTAAAAGCAAAAAAGTGGGCGAAAAATAATGATGACGAATAAGGATAGACGGATGAAGCGCATGGTGATCCCAAAGCACAAGCAATTGACAATTTTGGTTGAAACAGGGCCCTGCAGATGACTTTTAATTTCGGATGTCATCTGGGAAAACGACTACTTGTGCTTTCGGGCCACTATACGAGTCAACACTTGCCTATCCTTCTATGTTATCATTGTCTTTCATCCACTGTTCTGCTTTGGGAACACCATGATACCGCCTGTGCGTACGGCTTTTATAATGTCTGATACTATCCTCCTCGCATCCTTTAAACGTTTTGGTGTTTACATCACCGAGGCTCCAGCTAAAGGGGCGCCAACATCATGCCTCTTTTGAAGTCTTTCAGGCAGGGCCGTACGAAGAGGACGGCGAAGGGGGCATTTGCACTGGGCAGAGAAATTGAGAGGGCGCCAAATTTATACTACCAACTACAGTTTTATTTATTTATTAATTCATTTTTTGACTGTCCATCATTTTTTAGGGAATTTCTTTTTCTCTCCTCGTTATTCTTTTTTATCTGTCGAAAACATCATGATTTCTCTTACAAATGAATGCATTTTCTCTTATGTTATTTAGTTGTTTGAAATTTCTGAATTCAAATTAAGCCTTTAAAAGTTTAAAAATAAAGGCGAAATATTCATTTCTGTTTCTACACTTTATCAATTTTGTGGCACTTGTCACAAAGAAAACGAGTGTGTGTGTTTGATTTCAGGTTTGACATTGCAGCGTCTCTAAGAGAAAATTATGTATGCATGCACATGCAGCATCTAATGAGAATTCAGACTGATACCTTCCCTTTCACGACCACAAGATGGCAGACTTCCAGACTTCCAAGTGGCGTATGAAATGTGGCGTAATTTTTTACAGTTGTTCGTATTGTTTTGTCTCTAACATTTATATAGATTATTTAATTTTTAATTAATAATATAAACAAGTTCATCGTTTAGTACTTTTAACTTTAAAAAAAATTGTCACTAATAAAATTTTCCAGTTTTGTACTTTATTTAAATTTATTCACAGAACGCTGTAACTAATATATTTGGCAGTTTTAATTTTTGTGGGGTAAAGTGGTCTGTTTATTGCAGGTGTACATATTAGAGACGAGACGGGCTTAGCCTGAGCCCGGGTCATCTCTAATTTTTATACCATTCTTGGGGCTCGAGATCAAAGTGAAAATTTTATTTCACAAATTCGAAAAAAGGAAAATAAAAAACTTGCTATTTGAGAAACAATAATGTAGTCTAAGTTTCTTAAAGTGCTTTACAATACTTAAAAAATCAGTTTGAAATGGAAATCACCCAAATAGTCATTTTTACAAGCAGCATTCTTTGCATAGTTTAGAAAAGTTAAATTCTTATTAGCGCCCCCTATCGGCTACTTTTTAAACTGTGAAATCATCCGTAGCCTGATAATGAGTTTAGTGCAAACCGCACTTTCGTATCGTTATTTGCTACAATATTCTAAAGTTTATATCGACTTCCTCTCCATCCCGTATCTACGCTGTTAATTTTAATCGATTGTTATAAAGTGATGCAAAACAACAACATACGAGTATAACAGTGTATTCAGTTAATGATAATAAAAGTTAAAAAAAAATTCTACAGAAAAACAGAATCGCATTTTATTTATTCTACAAAAAGTGCGCGGTAAAATAAGCTCGAAGCCGCCGCGGAATTGATATTGGTATTGATGGAATATAAAGAGACTATCTGGTTCTGAAGCCTTTGTATGGTCAGTGTTAGAAGCATAAAGAAGTCTTGAGGTATACCTTGTCTATCCTTGCCTTCTGTTTGAAGTCCTTTTCTAGAATTTCGGGAAAACAGAATCCCGCTTTTCTGCCATAGTTGTACAGTGATATTTTTAAAGAATGAGAATTGTGAATTTTTTGCAGATTTCTGCCATTGGTTGGGTTATATAACATTTTCTATTTTAAAGATTTTCAGGGATATGAAAATCATGAAACGTTGTCATGAGGGAGTATTTAGGATTAATGCTTATTTCTATGTGTGAAGATAGTTTAAAAAAAATAATAATAATCTTGAAACAGTTTTAAAGTGTTAAGAATTTTCTATTACGTACTTTTGGTATCGGACTCTAATGCCAAGTAAAAAAAGCGCGACCTCTCTCTCCTTAAAGACTGTGGTAGTCGACCCGATTATCGAAGATCCTACCGGAAAAAATTATAAGCTAAAACCAATAAGTTTAAAACATCGACCAGCGGACCCGAGGGGATTGGGACGATTAATACATCGGACGACCCATAGTGGCTTTGAGCTTATTTTTACCACGTATTTTTATAGAATAAATAAAATGTATTTCTGTTTTCTTAAAGTTTTTTTTAAACTTCTATTATCATTAACTGAATACACAGTATATGTTATCGTTTTGTATTGCTTTATAAGAATTGATTAAAATTAATATCGTAGATACGGGGTGGACAGAAAGTCGGGATAAACTTTAAAATGTTATAACAAATAATGATACGAAATTGTAGTTTGCACTAAAAGCACTATCCGGATACTTCTTTTTACAGTTCTAAAAGTTACCGATAGGAGGCACTAATACGAATTTATCTTTTCTAAAATACACAAAGAATGATGCTTATGTAAGAACGACTGTTTGGATGATCCTTTATTCGATTGAATCATCAGTTTGGTCTGTAGAAAAAGATGTTGCATAATTGTTAGAACACACGTTGTTAGCTCAGCTGCCTTCATAAACGGAGAAGCAGATAAGAAATAAACATATTTTGAAAATGCATTGAAACAATGTTTTTGAGGTTCAAGTTAGAACCAAATTAATGATTAAACTGAATATTGGAACCTCCGGAGTAGCCAGTTCTTTTACAATCATCTTCATTTCAATACTTCCCAAAGATGCATTTGCATTAGTATCCTCTATCATTTTATCTTCAACAACCTCCCTTTTTTGTTAAAAAGTCTCGAATCCTGACAATGCTTTTACCACAAATCGCACTTCATCATCCTCCTCATCATTATTATTATTATTATTATTTTTAAATTTCTACGGATTTCTTTGCAGCGTGCACTATGTTTCCAATTACAATGCAAACTAGGGATATGTTTTACAAAACTGGTGCAGTTTCCAGCTATAATTCTATGTGAAGAAATAAATGCATAACATCTATCTCTGGACTAACAACAAAAACTTGGTACAATAACATATTAGATATTAGATGACTTCGAATCTAGGGACTGCTGCAACAAATAAAATTAGAGCACTGACCTGCATCAGAAAGACTGTTCTGTAATTTTTTGTATGTAATAATATGCAAAGATTTTTAATGAAAATAAACTGTTTACATGTTATCTATTTCATTTCTCTTGTGTTTGATTATTATCTTCAAGTGGTCTTATGAAAGAATTTATCGTTGTCATTTATGCATATAGAAGAGTTTATCGTGGGAAGTAAGTTCAGGGGGTGATTATTGAGAAGATGTCAAAGTTGGCGGCGAATCCTTTGAAAAGACCTAAAGGATTTACTTTTACGGAGTGAAACAATTTGTTAAAACAAGAAGGTATAGTGGCACTTGGTTGTTTTGGCAATCCGCAGAGTGCGTTTCCTGGGTACTGAAGTACTAAACTGGAGTGTAGTTTTCCCTTTTATTTTGTATGGTGAAGCAAGGAAGACGAAAATCACATCACTAGAGTTAATGTTCTTTAATTGGAGAATGATGTCACACTTACAATCTTCCACAATAGTGATATTTTGATCAATCAAAGTTTCAGATTTTTTTAAATGAATCTGATGAATATTGGTGAGGTGACATTTTAAATTTAAAGCCAGAGGTGAAGAACACAAACGCGATCCAAAGAATAATCCAAAAATGCTGTTGAACAGGTCCGATCAAGTTCACGTAATCCAAAGAGTTTTTAAGAACATCAAGGTGATTTTTCGTTATAAAACCAAAGGGTGGCCAAAGGGGCCAAGACATTTTTAGACGTTTATGAGATGAAGATCAGAGGGCAAGTGTTCTATCCGATATGAAAGTGGGCGCAAGGAAAAACACGCCAAGCGAGATACATTTCAAGCCAAGAGAATCGCATTTTTTTTCGTGGGAAATGTAACCGTTACATATACACATATCAACTTCATAATCGACGTCATTGGAAGGGAAAAATCTTTTGGCGAAGATTGCACTTTGGCTAAAAAGAGAGATTAAGAATTTTACCGTTAATTATTGTTTTGGGAACAGGGCTTTCGAGGAATGCAGCAAAGGCGCCGTTTAAATGTTATAGACATCTGGAACAATATGCGAGACAAAGCTGACCATGAAAAGGAAAACATTTTATGCCTTGTATAATTTCATTTCTTTTGATATGTGGGAGACCGAATAAGTACGTTAATGATAATTTAAAAACAATATGCATGATTTTGACTAAAAGTCTTTCGTTGAAAGAGAAAGATAAAAAGGGTGCGCTTTTTAACAGCCGGGAATGTATATGAATTACGATTATGCAGAAAGGGGAAAATATATTTGATAAAATACATAAAATATAGATTGCTTTAATTTTTTGAAAGGAATATATATGGTATCTTTACCATATATATATCACCCCTTCACAAGATTTTGAAAAATTTAGAATGTCACCCTGTAAATATAATACAAAATATCAAAGCAGAAAAATAATAATAAAAATAAAAAAAGTATGCATACAATAATGTAAATAATAATATGTAGTACTACAGTAATATCTTCATAATAGTATAATAAATGGCCATACATTTTCAAATTGCAGCAAAATATATTTTCAAAGTCTATGAAAAGTCTTTTATCCATATTAATACTATTGTTAGCTGCAACATATTTTTTTTGTTTGTTTTCTTACAAGTTTATTCATTTTACAATATGATGGTGCACCTATATAAATAAACTCTTAATTGTTCATTTTTTTTTTTAACACAGTCTTTAAAAAGAGTTCAAGAATGAAAAATTACAGCTGCATTTTTCTTTGAAGGTTTTCTCACGTGATTTTATTTATCAACAAACATGAGCATCATAAATGAGTCTTTAGTGCACAAAATTTTTTTGTATTTGCTTAAAAAGTTCACAAGTTTGCACTATATTATTAAAAATCTTAAATGAAATGTAAATACAAAAATTTCAAAATAAAAGAAACACAATTACAATTATACAATGATAATATAGAGATTATAAAGATTATAAAGATACCTATATAAAATATTAAACGTAAAAAAAGTTTTCGTGTAAAGACACAGGAGAGATAAAAATGATGCAAGACATGGGCATCGATAAAAACATCTCCCCTTAAACTTGTTGTAATAACAAGGAAGAGACCGCAGTTTAGGACGTTGGTCATATTCGGGACAGGGCGTATTTAGGGAGAGGGGTTTATTTTTGGTAAACCCCCCTTGCTCCGCACATATTAGGAAACTCCGCCTATGATTGGAGCGACTCGGGTTCATCTACGGGTTTGAAAAAATAGTAAAATTGGGTATACCAATTTTAACAAAGTTTTGCTCTCATACACAATGGAATAAAGACCCCCACATGGGTAATAATTTTGAACGGGGCTTATTCCGCAAGGGCGAATAAAAACTAAAAAAAATGCAAAATAAATCAAAGTTTTTTTTGTTCAAAAACCTAAAAATCCTTCCATAGACACGTTCTAGAGTGAAGAGAGCATAAAGTCACATTCGGGATAAATATATATTGTTTCGAAAATTAAATTCTCAAAATAATTCATTTATTTTAAGTTATTTAAAAATTCAAAGATTAAATTAAAAGGAAAATGAGTATTAAATTCAAATGAGATAATTACTTTGATTTTTTTTTTTAAAATGCTAAGTATACTTACAAATGCAGAAAGTGTTAATAGAATTATCAAATGTTTAAATTTATAACAATACCTATTATTCTTAATTTATATTATCTATATATTTTATTTATTTATTTATTTATCCATTTATTTATTTATTTTTATTTTTATTTTATTTTTTTAACAGGATTTTAAATTATACGAACTTGCTAAACAAGAATATGGGTGGAAAAAATATTTTGCCAAATAAACAAGTTCTGCAGTACTGCTACATAACACATAAACAATGGACCAGCCATATCACAATAAAAACAAATAATACAATACTACATAACATGCATGCATAAATACACCTGTTACCATGGATAAGGAGCATTTATGAATCTGGCAACAGAAAATTTTATATTCATATTAATATTTTATCACCTTTCGAGGACGTAAATTATAGGAATGAGCACTTTGTTCAATATTGTTATTACTAGGAGTATTGTTATGAACATTATGATAATTTAAGTCAAATAAATGGTTATTTCTAGGAGGTGCAAGTAAAAGTCTGTCAATATGAACTCTGAAAATTGAATTGTTAATATGAGAATTCAGTTGTTGAATTGAAAAAGAAACAGGTGAGTGTTTCTTAACAACTACATAAGGTCCTGTATACCTTGGCTTAAATTTATCTGATGATTTTAGGTATACAATGTCTTTCTCAGTAATTGGCCTGAGTTTTGCCTTTTTTTTTATGATATTCGTTTCTTTTAATTTGAGATGCTTTTATGTTATCATAAGCTTTGTTGTAAATACCATTTAAATCATGAAGGAGATTGTAAAAGTCTACATTTTGGTCTAGAAAGGGTTGATTAGCATTTAAATCATATGTATCAAATATTAGAGATAATTCGCGTCCAAAATGTAAAAGATTCGGAGAGAAAGAAGTAGAAGAATGTTTAGAACCATTATAGAGATTTTTATGAATAGCAATGGCATTTTCAAAGGAATGTCCTTCTTTCATTAAAGTATTGATTGAGTATTTAAGAGATGTGTTTATCCTCTCGCTTATAGAATTGCTAGCTGGGTGTGAGACAGAAGAGTGATTTATTTTAATACCTAGAGTATTATTTAAAGTATTATACACATAAGAACGAAATTGGGGTCCAAGGTCTGATAATACTCAGGCAGGGCGCCCGAAAGTTGTCATATAGGCAAATAAACACTTTACAATTTTAGGTGCAGTTGTATTGTAGAGAGAGTACAGTTCAATATGTCGAGAAAAATGATCCGTAACTGTGAGAATAGTTTGACCGTTTTTAAAAGGACCAACAAGATCAATTGAAATGGTATTTCCTGGTTGTTTAGGGGTATATGTTGGTTGAAGTGGTGCATTAGGTATACGATGATGTTTAGCCTGAAGACATAATAAACAAGAAGATACATAATTTAAAGTATCGGTGTACATACCTTTCCAACAATACCGTGAAGAAAGGAATTCATATGTTTTAGCTAAACCAAAATGAGATAGATGGGATATTGTTAAAACTTTAGGTTTTAAAGAATTGGGAACCATAATTACATACACGAAAGTATTATCCGCAACATTAGTTTTTTTTAACATTAAAACTTTAGAATCAGGATGAATGAAATAAGATGGAAATTTTTTTGAAGAACCTGATTTTAAAATCTCTTCATATATTGGAGCTAATTGTGAATCTTTTAATTGTTCTTGGACAAAAGTTTCATTAGAAATTTCAAGCAAAGCATCTTTTTTATTTTTACTATTAATGACTAAGCAATTCACAATTTTGTTGTTGTTATTTTCCTCAAAATCATTTTCAACAATAGGTAATGCCTGTTTATCTTCAGAAATGAGATTAGGATTAGAATTCAAAGTTTCAATATTTTCTTCAGTAAATTCGCATCGGGATAAATAATCTGCTAGAACATTAGAAACACCTGGAATATGTTTAAAAGTAAAAGTGAATTTTGATAGCTGCATGAGCCAGCGAGTGGTGATATCTGCCGGATTAGTGGTTTTTTTGTATTTATCAAGAGGTTTACTGTCCGATAAAATTATGAAAGGACGATTATAGATATAGTAATTGAAAGCATTTACAGATTTTACAATGGCCATAAGTTCTAACTTTAAAGCTGGATATTTCTTTTCGGAGGGTTTGAGAGATTTTGAGAAGTATGAGACAGGAAGCAACTGATTATTATGCTCTTGTAATAATACACCAGAAATAGCGATACCCGAAGCGTCCGTGTTCACGTAAAATTCTTTGTCCCAATCTGGTAGACGTACCATTGGTGGTTGAAAAAAGATTTTTTGAATATTATGAAACACATTTTGATGCACCTCTGTCCATTTAAAAGTCGAGGATGGTTTTGATAAGTCTATGAGAGGCTGAATAAGTTTAGAAAATTCTGGAATTAAACTCTTATAAAAAGTAGCTAGTCCTACAAAACTTCTTACCTGCTTTTTTGTTTTTGGAACAGGAAATGATTTTATTTTTAGAATATTAGCTTGAATTGGAGAAATAGTGTGGTTATGAATATGAAAACCAAGATAATCAATATTATTCTTGTGAAAAGAACATTTAGAAGGTGACAAAGTTAAGTTGTATTTACCTAAGATTTCAAGAATTTTTGTTAGTTTATCGTACGTTTCCTGAAATGAGTTAGAGCCAAAAATTAAATCATCTTGATAGGCATAAATTCCTTCTAACTGCATTTCATCCAATAAACTATCCATAAGGGCTTGAAAATATGCACTTGCATTTTTTAATCCAAAACAGAGTCTTTTATATTTAAATGAACCGAACATAGACGTGAAAGTGACCTTATCCTGATATTCTGAAGGAAGGTCAATTTGATGGTAGGCCTGTTGGAAATCAAGGGACGTGAAAAATTTATATTTAGATAAGTTGGAAATAATATTTTGTATTTTAGGGAGAGGGTATGAAGAAGATTGTACAACTGTGTTTAACATCCGTAAATCCAAGGCAAGACGAAATTTTTGTGTACCTGATCCATCAGGTTTTTTTCTGACAAGAAGGATTGGACAAGACCATTCCGAACATGAGCGTTCAATGATACCTGCATCAACTAATTGGTTTATTTGTGTTAATGCTTCTTTTTGAAGTGCTTGAGGAATTGGAAAAGGAAGTGTTTTAATTGGGAAATCGTTAATAAATTTAATGTTTGGTTTAAATTTATCAGTATGACCTAACGTTTTCATAGATTTTGAGAAAACAGCAGAATTATTCAATAATAACTCTTTCAATAGTTTAGCTTCAGTATTCGGTAAGTGTTGTAAATTAAAGTCATCTTGTGAGAGATCAAGTTTTCGTTGGTTTAAAATATCAGTAGAAGCCTGAATGAAATTTACAAATTGTTTGGTTTCTTCTTTGAAATTACTTTTAACAGCCTCTAGCTGTTGGGCATCTTCCACAATCTGGTCAATTGGCGTTAAGAAACCAATATTTGCTCTTTTATTTACATGAACATTTTTAGTTGTCATATTTTTTACATAAATTTTAAATTCATGTGGGTTTGATTTATCAGTTTGAATAATCGAATCAAAAGCAAGAATGTCTTTTACAAGCATGTCATTCTGAAATAAATATGGGGTATCATGAGAAATTTGTTTTGCGCGTACAGAAATACATTTTACCTCATTTGGAGAAATAACCAGTTTGTTTACTAGACAAACATTATGAGAGATATCAGTTTGTACATTTACGTTATGACATTCCGCTGATTCTGAGTTATCATCTATGTAGATAAAGGGAATTCTCAGATTATCAAGTTGCATTATTTTGTTACCTAGATCTAATGTGATGTTAAATTTCTCAAGAAAATTTAATCCCAAAATACCATCAAATTTATACTCTTTAGGAATGTCAACAATGTAGAAGTAATGCGAAAAGTGTTTTTGTTCAATTTTGAATGAAATTCGAATACATGCTGTAAAATCTATCTTAGAATTAACTGTAGTTAAAGTCACATTAGTCCCTAAACGTTTATACTTAAGCACATGTTTAAGTTTATCAAATAACTGTACAGATAAGAGGCTAGTTGTACTTCCAGTATCCACAAGTAAAAAGGTATCTTGTTTTGCGATGGAGGCCTTTATAAGGGGAAGTGTGGGAGAGTACTTATTGACATTTAAAAGAATTTCATGAAAGGAATTACCGGTCGGTGTTGTATCAGTGACACTGTGAGAATCAATAGAATTTTGGGGAAAATCAGTTTGTACAGCTGTTGTATTTGCAATGGAAATATGCTGAGAAGTTTGAGAACCTGTTGAATTAACCAGTCTCTCAGCCGACAATTTTGGAAGAGAATTATCAATGTAAAAACATTTATCACTGTGTGCTGACTCATTTTCACATGCAGACATACACTGGTCAGCCTTAGCATACGTCTCTAGGGGTTTAAATTTTTGTTTTGTGGAAACCTGTCATTTCTATCACTGTTATATTTACTAAATTTTTGATCATAACGCGCGTTCGCTCTTTGCCATCTGAAACATTTCTGCGCTATATGCCCAAAACGAAAACATAACTGGCAACGATCATTATTTCTGGCCCAATTATTTTGTCTAGTTTGTGGCGCTCTATGAAATTTTGACTTATAACGAGCCTGAAAGTTTTGTCTGTTGACATGTTTACATTGTTTTGGAGACTCCGATTTTCTTGATGTTTGAGCAAAATTTAAGTTATTAATTTTCTCCGTTAATTCCTTAATTTTACTTTCTAATTGATTGCATTCTACATGCGCCGAACTGCTAGCAGACAAAACATTGTTATTTATGAAAATCTCTTGTAGAGATTGTCCCCTGTCAATTGATTTATCATATGTGTTGATGCCTTCTTCTTGCAATTTAATTTTAATGTCCGAAGGTAAACAATGCATTAATTTAACGTATTTTATTTTATTTAATGCATCCCTGTCATGAATGTCGGGATATACCTTTGATACGAGGACATTAAGTCTATGAGCAAAATTTTTTACTGTCACCTGTGGTAATATTGTTAAACAATTTAAATCATTTAAAGTTGTAGCCGAAGAATTCTGTGAAAAGAATTTTTGAATGCGATCACGAATGAACTCAAAATCTTGTGCGTTATAAAGTACAGGGTCCTCCAAATAATATTTTTTTGCGGGACCTTTCAGTTTAGTTTTAAGATAATCGACAGTTTGTTCATTAGTTATTTCCTTAATTTTCTGATACGTTAAAATTTGGTTAAAGAAATGGTCAACTAAATCTGAGTCTCCGTAATAGTCATCAACAACATAATCACAATTTTTAGAATAAGCCATAGTGATATCACCTTAAAAGTTTAATTTTTTTTTTTTTTTTAGACACAGGTAAAATATCATAAAACAAGAAAAATAAAAAGAGCAACAATTTAAACAAGCCAACTTGATAATTTATTTTTAAAAAAAATCATTAAATATTTAATCATAGAAAACTTCAAGAAAATTTAACTATTAAAAAGATTGGTTTTAAATACTGAAAAAAAAAATAAGATAGTAAAATAGAGCATATGAGAAAAACATATTTTTCCGTCATAAAATTGTCATATAAAATGCAAAATAAAGTCTCTATGAGTGTAAAAGAGCACTTTTATCTTACCTGTACCTAATAAAACTTATTATAATCTATTAAAACCTTTTTGAAATATTTACAGTATAAGATTTTTATTAAATAATTAAAAGTTCAATTTCTTTTTTTTAATCAACCTTTTACAAGAAAAATTCTTACCTCTGAACATATCCATGCGCTTTTCTGCAAATAATATCAATATAAAAAAAAAGCACTGCAAATTCTTAACAAAAACACTGAAAATCCTTAAAAATAAAAGAATGATATCTTCTATATTAATCTTTCATTACCGCGTATTCTCAAATCACTTTTAGTATTATTCTTTGAGTCAGAAACAATAAGAAAAACTACGATGAAAAATATATTGTGGTTAAGTAGTATTTGGAACACATGAAATCATTTGATGAATGAATAAGCGTCGAAGACCAAAGTTCTTCCCAGATAATGATAATTCTAGCTAGCACAGCGTAATTGGGAATCGAATTATTCAGTATTCTTTTAGTTCACAGTTACACGGCAATTTGAAAAAGTTTTTCGATGATTGTGGAAAGAATAAATAAAAAGAACATAGTAGAAGTTCACGATAAAATAGGATATTCAATGTAGATGCGGGCGCAGATTTTATGAATGAAAAATCACTCATTGAAGAAAACCACATGTTCAAAAGCACTTGTTGAAAGGCCTAGATTAAACTGAATATTGGAACCTCCGGAGTAGCCAGTTCTTTTACAATCATCTTCATTTCAATACTTCCCAAAGATGCATTTGCATTAGTATCCTCTATCATTTTATCTTCAACAACCTCCCTTTTTTGTTAAAAAGTCTCGAATCCTGACAATGCTTTTACCACAAATCGCACTTCATCATCCTCCTCATCATTATTATTATTATAATTTTTTTTAAATTTCTACGGATTTCTTTGCAGCGTGCACTATGTTTCCAATTACAATGCAAACTAGGGATATGTTTTACAAAACTGGTGCAGTTTCCAGCTATAATTCTATGTGAAGAAATAAATGCATAACATCTATCTCTGGACTAACAACAAAAACTTGGTACAATAACATATTACATATTAGATGACTTCGAATCTAGGGACTGCTGCAACAAATAAAATTAGAGCACTGACCTGCATCAGAAAGACTGTTCTGTAATTTTTTGTATGTAATAATATGCAAAGATTTTTAATGAAAATAAACTGTTTACATGTTATCTATTTCATTTCTCTTGTGTTTGATTATTATCTTCAAGTGGTCTTATGAAAGAATTTATCGTTGTCATTTATGCATATAGAAGAGTTTATCGTGGGAAGTAAGTTCAGGGGGTGATTATTGAGAAGATGTCAAAGTTGGCGGCGAATCCTTTGAAAAGACCTAAAGGATTTACTTTTACGGAGTGAAACAATTTGTTAAAACAAGAAGGTATAGTGGCACTTGGTTGTTTTGTCAATCCGCAGAGTGCGTTTCCTGGGTACTGAAGTACTAAACTGGAGTGTAGTTTTCCCTTTTATTTTGTATGGTGAAGCAAGGAAGACGAAAATCACATCACTAGAGTTAATGTTCTTTAATTGGAGAATGATGTCACACTTACAATCTTCCACAATAGTGATATTTTGATCAATCAAAGTTTCAGATTTTTTTAAATGAATCTGATGAATATTGGTGAGGTGACATTTTAAATTTAAAGCCAGAGGTGAAGAACACAAACGCGATCCAAAGAATAATCCAAAAATGCTGTTGAACAGGTCCGATCAAGTTCACGTAATCCAAAGAGTTTTTAAGAACATCAAGGTGATTTTTCGTTATAAAACCAAAGGGTGGCCAAAGGGGCCAAGACATTTTTAGACGTTTATGAGATGAAGATCAGAGGGCAAGTGTTCTATCCGATATGAAAGTGGGCGCAAGGAAAAACACGCCAAGCGAGATACATTTCAAGCCAAGAGAATCGCATTTTTTTTCGTGGGAAATGTAACCGTTACATATACACATATCAACTTCATAATCGACGTCATTGGAAGGGAAAAATCTTTTGGCGAAGATTGCACTTTGGCTAAAAAGAGAGATTAAGAATTTTACCGTTAATTATTGTTTTGGGAACAGGGCTTTCGAGGAATGCAGCAAAGGCGCCGTTTAAATGTTATAGACATCTGGAACAATATGCAAGACAAAGCTGACCATGAAAAGGAAAACATTTTATTCCTTGTATAATTTCATTTCTTTTGATATGTGGGAGACCGAATAAGTACGTTAATGATAATTTAAAAACAATATGCATGATTTTGACTAAAAGTCTTTCGTTGAAAGAGAAAGATAAAAAGGGTGCGCTTTTTAACAGCCGGGAATGTATATGAATTACGATTATGCAGAAAGGGGAAAATATATTTGATAAAATACATAAAATATAGATTGCTTTAATTTTTTGAAAGGAATATATATGGTATCTTTACCATAGGTCTTTTAAAAAAAGACATTTTAATAAATAATTTTTAATTGCAGAACAAGAGAAAAACTCTTATATTATTTAAAATAAAATGATTAGCTAAATTATATTTTAATGCCACTAGTTAATAGGTTAAAATTTTCTGTCCTTTTGGCTGAAATAATTGTCAGAGTATTTAATTCATATCTTGATTAATATTTCATTATCAATTACATAAAAAAAATGTATTTTACATACTAGCATTCTCATATCGAAACGGTTAATTGTGTGTTTAATTTTTTTGCCATAAAAATAAAATAATATAATATAATATATATTTTTTTAATTTTAAATTAAGATTGTAAATCCTGTATTTTGTTTCATACATCCACAGAGAAAAAAATTAAAAAGTGCTAATTATCTTTTATTTTGGAAAAAGGAACGGAACCGTTATTAAGAAAAACTATATTTTTCAAAGGTTAAAAAGAAAATGAGAAACGTTGGAATAAAGACCAGTAAAAATCACAAGGAAAAATGGCGATGAAGAACATGAAAAAAATATAAGCTATTGGCTTCCATGTTTGATAAATATCAGCAATATGTGACAATATTGTTTGACAAAAACTATATTGTTGACTCAACATATTTCTTTGTTAAAGTTTTTCTTTTAAAAATCTACTTTTTATTAATTCCTTTTGTAAACACCTTTTTGTAAACTAACAAAATCACATGGTTTTGCCCATGTTAACCATGAGGGACTTACGGGTGAAATAAATAAAAATGCAATAATATGGCGATCCCAATAACGGAGCTCTGTTCATTCCGCCACATAAATCGTTAAAAGGAAGTCAGGAAAAAATGAAGTTATTGTGATACAATCATAGAATACAAACATCGGGTTTATAAATTACAATTCGCATTTTATTTAGTGCATGTACCAGAAAAATATGCAATTTTCCAGACAATACTAAAAAAAAAAAAAAAAAAAAAAAAGAGTAAAAAGGCATTTAGAGAAACTGTTTAGTATGGCATCTACTATATATATATTATGAAAAAAATATCATACGCAAAATACCTAATTCAAAAATCAATAATATATGTATTATTCGTCTAATTTTCCATTATCGGGTTCATAGCTGATGTTAGAGACAAAATCTCTAAAATTGCTTAAATACGTGTCTAACTATTTTTTTTAGCAGATTTAGTTGAGCTGTATTTTATGTTCCTACCTGAATCTTCAGCTGAGATATGGCGAAATGACTTAAAAATTTCGAACTGCCCCCCTCCCTTTATCCCCCTTAGTGTGTGAGTTTCTAAAATCGCTGAAATACGCGTTTAACTTTTCTTTTTAGTAGATTTGTTAAGCTGAATACCTAAAACTATGCTGCTGAGATATGGTGAAATGTCGTAAAACTTTCGACCCCCTCGTTTAACCTCCGCGAATTTTGAAAAATCCTTTCTTATTGCTTGGCTAGGTCATAACAGCAATCCAAAGCTGTCCAAATTTCGTGATCCTGACTTTAGTCGTTTCAGCTTTGCGTTGATGAGTCAGTCAGTTCTCTCTTTATTATATTAGTATAGATTACTAAGTTTCACTCTTACCAAAACTGGCAACTTCTATTTGGCTAAATTGCACACCTCCTATTCTTTAGAGCACGTGGCGCACTTTACTCTAAAAGCAATTTTTATAGAAGGCAGGACTCGACCTAAAGATCCGCCGATACCAATTCTCAATCCGGCTTTTATACTATGCAGATTGACTAACGTAACCTAATTTGCATAAAACTACAGCGAAATAAACCAACTAATTGCTGCTTCCGAGAGCTACAAACACATATCAGAAAATTAAAGTAAAACAAAGGACAGATGTCGCTTGCACGCAATAGATTAATATTGACAGAACGTTCTCACTCAAAAAACTAGACTCCCTTAATATGAGAGTTGCTAGTCCTCTATAACTTCGAATGTGTAAATCCACATACTCAGCTAAGGAAAGGTTTTAGAGGTTAAAACTCATTCTAGAATACATAAAATCAGATTGCATATATGCGTTCAATTACATACCCTTGTCACACCTTACAATCCCTTGTGATATAATGTATGCGTAGAATCCAAAGATGAGATGGTCAGTCTGAGCCTGACCTCAATCCCAGTACCGAAACGGGCTTGGGCTGAATTTTTATTTCGGGCTCGGGCTCAAAGGTAAAATTTTATTTATTCACAAATTGCAAAAAAAAACAAACAAAAAAACTTGAAACTTTTAAAGAAACAAGAATGTAGTCTAAGTTTGTTAAAGTATTTTATAATCCTTTAAAAATCATTTTGGAGGGGAACTGAATTGCTATTGATCAGATGATATAAGGAAAAATGTTCTCTGATATACAGGGGCTGATCCCGAATTCGTGGTACAAACTTTAAGGTTTGGTACAGGACACTGTAACAATCATTTATTGTATAGGAAACCAGGGTGAGAAATCCATTTATTGAGTCAAAATTACAGGGCGTCTCACTCGAATCCGAAGTCGCGTTTTCGTTCATAACTATAACAGTAGTGAAGATGTTTTAACAAAACTCGCAACAAACTCATCTTTGTATGAATTGTATGGATGGTATAAGGATTTCGTTAAAGCATCTTCACTACTGCTAAAGTTAACGAAAACGCGACTTCGGATTGGAGTGAGACGCCCTGTAATTTTGACTCAATAAATGGATTTCTCACCCTCGTTTCCGATACAATAAATGCTTGTTACAGTATCCTGTACCTACCCTTAAAGTTTGGCCCATGAATTCAGGTACACCTTGTATATCTTATTCTGAAGCCTTTGGACGGTCAGTGTTAGTATCATAAAGAAGCCGTGGGATATCCTTTGTCTGTCTTCGTTTTCTGTTTGAAGTCCTTTTCTAGAATGACTGAAAAACGGAACTCGTGTCTTTCTGCCATAGTTGTACAATGATATTTTAAAACAATAAGAATCGTGTCTTTTGTAGATTTCTGCTAAGTGATTGGGTGTAAGTAACAAAAATTGGCTATCTTAAACATATTTTCAGGCACTTGAAAATCCCGAAATGTTGTCATGAGGGAGTATTTAGCGTTAATATAGTTATTTTTATAGAAGCAGATATTTTTAAATGAGAAATTAATATTGAAGCATTTTTAAAAAGTTATGGTCAATTTTCTAGTGCGAACTTTTGGTATCGGGTTCGGGCGAGCTTGGACTCTGATGACACAAAATCTTCGTCTGACTAGGACTTCGAAAAAGAGCTCGAACTCTTCTCTAGTAGAAACAAATGTAAAAAAAAGCATAGACAGCTACAAAAAATTAGTATACAAAGCTTCATAATAGGAATTCCTTTTTCAGTGCAAAAAAGGAATTAATGGAAGAGTGAGGAAGAACAGCAGCAAAGTACGCGTTTTATTGCTTGCTGACTATTTCTTCCTCACTCTCTCTAACTTTTTTTCTCCGAAGATTCAAAAATGGACTCCGTTTAGAAAGCATTGAAACAGCTGAATGTTAATCTTATTTTGGATGTCTCTGCTTTTTATTATGTGTGTTTGTATACGCCACCTCATTAAAAACCCCGTTATGGCATAAAAAATTAAAGAAAGAAAGTTCATTTTATGAGTAACTAACGCGCTTCGCCCGCTGCGCTGGTCGGTCGGTTTCTTCAAACCAACCTTGAATCAAGTAAAATATATCTGTGAATTGAACCTTGTGTTATAAAGTAATATGGATCTTTATCTGGAATGTACTTCCGCATTGCTGAAACGGTATGAACTCTTTTGCTCTATTATACGTGTGGTCATAAAGTCTTTCCCTGATTGCAATAATTTATTGCAGAAAACTAATATAATTAGGCATATGCTTGTTTTAATGTATTGTAAAGATATTTATGAAGTTTTTAATACAAGTACTTAACGTCATTCAATTTCAATGGGAGCACCCTTGGAAGCTCGAAGAATGTCAAGGCGGTATTCTCTTTCTCGCCACGTATTTCCCAACATTTGAGCTGTCACACTAGACACAGCATCTGTGATCCTGTGTCAGGCAAAATTTGAACTGATAAGAGCCAACTCTTTTTCTTGATCATTTACAGCACTATTTGGTAAAGAACGATAGAGCAATATGCAATATACTAAAACCATCCCTGAAAACTTCTCCTGTTTAACCTTTCAAACAAACTAACAAACAAAATCCATCCAGTAGAACTTTTTTAAAAAGACTAATCTTTCATAATAAGATTCACCATATTATAGAATCTCCACCCCCCCCCCCCCCCCCATAATTATATAATTAAGCAACGTAGAACGATGTACAATACATTAAAACCCTCCCTGAAAAACTATCTACCTAACAATGCAAGTCTCAACCAATTCCGTCCAGTAGAGCTTTTTGAAAAGGTTAATCTTTCATAATCGGGTTCACTTGATTACACAACTTTCCATCACAATTCTATAACTAATCTACGTATATGTTACTTACTAAAACCTTCCAGGAAAAATTATCAACCTAAACAGTGCAAGTCCCATCCAGCAGAACTCCAGTTATAAGCAGCCGGAACGAAATTCCCATCTGCATTTTATAGATATTTAGTAGATAGATGAATTAAAATACTTCTCATATAAAGATCATGGCTGCACAAATGCTACACTGGTGTGCAAAACTTAAACAACAAACACAAAATGCTAATTTCTGAACATGAGAGCACTCAAAAGGAAATTCTATAAACAACAAGTGTAGACAAGAGGTACTACCCTAACAGCACGGCCAATCGATGTGAAGTCCCTTTGACGTCACACATGGTTAGAAGTGTCACAATCGCTACGGTGAATCAAAATATGGGATATTTTACTGTCTCATTATTACTCTCAAATGATTGTTAACACTGAAAAGTGACTGTGGCTTTGTGATGGGTCACCAGGTGACATTACAATGAAGTCACCTTGTGATTCTCAAGTCACTGTCAGTAGAAGACTGAACTTTGAAGTCATTGTGAGCATTACATTGTGATGAGTCACCAAATAATGTCACAATGAAGTCGCATGGTGACTTTCCGGTGATCGACGCTCTATTGTGAAGTCATCATTGCACTCCTTTGTGAAAAGTCACAAGATGATTTCATTATCTGTTACTTGGGAACTCGTCACAGAACAGCTATCATGATGACTTTACAATGGAGTGTCAAAATAACAGTCACATGAGAGTCACAAAATGACTTCATTGTAAAGTCACCTGATGACTCGTTAAAAAGCAGCAGTCATGGTGACTGTTCAGTGAAGTGACCAAATGAGAGTACAAATGAGACGAATGAAAGATATCACATTTCTGTTCATTGTAGTGACTGTGACAATTGTGACCATTTGTGATGTCAAGAAGACTTCACATCGACTGTCTGTGCTGTTAGGGTAGTACCTATTTTCTACACTTGCTGTTTATAGAATTTCTTTTTGAGTACTCACGTGTTCAGAAATTAGCATTTTGTGTTTGTTGCTTAAGTTTTGCACACTAGTGTATATCAAATCAGCATCTAGTAAATCAGTTCAAGTAATGGTTCAAGTGTTTCAAGATGACAATATGAGTGATGTCGATATAATCTATTATAACTATGAATGAATATCATTAATATAGAGGTACAAATTATATCAGTATATTCATATGCACACTATATAAGGGGTGCCCAATTGAAAAGTGGACGGCTGACGTAGCAATGTTATCAAAGTTGCCGGACTGGTTTTTCATTTGATTTTGGCTTCGCGCGCAGGGTTAGTGGTGGATTAGACAAAATTGCGTCGTTTTGAAAAGAGTTGTGTGTATGTAACCAAAGAAGCTATACTAAAGTGTGCATTGATACATGCACACACGGCTAAAACATAGGGTGAACAGGATGGAAGCATCCAGAGTTGAGCAGCGAGGGTTGATGCGTCGTCTGGCGGCTGAAGGGGCAACGAACGCGGATATTTTTCGCTGAATGAAGCATGTTTATAGTGAACATTGTTTAGGTCGTACAGCTTTCAACAACTGGTGCAAGAGTTTCAGACAAGGCAGGCAGACAGTCAAGGATGCACCGAGAACAACCGCACCAGTTGCTGATGTCGATGAGATGGTACAGTCCAGACCTGTCCCCTTGTGAATTTTACATCTTCGGGCCACTTAAGAAGGCACTCCGAGGACAACGGTTTACTTCGGAAAACGATGTGAAGGATAGGATACCTACATTCTTCTGAGACCACAACTTTCAAACTATTCTAAACAGATAATAGTTAAAATAGAATTTACAAACAGTGTATCGTTTGATACACTGTTTGTATTTTTTTCACTGTTTGTACTTTTTTAACTGTTTGTATTTTTTTTCACTGTTTGTATTTTTTTTAATTAAAAAAAATGTAAAAAAATTCATAACGAAGGCTTTGGAATATCCAAGTTTATTTTCATAGATTTGAACAATCCTTTGTTTTTCTATTATCTAAAGAAATATCATTTATCTTTTCTAGACTGTATATCGTATATGTAATGATTCGCCCGAATTTAATATTTAGAAAACAAACTGTAACTGAACTATGTAATATTGAGATATCAGTCGATTTTTAAGACAGAGAATTTTCATTACAGTAATAACATCTGTTGTTACTGTTAACACTAACAATTTCTAGATATTATATATATTATAAAACAGGAAATAAAATAAAAATGTCAGAAAATCTCGAGTTAAGGTTTTGTTTTCAATTTGTTCCACAACTGTGCAACTCATTTTCACCAAAGAGATTTTTTTTTTTTGGGGGGGGGTTGTGGGGGGTGGAAAAAACTTACTGTATTGACAACTATTATTACTAGTAACTTTAAAAAAGGCAATCTTGCATAATCGGGTTCACTTGATAATAGAACTTTCCTCCATAGCTCTATAACAAAGAAATTTAGAATGATATGTTAATTAGTTTACATATGCAATTTGCTTATGCTAATGAAACATACACATGAGTGCCAAGAATTAGAGATTTTTGAATATAGCTATCTCCGAATAATAATCTTTTCTTTATTTAATCGCAGAAATCAAGTACAGAATAAGACGAAGATTGCTTACTATTCAGAAATAGTGATATTAAAAATCCGCAATTCTTGGCACTTATGCATAGACAACAAAAAGTATTAAGAAATAAAACATCAAAGTTTCTGGCCGCTTCAACTTAAATTTGTTCCCACAAAAGACTATTAACTATACATCTGACTTCTGCCGAAGAAATGTCGTTTTGTTTTTCCTATAACATTAATGACAGATTCCATTACCAGTAGCATCTATAAATTTCGATGTTATGCTAATTCGAAATAGGGTAACAAAATTTCCGGAAATCCTAAATGGTGACCGGGATATTAAAACTCAGTTTCTTTCACTCAAGCGTTTATATATATATATATATATATATATATATATATATAAACTAGCAAACTATTTTCACTATTATGATATCATTTGATTTCTCTGAACAACGCAAATGACATATAGTACAGTAAATTTAGACCAAAAAAGGCTTCTGCCTGGAAAGTTTTGGAGAAGTTTTTTTCTCTTTCTTTCTTTAGGTTTTTGGGGGTGCTGAACACGAATTTTAACTTTGCCACATCGTATCTGGTCTGCTTAAAAAGTTATAAGCGAAAAATCATGAAAAAATCGGGGTTTTTATTTCGGTTTTTCCCTTGTATTCGGTAGAGGGTTAATTTAAGTTAAAAAAGTATAGCACTAAATTAAACTAGAAAAAAATTCCTATCGTTTTCATATGCAATATTTCTTTCTAAGATGAATAGTTTTGGGATACGAGTAAAAGGAATTTTAGCGATATGTTGAATTTCCATCATCGAAGGGCGAAAACGTGATCCAATCATGATCCAATCATTATGTATCCACTTCATTTACCAATTTGAAGCTCTTTACTTATTTGTAGTTGCATTTAGAATATGTTAAAATTTGCTTAGCAAACAAAAGCAAAATTTAAGCTTAAGAAAAATTTGCTTAGCAAATTTTAAAACTGTTATAGCACGAACAAAATAAATTAAAATCAGAAGATTAGTAAAGATATAAAAACTTAAACACTCCGAATATATGAGAACACCAATTTTTACTTTTCTAGTAATCTAATTTAAGTACAATTATAACTATTATAAGTTTAATGTAATACCAACATATGTGGAAGATTGTGAACAGGAAAAAAAAAAGAGAAATGCAGTCTTGTTTTCCAATTATTTTCGTTTTGGTCGCTTTGAAGGGCTTGATTGATGTTCTTCGACAGGATGCTCATCGTTATCTTCTTATTCTTGATGGCTCAGGTTGTGTCTCAATTGACTAAAAATATCCTGGAATATTGGGTCGTCAACCTCTGCTTTCCAGTCATCTTCGGCGATGAAGGAGCTGACATTGTCACAATGGACATCGCAGTTCAGGCAGAGGAGCGAACAAAACAAACCTGCTTTCCTACAGCCACACTTTTGAATGCAGTTTGTTTTTCATTTTCAGGATATTTTTCGCAGAACAGCTTCTGGTGCGGGAGGTTTGAGAGTTGTTATGGGTGTGATGCCTCTCTTGGTTTTATTCCAGCCCCATTCCTCAGCTTTTTTACAGTTACCTAACCATAGCTGTACTTCTTGGTAAACTCTAAAACAGTGATATGGAGCTGCATCCGCTGTTGGAGGAAGCAATACTATATTTACAGCGGTCTTAAAAGCAAATTTTATATAGCACCTGTACCTAAGGCTGTTTAGGGAAGGTGTTGCGTTCTCGCTGAATCCGTACAGGTGTACCAGAAACAACAGCCTAGCTTTAATAACATCGTCGGCTACAGCACGGGTTTATAAATATATCGACCACACTGTGAGCTGAAATGTCTGAAAATCAGACATTTAAGTGCCTGAAACGGATGGTTAAAAAAAGAGACCCTTTAAGGTGTCTTAAAATTTTAAGACATATGTAAGTGTCTTATTTTCAGTTATTTGAAGTGTCTGAAATAGGAAGGGGTGTTTTTAAATTAAAGTAATGGGATGAGTGGGCAGCGTGTTGATATTTTTATAGAAATGATTCATTTGTTGCTGAGAAAATTGGAAATTTTGGAAAGATTTGGTGAATATGAAATGGTGGTTAAAATTGTACAGCTTTATTATTTATGAGGGGGGAAGTGATGTGAGTAATAAATATTTTCAATTCAAATAATATAAATTAAGTGATTAAAAATATAACAAATTATAACACCTTGTAACTATATACTTCTTCTAATTGCTAAAGGGCGTAAAATAAAATGATTATAAAAAGTAAAATAAGTTTTTACAAAAAAAAGAGCATATAGCTGATATTAATTATAATTGAAAAACCACAGCCCTGGCAAGATTATATCAAGAAGTTACAAGCAGATTGATTTTTCTGTCTTCTCGCTCCAAAAATTCGGTTCAAAACGCCACCTTTGACAGTATTTTCTGAAAGATCTTTTGTATTTACCAAAAAATGGAAAACACTATTCGATTACATAGTTTCTGAATAAAAAAACCTGCCCTTTTCATGTTTTTCCGAACAGAAATGAATTAAAAAAATTGTCAGAATTGATCTCCTCTGGATATTTGAACAAGAACAGGGGTCTTGAACAGTGGCGCTATCTGTTATCAATTTTTTTTTATTCAGTCCCAATTAAAATCAACTTTATTTCTTACAGCCAAAGTTGATAAAATTGTAAGGTAATGTATAGATGTGAAGGTAAATTTCTTGAAGGTAAATTTAAACCCTAAAACTAAATATTTAAAATATTCTAAAGAATAGAATATTTTTAGAAATGAAAAATTGTTATACACATTACACGCGAAAGAAATTACACGCCTTTTTTCAGACACTTTATTCTCTAATATTATATTCCTCTATATTATATGCCTGTATTATCCATGATATATACAACTTTTAAAGAGGATTTTTATTAGTTGAATATTGCAGTCAGAGACGTTGGGCCCCCGCTAAGTGATTTGCCAGGGCCCCGCGCAAAATTTAGTGGATGGAAAAGTATTTTAAACAACATTCATCTGTTCCGGAACATTCTCTGATATTTCTGGCATATACAGGGGCAAGATTGTATCACAGTCTTGTATCATAGTCTCACAGCATATCACACAAATATAGACACTCAAGTATCTGAATTCTGTCTTATTTTCAGACATATCGTCATTATTCAGACATTTTCTTAGCTCTTTTATACCCGGTTCAAAGTTAGACACTTATGTGTCTTAAATTCAGACATCCATGATGTCTGAATTTTCAAATTTAGACACTTAAGTGTCTGAATTGCTTTTTCAGACACATATGTGTCCGAATTTAAGACGCTTCTATTTGCAGTACACATGTTGCAAATCGGCAAATTTCTTCAAAATTTTGAAGCTTATACTAGTATGAAATTATATTAATAAGCAAATAGTAGAAATAAAATCAAAAATACATGCGGTAATTTAACAAAAAAGCCCTCTGATAAAAATGTTTATTTACTTTTTTTGCCACATTTGTGATGCCATTAAATTCTATGACGATTTTGTTAAATCTTTCAAAATACATCGCGTTATAATTTTTTTTTTAATATTTTTTTAGATTTCACGTTTTAACGAAATTGAAATATGACTGCTTAGTAAAGCTCGAGTCATATTAAAATGCTTTTGAATCTGAAAAAATGTTGCAATGTTTATTTACAAATATCTATCATGATATTTGATGAAAACTGATATTGTATATTATGAATTTGTGCATTTTAGGCTGCAAATTATCAATATTTTGTGAATTTATAAACTTTTTATATTAGAATTCTGACCGCAGGATTTGTAACGGTATGTAATTAGTTATGAGAACATTAGGAATTATTTGAAATCCTTTAAGTTATAATATTATCCTAAAAATGAAGATTTTAAAAATTAACCCTTCATGGAGCGTAAAGTCTTGAAGTTTCTCAAGATTTTACCATCAAAGTGCAGAAAATGCAGACGTGTGTATTCACAATGAAGGAAAAATGACCGTTATGTAATTAACTGAAAACGATTTTTATTTTCCATAATGTTCCATAATGAAAATATCACAAAAACATTGGCTTATGTTTAACATAGATGTTTCGGTACGATGTATTTAAAATGAAATAAGTATTAAGCATTAAAAACTTGATGGAGTCCACATTCGATGATTTTTCGAGCTACAAAATTGTCATGTCTCTGTAAAATTGAACAATTGAAGAGTGTAATTCGAATTTTAACATTTTAAACGTGAGAAATAACAAATTCATACGTTTTGTGCAGAAAATGAATGAGTAGATAACCATTTTAAGAAAGTATCAAACATTCCTTTTGGTGTTGTGGCGCACTCTTGCTCAATTGCGGTTCCGGAAAGTTGTCTATGAACACCCATTCGTCGCAGACCTATATTTTACCCGATGAATTGTAAGTCGCATATAAGGTGCATCTGCCTGAAACTCCCTGCGATACTGTTTTTGTACCTCTGCTATATTCTCATACTTACAATAGTATTATTTTATAATAATTTTTCCTTCATCAAAAGTTAATCTTGGTACACTCATTATTTCTAATTAATTACCCTTTGAAAAGATAGAAAAATTAGAACGTTATAACTTGTTAAACACTATATGTATACATTTTTCGGTACTTGTCGGTTAGCCCATCGCCAGTGATATATGTACATGTATATATACATACACACACATATATTAACACATATACATATTATATTACAATGATTTACCGTCATATGTTGCAGTTGCAATAACGTTGATTATAGAAGGAGCACACATGGTCGCACAACGAAGTTAAGAACGTTGGTTGCTATTGATGATATAAATATTTAGAAGCAGTCGTAACATTTTAGTTGCAGTTTCGACGTGGCCATAGCGGCAGTAGAATTTAAAACCCAGAGGCGTTTCTCCGTGAATTCAAAACGAACAAGGCTTTCAATTTCAATTCTTTATTAAATATTTCTCTTGGGCAGTTTCCACCATAACCATAATAGCCGTGCATCACTACGTCATCAAAGAATAGAGGGTAAGTATCAGAACATCTCAATTATTCTCAAAACGAGCAGGCAGGGAGTTGTTTACAAGTGAAAATACGACTTAATTCTCCGGGAGTGCCGCAGGTAGCTGCCTTTTGTTACCCAGCGCAATAACACAAATTATGACGTAGAACGCGCACTGAACCAATGAAGAATTAAAGAAGACGCGTCATGCTACGTCACGACCAATGAAAGCTAATTAGTAAAAGAGTTCGGACAGAGAGGAGTGGATTAATTTTGTAGTAAAGTGACTTTAGAGCGGGAAAATAATATTCGGAATAAAAATGAAAATGGCTCTCAAAAAACATTCTAAAACCCAGAAATGATCGGGGATCATGATAGAAATTAAGAATAACTAAAAGCTTTATATTTAAGTACATTTGGACAATTTAGATATTAAATAAAAGGGAATTTAACAGAGTTAACGATAGAGCTAATTTAAGAATAAGGATTTAATAAATATAGAGTAGTAATTTAGAATAAAACAGGGAAAATCGTGAAAGTAGATCTAATAATGTAACATACATATTAGAGATGAGTTCGGGCTCTCTTTTCGGAGCCCAGGGCCGCCCGAGCCCGACGATTTTAAATCCGAGCCCGCCTGAGCCCGAAACATTTTGTGTCATCAGAGCCTGAGCACGCCCGAGCCCGATATCGAAAAAAAATGCATAATATTAAAAAAAGTTTTAACAGTAATATCTCATATTTTAAAAACTTCTTGAAAATAACTGTGAAAATAACTTGCATGAAAATAACTGTTAATCTACAGCACATAATTAAATTTTATGGGAATTGACATTCAATCGTTTCAAAAGAGAAGTTTGGTATGAAATAAAATATACTTCCTTAAAAGATTCTCATAATTTTCTCATCCAATAAGCAAACCTGATGGACACATTAATAAAGTGCGTTTTATGAATAAATTAATGAAATTTGCAGAAATTACTATTCCTATGCCGTTTTTCTATTTCCTATAATAGGTGTATGTCGTAAATTATAATTGATTCCTTAATTAAAACAATATTTCGTGTTCCTGAAAATCAGCTTAAATTTAAAATTTGGCACCGTTATCTGAAAGATTCTATGCTTTTATAGGCAAGGGGGAAATACTTTTCGATTGTTTTTTCATCGGAATAACAAAATATATGACAATTATTAACCTCATAAAAGTTAGCCCCCCCATGACGGAAAATGAGAAAGTGACAGATGCATTTCGTTTGATCATCGTTTGATCAGATTTGATCAACAGTTTTTGTCGTTTGATCAACTTTATTTAATGAGTTATAATTAAAAATGCACAGGGGGGGGGCTAACTTTTAATTTCTAAGTACAGACACCCTAAAAGTTAGCCCCTCCTTATGAAACTGACGGAAATTCGGAACAAATTTGATGTCAACGGACGTAGAATCGTTTGATCAGATTTGATCAATCATTTTCAGCGTTTGATCAAACCCGGAAATGCCAGAAAAATTGATATTTCTAAGTGCAAAAACCGTAAAAGTTAGCCTCCCCCCTTATTGAAACTAACAGAAATTCGAAACAAATTTGGTGTCATCGGCCGTAGAATCATTTGATCAACCATTTTTAGCGTTGGATCAAACCGCTTGTGTAAGAAGTTGAAGTGTCCGAGTTGAAGTGCCCGAAGATTTGAAGTGCCCGAAAAATCGATATTTCTAAGTGCAGAAACCCTAAAAGTTACGTCCCCCCTGTGGTATAAATAATTATTATTTGAGATGATGAAGGTGTAGTTATATATTAAATCGTAATGAAGTTCTTTATTTAAAATATTGCGTTGTATTCGCTAGACCCTTTAGCATTCTTTTTGGTCAAGCAGTGGTTAAAAATAAAAGGAAAAGAAACTTCTTACTTGAATGGTGTCAGCTGAAAACAAATGAAGAGGAGCCTTGTTAACGATATAATCAAATATCTTTATTCGTTTTTTTTTTTTGAAGAGAAGAAAGAGGCCTTCATCCGTTGGTCACCTTTTTATTTTAATAAAAACGTTGGCCGATAAAAATGATCTTTTCCACTCGAAGAAATGTCTTTAAAAATAAAAATGCAGCATTAATCCAGATTTTAAAGATGAGAATTTCAATTAAAACTTTTGCACGCCATCAGAAAATAAATTCAGACAGGGGAGAACATCGTCGTAGAATTTCGCCGGACCACGCATTGTCGGCCGCAGGCAGGCAGGGCCCACGATCTTTTTGAAACGAAAACTACATCATGACAGTTCATCAACAAAACAGATTCTGATTTAAAATTAACGAAATTTTTAATTTATAGTAAGAAACGGGGGCACCAAAAGTATCCGGACGACAAGATTTAAATCTATTAGAGAATTTAAAAAATTAGACAATATCTTAATTAACAAATCCGAACAATTCATTTAAAAACATTTATTTTAATTTGCGCCAGCAATCGTCAAATAAACCACGCCTTCGAAAAATGAGCCTCCTTTCACAGGTACCTGATGCGTACGTCACAAGAGGGGGAAAGACGGCGCTTCGATGACGTCATCACAATACGAGGAGAAGGCAGAGAGCGAACACATCGGCAAGAGCGCAATACGGCCGCCGAACGATGCCTGATAAGAAACGCTCGCGTAAAAATAAATACGGAATTGAATCCAAATAATATCGACGTGAAAGGCCGAAAGAAATAAAAAAATAACATGATTTAAACATTGTGAGATTTCATATCACAATACCCCCATTTACCGATTAAAATTTTGGCAGAACAAGTGATGTAAAAGGTAAAATGAAATAAAAACCTTTTACAGAAAGGGGATGACAAAATTTTTTGCACACCAAACACAGAGAAAAAAAAAATTAAAATGTTAAAGTAAAGCCAAACGTTAAACTGCTGCAATCAAAATTAATAGTGGTGACCAAACTGGAAGGGAGAAGAAAAAGAAATACATCAAAAGTATACATAGTATATTCAATAGTATACATATAAAAATGCCAAATCTTCTTATTTATGGCAATTTCTTCTAGTCTGATCTCATCAAATTCATCATCAAAATACTTAAATACAAATGCTAAACAAACATCAGAATTAGCATATATAAAATGAGATATATAAAATGAGATATATAAAATGAGCTCATTATCAAATATTTAAATTGGTACCATTAAAAATAGAAGTTGCACTTTACAAGCAACAAAGATCAACATACCTTCAGTATTTGATCAACCGCCTAGGACTTACAATAGAGCATTTATTTTCACTTACTCTAAATAAAAATTGGCCATACTTAAAAATATCTTTAGTACAATTTTCATACCATATTCAATTTGTTTTTGTAATTTTATTTTATTTAGTACTAAATACGTAATTGACTTGAAATAACCAGCTGTACTCTACATGAACAAGTAGCCAAATCGTGCACTAAATGACCACTCACACCTAAAACACAGATAGTTATGGTAGTTGCAACTATATATATATATAAGAGAGACATGTCTAAATAAATTAGGTGTTTTAATGCTGAAACATTTATACTCTTACCACTTTTCTCATTACAACTGAAAATATGTGTTGCAAAAGCATCAACAAAGTAATATCAACAAACACCAATATAAATATTTCTCTGAAAATACTGGATTATTTACTCAGTAAGAATTTTCAAAATATATACCATTCATTAAAATACGAGACATCACTTAATACAATTTTAAATATGTATAAAGATAAACTCATAGATAAATCATGGTTTTTATGAATCAGTGGGTATTTGGTTGGGTGGGTGAGGATCCCCGGAAAAAATTTAACCTTTAGTCTTCATTAAAAAAGACAAGTTAAAAAATGACACTTTCATGGGAAGAAAATAAAAACACAGTGCACCTTTTGTAATGGCCATAATTATCATCCAGAAATATACATATATATTGTTATTGAGAACAAAAAAAATTGGCTATTGTAAAATGCTAATTTGAATCTACATAACTCACATAAGTGCTAATAATGCTAGCCATAGAAACTATCAGCAGTCGTGCAAATTAAGCAAAATCAAAATATAAATATACATTTGTTATAATTCACAAAAATACACTAATAGCTCTGGTACACAACCATCAGCAAATTATCAGTAAATCAAACAAATGTAAAATAAAACAATCAAATCTACAAAAGAGACAATAGCGATCTCCAAAACCATTGGCACTTGTGTACACTTGATAATACTATAGAAGCTATATAACTATTGCTGTAAAGAAAAAAAATTATTACAGATGAGGGATGCGTATAGTTCAGCCACAATGAGATGTGATAGTTATAGTTAATAAATCAGTTTTTAATAACCACACAGTACATCTCCTTTAAATGCATTATCTGCTAGTAAAAAATGTTTGCAGAATAACTTTTGCAGATTTATGGCACACTGGTGGACACGATGGCACTCAAATCACAGCAATTTGGCCATAATCACTTATGATGACGCACCATAATTTTTAAGAAATGACGACACAATTGGGAATATTTAGCACTGAAGCACTATGACACACTTCTTTTTCTCTTTTTGTAGATACACTTAGTGACTTGGGGAACACTAGATTCACCATCACATAAGGCTTAAGACACAATAGGGAAATTTATCGACATAATCAGGAACAGAAGAAAGTCACATAGAAATTTGAGACGACAAAATTGATCAATTCAAAAAGAGCACTTTTTCTTTAAATTTCTTAGTAAATTTTGAAGTTTCACCATGGAACACTTCTATATATTAAAAGGCGCTGTTAAATAGTACTAAGAACTGTGCTTTTCTTTTCTTTTTATATAATCTTGTATATAAATTAACTTGGCACTTAAAATCTTCAAATTTCTTCATTAATAATAATAATTCTTCAGAATTCAATTAGTTATTTCTTGTATAAAAATATGAGGCATATGACAAAATAAAATTTAGAGACTTTGGGTATATTCACAAATGAAAACATAAAGGTACGATATAATATTTGAAAAATGGGAAATTTGCCCAATAAAATAAATTGATCTTGAGAATTCCTGTATCAAAATAGCAACTCTTGAAATCACAGGTAAACATAAGAAAATGCATCATACAAAATCACTATTGAAAGTAACTATTTTTTTTTTTATAATATTTCATAATAAATAAGAATTTTCTTGATTTTGAAAATATAAAGCAAAAATAGCAACACTGATTTTTAGGAGTAGATATGTCAACCAATCCATTTCGTAAGGATAATGCACAACTCACCAAAAGAAAAGGCGAACTAACAAAACTTCTAAATCAGGTCAAGAAACAGCTATTAATTGAGAAATATTTAAGATTATTGTAAATCTTATTTTAGCTTTCAACACAAACATCAAAGATATTGAAGCGAATCCGACATTGTAAGGATAGTATACACATACATGACATGACTCTTCTTCAATAGTTACTTTAAAGTTGAAAATGAAGCATAAATTTTAAAGTTATTGTTCTAAAACAGTTATTTAGGCAGGTAAGTGTAGTATAATTATTTTTCACTGTAAAACAAGGAAAATATTAGAGAAGTGGTTAGCACAAATGGATACAACTCATCAGTGAATGGCCAACTTCATCAGGTAAGGAACTGTTGAAAATGAAGCATAGAATTTTTTTTTTATATATATATATATAGATGATGTAGAAGAATTTCTTGAATATAACTGTAACAGGAATGAAGTAGCCCTATGCCTACTTCTTCTCAAGAGTAGAAAAAAAAATAATGTTGCTTTCATTCCTTTTCTGAGAGCAACATGAGAATGCTGGTTGATGAAAACTGTCACAGCCTGCACATATAGTGAAGTGAAAAGGTCTAATTCCACAATTACAACTTGCCATAGGAATATTTTTAAACAAAATGAAGCAACATGAATTTTTCAAATATAATATTTTGTCAGCTGAGAGTTCCTTTACAAACAACATGAGAACAGTTGTGAAAATATTCTTAAATGCATATATTCTTAATTTGTAGACTTCATCAGACTTTGCACTAAGCCAAACTGTATGATTATTAACATCACAATTTAGATGGCATAAAAATAAATCTATGAACAAACCATTCGCATTAAAACTATTGTTAAAAAAAAATGTCTTAATTTGAAATTTGTAGAATTGAAGCATAGAAATCTGCAAGAATGTTATGTAGGATATTTACAACTACTAACTTCTGTAAGAATTTTAGCTTCAGAAAGAAAATGTGACCATAATAAATTGGATAAGTATGACATAATAAGAATAAAATTTCTCAGCATCAATAATCATAATTTCAAAAATAATGCTTCTTATAAAATTTAATCTTCTAAAATATAATATATATAATTTGTAAATTTGTTGCAATAGTGCCATAATTTTTTTTTTAATTTAAAAACCCAAAGTCATAGCCTCTTAAAATATGAAATATGTTTTTGAGAACAATTTCATTATTTCAAAATCATAAAAATTTTCTTAAAAAGAATACATAATTCATTTCAAAAATATAGATATACCAACTAAAAATTCTTGAAAAATATTATATTCTACAATAATTTATTACAAAAAAAGAATATGTAGAACTATTTAAATGGAATGATAAGTATGCATCATCAAAAATATAATTATTCTTCAAAGGAAATTCATTTCAATTTAAATGATTATTCCAAAAAAATATGGCAAATTTAGCAAAATATATTATTTTTCTTCAAGATGGAAAAGAACAAATTCATTCTAGAATTATGAAATTTAATTCTTCAAGCAAAGTAGCAAAAATCAATTCAAGAAATTTTTGAGAACAAGAACTTCCAATATTAAAATATTTTCATATGTCGTTACACAAAAATTCTTAAATAAATTATTCCATATATCTTTAAAGAATCGTCTTTAAAATTCATTAAAAGAACAATTCTTGAATTCTATTAAACACATCATAAATTTTTTCAAAAAGTTATTCTGAGAACAAAAAGTTCTAAAATATTTCGTTTTTCTTTAAATCAATTCAAATTTTCTTTCAAAACCACTGCCTTTTCAGGCACCAATTGTGGTATAAATAATTATTATTTGAGATGATGAAGGTGTAGTTATATATTAAATCGTAATGAAGTTCTTTATTTAAAATATTGCGTTGTATTCGCTAGACCCTTTAGCATTCTTTTTGGTCAAGCAGTGGTTAAAAATAAAAGGAAAAGAAACTTCTTACTTGAATGGTGTCAGCTGAAAACAAATGAAGAGGAGCCTTGTTAACGATATAATCAAATATCTTTATTCGTTTTTTTTTTTGAAGAGAAGAAAGAGGCCTTCATCCGTTGGTCACCTTTTTATTTTAATAAAAACGTTGGCCGATAAAAATGATCTTTTCCACTCGAAGAAATGTCTTTAAAAATAAAAATGCAGCATTAATCCAGATTTTAAAGATGAGAATTTCAATTAAAACTTTTGCACGCAATCAGAAAATAAATTCAGACAGGGGAGAACATCGTCGTAGAATTTCGCCGGACCACGCATTGTCGGCCGCAGGCAGGCAGGGCCCGCGATCTTTTTGAAACGAAAACTACATCATGACAGTTCATCAACAAAACAGATTCTGATTTAAAATTAACGAAATTTTTAATTTATAGTAAGAAACGGGGGCACCAAAAGTATCCGGACGACAAGATTTAAATCTATTAGAGAATTTTAAAAATTAGACAATATCTTAATTAACAAATCCGAACAATTCATTTAAAAACATTTATTTTAATTTGCGCCAGCAATCGTCAAATAAACCACGCCTTCGAAAAATGAGCCTCCTTTCACAGGTACCTGATGCGTACGTCACAAGAGGGGGAAAGACGGCGCTTCGATGACGTCATCACAATACGAGGAGAAGGCAGAGAGCGAACACATCGGCAAGAGCGCAATACGGCCGCCGAACGATGCCTGATAAGAAACGCTCGCGTAAAAATAAATACGGAATTGAATCCAAATAATATCGACGTGAAAGGCCGAAAGAAATAAAAAAATAACATGATTTAAACATTGTGAGATTTCATATCACACCCCCCCCCACCCTCCTTATTGAAACTGACGGAAATTTGGGACAAATTTGATGTCAACGGACGTAGAATCGTTTGATTAGATTTGATCAACCATTTTTAGCGTTTGATCAAACCCGGAGGTGCCCGAAAAATCGATATTTCTAAGTACAGACACCCTAAAAGTTAGCCCCTCCTTATGGAAACTGACGGAAGTTCGGAACAAATTTGATGTCAACGGACGTAGAATCGTTCGATCAGATTTGATCAATCCTTTTCAGCGTTTGATCAAACCCGGAAATGCCAGAAAAATTGATATTTCTAAGTGCAAAAACCGTAAAAGTTAGCCTCCCCCACCTTATTGAAACTGACAGAAATTCGGAACAAAATTGGTGTCATCGGCCGTAGAATCATTTGATCAGATTTGATCAACCATTTTTAGCGTTTGATCAAACCCGGAAGTGCCCGAAAAATCGATATTTCTAAGTACAGACACCCTAAAAGTTTGCCCCTCCTTATGGAAACTGACGGAAATGCGGAACAAATTTGGTGTCATCGGACGTAGAATCATTTGATCAGATTTGATCAACCATTTTTAGCGTTTGATCAAACTTGGAAGTGCCAGAAAAATCGATATTTCTAAGTGCAGAAACCCTAAAAGTTACCCCCCCCCCCTCCTTATTGAAACTGACGGAAATTCGGGATAAATTTGGTGTCATCGGACGTAGAATCATTTGATCAACCATTTTTAGCGTTGGATCAAACCTTGAAGTGCCCGAAAAATCGATATTTCTAAGTGCAGAAACCCTAAAAGTTACCCCCCCCCCCTTATTGAAATTTACAGAAATTCGGGACAAATTTGATGTCAACGGACGTAGAATCGTTTGATTAGATTTGATCAAACATTTTTAACGTTTGATGAAGCCCGGAAGTTCCCGAAAAATTGATATTTCTAAATACAGAAACCCTAAAACTTAGCCCCCCCCCTTATTGAAACTGAAGGAAATTCGGAACAAATTTGATGTCAACGGACGTAGAATCGTTTGATCAGACTTGACCAACCATTTTTAGCTTTTGATCAAACCCTTAAGTGCCCGAAAAATCGATATTTCTGAGTGTAGTAACCCTAAAAGTTAGTCCCCCCCCCCTTATTGAATCTTACATAAAGTAGGAACAAATTTGGTGTCCTCGGACGTAAAATCATTTGAACAGATTTGATCAACCATTTTTAGCGTTTGATCAAACCCGGAAGTGCCCGAATAATCGTTAAGTGTGGATACCCCTAAAAGTTGGCTCCCTCTTATTGAAACTGACGGAAATTCGGAACAAATTTGAGGTCTCCGGACGTGGAATCGTTTGATCAGATTTTATCAACCATTTTTAGGGTTTGATTGTTAGTGGGTTTTTTTTAAAATCAAACTGCATGAAAAAATTTATTTATTATACATAGTTATGTATATTTATAGCATTCACATTTTTAGACAGTATTAAAGCCATTTGTTTTCGATATCATTATTTTATGCAACGGAAGGCGAAAATAAATTTAAGTTAAATTTATGGATAAACCTGCATTAAAAAAGGCAAAGTTATACTAAAATACAAATCAGAAACAGTAACATATTAACAATAAACACATGAATCTTTTTCCTGCTCTCAAAGTCGTAGCATATCTTTTTATGCCTGATGAAGAATGACTAACTTCTTTCCATACGTGTTCTGATTTTTGATGGTGTTTAGAAAAAAAAAAGTTTTGCTTTACATTCATTTTTGTATCTTTGTACGTCATTTTTGCTGTATTTAATGTTTTAATTTTAACCGTATATATTAGTAGTTACATTTTTAACACCTTCTACAATGTTTGAAAAATTTTTATAAATTCAATTTCTGTCTGCCTTCTGTCTGTCTGTCGTCTGTCTGTCCGTGTTCTAACTCTCGTAAATATCCTCGGATTGCCATGAAATGTATATATGATATTGATATATGTAATGACATGTTCATTTTTGATAATGAAGTATGCAACATTTATCCTTCACTTACAGGGGCACTCAAAAGAATGTCGTTTCATTATGGTCTGTGGGGAAAAATCCTTTGCATTGTATTTTAATGTCTTTACACTATTTCAAATATATTGAAATTGATATACATCACTGAAGTTCACTACACGATGCTTACTATCGAATATTATACGTGTAGCACTTATAATTAGTTTACAGGGAAACTCAAAATAATTCTGTTATACTATGGGTCTATGGAGTCTATGGGGTAAAAGTCGTTTGCGGTGCATTTTAATCATGTTACACTATTACAAACATAATGAAATTTATATGAATTTCTGAGATGCACTAAAACATGCTTTCTGTAAAACATGGAGTGTAAAGCATTTATCATTCATTTACAGGGTCACACAAAAGTATTCGGTTACATGGTCTACAGGGGACAAATGTTTGAAGCGTATTTTAATTACGTTACACTGTTTCAAATATAATGAAATTGATATACATTAATGTGGTTTACTTCAAGATTTCTTTTGTATAAAATGATGTGCATAGCGTTTATTTTTCATTTACAGACACACATAAAAGATTTCGGATACAGGGCTGTATCCGAAGTATTTTCTATAAGTGATAATTCTGGAAGTGCGCTTTCAGTTAGGTATGCGTTTAACTAAATTTTTCCATACTATTGTGGTATGCATAAATGTTGTATATCATATACAGAACCACGCAAAGGAATTCTACTTTGTATCGGCGTAAATTGCGTAGGGGTTTCTAACCGAGTTATGACTTTTGAATGTAAAATATGTTTAGTATACTAAGAGTTGTTTGTTGAATATAAATAAAATCGTATACACGGCCCCGCAAAATACTGGATAAATGACCGCTTATGTATGCTAATTTCTGGAAGTGTGATTTCAGTAGTTTACACTGCATGTTTTTGTCTAAATTAATCTTTAGATTAATATGTGTCGTGTATAAAAATCTTTAGGTAATATACAGGGCTGTACAAAAAAAATCAAATATGTTTCCGTCTACTGGTAGAAACTACTGAAGGTGAATTTTCAACTATGTTATGTGTTTTTTACTAAACTAAATTGTAGCATACTATAAAGAGTACATGCAAATCTATTGATTATATACAGGGATGCAGAAAAAAATTGGAGTACTTTACTGGCTATAGCTTGTAATTACTGAAATCTGGTTTCCAGATGTGTTTTGCGTTTTCTAAAATGTTTACTTAAGTATTTTTTTACCTTATTAAACAGCGAAGGTTTGTTAAAGAAATCTGGAAGTGTTGGAAAGTGTTTCATTACCTATTCTTAATGTATGATTTTCCTTCTTGTTTTTCTTTATGCCGAGTGTACTTCTTTTTCCCATACATTAAAAAGTACTGAACGCAATGATTTGACTTCATATACCAAAAAATATTTTAAATATTTTTTGTGCACAATGTCATTATATGCATAGCTATATTTAACGAGATTTTACTTAAATATTTATGTTTAAATAAAAATTATTCAGCATGTTTTAAATAATATATAAATTAATTAATTTTATAGATAATTTGCTTTGCAGCATCATTATTACTTCAGTTATAGAATATTATAAAGGTACACAATTAGGATTGGCTGTATACAACCTAAGTAGTATAATTGTTATATTCTTAAAAAAATGACTTTCTTAATAAAAGTTTCGCGATTTAATATGAATTAGTAACCAAATTCTTCAAGATATTAAAATTGCGCCAAAATGTTGGAATATTTTCCTCCTTTGATAATGTAAGCAAAGAACAAAATATGCTAGATCATTGATTTTTTATTCTTAACAAATAAAGAAAAAATTGATCTGTTTAAGTTATTCTATTGAAAAATTTCCTATTAAAGCAGTATTAAAATTAACTATCCGTAACTTCAAATCTATAATTGCCGTTATCAAATCTGAAAGAATTTGAAATACAAAAATAAAATCCCTGCACCCACATGTTGATCAGATTCGTTAGAAAGACCGCTTTTCTGTTCAGAATCTGGTAACTCTGTGTTTTGTGGATGTCAGCGCTTTACAAAATAAATATTATAGACGTGAGTGAACCTCATAAAAGTTAGCCCCCCCATGACGGAAAATGAGAAAGTGACAGATGCATTTCGTTTGATCATCGTTTGATCAGATTTGATCAACAATTTTTGTCGTTTGATCAACTTTATTTAATGAGTTATAATTAAAAATGCACAGGGGGGGCTAACTTTCAGGAAAATTAAAAATGCGCAAAATTAAAAAAAAATTAGTGATTCTTATCAGAAATCGTTAGATCAGATTTGATCAACCATTTTTAGCGTTTGATCAAACCCGGAAGTACCCGAAAAATCGATATTTATATAAGCTGTCCCATACAAGTTAGCCCCTCCCTTGACGGAATTTCGGAAATAAAACGGTGTCATCCAACGTAGAGTCGATTGATAAGACTTGATCAACCATTTTTAGCGTTTGATCAAACCTGGAAATCTCCTAAAAATCGATATTTCTAAATAAAAATGCGCAGGGAGGGGGGGCTAACTTTTAGGAAAATTAAAAATGCGCAAAATAAAAAAAAATTAGTGATTCTTATCAGAAATCGTTAGATCAAATTTGATCAACCATTTTTAGCGTTTGATCAAACCCGGAAGTGCCCCAAAAATCGCTATTTCTAAGTGCAGAAACCGTAAAATTTAGCCCCCCCTTTATTGAAATTGACGGAAATTCGGAACAAATTTGGTGTCATTGGACGTAGAATCATTTGATCAGATTTGATCAACCATTTTTAGCGTTTGATCAAACCCGGAAGTACCCGAAAAATCGATATTTATATCTGGAGACACCCTAAAAGTTAGCCTCCCCTTATGGAAACTTGCGGAAATGCGGAACAAATTTGGTGTCATTGGACGTAGAATCATTTGATCAGATTTGATCAACCATTTTTTGAGTTTGATAAAACCCGGAAGTGCCCGAAAAATCATGTTTCTAAGTGCAGAAACCGTAAAAGTTAGCCCCCCTTATTGAAACTGACGGAAATTCGGAACAAATTTGGTGTCATCCGACGTAGAATCATTTGATCAGATTTGATCAACCATTTTTAGCGTTTGATCAAACTCGGAAGTGCCCGAAAAATCGATATTTCTAAGTGCAGACACCCTAAAAGTTAGCCAACCCTTATGGAAACTGACGGAAATGCGGAACAAATTTGGTGTCATTGGACGTAGAATCATTTGATCAGATTTGATCGACCATTTTTAGCGTTTGATCAAACCCGGAAGTGCCCGAAAAATCGATATTTCTAAGTGCAGACACCCTAAAAGTTAGCCCCCCCTTATGGAAACTGACGGAAATGCGGAACAAATTTGGTGTCATTGGACGTAGAATCATTTGATCAGATTTGATCGACCATTTTTAGCGTTTGATCAAACCCGGAAGTGCCCGAAAAATCGATATTTCTAAGTGCAGACACCCTAAAAGTTAGCCCCCCCTTATGGAAACTGACGGAAATGCGGAACAAATTTGGTGTTATCGGACGTAGAATCATTTGATCAGATTTGATCAACCATTTTTAGCGTTTGATCAAACGCTAAAAATGGTTGATCAAATCTGATCAAATGATTCTACGTCCGATGACACCAAATTTGTTCCGCATTTCCGCCAGTTTCCATAAGGGGGGGGGGCTAACTTTTAGGGTGTCTGCACATAGAAATATCGATTTTTCGGGTACTTCCGGGTCTGATCAAACGCTAAAAATGGTTGATCAAATCTGATCAAATGATTCTACGTCCAATGACACCAAATTTGTTCCGCATTTCCGTCAGTTTCCATAAGGGTGGGCTAACTTTTAGGGTGTCTGCACTTAGAAATATCGATTTTTCGGGCACTTCCGAGTTTGATCAAACGCTAAAAATGGTTGATCAAATCTGATCAAATGATTCTACGTCCGATGACACCAAATTTGTTCCGCATTTCCGCCAGTTTCCATAAGGGGGGGGGGGGCTAACTTTTAGGGTGTCTGCACTTAGAAATATCGATTTTTCGGGCACTTCCGAGTTTGATCAAACGCTAAAAATGGTTGATCAAATCTGATCAAATGATTCTACGTCCGATGACACCAAATTTGTTCCGCATTTCCGCCAGTTTCCATAAGGGGGGGCTAACTTTTAGGGTGTCTGCACTTAGAAATATCGATTTTTCGGTCACTTCCGGGTTTGATCAAACGCTAAAAATGGTTGATCAAATTTGATCTGACGATTTCTGATAAGAATCACTAATTTTTTTTTTAGTTTGCGCATTTTTAATTTTCTAAAAGTTAGCCCCCCCTGCGCATTTTTAATTAGAAATATCGATTTTTAGGATATTTCCGGGTTTGATCAAACGCTAAAAATGGTTGATCAAGTCTTATCAAACGACTCTACCTCGGATGACACCGTTTTATTTCCGAAATTCCGTCAAGGGAGGGGCTAACTTGTATGGGACAGCTTATATAAATATCGATTTTTCGGGTACTTCCGGGTTTGATCAAACGCTAAAAATGGTTGATCAAATCTGATCTAACGATTTCTGATAAGAATCACTAATTTTTTTTTAATTTTGCGCATTTTTAATTTTCCTGAAAGTTAGCCCCCCCTGTGCATTTTTAATTATAACTCATTAAATAAAGTTGATCAAACGACAAAAATTGTTGATCAAATCTGATCAAACGATGATCAAACGAAATGCATCTGTCACTTTCTCATTTTCCGTCATGGGGGGGGGCTAACTTTTATGAGGTCGTGAGTGAGGCACTTGACTTCGGCCGGTAATTAACGACCTAGTATATTGCCTATGTATTTACTCCTAAATTTTGTTTCAGCTTGGTAGGCACGTGTCAGTTTTGATTTTTACCATTCGGATCCTCTCCTGGATTATTTTATTTATTATTATGTTTTATTTTCCAACTCTTATCTCCAAAAAGTAGGCAATTTTTATGGTCACTTTCATTTCTGTTTTGGATATCCGACTCAGCACGCTGCGATAATGTCGGTGAGACCTTATTATAGTAAAATGTTAAAATCTTTCGATCAATTTAGTAGGTGCCCAGTGAATCTACTTGAATTAAGAGTGTAATTTTCTAATGACTTTGAAAAAGTTACATCTCCCTAAAAAATTAACTCATAATCTAATAGAATTGGGAAGATATTTTTCTAATCAAATTTAAAATGCCAAGAAAATTATCTTTCGACAAATCGAATTTCTTTGAGGCGTTAAAGTCTTTCAAAGACATATTTACTGCAGATGGTAAATTAACGACAAGTACTTATCCTGTGTGGGAAGAAATTATTGTACATCCATTGTTGATAGAAAAAATTGAAGGTTGCGAAATTTCGGGAAAACCGATTTTCAAAGCAAAGCAAATTCATGACTACGTGTATCAAAACAGATATAATTTGTTAGAAAAGCTGCTTGTGGAATTTGGATTTCCTCCAGAAAAGCAAAATTCATATTCCTCTGAAACAAATTCCAGTTCATCCTCAGACATTGAAATTCCATGTAATGCAGAAGTTCTGCATTTAAGTGAAGAAAGCACCTTTAAACTATCTATACCTTTTCATGAATATTCAAAAATGGAGCCATCTGTGATGTTTTACAAAGAAGGTGAACATATGAAAAAGAGAAAAGTTCTAAAAAAGAGAGAATGGACAAATATCATTGCTGAACACTTCTTTGATGAATACCAGCTTCCATGTGCCTATTCATTTAAAAGAAATAAAGTTCGCGTAAATGAAAATTCAAGCTCAAATTTTCTGCATGCAGAAGGTAAATGCAAAGAATGCAAAGCTCCAATCTTGATAACTGCTGAAAACGAACCAAATTATCCTGAATGTCTTAATTTAACTATAAAAGCAGTTGATACCCGAAACATTACTCATCGGTAACGGGTTCTCGAAGATCGAAAATTTCCCAAACATTATTATATACAGCTCCTTCAAATTGGAGAAGAGGCACCTTTAGTGGAAAGTAAACTTACCAATGCAATTTGGACAATCTAAACCTCCAGTATTACCATAATAAAAGTTGTGTACATCTATAAATAAATCCTTTTTACTTTCTTCTATCTATATAATAGAAGAAAGTATTGTAATCGAAATTTTTTTCGACTTCCGGTTTTTGACGGATTTACACGTTTTAGGGGTCAGATATTCCGAAAAACATGTTTTTACAAAATGTCTGTCTGTCCGTCCGTCCGTCTGTCCGTCTGTCCGTCTTCATTGTACCATCTAAAAGTGTATGAAGTTATGCTTCAAATTGAACCAATTTTTTTATTTTTTAAGGGGGAGGGCAGCTTTAGAAATTATAATAAATATTTCTTTATTAAACTGGGGTAACGACTAATTATTGTCAAAAGATAATTTAAAACGCTTTAATTGTTTTAAAAATATATATTCGATTTTCTTATGAATTTGGTTTATCTGTCCAACTGACCGTGCTCTAACTCGCGTAAATATACTCGGTTTGCCATGTAAATGATTTATGTTATTGAGGTTTACCATGGCATATTCGGTATTGAAAATGAAATGTGTAGCATTTACGGTTCATTTACAGGGACACGCAAAAGAATTCCGTTACATTTTGGTGTAGTATGAGAAAAAATCGTTTGCGGTGTATTTCAATATTTCATTATTTTAAACACATTTAAAATCTATATCACTGAAGTGTGCTACTAGACGCGCTTACTGTAGAATATGATCAGAGGTCGGAAAAACTACTTTTTTATTGTAGCGAACTACAACTACAACTACTTTGTTGAAAATGTAGTTAACTACAACTACAACTACGTACTTTGTTGAAAATGTAGTTAACTACAACTACAACTGCTTGTTTTAAAAAGTAGCGACTACAAACAACTTTTCAAAAGTAATCGCTACTTCGCTACTTTCAAATTTTGTCAAAGTGTTCAATTTACACAAGAAATTGAAGACACGGATTAAATGATATTGTGACGTCTCATTATATCGCGTCTGCCAGGATACAATTAAATAAACGCGACATAACCGAGGGCATTAAAAAGTTAAGAAAGATAATATGCAACAAAATATTTTGTTTTTGTCTCCATAACGGTTAGTTTATACACACTTAACAAATTTCGTAGCAAAATTAAGAAATATATTATAATCTAGAAAATTGCAGAAAAACAACCCTAAATGTAAACAATACATAAATCTGTAAATAGAGCAATTCGGAATAATAAGAAACCCTGCGTTAAAACATGGAGACTTAACAACGAATAAAAAGTCCAGTGTTGCCAACAAGAAAATTAATTATTTTGGTGGGTTACTTGATTTCAGCAGCAAGTGTCAATGGCAAAAATCTATGATTTCACGCGATGCGTTGCAATACACTGTAGCTGAGATTTGCCACTGCGATTCGGAAATTGTTGAGCAGAACTAATTCTATACAAAAGAAACAATTTTTAAAATGTGATTTGCAGAATGGCACTTTTTTTCCTGAAGTAGCGTTAAAAGTAGCGTCGGTTCTCGCTACAAACTACTGATTTTTTGTATCGCGCTACTCGCTACACTACGTTGTTCAAAAGCGCGCTACACTACAAACTACTGTAAAAAGTAGCGACTACAGTAGTTTCGCTACTTCCGACCCCTGAATAAGGATATACATAGAATTTGTTGTTTATTTACAAATACACACAAAAGAATTTGGCTACAGTACTGTCTATGAAAAGTAATTGCTGGAAACACGTTTTCAGTTGTGGTACGCGTTTTAACATTTAACTATTTTTTTAACCGACTTCAAAAAAGGAGGAGGTTATCAATTCGGCGTGTATGTTTTTTTTATTTTTATGTATGTTTACCGATTACTCTGGAACTGTGCAATCGATTTATGTGATTTTTTTTTTTTTTTTCGAAAGAGGATACTCTCGAATTGGTCCCATTTCCATTTCATCAAAATTGGTTGAGTATTTTTTCCGAAATTCAACAAAAACCAAAAATATTTAACGCTTTTGAGCTCCAGTTGGCAGAATGCCAAGCCGATTCTATTCACACTGTATGGAAAATAGCATCGGCGGAAGTTGGATCCGCCGGGCGAAATCCCGGATCGTGCACCTTCTATTAGTTCTCGAATTAGGCTTTTCTGAAGTGGTTGCAAACGTATTTTGCACAATGTAATAAATTTATTTGCAAAAATGAAGTCGCATAAAATGTTGCATTTGCATTTAACTGAGGAATAAATTTTTACATATATGATGGTATTGAAGAATTCAGAAATGTATTGTAGTGGAAGGCTGCAATTGTTTATTGAAAATATTATTCTTGATTATTTTACAATATAAAGAATAAAAAACTATTATTACCCGTGTAAGAACGTTAAGCTTTTCAAATTCATGAAGACGCACTTATAAAACATTACTTATAAGAAGTTTAAAAATGTGTTTTCATAAAATTATTAAAATACGGAATTTAGTTTTTATGCGGCCGCTTAAGTTATATTAAGAAAAAATTTGTCGTCCGTCTAAGAATGACATAAAAAAAAGTATTCTTTTAGGACCAAAATTTACCAAATTATGAATTTTAGAGATATTTGAGGATACATATATTTTCAATCAACCGGTATAATACAATTCTGAGAATATTTTTAATTTTTTTCAATACATTTATTTTTCGAATGGATTTAAGGCAATTTACAAATTAATTCATTTTTACATATTTATGTGGAGTCTCTAATCTAAAAAAAACTTTCTTAATTTAACAATGAATTTTATTAGAGTAAATTTCACATTGCATATTAACTGCAAGTTTGCTTTAATATTCCAAATTACTATGTTTTAGTAAAAACCTCTTATTTTTCTATTAAAATAACAAAACTGTTAGTAATTGAAAACGCACCCATTGAACGTATTACATCCGATTAAATGTGTATTATTGCTAGATTGTTTAGTTTTCTGTCACTTAGTTTTGAGGGTAAACATGTCTTGGTACATTTTAGGGATTAAAAAAATTCTGTCTAAAAATATATATTAATAATTATTGATAAATGTACTTCAAAACATGTGTAGGTGTTAGGATCTTGTAAACACACAAAATTGTAACAATTATGTGTGTGTATTTTTCCAACCTTTAAAGCTTGCCTCATCTTTTTTTTTTTTTTTTTTTAATATGATTTAATTAAGTGTAACTTAATTAAATAGTTGTACATTATTTTCTTGGTGCATTTTACTTTATGTAACTTTTTTGAGTGAACGCTATGATTAAATGAATCATGTTTAACATAATTGCTGATTATTATATATACGAAAAATGTAGTGTTATGATATAATTTATAAAATATTTATTAAATGTGACCATAGTTGTTACCAGTGATTCTAATAAACGGCGACAACTGGACTAGCTAACAATAACTCCCTCCTCCCCAGAGCCAAATTCTAGCTGTGCAGCTGATATTTATATATATTTTTTATTAACTGCATTTTCGAAAGTAGAAAATAATACAACTAGGCATAAAAATGGATGCTTATATAAATCCCCTGCATGCATTCACGGAGTTCTAATTCACGATATCTTCCTTTTAATCTGCTTTTTTCTCCGTTCCTTGACCTTAAGGGAAAAAAGGTCAAACTAGCGAGCGGACTAAGAAATCACCATTTCATTAGCATTTTTTTTTTCAAAATATTCTGAGTATGCGCTTTAAGCAGACCTTCTTTGTTAGACCGTACTCTAACCGAATTCTTTTGTGTGTCCCTGTAAATGAACGATGAATGCTTCAAAATATTCTGAGTATGCGCTTTAAGACCTTCCTTGTTAGACCGTACTCTAACCGAATTCTTTTGTGTGTCCCTGTAAATGAACAATGAATGCTATGCACACCCTGTTCTATAGTAAGCCTCATGTACTGCACCTCGGTAACATATATCAATTTAAATATGTTTGAAATTGTGTAACAGCATTAAAATGCACCGCAAACGATTTCCCCCCATAGACCGCAATGTGACGGATTTCTTTTGAGTGTCTCTGTAAATGAAGTATAAACGCTACATACACTGCATTTTCAATATCGAACATGTCATAATAATCTTCCTTAAGAGCCTACGCTAGTCCTCCGAAGAAACTCGAACGCTAATGTTTTAAGTCTATGTGAAGGTTTTTGAGAGATTTCACGCTCGCATTTCAAAATCTTTAAATGATTTTTTTTTTTTTTTTTGCATAGGATAGCTGAGGCCGATCCCTAACGTTGTTAGTTTCTACTTTTTCGATTTTGGTTCCAGTTTTTTTTTTATATAAGGGTACTTATACTTCCAGAACCGGTTCCAACCGGTTCTGAAATTGAAAATGTCCGCTTATAAAAAAAACTGCAACTAAAATCGAAAAAGTAAAAGCCAACAACGTTAGGGATCGGCCTCAGCTATCCTATGCAAAAAAAAAAAAAAAATCATTTAAAGATTTTGAAATGCGAGCGTGAAATCTGTCAAGAACCTTCCCATAAACTTAACATTAGCTTAAATGTTTCTTACCGTGACTAGTGTAGGCTCTTAACATATATCAATTGCATGACAATCCGACTATATTTACGCGAGTTAAAGCACGGACATTCAGGCAGACAAATTGAGTTCATAAACACTTTTTAACTATGTTGGAACATGTTACAAAAAACACTCGAAAATTGTTATCTCTGTTGAATACTTGTTTTTAAAAGACATTTTTCATAAACGTCTTCAAAAATTAGCCTGTTGTCTTAGGAATAGTACGTAACATAACTTTATTCGTTAAATTTCAGTGAACTTTAACTTTTGTGATTTGGAAAGCTACTTTTAATCAAGTAATTTGTCGCCAAAATTAAAACTAGTCGGATGTGTCAATCACAAAACTTTCTTCTATCTCACACAAGTTTCGCATACACTAAAAAGAATCAGCCCCAATTTATATCAAGGTCTAACTGAAACTCAAGTTTTATTAAATTCCGTGCAATATTTCTTGAGATATAAGCATCGCTAAAATCGTGTAAATCCTGCAAAATGCTGCATAACAGCGGCACCTGCTGGGCGATTTTTACCAAAAACTAATCAGCACTAATTTATATCAGAGACTAACTGAATCTAAAGTTTTATTAAATTCCGAGCATGTTCTTGAGATAGGGCTATTGTGGAAATCGCGAAAAATGCTGAATAGCAGCGCCACCTGCTGGGCGATTTTTACCAAAAACTAATCAGCACCAATTTATATCAGAGACTAACTGAATCTAAAGTTTTATTAAATTCCGAGCATTAGTTCTTGAGATAGAGCTATTGCGGAAATCGTGAAAAATGCTGCACAGCAGCGCCACCTGCTAGGCGATCTTTACCAAAAACTAATCAGCACCAATTTATATCAGAGACTAACTGAATATAAAGTTTTATTAAATTCCGAGCATTAGTTCTTTAGATAGAGCTATTGCGGAAATCGTGAAAAATGCTGCACAGCAGCGCCACCTGCTAGGCGATCTTTACCAAAAACTAATCAGCACCCATTTATATCAGGGACTAACTGAATATAAAGTTTTATTAAATTCCGAGCATTAGTTCTTGAGATAGAGCGCCAACAAAATTTGTGTGACAGACAGACAGACAGACAGACTCACAGACTAACAGACAGACATTTTCTAAAAACAGTCTAATCGTGTTCAGAACCTTCTTAAACGTATAAATCCGTCGAAAACCGGAAGTCGAAAATTTTCATGAATCCAATACTTTCTTCTTGTAAAGATAGAAGAAAGTAATAAATAAATAAATTGTACTTTAGTGTTTGGCAACATCTTCATGAAATGTGACTGAATATTTTCATGGGATGCATTGAAAGTTCCTAAAGAGTTTTTATCATAAACATCTGGAGATTTATGATTATTTTGCCCTTTTTTTTTTCTTTTCTCTTTTTAAGCTTCAACCTGCCACCCCTCCTCTTTGTTTTAAACTCTTTACAGCTAATAGTGTCAGCCAATTAAATGTCTCCATTCTAATAGATGTACTGAAAATGTTTGAAAATATTTATCCTGTTATCTAGTGTGTCGTTTGCTGTTTTTATGTGAATTATTTTCAATATTTAATATAGCTTTGAAGCTAATTTAGTTTTGCTTAAAGCATGAAGACCTTTTTATACCTATGCTAGTAAGTACAATATAAAATTTATCTTCACCTATTCTTTACCTTTATTTTTTAGGTGTGTTCGTAATTATATAAATACGTAGCACCTATAGTCGTCGTTTAAGTCCGTCCGTCCGCATATAACAGCGCAAAAACCAACCAAATAGTTTGAAATTTAATATGCATAATCGTTGCAGAATTTTGTCGAGTCATTTCAAATTTTATGAAAATCGAATCAAAACTTAAAAAGAGATTAATAAAAGTTTTCTTCATTCTGTTAAATCCTTTCATACGTAATCTATATAGCAAAAGTGCAAGTCATGTGACTGAGGAAAGCAAATACGGGTTGACCTTTCCTTTTTTTTCATATGCCAATCAGCCATTTTTATTCAACATTATTTATTCGAAAAAATTGCATAAAAGTTACATGTTTAGAAAGATCGTTCAAAAAAATTGTTCGTTTGAGAGATGAGTTTCATTCAAATATGTATAGATTCTGAGATAATTTCAGTTGAACTTACTTTGAAAGCCTGATAGTATCTCAATCTATTAAAGTAAATAAACACAAGAGATTCGTTCATCGTGAGTCATAGAAATATTAAACCATGGAGGTAATCATTCGCAAAGCAAAATCTCCATGGTGAATTTTGCACGAATGGTGTCGAAAAAAATATTCGCATCTGTAAACGTGACATACGTAATAAGAAAAAAAAAATAGGTATGCTCATTTCGCTCATAGCAGATGATATAATTCATTTCACTGAGGATGATTTTTTTTTTTTAATTGTAAACACTAGTTCTAATACGAACGTACCTCATTTGTCACGTTTAACGTACAATTTCCAACTAGTTTTTTTTTTTTTTTTTTTTTTTTTTTTTTTTTTTTTTTAGTTTTATGCAGTGGCGCACTCAGGATTACGCTTTGGAGGGGGCTAGGATATTTTAGAGGTGTCCTCGTCGCTACAATGTCAAACTATCGAAAGTGAGAAAATGCATTTTTCATATTCTGTGCCATTTTCTTATACACATTGTGCATGATACATATACATTACTATGATATGCATGATACATTACATACATTAGGGTGAAACGAATATAATGGTTATTTATTTTTTTTTTTTTCTTACGTAGAAAATTGCTATAGTCGGCAAAAGTTGCCTTTTGGGATTAGAATGAAGTATAGGAAATTTTTTTGCTGTATTACTAAAATATTTTGAGGTGCCGCAAAGGGCTTCAAAATTGACGTTTCTACGAAAAAACGATAAAATTGGCATTTATTTAATTTTTTTCTTGATCATTAAAGTAATATTACATATATTTTGTAAACAGAATATTCAAAATATGATACTTTTGCAGAAAACCTACACATTCTATGTATTACTAATTTTTAGATGCCATTGCTGAAAAAATGATTTTGTAGAATTCAGCTATTTTCATCATATTAATTTTATTAATTTTACAGTAACATATTCTTATACATAATGATTTGAATGGAATGAAAAAAAAATACAATTTTTAACTATCACACTTATTTAGAAAAATATTAAAAGAGTGAAACCCCCTGATTAATGGACACCTATCAGACAAAAAAAAAAAAAAAAAAAAAAAAAAAGTCTGAAAAAGTGAGGTAACTATAGGAGACAGGGTTGCAAAAAAGCCGGCTAAAATTTATAAAAGCCAGGCCAGCGACTTTTATTGGTTTTAACCGGCTTTTTTTGGCCGAAATTGGCCTTTTTTGGTCAAAATTGGCTTTTATACATTGAAGCAATTGCTTTTATACATTTAGCAATTAACTAATTTAAAAGACATTTTATTGAATTAGAATTTAATAAATAACTCAATTTCTCAATAATGAAGACATTAATATTGGAATAACACATAGCAGACTGGTGATTTGAGTCAGAATTGTAAATATGTTACCTAAATTTTAACAAGGCATACTCAGTGCTTAACTATTGCTATCTTTTTTAAATAATAGTTTTTTTTTATTATTATTATTAATTCAATGTATACTTTTTTTTCAGTTTTACTTCTTTAAATAATTAAATAGGACAACAGTTGTTTAATTACGTATTTTATTAATCAACTAATTTTAAAGGCTATTAACCAACTAGTAGAAATAATGCAACATGATAGTGGGCATTGCAGATTTTTGAAGATTAATCTAATAGCTTAAAAAATATTGTACTTAAAAAAAAAGCTAAATTTTACTTTGTCTCTGGATTACTGTAATCTTCTTACTGTATTTTCTTTGTAAATGAAAATTTTGCTTATTTAATGGGTAATTATTATTTCTTGTGGTAGTAGACATTGTTGCGGAATAGATAAATTTCGTTTTGCTGCAGATTGATACACATACACACACAAATTAGTTACTGGGGCTATTGATATGCAAGTTTTATTATTTCTCATAACTTTAAAATCATACATACAGCAATTTAATAAAAACACCATTTTCCACTCTTAAAAACAGTAATATGAATAACATTTGCTTTTCATTTCAACAAGTTTTATTTATTTATTTATTTATTTTTAATTGTTCTCTCTTTTTTTATACATTTACATCTACTAAAATCTCCTCAAATATTATATATTCTTCCTAATTCTTCTTTCAATGTTGATCATTCCATAATTTAATCTCATCATATGGACTTATCTGGCATGAGTTTTGTAATTGCTTAGTAGAAAAAAAAAACTTATTAAAATATTACTAACTAAATATGGATGCTCTCAAATATTATATATGCTAATTTCATTTATTAAATATATAAATTATTATGTTTTAATCCACAACAATTTTAAAAGTAAAAAGCAGTATATGTAAGAATTTTTCATTTTTGATGGTGATGTTTTGTTATTGTTTAAATGTAATCTTTAAAATGTATAGTATATGTCGAGCTATGTAATACAGAATTTCAAAACACCACCTTGCAGTCTAATGTAATATATTCTTTTCAACGAGTACATAATTTTTTTGGAAGGAAATATTTTTTATTGCCTTAAAAATAAATTAATGCAAATTTAATGTGAATTAGCTGTAAACCACTTTTTTTAATAAAAGCCGACCTTTTTCAATTAAAGCCGGCTTTTTTAAAGTGGTTAAAACCAAAAAAAAGCCGGCAGGCTTTTTTTGGCCTGGCTAAAAGCCGGCAACCCTGACAGGAGAGGGGTTGTTTGTTATAACGAGTGGTTAATTTTAGCTGGCAAGAGAGAGATGACCGTTACATAAGGGTGTCCGTTAAGAGAGCTTTGACAGTATCATGTTTTTAAAAGTAAAACGTTATTTTTAAGAAACATTAATTTTTTTCAAAAGTCCATAGTAATCACACATGGTCGATAATAATCACACTGACACTGACACATTGGATTGTTTTTTTTTTTTTTTTTTTTTTCAAATTTTGGCTTTACCTTTTGAAAATGTATTTTGGTTTTTATCAATGTACCTCTTGCAGAAGTGCTACAAACGGACAAGAATGGATCGGTAACTAATTTAACAAAATCCTTTCAACTGCTTGTGTGTGACATGGGGGGAAAATTGAGATCAATACGTTGACTTTCATGATCAGATTCTTTTGCTTGGATTTATTTGCTGCTTTAGTTTGTCTTCAGAAATATACGTCGTCATAGGAGGTTCTGTTACTTTAACATCATGCCATTGAATCATATCAATATAATCCGTGACATCAAAGTATATACAGGAATTAAAAATTTCCTGATGCCAATTTCATTTCCAGCCCCTGCTTTTATAATTTGGCGTAATGCAAACTCTCTTACATGACTTCTATCACTTGACAGCGTACAGATGAGAACATTTTCATGTGCAGCAAAGTATTGACTGATTGGATCAATTATATTTTTAAGAGTCTAATTGAGGTAATGTAAATAGCTGACAAGTTTTCAAATCAAGAACTGCTGTGGCTTTCCTAATTCTTTTTCCAATACAGATATCGCACTAATTCAAACCAGCGTTCGGGACAGTTCCATCGTATCCAGTTGCAGTAATGTTTAAGTATTGGTTGTTGCCATTGAAAAATGTCATTATGCTGCCTTTTATACCGTGTCCAGTACCAGAAATCGGTTTTACGTGTCTTAAAAACTTTGATCCAGGCTCTGCAACAAGTGATATATGTTCTTCGATAACAGTTCTTTTGCAATACTTAGTTCCTTTCTTCTCTTTGCACGCTAGTCAGGGCCGTAGTTGAAAATTATTTATCCCCACCTGGGAAAGTTGCCAAGACCACCAAATGAAAATCTGTTTCAAAAATTGAACTTAGTTTTGGTGGCTTTTTACAGTTTTGCATAAACACTAAATTGTAGTATTTGTTTAAAAACTGCAAATAAGTGCTTCAATAGGCGCGCATCCTATCTGTACATACTCAGAATTAGCAACCTTTTGCTGCTGCATACATTGGTTTTTGTATTAGTTATATATACTGAAATTTTTGATTTTGCAGCGTTTTACGTTATTAGCATAAAACAAAGTTATTCTAATGAGTTTGATAGTAAATATGATGCTTATGATAAACAATATGTTTCGTATTTGAATCATCCTAGTAAAAAAAAAAAAAAATATATATATATATATATATATATATGATCCTTGATTTATAAATGATACTAATGAAAAAAGCTAATAGCCAATTTAAATACAAGTGGTTTTAGCATTTGACTAGACACAAAAAAATTTAAAAGGCAAAATATATCCTTGATTTTTCTAATGTTTTTAATCATATAAAAACATAACTTTAGAATCCTTAAGGGTAGGGAATATTCAGAAAAAATTAAATTTGCAACTCTTTTGAAACAGGTGAACTGTCAGCTTTTTATTTACTTGTTGACATCATCACTTATTATTTCACTGATATAATTATACATTGAAAATTTTCATTTTGCAGCCAGTGATGTAGTCGTAAAAAAACAGAGGACATACGCTGTGGCAGAGGGTATACCTTAAAGGGTATATGCTATAGTGTTTTTGAGAAGAGGATATACGGTATTCCTTAAAATAATCCAGAAGGTATACGGCGTATCCACCGTATATCCATCATTACATCCCTGTCCGGAGCCTTTACTTTTCTTAGCATCAAATAAAGTTATTATAAACAGTTTAATAAGAAACATAGTGTCTACAATATGAATATGCACTAATTTACCTTTCTATGTAATACTTTGATCATATATATCTGTGTTTGTGCGTGTATGTGTCAGAGAGACAAAAATAGTATGACCCCCCCCCCCCGTACATTTTCTTGAACACACCCTATTGTTTATTTTTAGCTACAGCCCTGTCGCTAGTCTTGTGTTTCCTTACATAAAAAAACAATTACTTTCTGTAACTGGTTTTACAGTTTCTTCTACACGTCTTTTGGGTTCTTTTTTCGTTCGTGTCTAATTTTCATTCTGTTAATTACTATACTTCTTTCTTCATCTCATCACTAATCAGTCCACATCCTGCAGAGCGGCGCTAGTAATTGTTGCAGCAATTTCGTCTGATACTCAAGTTCGATCACAAGTAGAAGCCAATTTCAACCAAACCAGTAGAAGCCAAATCGCAATTTCATGCGTATACTATTTATGTTTCATTATTTTTTAAATTAAAATGTAATTTGCGACGGGCAATTAAAATGTGTTAATTTGATCAACTGCGCAAGACCCGCAAGTCAGAATTTTATGATTTATTTTCTACTACGGCTGATGTTGTGCATTTCAATTCAACTTGTCATGTGATTGATGATGGATTTCTATTGCACCGTGTGATGAGGCAGTCAAATTATTCATTTTCCTCCATCCTCCATCCTGCAAAAATATGTTAATTACGCCAAAAGGCACTTCATCGCGGGGGCCACAATAATTTTTAATGGTTACCCTGAAACTATTGCAGTAGAAAGTACAAAATCAGCAGATCGTATCAGATGAACAAAGAAACACATAGCTGGTCATGTTATGTTTGATGAGTCCATGTCATCCACTATGTCTAAGAAGAAAATTCTATCAAATGATAAGAAGAAGCAACAGTTTGTTATGCGTGCAGTTTCAAAGCGAAGGTTTTGTTGTGAAGCAAGCTGCTGACAATGATGTCTATCTAATAATTAAAAGTTCTTTGGAAATGGAAAACTTATTACAATTTGTTGTGGTTAGTTGGTGAAGATATCGACCTCTAGGCAATAATGGCTGCATCCACTACTTCCGAAAGCATTTTATTCTTGACGCCTGGAAGAGCTAAGGCAGATGATGCTTTATATTGTCCAGGAACTCTGAACATTGCTTCAAACATAAGAAACAACATTTTGTTTATCCATGCGTTGAGTGGTTGCGATACCACATCCGCTCATTTTAGACTGTGGGAAAGAAACAAAATTGTCAAAGTTCTAGATACTATTATACTGCATCAAGTTGTGAACGTTTTACGTGTTAAACATCCTTGCCCGGATGACACCATTGAAGCAGATCACACAATTGTGATAGTTTTGTATGGGGGAAAAGGCAACGAAGAAACATTAGATTTATTTGAGATTTCGCTGTAATCACTGATTAAAAAAAATCACAAAAATCACTGATTTTCAAGTCAGCGTCCCTGCCTCGTGCTTTATCAGCTGCAAGCCCTTCCCGTACATACCTACAGGTTCAACTTTGGAATAGATTTGCCAAAAACCCTTTGGATTGGGTTAGAAAATAAAAAACATGTGTTGTTCCCAGACGCAACCCACAAGACACCAGGTTATCCAGCACTTCTTTATATGATATCCTGCAAGTATAAAAAGGGGTGTACTTTGGTTTGCAGCTGTAGGAAAGCTGGTATCAATTGTTCTACAATTTGCTACCATTGTAAAGTGCAAGCATATACGAACTCTCCGGCGGATGATGACACAACTACTAACTCAGGCAACCAAGAAGCAGATATCGATATCATGATTGAGAAGGTAATTTCAGAAGAAGTTAACTTATTGGAGGTAGAGTGTGAACAAAGTAGTTTTCACAGAAACGTTAACATCTTCACGAATATACGTGCTATGCTTACACAAATGCGCACAAATGTTGAACAGGACCTACATAGTCATTACAGACTTTTTGGCAAGTGGAAGAAAGTGATAATGAATAAACTGAGATTGATGATTATGAAATACCTTCAACATCTAAAAAAATTAAATTGATAAAATTTTTTTTACTGTTTACTATTTAATATTACTTCAGTTATTATGTTAAATAATAAGTGCTTAAGATGAATGTTGTTGTTTTTTATATCCCTCTCAAACATTGCTGAAGCTTTCACAACATATATTTCTCCGTTAACCCTTTAATTAAAGGCTGATGTTTCAACCACTGTTTCTTTATTCTATTCGCACTACTTTTTAAAAAATAATCTCTGCCATACGCTTATACTTGGATACTTAAAAAAAAAATTTACCACAAAGATTTTTTTTTTTTTTTTTTTTTTTTTTTATAAATTGTGGTAGAAGTGAATATAAAAATAGTCACCAATCCTAGCCCGTAATCAAGAGGTTAAACCATAATCATCAAAATATCCAAAATAAAGCACTCAAGCAATTACAAAAACATCGTGAAGGACTCAATAAATTTAAAAAAAAAGATACATGTGTATAAAAATTGTAGGTAAGGCGTGATGTAGGTAAATGTGGTCTATTCTGGCATCAAGCTCAAGATTAGCGATTAAGCAAAACTTTGAAATAGAACTGTGAGTTTAATGTTCAACAAAGATATTAAGTGTGGGTACTCATTTTACTCAGAATTTTAAGTTCTATACAACATTTGTATAGACAATATTTGCTACTATGTGTACTACTATATCTAAATATTTTTAGATGCAAGTTGAAGAAAATTTTAAGAAAGAAAACATCTGCAAACAAAATTATTCAGGCCAGAAAATCGTCTCATTTATTCCATCAAAGTTACAGTAAAAATTGATCTGAGATAACAAAATTGAGGAAGAAATCCCATATAATCTTATGGAATTTCCTCCTCAATTTTTCAATTATTGCTGTAACTTTTTGATTTTTCACGATATTTCATTGGTCTTTTTACATGAGTTGCCCTATAGTATTGACTATCAAATCATGACTAAAAAATAATCTTTGCTGTAGTTCGCGCATGCACAGTTAAAATGTATTTCATACAAATTCCCATATCTCATCAAATATTCAATATTTTAATATTTTAATCACAGTATACTATTTCTACGACTTTTTGTCAAGTTTTTGGAAAGCGGTGTTAAATTCGGCTGAAAACTCTGCATGCTATAAAAAAAAAAACCTATTGAATTTTTCACAGAAACGTTAACATCTTCACGAATATACGTGCTATGCTGACACAAATGCACACAAATGTTGAACAGGACCTACATAGTCATTTGCTACAGTAACAGATCATTTTTAGCATTTTCTGTTACTTGGGTGATCGAAAATATTATTTTATTATTAAAGTTATTATTGCCCCCCCCCTTAATTGTCCTCTCTACAAAATCTTCACTGAAAAACATGAAGTCACACATGTTCTTTACATCCTCAAAGTCTCAGGGCATTTCGGGCATTTACATACGAGTTTCAGTAGATATTCGACGAAACCTTTGAAATTGGTCACTTCCCCTTAATTTCTGGGCACCAGTGTGTATATTAATTACAATACATGCTATATCTAAATGGTATTAATTATAATACACGAATGTATTAGTAATATTAATATTCATATGCATTCTACACATTTTTAATATTTATAGCCTGTAATTGCGATATTTTTAGTATTAATGAATTGTTGATATTATATAGGTTTTTTTTTATACATTTTTACAATATATAGTACTTACAAGCCAATCTGTTTTTAAGATATTCATTCTTAAATTTTAACTGGCAGCTGCACAATTTGCTGAAAATATTACATCAGAGTTACTAACAAAATATTCAAATACTAGCTAATCCGCCCGGCGTTGCCCGGGCCCGAAATATTAATAATCTGTTCTATACGAATATGACTGAAATCTGTAAGGCTATCGAAATCAAGTCGAATGAGGCAAACCCCGTCGTAATCGGGCTCATAAAACCCAAGATCGGAAAGCGCATTCTGGCGGTCGAAAGTGCAGCTAAAATATTTAAGGCTATAGATATCAAGTCAAATGAGCCTAACCCCGTCGTAATTGGGTCCATAGAACCAGATATACTCCTATAGTTCCACTTTCTACCGCCAGGGGGCGCAGTCTGTTCTGGAAGAGGCCTTTTCAGAACACTTGACCCAACCAAATTTCCTAGTAGAATTGAAATTTAACTACGGGTAAACATTGCCAAAATAGCGGAAATCGCGAAACTGGGTTACGTAATCGATCGGTTTCTAAAGGGTTAATGTAGATATTTTTTAAAACCCAACCATGCATTTTGAAGAAAATGAACGTGTCTATGATCTGGAGTCTACTGTTTGTCCTTGCATTTCCCCGGTCAATGCCGATTTTTAAATCTGGACCAAAAAAAAAGGAAATTCGCGTGAGTGAGTTTTGGAAAGGATTTTTTTTCGGAGGGTTAAAATTAAATTTTTTCAAAACGAATACCAGATTTAAAAAAATAAAGGGATATAGATTAGCCACAGTATTTTTAGTTTTTCGTATCTTGTTTATAAACGCCAATTCGGATTTTTAAAGATAGGAGAAATAGTTAAAAAAGCGAAATTGACTTACGGTTAAAAACGTTTTCGAAAGAGTTAACGTGATTTATTTTTTAAACTAAAGGTTTCTGCCTAAACCTGAAAGAACGTAGATGTCTTTACGTGTGTTTGCTTTTTGTTTGGCTATTTTAGAAAGCCGATGCCAGATTTAATATATAGCAGAAAATCGGAATTCGCAAAAGAGAGTCCTGTGCACGAATTTTTTTTGAAGGGTTAATATTAGTATTTTTCAAAAACAAATACAGATGTCGAAAAAAGAATAAATGTTGATATTGTCTGGTATTTTTAGTTTTTTGTACCTGTCTCTGAATCGCCGATGCAAAATTTTAAAAATTGCCACAATCGCAAAAATCGCAAAGCGGCATACAGAAAATATACTTTTTCGAAGGGTTAATTTTTGTATTTTTTAAAACCAAAGGTGGCTTTGAAAGGACAAAAACAGTTCTTTAATTTGGTGACCTTCGTTTTTCCGTATCTTTTGTATTCCGGTAGATGCAAGGCTCGGAAAACGGGAGAAAATAAAAAACACGAATTTCATGCTTTTTGATTATTTTTTTTGAAAGCGTTAAATGTAAAAGTTTTTCAAACTAACCAGATGGTTCGAGACGTAAAAGTATGTTCTTTTAGAATACGTAGACGGTTTTTCCGTATTTTTAGCCGTTTGTCCATGGCGAATTTAGAAATACTTTAAACAAAAACGGAATGTCTTCTGCTTTCTTTCTTCTGTTTCGGAAGATACGGAAATTGGTTTCTGGGCATGCGCCAGCTCGCTTCAGAATGACTTTTTTATTTGTGATCTTTGATCAGTTTTTAATTGATAACTACTTTAATTTTCAAAATTTTAAAATTCTGAGGCTCAGGTATACCAGGAGAGAGTTTGGACTACCTAAATCTAAATTTACAGACTTCTAGGTGCGCTAAATTTTCCTAGCCATCGCCGACACACACACACAGACACACAGAGCGAAACTTTCTTTTATTAGTATAGACAAGGTTCGTACACGCCTTGGAATTTACAAGGAGTCACACAACTAATATTTCTAATTAGAAATATATTTTTTAAAAGTTGTCTATATTACCATTTTTTTAGAAGATTATTACACATGGTTTTTGTGACGATGACTTAAAAGCAAAATATGCGCATGCCATTAGAAAAAAGGTCAAGTAATCTGTTATAATTTATAATAATGTATATGACAAAGACAAATCTATTTTTTTATTATATTCTGTTTTAATCTTGATGTTATACCTATAGTCTGTTTCAGGGGTCGGAAGTAGAAAGCAAAAAGTAGCCAAACTACAGTAGTCGCTACTTTTTTACAGAAGTTTGTAGTGTATCGCGCTATATTTTGAACAATGTAGTGTTGCAAGTAGCGCGATAAAAAAAAAAAAAAAAAAAAAAAAAAAAACAGTAGTTTGTAGCGAGAGTCGACGCTACTTTTAACGCTGCTTCAGGAAAACAAAAATTTGCTATTCTGCAAATCACGTGGCCGAAATTTGTGCTTCTTTTATGCGAAATTTGTTCTGCTCAACAATTTTCGAATCTCAGCTGCAGTGTATAGCAACGCATCACATGAAGCCATAGATTTTTTTCCCCATTGACACTTGCTTCTAAAATCAAATAGTACTAACCCACCAAAGGAATTAATTTTTTTGCCAGCAACACTTGCATATTTACTCGCTATTAGGTCTTCATGTTTTAACGTCAAATTTCTTAATATTCGGAATTGCTTTATTTACATATTTATTTATTGTTTGCATTTATAGTTGTTTTTCTGTAATTTTTTAGATTATAATATCTCTTTTAATTTTGCTAAAATTTGTAATGTATGTATAAACTAACATTTTGGAGAAAAACACAGAGCATTTTATTGTATGTTATCTTAAATTTTTCATGCCCTCGGTTATGTCGCATTTATTTAATTGTATCCCGGCAGACGCGATATAACGAGGACTTTATTATTTAATCCGTATCTTCAATTTCTAATGTAAATGGAATCCTTTTACAAAATCTGAAAGTAGCGAAGTAGTGACTATTTTTTAAAAGTAGTTTGTAGTCACTACTTTTTTTTAAAACAAGTAGTTGTAGTTAACTACATTTTCATTAAAGTAGTTGTAGCTGTAGTTCGCTACGGTAAAAAAGTAGTTTTTCCGACCCCTGGCTGTTTTAATCTTGACATAAGCTTTATGGCTCAAAGTTTATTTTAGTGGGTTTTCTAACTACCATTATTCTTAGGCCCGTGTGCAATTTTGTGATTAAGTATTGTGAGTGGTCTCATTTTTTCCCTTATGTATTGTAGATTAAGAAACTGATGGTGGACATCCCGGACCCGTGACTGGGGAGGGGGAGGGGAGGGGAAAGGGCTGAAGGGAGGAAGAGAAAAAAAAATATTTTTTCTGTTTCAATAAAGTATATGTATATATATATTAATGTTTAAAACTGTTTTATAGAATAAGAAAAGCGATGGTGGACATCCAGGACCCGCGATTGGGGAGAGAAAGGGAAAAGGATTGAACGGGGGGGGGGGGAGAAAAAATATTTTTTTCTGTTTCAATTAAACATATGTACATATATTAATGTTTAAAACTGTTTTATAGAATTAGTAAAGCGATGGTGGACATCCGGGACCCGCGACTGGGGAGGGGGAGGGAGGGGAAAGGGTTAAAGGGGGAAAGAAAAAAATTATTTTTTCTGTTTCAATTAAATATATGTATATGTATTAATGTTTAAAATTTTTTTATGGAATGAGAAAAGAGATGATGGACATCCGGGACCCGCGACTGGGGAAGGGGAGATGAAAGGGTTGAAGGGGGGGGGAAGAAAAAATAATTTTTGTCTGTTTCAAACAAACATATGTACATATATTAATATTTAAAACTGTTTTATAGAATGAGAAAAGCGATGGTGGACATCCGGGACCCGCGACTGGGGTGTGGGAGGGGGAAGGACGGGAAAGGGTTGAAGGGAGGAAGTAAAAAAATTTCTTTTCTCTGTTTCAATAAAACATATGTATATATATTAATGTTTAAAACTGTTTTATAGAATGAGAAAAGCGATGGTGGGCATCCGGGACCCGTGACTGTCAAAGTATGAAAATCACACATCAAAATATGATAAACAACATTGCTTTTTCTGTGTTGGAACAGAAACCAGAAAACATCCACTTCATCATGTCTCATATGATACAAGAGGTTCTAATTTCAGAGAAGCAGTCGAACTAAGTGGAAATAATACTTGGCATGCGAGGCTTAGCGAGTGTATCAACCCAAATGACGCCCATGCAATCGACAAGTTGTATCATAGAATCGGCTGGACTAGAAATGTTACACATGTGATTCGTAGAAATAAATTCGATGAACAACACAATGAAAGTTTAGCAGCTACTGTAGCTTCAGAAACTGAATTTCTCTGTATGTTGGAAGACTTTGTTACTCAAGGAAATGTTACAAGTATGGCCGATTTGCATAGCACTTACATTAATGTCTGTTTTTCTAATGGCGTTGATCGATCAACACGGCTTAAATCAAGAAAGGAATTAAAGGCTTTTCTTGAAGAAGAAGTTCCCGGTGTTGAGTTTTCTGTGCCTAGACGAAAAAATGAATCTGAACGTGTATTTTAAAAAGAAACTAAAAATATTTATTGCTGTTGGTACCCCAAGATGAATAATTTAAGGTACTTCTTTCTGCAGTCAAAATATTAAGAAAAGCAGGTTTGAACGCAAAGCGCTAGACGTTTGAAGGAAATTTAAATGCTGATACTGAGCAAAAGTCCGAATTATTGACTATTTTCATTAAATGGTGTTTAGTTAGAAAAGGTGATATCCCTTCAGAGAAAAACGTGTGAATGAAGTTGCTGATCGGGCTAATCGTTTGTCTCAAACACTAATATTTGGCTGGTTATCTCATTACCAGGCTTCAAGATCCAAATCAAAAGTAAGCAAGCATGCACGTGAACTTCCAGTGCAAGTTTTCACTGATTTATCAGTTTATCAGTTGACTTGCATCTCTAATCTTGTGAATTTTATTCATTCACTAGGCCTCTCAGTACACTACTCTCGTATCTGGAAAATATTAAATAGAATAACTAAGTCTGTAGCGGTTAAAATGAATGCTAATGAAGGACTTTACTTGCCACCGGACATAATGTCAGGTACGTTCGCTCATTTGGCTATTGATAACATGGATTTTCAAGAAGACACTCCTGATAGTCGGAATACTCCTCACGGAACAGTAGAGGTTATTTACCAAACTATTGAAGAAAGCGATGTAACTGAAGATCTCAGACTGATTTCTGATGAAGAAAATGTTGACATTCCAGACAAAATTTACCCAGCCCTAGAATATTCGCTTTCCAAGGGCATCACAAAGTCCAACAATGAGTATTGATATTCCATCATCACATAAGACACTATACCTTATAAATTCAACAGTGAAAATCTTGTATGGATGATATATTCCACTTAGTTCCACAGCTTCTCTCAAATTAGAACCTTCTGCATGATGAAGTGGATGTTTTCTTGTGTGTGTTTCATCACAGAAAAATCACAGTTGTTTATCATACTTAGATGTGTGTTGAGCTCGAGTAAATAGTTTTGAGGTACAAGCTTCTTCAGAAATCATTAAATCTACTTAATTTTGCATCTTCAAATAGCATCTTTCTACAGTTTTCCATTTTTTCTTATGATTCAGTGGTTTGTAACAAGTTAGATGCCAGTTCACTCGAAGCTGTTGTATATTTTTTACTGCAGGATCACCACCTAAATTGTCCAATATCTCTACAATTGTATTGATGATAGATTCCACTTATTCCACTTAAATTCTGTATCACATTGCTCATCTTTACATTTTAAAAATTTAATTATTGTATTTGATAGATTTTTAAAAGTTTCTTCTCAAGCACTTTTTTAAAAAAAATTCACTACTTTCTCTTTTATACGGTATACAAACATCATTACATCTTTTTCTCTTGGATGGTTCTCCTCTTTCTACTGACTCCATTTTGTTAATAATTCTTCTTTGTATTCAGTACTTACCTGCAAGAAAAAGAAAGAAGTGTCAAAATCTTTTTGATGATTTTAGTGATGAAAAATTTTAGTTTCAAAATGACATCATTTTAGACTTCAGTTTTACACAGGTTTGCCATTAAGTATCTGTAAATTTTGGGAATACCATAATATAATGATAAACGTTATGATTCTTCTGACATAAAAAAGTATACCAACACTTAAAAAAAATTGACTCTCCCCACTCAAACTCCCCTTAAACCCTTTTGTTGTGGGTCCAGGTATCATCAATTAAATTTTAAAATATTTTAAACATTAACTATACATTCAACTAAAACAACTACAACAAAATATTTGGTTTTAGCTTCTTCCCTTCAAACACACTCATTCCCACCCCGGTAGAGTGTCCACCATTTCTTTTCTCATTCTATAAAACAGCTTTAAACATTAATATACATACATATTTATTGAAAAAAAAAATTCTTCCTCCCTTAAACTTTTTTTCCTTACCCTCCCTCTCCCCAGTCGCAGATCCTGGATGTCCACCATCGCTTTTCTCATTCTATAAAACAGTTTTAAACATTTATATATTTTATTGAAACAGAAAAAAAAGAATTTTTTTCTTCTCCCTTCAACTCTTTCCCCTTCCCCAGCCGCAAGTCCCAGATGTCCATGATCTCTTTTCTCATTCCTTAAAACAATTTTAAACATTAATATACATACATATATTTTATTGACACAGACAATTTTTTTTCTTCCTCCCTTCAACCTTTTCCCCTTCCATACCCTCCCCCTCCCCAGTCGCAGGTCCCGGATGTCCACCATCTCTTTTCTCATGCCATAAAACAGTTTTAAACATTGATATATATACATATATTTTATGGAAACTGAAAAAGGAATTTTTTTTTCTTCCTCCCTTCTCCCCCTCTCCCTCCCCAGTCGTGGGTCCCGGATGTCCACCATCACTTTTCTCAGTCTATAAAACAGTTTTAAGCATTAATATATGTACATATGTTTAATTGAAACAGAATTTTTTTTCTTCCCCCCCTTCAACCCTTTCCCCTCCCCTCCCCCTCCCCAATCGTGGGTCCCGGATGCCCTCTATCGCTTTTCTCATTCTATAAAACAGTTTTAAGCATTAATATATATACAAATATTTTATTGAAACAGAAAAAATATTTTTTTCTCTTTCTCCCTTCAGCCCTTTCCCCTCCCCTCCCCGGATGTCCACCATCACTTTTCTTAATCTACAATACAGAAGGAAAAAAATGAGACCACTCACAATACTTAATCATAAAATTTCACACGGGATGTAATTACGAAACCCACTATTTTGCTTATATATAAGTTTAAATTAATGATAGTATCCTTTAAAAATATATATAAACATACCTTTTTAAAAACTTGTAGCCTTTCGCTAAAATGGTTATGTTGAGTCTCTCCACTAGGCAGTTATCTTTATTCATAAATGCAGTTCTTTAAAAAAACAATCGATCAGTAACAAAATAAATTTTATGCCATAAAGCCGTCAAGATTAAAATAGACTGTAAGTGTACTGATAGAATAAAAAAAAGGGGTTTTGTCTCTTGTCATATACATTATTATGAATTATAAATATACTTGATCTTTTTTCTGACATAACAATGGAAATCATCCACGCAGTCATCGTCCAAGAAAAAAAAAAGACGTAATAATGTCTGATAAAAAATTGGTAATATAAAAAATAAATATTAAATAAAGACATTAAACTATAGATATAGAATATCTTTATTTTTAATAATGAATACTGGTACCGAGTATTAAAATAAAATTTCCATTTAATATTTAAATCATAGACTTTATAATCAACATGTTTTATTGCAGAGTTAGTTATAATATTTTTCTCGATTAAATAAGGCGAAAAATTCTATTAAACATTTATGCTAAAACTGTACGTACTCTTCATGTTATTCAAGTTTTTTTCTTTGTATGCGTGTCTTTCAATATAACCTAAAATGTATATTAGCTGAAACTGACAATTGAATGACTTCTAATTATGTTTTATTGGGAATATTCAATAGTATTTCATCGTTAAAAATAATTTAAAAAAAGTCATTAAAATATGAATGAATTGAATTGCTTGTCCCTATTTTTGTGATCGAAATTGTCCAATTCTTCAATCCAGTTTAATGATAAAAAATATATATATAGTCAATCTCATGAAATTCTTAGCAAAATTTAATAAGAACGATGATGACACTTTCCAACACATCCAGAAAACTGTAAGGAAACTTAGCCATTAAAAAAGTAAAAGATGACATGTAAGTAAACAGTATAGGAAATGTACAACACATTTAAAAGTCCAGTTTAAGCAATACCTTCCATAGTAAAAAATGTAGAGTTTGAGCGAGTTCGTTTTATAAATTTTGAATCTGAGCGTGAACTTGACTCTTTTTGAGAATTTGAGTTTGAGTTTGAGTTTGTTCATTTTTTTAATGAGTTTGTACAACACTGGTTCTGGACGATCCGACACATAAGAGGAGAGTAAGTCCGTTTCTGCAAAGTTATTTGCATTGAAAGGAAAATTTCCGCTTTTTGAAAATCCAGCTAGAATATTCTTTGGCGTCATGGAAAGAGTAAAAGCTTCATTTACAATACTAGATACATGATAATAAATGAGGTTTGGCCTGAGTTATTAAGCATCCAGTTATTCAATGCACTATTATAATACTTTTTAAAAAGGTCCATAAACACTGAGATCCATTTGTTGTAATTTATGTCAGCAATTTGGGAGAAATTCACCATGACCACTCCTTGTTCTTTCGCAAATTTAATGGCCTCGATAATTACATGGCTTTCATGGCTGTCAAGTGTGAGCAAGACAGGATTTTCTTTGGTTGCATTTGTATGTGTTAGAAGATGCTCCAATACCTTAAGAAAATTTTCGGCAGTCATCCAACCAGACATGTGTACAAGCGAAAGACTTCCATAATACCCGTGAATAATAATCCACCCCGTGAATAATAATAAAAAAATTAGTCATACCACGGGGAAACACAAATGCAGGCGTTATGGTATTTCCTGTAGCATTAATAAAACAACAAATAGTTATCGTTTTACCTTTCTCAGCAGACGTGGCTTGGCCAACTTGTTTGATCCCTTTTTTTGCAATAACTAGCTGACTCGCCCAGCGTTGCCCGGGGAGACTGTCATTGAAAAATGTAACAGTGGAGTGGACTTCATAAAAGAAGACAGAATAATATTTATTTATACTAAAAAATTAAATAAGAGCTAAAATTTCAAAAGTATAACAGTTGCGTTTAAAAAATGAAACGGTCAGGGAAAATTATTACACTTACTTTTAAAGAATGAAAAGGTCAGGGAAGTTCTTACGGTTGAACCTAAATGGCATATCGGTATAACATCGACGCTTGATATATGGTAAATTAAGATTTGTGAAATGCTAATGTGATGCATTTTATAAAGCTTCATTATGGCCATTAAACAATTAACAAATACTCGCGATTTCTGTAAGAAAAGTCTTGGCAGAAATTGCACGTTTTACTCAAAGTCCCACAGTTGTGCTCCGGAACGTTTAAATCAGTAATTTGGATTTCAGAAGCAACGCGTTCGTGCATGCGACGGTTATTAAGCCTATTTTTGCGATCGCTTATTCTCTAGGTTTGACGGCGTTGTCTGTCCAATCTATTTCGATTTTCCCTTCTTAATTCGACTTCTTCTTCACTTTCAAGCATTCGCCGAGATTTTTTACAGGCATTTCTAATGATATTTTGAAGCTCCATAATTGCAGCGACAGAGCGAAACGTAAATAAACTCGATTTACTTCGGCCTAAATCCTGCCAAAGGACTTTAACACAATAACCAATAAGATGCGTTTCATTCGAGCGTTGCCATTAAACAATTAACAAATAATCTCAATTTCTGTGCTACGTACTATAGCGTAACATATATATAGATATTTGGTGACTTTTGTATAGTTCTACAACAACTCTCATCACGATTAAATATTCTTTGTAGCTCAAAGTTGTATTTTTGAAGGACTTCTGCTAGATTGATCGGCCAAGGCATCTGGCTTTCTAATTGATAAACTCTTATTGCGTTGCTTGAAACCATGCAGCCAATCGCGACCTGCTTTACCATCAACTTGCCAATTCTTCGGAACTTTTATTCCTATAGCTACAGCAAACTGAATTGCCAATTTTCTAGTTTCCAGTGTTGTCAAACCATGATGCATTTTTGATGCCATTACCAAATACTCAACCAGTTCATCTTCTAGTTTCTGGGAAAGCACTTTATTAATTAATATTTCCGAAAATTAATTAATATTAGATTAATTAATTAATCTAATCATTCATCTCGTCAATTTGGCACTGTTCTCGGTATTAGAACAAATGACCCCTCCTGTTTTTTTTTTTTTTTTTTTTTGCCTAGAAAGTAATGATTTTGAAATATTAAACCTTTCAGCTGCTACTCGAATTGGTAAATTTTCGTCGAGAATTGCTTTAATAGCAGCATTTATAGCTTCTTTTGATGTCCACTGTCGATCAGTTTTTCTTATTTTATTGCGTGGCATCTGAAATGAAATGCAAAAACACCTATAAGCACATTGTAAATTTTAAATAATTTCAAATTATATTATATTTTTCAAATTAATAAAGTTCTCTAACTGGAGAAAATAAAATAATTTATTTCATTTATGCTTTGTGCATATAGTGGTTTTATAAAGTTATATATATTCAGTAGTTAATATTAGCTCTAAATGCTCTATTGACAAATATAGCTAAGCACATTTTATTAATACATAGCTTTGGAATGTTTTGTTAAAATTAATATAGTCGGTGCATGTTTTTTATAACTTGTTTTTATAAAACATTTTAATAAGATATTAATGTTTTAAATAAACCAAATAAACCATGCATACCTATCACTAACAATAAGTACAGTCGTGGAAAAAAAAAACTGGACACCCCCCACTAACTCTGCAACAAATTATAGTAGAAGGAAGTGACTGGTACCAAACGATTGGAAATAAAGTCTACTTTTAAATGATGTATATAAAATTTGCCTAGGGGGCTATCTACATATAAAAACACACCCTAACTTTGTTTTTTTCAATAGCAAGACCCGAATTTGACAACATATTTGAAATCTGCAGTTCAAACTATGCCTACATACCAAATTTCATGAAATTCCTACGATTAGTTTCAGAGAAATTAATTATTTTAAAATGAGCATATTTTAGGGGCTGTATCCAAATTGAAGTTCGGTACTCGATTGTTGAAATGCTGCAGAATGATTGAGGCACTCTTTTTAATGTATTATTTTTTACCAATATGACCATTTTACACACTTAATAAGTTTCGGTTAATGTTATATGCAGTAAAATAATGATTACAAGTGTTGAATTATCCGATTTTAACCCCTTCGCGACGAGCGTCCTTTACAGAATTTTTAATCTTTCACCACCGGTTTTTCAAAACAGAAATTTTCGCCTAATTGAACCGCAGAAATGCTAGGATTACATAAGGCAAAGTTTACACTAAAAAATAACTGGTGGGAATAATCGAGGATTCTGAGCATCTTATGCGTCACGTATACGTGTCGCTCGTTCCCAAGGGGTTAAAAAATATAAGATTATCTGTAATTAAAATAGTTTTTGAATATGTGAATGTGATTGGAATTTTACAGGTGTTTTTACAAAGCTTTTTCTCAGATTTTGAATGTATTTAACTCGCTTTTTTTTTTTTTAATTTATCGGCAGAAATGTGAATAATATTTTCAAGTACAAAATTTAAAATGAAAAATAGTGTGAAGCAGCGTAAGGAGACAAAGCAGGAAAAACGCAGACAAATTACTGTTTAATCAGAAACTAAATCCCAAGTCGAATGCTAATGGTATATTTGAAAAACATTTTTTTCGATATTGCTTTTATTGAGGGGGGGGGGGAGGGGGGCGTGTCTTGTTTTGAGATATGTTCATATGATTTATATTCCGGTTTATTTGAAGAACTAAAATTAAATCTGCGTTAAATAGACATATGAGTAACTTTACATTCCATCATCATAATACCAAATCACTAATTATCATTAAGATATAGATATAAATGCTTAAGTGGATCAAACAGAACACAAAACGGCTTATAAAAACATTTTAATCTAATGATCGACGTGTTGCGAACGCACAAACAGTGCCATTAAAAAGATCTAAATCCGATAAACCAACTATTCTCACAATTTATTTAAAATAAACTTGAAAAACATGAACCACGAGATCATATACTTAATAAAAGCAGGTACTGAAAATAGTCAACTTGTAAACGTGAAAATTAATATTTCCGCATTGCTTTTTTAAAATTGAAATATAACTCGTGCAAAATTTTAGGTAATTAAAACGAGGTTGATGCACAAGTTTATTTTCGAGAATTTGCCAAAATAGTTTGTTTATCGTTGTTAAATCTTGATAATGCTTGTTTACTAATAACTTGTTTGCGCATTCGAAACATGTCGATCATTATATAAAAAGGTTTTTATGAGCTTTTTTGTGTTCTGTTTGTATCACTTAAGCATTTATATCTATGTTTTAACTTTACATTGGTTATTCTCCTTTGAAATAGGGTTAATAATCCTATGATTAAACCTATTCTGCTAGTTCATTTGAAAATTTACAATTAACTCATTAATGCCGCTTGTCAAGAAAACCTGCCACTCCACATTTTAGGTAGCTTTCAATACAAAAAAGTATAAAGCTACCTATTGCAGCCGTTCGGAGGAAAGCAGTTCTGGAAAATTTCGATATATTTTCACCGATCACCCCCAGACCCCAAAACCACCCTCCGTTCAAATGTTGATTTATATATATATATATATATATATCTGACCTATGTCATACGATAACGCTCGTATTTATAAATCAATTTTGATAAAATTAATTCTGTGTATTAAGGTCACTAATGTCTCGACCGAGTTCGTTGGCCAGCTTGGTCCGCCATCTTGTTTCAAGATGGCGGCCACTTAAAGATTTAAATTAACTTAAAATCTAAAATAAATATACAAAAAAGTTAAAAATTCAAATTTATTTTTTAATTACGTGTTAGGCCTTGATACAAGGATTCCAGAGCATTTTTTGTTTTACCTCTATCTTAAAAATTGGCTGAGATACAGCAGTTTGAAATTCTAGGGTGGCTGACATTTTGAAACAAGACAGCACATTACAAAAATTTTCATTGTTGTAATCATTTTCTCAATCATGCGCATAAAACTATATATTCATATCCGTTAGCGCCAAATTCGCGCCAAACTTGACGACATTTGGCGAAATATCACCAAATTTGGCGACCAAAATAAGTTTTCATAAATGAAGCCAATTTGGCTATAGCTCAATAATTTGGCGAATTTCTCATTCAAATTTAGTATTAACGAATCTTTTGTAAACGTTTTCTTTGCATTTTAGCTTGCTGTTTTCGTGTAACATTAGCTAAAATTTTAAAACGAAGACATAGGAAAGCTACCTTTTCCTCCCGGTACAGACCGGAAGGACTTTTTATTTTTTAATAATTTAGATTGTTTTGCACACTGCTAGCGATTGGAAAATAAACTTGCATATCAGAAAATCAGAAAAATAACTTAAGTATTTTTTTTTTTAAATTAGCATGCGTAATCGATTAGATCTACATAAGAAAGTTATAGAAGAGAAAGTTAAATTATTTAAACTCATTATTAATGGGTTAAAAACTGAAAATCGATACTTATTTGTAAAGATTTCAATTTTTGACTGCTATACAAAAGTTAATAAAAGATTAAATTAGCATTTTTAAATAACAATCTAATACTTTCGTGGGAATATGTTATCTAACAACCATTTAGTGTAATATTGCTCAATAAAAGCGAAACTATTTTGCATAAATGACGTAAACATACATCTCATGCAAATACGTTTTATATAATTTTAATGAAAAAATTAAAAGTAGACATTGAAAAAGTAATAGAAGTATATATATATACTTAAAGGCTGGGGTTCTGGTTCCTCGCTATCTTACATCTTACTCCAATCACATGTCGTTGTCAGGTTTCTAGTGCTCGCGCGCGCATTCACAAACGCATCAGTTTAACCCTTTCAAGGGCGGTGGTATGTTTATGAGACCACTTAAGTTTAATTCCCAAATGCCACAGTTACACCAGAATTTTGGTATAAAATTTTCTGTTTATTTCGTGTATAAAATATAGCTTTTTCTTATTTCCAAATAAATTTCTTCATAAATTCCGGTGTCTTTCATTCATTTCAACATTTTAGAAAAGGAAGTTCTTTGCCCCTGAAAAGGCTAGCTAACTTTCAAATTAGCCTAAGATCGCGAAGCACTGAAATACGGTTTATGCATTGTTTATATCGTAAGACAGACTTAGTCTATCTAAGTTTATCAAGTCACTGTAATCCCAACCTATGAGTATAATATTTTTTCAAATAGGGATGAGAGTGCTCCGATCCGAATGTCCGATTTTTACCACTAAATTTTAATAGTATTCTCCACCGTAATGGAATTCAGAAATTCTGTCCTTGAATAAGATGACAAATACTACTAAAATTTAGTGGTGACAATCGGGCATTTGAGTGGGAGCGCTCCCATCCCTGTTCAAACTATGCTTTAATGCACATCATTAGACGGCCCCTTAAAGCAGCATCTTGCCGTTTTTTAAGCATAATTTGAAAACTACTTGGAAAATTTTTTTGAAATTTTGAACACGCATAAAGCGGGATATAATAAATATAAATCCATCAAAAAAATTGTAGGTTGCAATTCATACAATTCATGCAAATTCATGCAATTTTTTCGAAGATTAATTTCATAATTCATAATTCATATTATAAAATTATAAAAATTACAAATTTGACATATTTATGTTTGGGCTTTTTAGTATTATAACAAAAAAAAAATTAACACATTAGAATTATAATCTCAGGAGATATTAATAAAAATATGAAAATGTAATTTAACATTAGAAGCTCGAAAATTTGAATGTTTATAATTCAAAAACTTATTATCCAAATGACTTGAAATTTGGTATCTAGGCATAGTGTGAACCGAAGATTTAAAATATCGTGTCAAAATTGGGTGTTGCCATTGAAAAAAATAAAGTTTAGGCTGGTTTTAATATGTAGATGGCGCCTTAAGCAAATTTTAGATACATAATTTAAAAGTAGACTTTATTTCCAATCGTTTGGTACCAGTCACTTCCTTCTACTATAATTTGTTGCAGAGTTAGTGGGGGGTGTCCAGTTTTTTTTTCCCACGACTGTACATATGCATCACCAATCCAGTTGTCCTACTAGTCCCCATATGCTGATAATTTTATATTTTTCTCTACAGAGCACATGTTTATCCAAAGATAATTTAACTAAATTTAATATAAAAATAGAATATTTGTGTTATATTAATTAGTAGCCTCATGAACATTTTCAGGCAATAATGAATTGTAACTGGCATTTAAGTTTAAAAAAAAAAAAACTTACTTTTTTTAGTTGTACAAACTTTCTTCAAGCACATTAAAACAATTGCAAATGACTGACTTCTTGTTGTTGAAGATAGCAGCTTTGGTGTTGCCATTTAGGTGTAGTATAATGTTTTCTTAAAAGTAATACTTTTAATTATAAATAATAATAAGTAATATATAAAATTTGGCCTCAGTCCCATTAGACCCTTGTCCCATTTGCCCCGACTCTCTCCTGTAGAATTTCACCTAACTGAATTATGCTAAATTCTGATTGCTTACAGGCGCGATTTTTTTTCTTTGCTTTGCGAATGATTACCTTTATAGTTTAATATTTTAAGCGCTCACGATGAACAAATCTCTTGTGTTTGTTTACGTTGATGGGAATGAGATATTCGGCTGTCAGCCTAGGTTCAACTGAATTTATCTCAGAATCAATACATATTTGAATGTAACTCCTCTCTCAAACATTTTTTTTTAACGCTCTTTCTAAAGATGTAATTTTTATGCAGTTTTATCCGAAAAAATAATTTGGAGTAACAATAGCCGTCTGGCATATGAAAAGTCAAGCGGTCAGCCCGTAATTGTTTTCCTTAGTCACATGACTTGCGTTTTTATTATATAGATTAATTAATATAATCTAAGTGCACCCATCGAAATTCAACGGAGAGAATATTTCGGAAAATAATTTACAGTGAAAGCTTATGACGAAAATAAAAGTGCAGTTAAACGAAAATATTGAAATGTTGATAAATTTTACCAAATAAATGTAAAATCACGTCTATAATCAATTAGGGTATTTTGTTTCAAAGTGCTTCCCGCCATATCACATTAATTGTAATACAACTTTTTGACATTAATTTGTGCATTAAATTTTTTATAGACACGAGACATCGGGATATTTAATTATCCATATCTAAACACTGATTGAGACAAATGATTACCAATCCGATGCAATGTTCGCACTTGTTCTTTATTTATAGTTACACAAAATGCACGACGAATAAGAAATTAAAACTTTTTAAATGAAAAAATAAAAGTTGCTTCAGATGGCATTTGTCAGTTGATATACTACAACGATATTTGAAGTGATTCTGAAGCGATTTCTATATTTATTTTATTTATTTTATTTTTATTTTTTGGTATTTTAATTAGTTATATTTTGATGATTTTATTTATTCTGGAAAATCAATTCCTCTTTAGTAACGTTAAATAAATAAAAAAAATATAAAATAAAATAAAAATCTTAGAATTTTTTAGGTAGCTTTCAATACAAAAAAGTATAAAGCTACCTATTGCAGCCGTTCGGAGGAAAGCAGTTCCGGAAAATTTCGATATATTTTCACCGATCATGACCCCCAGACCCCAAAAACACCCTCCGTTCAAATGTTGATTTATATATATATATATATATATATATATATATATATATATATATCTGACCTATGTCATACGATAACGCTCGTATTTATAAATCAATTTTGATGAAACTTATTGTGTGTATTAAGCTAACAAATGTCTCGACCGAGTTCGTTGGCCAGCTTGGTCCGCCATTTTGTTTCAAGATGGCGGCCATTTAAAAATTTAAAACTAAAATAAATATACAAAAAAGTTAAAAATTCAAATTTATTTTTTAATTACGTGTTAGGCCTTGATACAAGGATTCCAGAGCATTTTTTGGTTTACCTCTATCTTAAAAAATGGCTGAGATAGAGCAGTTTGAATTTCTAGGGTGGCTGACATTTTGAAACAAAACAGCACATTAACGCGATTACTCGCAAATTATTTTCTTTCATTGTTGTAATAATTTTCCCAATTATACGTATAAAACTATATATTCATATCCGTTAGCGCCAAATTCTCGCCAAAATTGGCGACATTTGGCGAAATATCGCCAAATTTGGGGACCAAAATAAGTTCATAAATGAAGCCAATTTGGCTATAGCTCAATAATTTGGCGAATTTCTCATTCAAATTCAGTATTATCGAATCTTTTGTAAACGTTTCTTTGCATTTTAACTTGCTGTTTTCGTGTAACATTAGCTAAAATTTTAAAACGAAGATATAGGAAAGCTACCTTTTCCTCCCGGTACAGGCCGGAAGGACTTTTTTTGTTTGTAACTATCTAAATTGCGTAACTATTACCTTGTTTGAAATTTTAGGTAGCCGTCAATACAAAAAAGTATAAAGCTACCTATTGCAGCCGTTCGGAGGAAAGCAGTTCCGGAAAATTTCGATATATTTTCACCGATCATGACCCCCAGACCCCAAAACCACCCTCCGTTCAAATGTTGATTTATATATATATATATATATACATCCATATATCCATATATATATATCTGATCTATGTCATACGATAACGCCCGTATTTATGAATCGATTTTGATGAAACTAATTGTGTGTATTAAGGTCACTAATGTCTCAACCGAGTTCGTTGGCCAGCTTGGTCCGCCATCTTGTTTCAAGATGGCGGCCATTTACAGATTTAAATTAACTTAAAATCTAAAATAAATATGCAAAAAATTAAAAAAAATCCAATTTATTTTTTAATTACGTGTTAGGGCTTGATACAAGCATTCCAGAGCATTTTTGTTTTACCTCTATCTTAAAAAATGGCTGAGATACAGCAGTTTGAAATTCTAGGGTGGCTGACATTTTCAAACAAGACAGCATATTACAAAAATTTTCATTGTTGTAATCATTTTCCCAATCATACGCATAAAACTATATATTCATATCCGTTAGCGCCAAATTCTCGCCAAACTTGGCGACATTTGGCGAAATATCGCCAAATTTGGCGACCCAAATAAGTTTTCAAAAATGAAGCCAATTTGGCTATAGCTCAATAATTTGGCGAATTTCTCATTCAAATTCAGTATTAACGAATCTTTTGTAAACGTTTTCTTTGCATTTTAGCTTGCTGTTTTCGTGTAACATTAGCTAAAATTTTAAAACTAAGACATAGGAAAGCTACCTTTTCCTCCCGGTACAGGCCGGAAGGACTTTTTTATTTCTTTGTGAATGGCCAATTTGCAGTTTAACTATTGCCCAAACTTTGAAAAAAAGTTATTGAAATTGCTTCATTAATTTTCGAGAGAAAAAAGTGGTTCCATTGTTCTCTTAGGTTCTAAAATTTTTGACCACCTCATTTCTATTGGCAATAATAATTTCTAAGTCTAAACAATTATTTTGCACGCTTCGTAGAGTTTATTGAGAAATCTTAAGAAGGATTTGAATTGCTTAACATTATTAGGTAGCTTTCAATACAAAAAAGTATAAAGCTACCTATTGCAGCCGTTCGGAGGAAAGCAGTTCCGGAAAATTTCGATATTCTTTCACCGATCATGACACCCAGACCCCAAAACCACCCTCTGTCCAAATGTTGATTTATATATATATATATATATATATATATATATATATATCTGATCTATGTCATGCGAAAACGCCCGTATTTATGAATCGATTTTGATGAAACTAATTGTGTGTATTAAGATCACTAATGTCTCGACCGAGTTCGTTGGCCAGCTTGGTCCGCCATCTTGTTTCAAGATGGCGGCCATTTAAAGATTTAAATTAACTTAAAATCTAAAATAAATATACAAAAAATTTAAAAATTCAAATTTATTTTTTAATTACGTGTTAGGCCTTGATACAAGGATTCCAGAGCATTTTTTGTTTTACCTCTATCTTAAGAAATGGCTGAGATACAGCAGTTTGAAATTCTAGGGTGGCTGACATTTTCAAACAAGACAGCATATTACAAAAATTTTCATTGTTGTAATCATTTTCCCAATCATACGCATAAAACTATATATTCATATCCGTTAGCGCCAAATTCTCGCCAAACTTGGCGACATTTGGCGAAATATCGCCAAATTTGGCGACCCAAATAAGTTTTCATAAATGAAGCCAATTTGGCTATAGCTCAATAATTTGGCGAATTTTGTATTCAAATTCAGTATTAAGGGTGTATTTCGAACAATTGTCGCCAAGGCAATCACTTTTCCGACAACAACTCCAGAAATTATCCAGAAAAATATTCAAAAATGGAGTATGTTATGCAAATTGACCTTATGGAGGTCCCCACCAAGATTTTTTAAATTTTAAATTTATTAAGTTTGATTTTTTGAGTGTTTCATGAAAATTACTTTATACTTAAGTTCTCCGAAAATTTCCCACAGAAGGATTCAAAAATTCAGTATTATATGCAAATTAACCTTATGGAAGTACCCAATAAAAATTGGAAAATTTGAAGTTTGTTAAGTTAGGTTTTTTAGTGAAATTCTCTTGGCGAATTATTAAAATCTTTATGAGAATGTTTGATATGGTAACCCTATAGGTATGTGAATATTTCTTCATTACGATGACAGATGGCGCTACAATAGCTTTTCAGATATTTTTGTGCATTATTTGAGGAAAGGTGGTGTTTTATCCAAGGGTCACATCATTGGTCAATTCGTTAAATTCTTACATTCAATTGGCTGTGTGTAAGTATAGGCGCGGTTTACGAAATATCAAACGTTTGTAAGCTTATTGAAAGACGCAAGTGGAGGGGCGTTTCATATTATTTAGGTTTCAATAACATTTATTTAATATTTTGATTCTCATGGAAATAATTTTAATGACTTTTCTGATAAGGTTATGAGCGAAAAAAAGTTTAATCTTTTGACTTTTTTTTCTTTGCTGTGTTATTGATGTATGATGATTGATTAATAGACAGGATTTCTGGAGCTTGCGCCATTCTGGTTTGCAAACTGGTTTTAAAAGACGGAAAAGAGGGGGGGGGGGGGGTGTTATATTAATTAGGTTTTCTCATGAACTTTTGGTCAGAAATACAAATTTAATTTGTCTAAATGTCATAAATTAAATTGGCAATCATTAAAACTGAAGTCCCCTAGTTTGTTTAAGTAGATTTTCGTAAAAAAAAAAAAAAAAAAAAAAAATAATAATAATAATAATCATGCAAATTCGAGCGTGTGTATTGCCGAAAGATATAAAATAAAATCTGCATATGTTACTATATTTTTTAAATGTTGAAATGCGTAAAGAAATGGGAATTCTTGGAAAAAAAAACCCATAAATTTTGTGTGGGCGGAGAGAAAGAAACAAAGTTTTTTTCCACAAATTGAGAGTGACGCATAAGAGAAATCGTTTAGGTACCTTACTAAACAATGTTAAACAGTATTTTAAAGGTATTAAGAAGGTATTTTAGGGGTATATGTACAATTTATTTTACTCCCTCTCTCCAGATTTATTATTTATTTATTCATTTTGTATACTATCATGCGCGATAGGAGAAAGCATAAATTTTGGCGAGAGAGGGTTAATTTACTTGATTGATTATTAATTTATTATCACTAGAAAGCAGCAAATAGGTCAAAATATTTATACTGTTTAAAATATATATATATATACGATTTAAATTTTTTTTACATGCTTTTTGGGGGGGGGGGGTTAAAATAGGGAGGGACGTGTCAGATAAAGACGTACATAGTCAAACAAGACTGCATTTTGCTGAATATAATCGTGGTCAGATAAAAAAGATTTATTGAGAAAATTACTATGGATTTAAATGCTAACAAACAAAGAACAACATAGTTTCTGCCACCCAAACAGTGAAAACGTGCCCATGCTCTATTCTGGCCCTTTTCATTGAATAAAATATGCAGTAACAGAACGCAAAAACTTTTTTTCATGTTTTTATTATTTAGGTTTTCTTACGAGCTTTTGTTCGGAATTGAAAGCTTAATACATCTAATTGTCAGTGGCGTACCCGGAATTTAATTTCGGGGGCGTGGTGACTTAAATTTCAATAACGTACTGAGTCTTACGAAAGGCATTTAATTGTGTTGTAAACAGAAATCATATTTGACAATAAGGCCGTAGCCAGAGGATATCGGGAAGGAGAGTACGAAGCCGATCCCAAAACGTCCCCCCCCGCCCTGCCGATATAAAATACTTGAAAACTGTTAATAGGTTATTTCGTATAGTACTTCCATTTAAAAGACAGTCATTGTAACTTAAAATGTATAAAATTGTCCGGGAGCCCTAATCTATACTAATATTATAAGGTAGTAAAGATTGTTTTTTTGTTTTTGTTTGTTTGTTTGTAGGGGGTAATCTCTGGAACTACTGAAGCGATTTCAAAAGTAATGGTGGAACAAATTGTAATAAAATTCGAAATTTAAAAGGGTGAGATGAGCGAAAAACGTTCTAAAAACATTCTAAATTACAATTTCTATGGAATATCTGGAACTGCAGAACCGTTTTCAAAAGTGATGTTGGCAAATTGATGGTGATAGTCCCTGCTCCAATATAGGCTATATTTTATGTCGGTGCCACTACCCCCAGGGGGGTGCAAGAGCGAAAAACGTTCTAAAATTTCGATTTTTTTGTATACTGAAGAAGCTAAAAACATGAAATTTGGCATGGTAGTTACTTATAAGATCTAATTTCTCTCTAAGAACAAATTCTAATAAAATTCGAAATTTAAAAGGGTGAGATGTGCGAAAAACGTTCTAAAAACATTCTAAATTACAATTTCTATTGAATATCTGGAACTACAGAAGCGTTTTCAAAAGTGATGGTGGCAAATTGATGGTAACAGTATCTGCTGTAACATAGGCTATATTTCATGCCGGTGCCACTTTCCCGAGGGGAGTGCATGAGCAAAAAAGTTCTAAAATTTCGATTTTCTTATACTGAAGGTGTTAGAAACATGAAATTTGGCATGGTAGTTATTTTTATAATATATAAATCCTCTCTAAGAACAAATTCTAAAAAAAAAATCGAAATTTAAAACCTGCGAGATGAGCGAAAAACGTTCTAAAAACATTCTAAATTACAATTTCTATGGAATCTCTGGAACTACTGAACCCCTTTCCAAAGTAATGGTGGCACATTTTTTATGACAATCCCTGGTCCTACATTGGCTATATTTTACGTCGGTGCTACTAATCCTATGGTGGTGCAGGAGCGAAAAACGTCCTAAAATTTAATTTTTGAAGTGAAAACTTCTTTAGGCGCGTTGAGCATTTTTTGAGATGGGAAAAAACCATTAAACTCGCGGCACTGTTACTGTAACCGACACTGTTACCAACACCTCTGTATATTTGAAGTGAAAACTTCTTTAGGCGCGTTGGGCATTTTTTGAGATGGGCAAAAACTATTGAACTCGCGACACTGTTACTGTAACCGACACCTCTGTATATAAGTATGTACATGTATTGTGTATAGTTAGATATGAGGTAGGGCGGGGTGGGCGCGCCGCATGCTTGCCTGTGCGCTATTGCACCGCGGTATAGTAAGCGCAGAAAAATGTAAGCGGTATAGTACGCGGTATAGTAAGCGGTATAGCAACGCAGAAAAATGTAAGCGGTATAGTAAGTGCAGAAAAATGTAAGCGGTATATTAAGCGGTATAGTAACACAGAAAAAATGTAAGCGGTATAGTAAACGCAGAAAAATGCAAGTGGTATAGTAAGCGGTATATTAAACGTAGAAAAATGTAAGCGGTATATAAGCGCAGAAAAATGTAAGTGGTATAGTAAGCGCAGAAAAATGTAAGCGGTATAGTAAGTGCAGAAAAACGTAAGTGGTATAGTACGCGGTATAGCAACGCAGAAAAATGTAAGCGGTATAGTAAGCGGTATAGAAGCGGTATAGTAACACAGAAAAAATGTAAGCGATATAGTAAGCGCAGAAAAATGTAAGTGGTATAGTAAACGCAGAAAAATGTAAGTGGTATAGTAAGCGGTATAGAAGCGGTATAGTAAGCGCAGAAAAATGTAAGCGGTATAGTAAGCGCAGAAAAATGTAAGCGGTATAGTAAGCGCAGAAAAATGTAAGCGGTATAGTAAGTGGTATAGTAAGCAGTATAGTAACGCAGAAAATGTAAGCGGTATAGTAAGCGGCATAGTAACGCAGAAAAATGTAAGCGGTATAGTAACGCAAAAAATGTAAGCGGTATAGTAACACAAAAAATGTAAGCGGTATAGTAACGCAGAAAAATGTATGCGGTATAGTAAGCGGTATAGTAATGCAGAAAAATGTAAGCGGTATAGTAAACGCAGAAAAATGTAAGCGGTATAGTAACGCAAAAAAATGTAAGCGGTATAGTAATGCAGAAAAAATGTAAGCGGTATAATAAAACAGAAAAATGTAAGGGGTATACTCTCTTAAAACGAAAGAGCCAAAATAACTCAAGTTGAGCCGAAATCCACTCATCTCACGATTTGAAAGTGAGCTTCTCATGAAGAGTTGAAACAACTCGAGTGAACGAGTTGTTTTTAAGCAACTCATGATTGAGTGATCTCTATTTTACTCATACTTGAGTTAAATCAAATCAATGAAGGTTAAATCCAGTGTAAGTTGCATGTTGAATGTATACATATATGTGTACATTCAACAATTAAGTGAAAAGTGTCATTTTATATTTATATATTTTGCTGTTGTTTTTGAGCTGCTTGAACTATATACCCCCCCCCCCCTTTGATCCAAAAAGATAATTTTAAAGGAATACTTGAATAGATAAGAATTTATGCTGTTTTAAACACTTTAATCATGGTTTTTTTAATATATATAATGATTATGTTTTCTATGCAATATTATTAGATATATTGCATGATATTTTTCAGTTTATATCAATATTATCATTAAATGTTTTAATCCTAATACTATTTAGGAATATTCACACAGTGAATATACGGGAATGGATATATTTACCTTATTTTTAACAACATATGATAAAAAAAATATGGGATTTATACAGCTTCACAAATCAAGTATATTTATTTTAAAATATTAGAAAAACAGTATATATACTAATAAAGCTACTTTTCAAAAGTTTTCGTCAACATGAAATTGATATTCTAAAGCTTTTCTTATATATTTGAGATACATTTAAAATAATCTAACTCTCAGCAACATAAAATGACTCAAACTTATGTATGCGCATTCGAAAAACAAGGCAGGTCAATAAAAATATCCAGGAAAAATTTCTTCAGACTGAGAATAAAATAAGAAATATAATTTGTTTACTTTAAAACAATATTTCTAAAGTCAGACAAGTCAATTTCCAATTTATAGTATTATGAAAGTTAGAGTTCTGAAACATCATTAAAAAATATATATATATAAACAAACGCACAGTACCGCCGAGACATTAGGTGTTTTTAGTATGTTATTGCTATCGTGTATATTAGAATGTATTGTAAGATCTTGCAGCTAAATGTTATAGTATGACCACTAAAACTGTTTTCAGAAACAAAAATTGTAAAAACTTTATTTTTTTAAATTTGATTAAATTATAGTATAAATTTAGTTTACATTCAGTTTACATAAGCAACTTTGTTATATAAGATTTTATTAAGAAATCTAACGTACGCAGCAATTATGATATAGCACAATCAATAGAAAATTCCGAATGTAAAATTGATGAAATTATGGGTTATGAAATTATGCGAGTTGTTATTTATTCATTTATTTATTTTACATCCTGTCTCCAATTTTTGATTAATTAATATCTGTACATTAAAAAATACTATAAATATTAATTGCATTTATATTAGTAATGAAACTAGTAAATCTGCATATCAGGGAGATCAAATGTCAAATCAGCAGTTTTATTTTGAAACAATTTTATTTAGTATTTAAAATATTCAACGTGACGTTTTAGTTCTTTCATATTTGTATTATTAATTAATACACGTAATATATCAAGCAACTCAAGAAATTTAATTTTTAAAAATTTGCATCAGTAAATACGATTCTATGCACTGATATTCTGATTTTTTTCTTGATTTTTTTCTTTATTAGGACACCCCCCCCCCCCCTTTTTGCGAACTGTCACAATAATTTTATAACTGTAATTCTCTCAAATTCAGTGTTTTATATCTTGTATCTAAAATAGCATCAAAAATAATTAAAATACTGATCTTGTGATAATGTCAATATTTAATTTGAACAATTGATTATTCTGATAAATATTGTAATTATTATTGATATCCTAATTCTTAAATGTAATTGAAAATGGCTATTTCGTTTCATTGGTATGCTTTCATTAAAATATGTTTCTAAATAAAATCACAAAAACAGTTATCTATTACTTTTTGTAGCGTATCCATTACTGGAAGAGTGGGTGTCAGAAAATGCTGTCAAAGTTGATGTTCTGAACCGAATTTCCGGATGTGACAATGCAGGACAGTAGAAAAAAATTGTTACGAGGCAACGATCGCTTATAATTTAAGATGAAATTAATTTATCGTAAAACGAAAACAGTTCGATTACGAATCATTTTAATAGTCATGCCTAAAGTTTCATCCTTTGTTTAAAAATGAATACGTAAATATTGCAGAAAGTTTCGTATTATTGAGTGCGAAAAGTATTTTTTTGAGAACTGCCTTATATTATACATAACTTCACCAAATTATATCACTTTCACATAGGTAGCATTATTTACTATCATTGTTGTTGAATACAAGTTTATTATAAACTGTACAAACAGGGTTAATTAAAAGTCTGAAATAAGGCCAATTATTATCAGGAGGCCCATTGACCTAAGGGGATTTATGACTCGTGTGAAAGTCTTTGTAAGACGGTTGAGCTAGTATTCACATACATAAAAAAAAAAAAACAGAAAAATTCAGAACTCGATTTTGAGCCCACTCGACCGCACGAGAAGTTTCAAACCCCGAACCAACATATCCACCGAGTCAACCACATTTCCAGAACAGTACAATTACGATTAAAAATTAAGATAAAATATTTTAGATAACTCAAAAAATAATCAGTTTTTTTTTTTTTTTTTTTTTTTTTTTTTTTTTTTTTTTTAATGTATAATAATTATAGAAAAGAGTGAATAAAGACCAAAGAGTGTCAAAGAGAGAGTAAAAGACCAAATAGTAAAAACAATCATATTTCATTTATGTGTGTATTTAACTCTTTAAGACTGTTCTCAAATACAAACTGGCTACTTTATGACATATTTTGTAATTAATTTATGTTCGGAAACACATGAGATTGGCCGGTGTTCTTACTTAGAAACTTTGTAGTTGAAAGATGTTTTCCATTTTATGGTAAATACAGAATATCTTTTAGAAAGTACTGTCAAAGTCAGCGTTTGGAATCAACTTTCCGACGTCACAGCATGAAAAAGGAGAAAAACGTGTCGTCACGTAACTCGAATCGCTTCTAACTTGATAAGTAAAGTATTTATCAAAAAATGGAAAATTCATTTCGATTCCAAAAGACAGTTTTTTTTTAAAAATTTATTTTATTATATTTTTTACATTTATGTAATTTATTTTTTTTTCTATTTTTATACCATAAATAATGTTGCGAAATCTGCAAATAAAATTTTTTTATTCATTCTAAGTTTTTATAATTCTTTGAAAATCGACATTTTATGACACAAACTTTTACAAATGGAAAACTTTTGCGGAACTCTTATCTCGCTTCCTGATAGAATTGAATCGGTTATTTCGAAAACCACATAAGTCTTTTTTTTTTCAAATATACAATTTTTGTCACAAATGCTTCCTTATAGGTAGAGCCATGATTTGGGTAATAACCACATAACTCAGCGTATTCCTTCCTCTTCAAACAATACCTTCTAATTTTCGTTCATTACTTGCGACATGTTAGGTGGTTTTTGGATGCAATACCAGATTACATGCGTATACCATATTACCATTTGTCTGCAATACCATATTAAAACATAAAAATGTACCTGTATAAGAGCTAACTTCATTAATTTCGATTAAAAATATGTTTAATATAACTGTTTTGTTCAAATTAAATACCACCTAAATCGTTTCTTGCTAAAACAACATAAGTCAGGAACAGTTTTTCTGATATTCTTATTTTTATTATTCATAAATTACAAAAATTATGCAATATTTACAAACTTTGAAGTCCAAACTCTATTATCAGCCTCTATAAAACCCATAAAAATTATTTGTAAAAATACTTCTGAATAATAAAGTTTTTTGTATAATTTCTAAAAAGTTCTGATTCTGTGACTTATGTGGTTTTTTTAAATGACCGATTCAATTATACTAAAGATAAAAGACATACTATATAAAATATAAAAAATACATCAAAATAAAAGAGGAAAATTTCATTTATGGGTACATCAAATATACCCATAAATGATAACTTTTTTATATTAAGATCAATAACAATGCTTTTTTTTAAATTAACGACCAGGGGTGAGCAAATACAGCAAAATTTGTGAAATAAAGGATTTATCACATTACATCATTATTCTTAAATTTTCAAGAAATTAAAAGTGACCCTAAAATTTCTATTAGGGAATTTGAAACTGTCACTGCAAAATAATATAAATAGAACATTAACATATTTAACAAATAGGCTACCTTAAAAATAAGAAATAAAAAGATATATATATATATATATTATAAATACTTGTTAAATACATTTTTGCAAGAATTTACAAAAATTGAAAAAAAATTATGTTTCGAAATACTTATTATGAAAGATAAAAATTTTCAACTTTTACACGGCACTATTAGTAATATTTGGTAATATCTGGTATAGATTTCTCATGTAGCACTCAACTACCTGGACATTTAAGCATTCGGCAGTAATCATTCCGAGCATGCCGGTTAATTCGGTATTTGCAGTAATATTATTATTATTTATTTTCAGAGATATATCATTTTGATAATTTTCGACACGAAACTTAGTTTAATATTATTTTTCTAAATTGTGTACTATTCTAAACTGTTTAACTAATAATTCTAAATCATACTTTGTTATTACATTTGTCTTAATTAATTCATAAAAAAAACTTTTGTGCTTCTTGAAAATCAATGACAGAAAGGGGGGGGGGGTAAATATTTCTACTGGCGAGTAAAATTTTTTGTTGCCTACCAGATTTTATCAAATTTGTAAAGCCCTGTACATGAGGGTGTGAAATATGTAATAATAGATGAGATGCTGATTGATTACATATTGGTCGGAAGGACTTGGAAAAAAAATTCAGTTGTCAGAGGGATAAGCTATCTTATTGGAATTTCATTATAAAATTTCTAATATGTGGCTCTCTTAGCGGTAAGTTTCTGCAGGCTCTTGGATCTACCAGTTCTGGCAAAATACATTCCATGTAAAAAGCCTTTAGTTTAGGAAGGATTTTCTTCCAAAACGAATCATCTTTATATATTCTGATAATTTTTGTTTCTTTTGGGCACCAAAAGTACAAATCACACCAGTTTCTGCCTGTGATATTAAGTTGGCCTTGGATTTGATAGAAATATCTGTGGTTAGTTGGCAGGAATGCTTCATCGTTACTTTTATATTTTAATCCGATATTATGGTTTTTCCATATTTCTTGGAAACCTGACGCATTTCTTGCACTATACGGGGTTAATTTCTATCAGTCCATCATCGGCTATTAAACCATCCGGACTCGTACACAAAAATGGATGCACCACATCAATGAACAAACCACATTGTTGAACAATATTACCAGAATCTTTTTCATATTGCTTTAGAGCGACTATTTCGTTAGCAATACCATACCTTGTTGCTGGTATGTCAACACGGTCTTTGTAGATGATTTTTCTAACTAGGTTTGAACATGATGTAGTTAGCCGTCTATCAGCAACCTCTTTGAAGAAAGACGAAGAAATCTGTTTACGTCTTTCATGTCGCCATTTTTCGGAAAGGTACTGTTCTCTAGTTTCTTTTTCTAGATCTGATGATTGTTTAACTTTTGGCTCTTTCAGAAAATTTTCTTTTAATTCTAAAAATATTTCGTCTGAAATATCCGGTTTTTGAGAAAACTCTCCGTAAATTTTATCACCTCCCACTAGTGACTCATTACTTTGTTTAATTTTTTTATTTGGGAAAAGTTTTCTTTTTAAATGTCTTTTGTTCCTGGATGATACAAAATCACGAACTGGAGCTTTTGGAATGCTTCCAGTGATAGCTGTATATGTATTCTCTATCCACCCTTGAGCTGGTGTCTGATATGCTAATAGAGCAATGTATGCACGCCTGTTAATTCCACCAGCTCGTGAAAAGTCAACTCGCTTTCCGCCAGATGTCTTGCATAATTGGCTCATAAAATTTTCGGCATAATTGTTGGTGAGATTGAAAATTAGGGTGTTAGCACATGACACAAGTGTTCTGTTAATTTCAAAATTGATGCCCTCTAATAATTTTGAATCCATACAGGGAATTTTAGATTGATCCAGGGATAACGTTTTAGAAGATTTCTTATTGCAAGAAGTTCCACAGGAAGAATGGTTGCCAAATACATGTTGAGGTACATTTTTTAACTCGCCAATGAATTTTTTTACCAGATCTTTAGATGGTTCAATGTGTGTAGGAATGGCATTATGTTTTATAACTGATCTAACAGTATTAACTAGAAGAGGTATTTTGTCTTTTAAACATTTTTTTGGGATTGAATACTCCCATATATTCCTTTTGATGGCTGCAATCTTTCCAGTGCTCTCCTGAAACGTCGAATGGCGTGGTTAACACATTCAATTTTCAGGACAGAGCCGCCGTAGGAAATTTTTTCTCTTACTTTATACATGGTGTTTGAATCACCATCTGCAACCAGCCTCATGCATCTTATTTTGTATATTTCATGAAGATACAGCATTCCTTCAACAATGATGTCACTTTCCATGCTTGTGGAGGAACTATTCCAATTTTTGAAGCACAAGTGTTCACGGTGCTTTATTTTCCCCTTATTAATCATACTGCATAATAAACACAGTTTGTTTCTGATGCCAATAAAAATAATCTTCTTTGATTCTTGACCAATGATCACAGCGACTCCGCTTGATGCGTTATACCCTCGACCGTAACTGCGCTTACACCATCCTCCATCCACGACGGCTGTAATGTTACAGCAGCCTTCTGAATCTTTGTCACCCCTATTTTCTGCAGCAGTTTTTTCTTCTAGAATAGTTCTTTCCATTGTGTTCTCAGCACATAATTTTATTATTTCCCCAGTTTTAACTTCATACTGTGAAAATTTATATCGATTCATGTACTTAACACCCATAATGCCGAATTTCTCTTCTTCCTGAGCGAATCCGGAACCTGTGGACATGGCTCCCAAAACTGCTAATTTGTTAAGGCTATCGCCATCGTTATCACTCACAATTTTTGCTTCCGCTGGACACAGTGGGTTACTGCATACATAGTGAAATGTGCAAATAAGTCCATTTACTGTCATTTCTTTGTACAGTAACTTTCCTCCAAAATTACATTCATAAGTGTGAGTTTCTACATTTCTAGATTGTTTAATAACTGCCTCCAGATCACACAAAAATCGACCTGTGGGAAATTTATTTTCTTGTCTGTTTTTAGAATATTCAATGCAATATTCCGCCTCACTTTGGTTATCTGAATTTAATCGAGACGTTTCATCTATATTTTCGTTATTAGTCGTGGTTTGGGACGTGATATAGAGTTCTATAGACTGCTTCGATGATGAAGGCGCTAAAATATGATTTTCTGAGCTGTCAATAATCTCGTTTTCCTCTTGCACATTCATGTTTTTCCTGAAAGAAGCAAACACAAAAATTAAAATATTGATACTTTATATACATTCAATTTTTAGCTTATTTTTATGCATTTTATTGATAATTATAGTTTTACCGAGGGCGTAAATAAGGTTTCAGAATGGTAGGTGGGGAACACTTACCCCCCACATTAACAGACCACCACCATGTAATCAATACGTATTAAAGTCAGGAAATATAATTAAACCATTAACAGTAATTTTTTTAAAAGTATTATAATAAAAAAGTAAGGATCGAAACTAAATCCCCAGACATTGTCGTTTTATCAGACAGTGGGTTTCACTAATTAATGGAGGACAATAAGAGGTACAATTATATCGGATCCTAAGCTGAAAAGGGTTCCGTAAACACCGAATTCGTATTATTTGTATAACCGAGTGCATTAAAAAATTAAGAAAAATAATATACAAGAAAAAGTTACGTGTTTATCTCCAAAATGGTAGTTTGGATACACATTACAAATTTCGCATTTAAAATTAAGAGAGATATTATAATTTAGAAATTTATAGAAAAACAACTATAAATGCAAACAATAAATAAATCTGTAAATACAGTAATTTGGAATATTAAGAAACCCAGCGTTAAAAGATGAAGACCTAATAACGAGTAAATAGAAAAAAGTGTCGACAGCAAGAAAATATATTCCTTTAGTGTGTTAGTACTTGATTGATTCTAACAGCAAGTTTCAATGGGAAAAATCTATGACGTCATGCGATGCGTTGCTATATACTGTAGCTGTGATTTGCCGCTGAGATTCGCAAATTGTTGAGCAGAACAAATTTTCCATAAAATAAGGAAGTTACGACCACGTGATTTGCAGTATGGCTGACCCCCCCCCCTCTCCCCTGAAGTAGCGTTAAAAGTAGAGTCAGTACTCGCTACAAACTACTGATTTATGTATCGCGCTACTCGCTACACTACACTGTTCAAAATATAGGGCGCTGCACTACAAACTACTGTAAAAAGTAGCGACTACTGTAGTTTAGCTACTTGTAGCGCGCTACTTCCGAACCCTCTCTATATGCATATACTATATGCAGGATATGTAGGGGAGGGAGAGAGTACCTCACACCTCTATACTGGGCCTGACAATAGATGTCTGCACGGGCCGAAATTTCCAGGCCCGGGACCGGCCATAACCCTACAAAATGATTGGCCCGGCCTGGTTTAAAAACAAAAAGTTCGGCCCTAGTCCGGCCCGCCCCGTACAATTTGTTTCACCCGACCAGCCCGGTATAAAAGCTAAAACCATGGCCGGCCTAAAACATCATAACTCGACTGATTTTCAACTAAAAACAATAAATTTAAATTTTTAAAACAAAATTTCAAAGTTTAAAAAAATATAGCTGAAAAGTAATTTTTATTTTAAAAAATATTGCAGGTAAAAAAATCATTAAAATATCTATAAATTTATATATATATAATATATAAATTTATATATATAAATATATATTTATTTATAAATATAAATTTATATATATAAAATATTATATCAATAAATAAAGAAAATAAAATTTTGACAAAAATTTTAAAAATATATTCTTTAAAGTGAAAGTCACTAAAGATATCTTTTTTTTTCTTTTTTTACTTTTAAATTTATTAAAAATTTTATAAATTCTGAAGACAAAATAACAAGGAAACTTTCCTGCAGTGAAGGGAAAAAAGTAATGAAATAGGGACAGTGATTCATGAGTAGTAAAATATTAAATAAGTTTAAAATTTTAAAATAAAATTTTAAACCTAATTAATTTTTCAACAGAGCTCAAATTACGCTGTAAATTTCCTTTGTGTTTAAAATTGTAATGTTTTAAAAAACTTTTTATCTGAATAGTAATTTTTATACATAGATATATTTCAGGGGGAAAAAATCATGCGTCAAGCATTGATTATGAAACACTTTCCAACACAGCCAGAAAACTGTAACGAAAATTCACTGTTAAATAAGGTGAAAGAAGATATGTAAGTAAACAGTTTAGAAAACTTACACTGCATCGAAAAATACATTTTTCGAAATTACCTTCCAGTGGCAAAAAAGTAGTCACATTATTTTGTGCAGCCCTGTATATGATCAATAGATGTGGATATATAGCACGATAAAATTTAGTTCAGTTAAAATATTCACATTCCGCAATTTTCGCCAATCGATGGAAATGCACTCGAAATCTTTTGTACAGCCCTGTATATTATCTGGAGACTTTTATACACACAGCATATTAAGCTAAAAGGCAACTTAAAACTCACTAGCAGCAATTACCAACCGTAAACGACAATGTATTTTTTTTCTTTGCGTAACCCTGTAATGCAGAGGCGTAGCGTCAAGGGGGACAGGATAACTTTACTAATAGTATTTTTTAATTCATACCGTTCAAAGATTAAATAAGACCAACTGTAGTATATAATTCTACTGGTAGTAAAATGATCGTCCCCCCCCCCCCTGACGCTAAGCCACTGTGTATATGAATTTATTTATATTTCACAAACTTCTGTTAGTCTACTAAATATACTTCAGCAGAAAAATACGCAACATAATTAGAAACTACCCTTAAGCAATTCACTTCCATAGTCTGTAATACAACGAATTCCCTTGTGTAGCCCTGTATATGATCAACCGAGTTTATAAACACACACGTATTATAAAAATTTTTTGTTAAACTTAAAAACGCACTTATCACATGTAAACTGTAAATATCGCACATGTACTGTAGCCGATATATTTTTTGTGTCCCTGTAAATAAACGCAATGCACACAAGAGAGCAATTTATAGTGCACCTCAGTAATTCATATAATTTTCATTGCGTTTGAAATAGTGTAATATCACTAAATTACACTGCAAACGATTTTTCCCCATAGGACAGTGTGTAACAGAAATATTTTGTTTGACCCTGTAAATGAATATTAAATGCTTTGCACTCCATACAAAAAGCATGTATTAATGCGCTTTATAATTATGTATCAATTTCGTCATGTTTTGAATGACGTAGAATCACAAAATACACTTGAAACGATTATTTCCCATTGACTGTAATGTAACGAAATACTTTTGACAGTCCCTGTAAAAAAACTATAAGTGCTACACTCTTCAGTTGCAATAGGGAACATGCTATAATAAATGACAATAACATACAAAAATTTCAGGGCAATCCGAATACATTTACGCGAGTTAGAGCACGGACAGTATAGGTTAGAAAGTGTTAAGAATCACTAAAATTTGCCCATAAATAAAGAAAATAAAATTTTGAAGGATTTAAAAAATATATATTCTTTGAAGTAAAAAGCAATGACAAAAATTCTTTTTTTCTTATTTTCATTTTTTTTTACTTTTAAATTTATAATAAATTTTTTAAGTAAAAATTTAAAATTTTTTATAAATTCTGAAGACCAAATGACAAGGAACCTTTACAGCAAACAACAGTAAAACTAGTCGGATGTGCCAACCCCAAAACTTTCTTCTATCTCACACATGTTTCGCATACACTAAAAAGAATCAGCACCAATTTATATCAAGGTCTAACTGAATTTAAAATTTTATTAAATTCCGTGTATTAATTCTTGAGATATGACTATTGCTAAAATCGTGTAAATCCTGCAAAATGTAGCACAGCAGCGTCACCAGTTGGGAGATTTAGACCAAAACCTAATCAACAACAACTTATGTCAACGTCTAATTGAATCTGAAGTTTGATGAAAATCCGTGCATTAGTTCTTGAGATATAGTTATCGTGATAATAATGAAAAAAGTAGCATAGCAGCGTCACCTGTTGGAAGCGGCATCTATTTATGTCAAGGTCTAACAGAATCTGAAGTTTAATGAAATTCCGGGCATTCGTTCTTGAGGTATAGCTATCGTAAAATCGAGAAAAAGGTGGTATAGCAGCGCCCCCTGTTGATATATCTTCACCAAAACATAATCATCGTCTATTTATTTCAAGGTCTAACTGAACCTGAAGTTTGTGGAACATAAGGGCTTTAGTTCTTGAGATAGAGCTATTGTGGAAATCGAGAAAAATGCAGCATAACAGCGCCACCTGTTGGGCAATTATTACCAAAAACTAATCACCACCAATTTATATTAGGGACTAACTGATTATAAAGTTTTATTAAATTTCATGCATTAGTTCTTGAGATAGAGCGCCCACAAATTTTTTGTCGCATACATACAGACAGACTCGCAAACAGACATTTTCTAAACATAGTCAGATCGTGTTCAGGACCTTCTAAAACGTATAAATCCGTCGAAAACCGGTAGTCGAAAATTTTCATGAATCCAATACTTTCTTCTTGTAAAGATAGAAGAATGTAGTTACATAAGTTTAAAATTTAATTTTTTTCAAAAATAAAATTACAAAATTTTAAAGAAATTTTTTATGTGAAATGTAATTTTTATAGACAGATATATTGCAGGAAAAAAAAAACATAAATTTTAATATTGAATCAATAATTAAACAAAAGACTATTTTATAAGTCAATGTAACCCTACAGGAATCATGCATAAATTTTCTTGTATACGATTTTTTAAAAATGTAATATCAATATTGTTTACATAATACAGTAAATCTTACCTTTCATTGTCAATTTCACGATTTTCTTCAAATACATTTCTTTCTCGTTGTCGCCGAATCCGTTGACTATTCGACCGCTTAGAAATTTTTTGATTACACTTCAGATTCTTCCTTTTCTTATTTCGTTGATTTCCCATATTTAAAAAAAAATAAATTATTTAATTCAAGAGTATAGTCCAACGTTGAATGCCGGAGAAAATTATTTAAATTCTCTTAAAACATCTAATAAACCAGCCAATCATTAAATGTTCATTCATTGATTAATATCTAATTTTCCGTAACGACACTTCACGGAATGCTTATCTTTCGGTACTAATTGAAAAAGCCGTAATACGATATTCTCCCATGCACATAAACCCCTGATCTCATTTGAAGCTGGACATTGTATAGCAAACAAAATCGACTACGAAACACGTTTCATCTATTGGTCATTTTGCGCGAAGGAATGAAATGAAAGAATACCTAATTATTGGCTAATGTTAATTGAATGACAGACTGAATCTCCTCCCTTTTTTAAAAAAAGTACTACCCACTTTCAAATTTCCGGGCAACATTCAGCGCCATCTATGAGGAAAAGGTAGTTTTTAAATTTCAAAATACTACTTTAACGAATCTTTTGTAAATGTTTTCCTTGCATTTTAGCTTGCTGTTTTCGTGTAACATTAGCTAAAATTTTAAAACGAAGACATAGGAAAGCTACCTTTTCCTCCCGGTACAGGCCGGAAGGACTTTTTTAATAACATCTGTATTTAAAATGAAAGAATATATATATGAAAATAAGTGGAGGCAAACCACTGAATTTTAAGCTATTTTAAAATTTATTTAGAAATTGAAAGATTTCATTTTCTTTTTTCAGTTATTAAATAATTTACAATCATAATGTTTCTAACATGTCGCGCATAAAGTTTATAACTTTAGAATTAATTTCATCGCAATATTCAATTCGTGACGATAGAATTCAATTGAAACATTAAAAAAATTTATAACATTGTGTATGTAAAGATGACAACGCTTTTTAATTTAAAGTGTTTATGAATTCGGTTTGTCTGTCTGTCTGGCCGTGCTCTAACTTGCGTAAATATAGCCAGATTTCCATTTAATTGATATACAGGGTATCGCAAAAGTCCTTGACACATTTTAAAATTCAATAAAAGATCAAGCAATTGGCATACGAGGATGCGGTTTGGACGAAAATGCTTCTTATGATCTGAAATTTTGTTTAAGCAAATAAAAATAGTTTCACAAATTTCTCATAGATGGCGCTGCTCCTGGAAAATTATCGAATAGGTAGAATGTCTTTATGCATAACAATTCCGAAAGACGCAAAATGCGTATGCACAGTTTTTGTCCAAACTATGGCAACCCACATTTCATAAGTTTACAATTATATCACCAAACTAATGTTTGTTGACTTGTCTCACTCGTCTAACCGAACTCAGGAGGACGAGCATTGTTAAGTTCTGGAATGTGGATTGCCATAGTTTGGACAAAAGCTGTGCAAACGCATTGTGCGTCTTCTCATTGTTAGGCATAAAGATATTCTACCTATTAGATCACTTTCGAGAATCAACCCCATCTATGAGAAATTTTTGGGACTATTTTTTTTATATTTGCTTAACAAAATTTCATATCATAAGAAGTATTTTCGTCCAAATCGCACTCTCGTACGGCAATCGCTTGATCTTTTATTGAATTTTAAAATGTGTCTAGGACTTTTGGGGAGGAATATGCGAACGAAAATATGCAACGAATGTGCGAAAGTATGTAATGAACGAACGTATGTAATATTTATAAAAAAAAAATACAGGAAAACGCAAATTTTCTCTGATTTTCCCTGTTTTAGTAATTTGTTTTAATTTCGCTTCTTTGTTTTAGGAAAAAAATGAAAAATGCTTGCTATCAATATGCCTTATAGTCATAAGCATGCAAATAAAAAAATATGGATGAAAAAAGAATATTTATGGGCCATATATAAACTAAAATATATGTATTTTAAATGAGAAAATAATTTTACATTCATATCTGTCAACGAACAAATTACATGACTTTAAACATCATACTAAATCTGGTTCATCCACACTGCCAAAACTGTGCCCTTAAGTGACCAAAGGTACATTGTATCAAATATTCAAGAATAGGTCGTTCAATTTCAGAAATTTATCATCAAATAATTTGAGTTTAAGCAGTTTCAAATAGATTCATTTTGAGCAGCCAGGTAGCCACAAACTAGCGATTATTGAAAACATTAAAATCACAAAACTTTTCCATTAGACTTTGCACATTTTTTATAAAATCTTTTATATGTCCAACAGTTTTTCCGTGACTTTTTAACTTGCCTTGCGGAATTTCAAACAGCCACTCTTATTTGTATACACAAGGGTTTTCATAACATTCTAGCTGATCTGTATAATACAGAAAATGTACTAAATAAATCTTATACCATTGGCATCATCTTAAAGCAATATTTTCCATAAATGTATTGTAAAAACTACACTACAGTGAAAGTGATAGATGCCATGGTCGACATGGTTCACATAAAAAAAAGAGAAAATTGTATCTTTGGAGAATAAGAAAATAAGAGCCGTAGACTTCATGTTAAGTCACAAGCTATGTTCACTGGTTTTCACGTTACCTAATATCTCTTTATATATATACACATCTAAATAACTAGCTGACCTCCCCGGGTCAATGATAATCATAATATAACTTAAAATAAACTGATTAACCTTAATATAACTCACTGCCTTCAGCAATGTATATTCTTGAATTTGTATGATTTTATATTTTTAAATAAAAATCTATCCAACAAACCTAGACTTAGAAACCATAATTTTTGTTAAATTCTTAATGTCATAAACTGACACAAAAAGTTTATAAGTAGAGTAACTCTATTCGTTATCTTTTAGGAAAATACATCGGACGTTCCCTATCGGATAACAACATCCAAAAAGAATTAACTCTTCATCTTGTTTTGAGGTTGAATTGAGGCATGCAGATTTTTGTAAAAACTTTCATTGGTAAGTATTTTGTTGGAGTTAGTTTAATGGACCTGAAATTTAAAATTTTCAGTTAATAGAAGATGGGTACTTGCATCTAATTTTATTTTGAATTATTTTACTGTGTATGTTTATTTTGGAGATGCAAGTAACTGTATTTTCATATAGTTAATCTTATGTGAATTGAATTGGGATTTTAAAAATTATATTATGTACTAGTTGGCGCAGCAATGTTCATCTGCATTGTATGTGATCTTTCGATATTTGACGATAAAGAAAAATCTAAATTTGTTCTACATTTTGAAAAGATATAAGATAACTTCATTAAATTTCATATGAGCAAGAAATCATATATAGAATGTAAATACACTGAAAATTGCATTTTACAAGTTACGTGATTTTGGTGCAATTATAATACAATGCCATTATTTAAAAAGTGTGACACACGAAATAAAATTGATTGGTGGAGAATATTTTTGAGGAAAAGTCCTATAACCTGAGCTGGGAGATTTGGCGATAAGTGTTTCAATGTGGTTGTTTGCATATTTATTTTCTGAAAAATTTATAATTTGATTTTTTTCTGCAGGTGTAATATTATGTAAATATAATTTTTGTGTATTTTTTGTAGTTATTTTTTTTATTTTGCATACATATTATTTTGTACTGTAATCGCAATTGTGCAAGACATTTTTACCTTTTTATCTGTGCCATAGAAAATATTAAGTAACAATAAAAATTTATATAAATTGTTAGTTTTTTGCATTTTTATACGGACCCCTTCTCTATTTTATGATTTTAAGTATTATTTATATGTGATGTACCTTTCCTTTGTGCCAAAGACTTTTAAAAGGGAGGTTTTTCGGGTAGTTTTCGTGTCCTATTTTGCTAAAAATCATTTTTTTCTTTTATTAATATAAATAAATCATATTTGTAATATTTCATTAGATAAATAGAGTTAAACTATTTCACTTTGCTTTCTTTTAAATCCTTTTATATAATTGACCTGAATGACACTATTTTATTCCGGAAGAAACCCCCAAAAAGTCCTGAAAAAAGAAATGTGTGTCCAGTTACTTAAAATTTCGAATAAATTTTAATAATAAACAATAAAATTCGAATAAAATTTCAAATATAAAGTTTTTATATTAATATCTTAAATTATATTATGCAGACATAGTGAAATTTTCCTTGTTTATACAGCTATGATTTCTTCTCAACAAGTTGCTAGTGCATCTCGTAACCAATGTTCATCCTTGTCTCATAATGTAATGTTGACTCAACTGATTCCTGCAAAACTTTTGCAATCCTTCTTTTAATGAAAGCAGTCTTTATGGGGACATATGACATAAAAAGGGTTTAAACAAAAAGAAGGAAATACAGTTATTTTTATAACGGATACAATTATTTTTATACATACAAGATAACGGATATAGTTATAACGGACACAGTTATTTTTATAACGGATATTTTTATAACGGATTTTTATACAATACAGTTATTTTTATAACGGATTGAATGTCAGAGAGTTCCGAAGATGAGAACAATTTTTTTATTGCAATGTTAAAGAAGCCGACGCGAAAACAAACAAACAAACAAAAAAGCGAGTAGAAAACATTTCTTTTACAACTCTATAACAATATTTTTTCATGAAATTTTTACACGGGCTGTAAAACCGTTTTATTTATAACCGATAAAGATTTCAAAGAGTTCGGACAAAATTTTTATTTTAAAACTATCAAACGACCCTAGGTTGAAAAAACAAGAAAATGAGCACTTTTATTACTAAATATCAATATTTTTTCGCGATTTTTTTTTTTTTTAATATAATTTCATACAAAATCCGGTTAAAGATATAAAAATAATAAAAACTTGATGTTTCTTTTTAAATTTATTATCAGCTGGTTTGTTTCAATTTCGCTTCTTTTTTTTTAGAAAAAAATGAAAAATGCTTGATATCATTCAATTCTGTTTTTAACCCTTTTGTAAAATTTAAGGAAGTTTTTAATTTTTTTGGAGCTTAACTATAAATAGGGCATTTATCCGTTAATTGGGCGCAGGTGATCAATCGCCAAATATTCTTTATGGTTACAACTGTTTACGAGTTACAGCAATAATATGGCCTTTATTATGCGTGAAACTACGCTTTTTAAAATATACTGATTGGCTGCGATTGATAACCCTGGGATTAACTTCCCCATTGTTGAATATTGGCCCAGTACTTCAAATCGGTCAATTGGCCCGGAAAAAGAGGTTATGAATTTAAATCAGAGGGAGAAAATGTATATCGCTAAAAATTTAACAGTAATCTTTAGCAGTAAATTAAGTGACAACACTAAAAAAATGGCGAAGTCATAATTTTAGTTAAGAAAAAAGAAAAAGTTTGTGTTTGTTTATTATGAACAAAGTGGTCAGTGGATGCCAATGAAATTGAATTTATGCTCACTCGTTGTGTAATAATCTGAAAAATACAGGAAATTTGGTAATACCATGGTCGCTACAACGCATATTTCTGCATTTCGAAACCAAAATGTAACAACGGTTTTGTGTAGGGATCTCGAAAGCACACGAAATCGGCAATGCTGCGGTCACTACTAGGTCACTACTAGGGATGTCCCGAATAGTGATTTTGGTCGAATACCGAATATTCGGCACACAAGCGAACCGAATACTACCATATTTCAGGGTTTTACAAAGTTGAAATTCAAAATAATCTTACATCATACTTAACACAAAGACAATTTTGATGAACAAAACCTTTTCACAATTAAACTTTACAATAAAAAAAAAAAAAATCGATGCTTTGAATTATTATTTAAGAAGGATAGTCATAAAACTTTTTTAATTAATAAAAAATTTAACTACAATATAAAAAATAATTTAAAAAAACATTTAATTTCTTCTGTAAACTAAAATAGATGAATAAAATTTTAAAATCTTCTGAAACAAATATTTTAAAATCAAAAACAAATTTTGGAGAAATATTTTACAGTCTATATAGTGTTTATTTCACAGTTAGTGAGTAAAGAAAATAAAACAACGTCATCCAAGGTTTTTAAAAATGTTTCTAAAAGCTTTTTCTTTAAGTATTCGGTTTGGCCGAATTCCAAGATATTCGGCCATACCAAATATTCGGCAGATCAAATAGTTTGATATTTTGCTTAACCGAATATTTGGTAGTATGGCCGAATAAGCCAAATATTGAATACATACCGAATATTCGGTGATCTAGTCACTACATCCTATTCACTTCATCCAAGTCACTGTAACACGTGTATGTGTGCTTCTATCACTAAATTTGAAATGTTAATAATGAAAATAGACCATTTTCACGTTTCACTCTGTGATGTCAGTTATACTGAAGAGTGAGAAATTCATAAGAGCAAGTGGATATTTTTTGTCTACGAATTTCCAAAGCAACGGTTTTTCTTTCAATAATGAGGAAACTGACCAAATACCCTGTGAAACTACAACAATGTAATATTTTAAACACTAAAATGTAGAAAATAAAATATAAATAAATAAATAAAGAGTGTAATATATAATTATATGTTTTTTAATGTATACTTTTAATATTATTATATTGCATTGCATTGTTATGGACATTTTATTATTATTATTATTATTATTATTATTATTATTATTATTATTATTATTATTATTATTATTATTATTTTGAATACCTACATTTGCTTTTTAGAATATACCAGCTATTCAGATCTTCAAGTTATCGAAGTTTATGAAGGAAATGCGGTCACTCTTCAGGTAACATTTACCGATGGAACAAGACCAAATACTATTAATTGGTGAGGAAATATTTTTAATTGCATTATTTTGTCTGAATGTTTAATTTATTTATAATGCAACAATTAATTTATATCTGTTAGACCGAGCCTCGCTCGGTAGTTTTTCCAACATTCATACTGTATTTGAGTAAAGTCAAAATTTTATTATTTAATTCTACATAATTCATACTGTAATTGAGTAAAGACTAATTTTTGTTATTCATTTCTACATAAAAATATAATTTCTAGTTTCCAGAAGTCATAATGACAAATGCTGTCAATTCCTTTTTTTGCGTTTTTTGTATATATGTAAATTATATACTCTATCCAATTTCTCCATGTCATCGTTACATCTGACAGTTACGATTTTTTTTTTACATAATTCCGCAGTTGTAAAATACCAATTTTGTATATTGTTGAGGTACAACATATGGTTGTAATGAGGATTTTCTGTAGGTAGAATTACTATTCTTTTGCCTCTTAACTGTGAAAACGGCGACATAGTGCATTCCATTTAAATAAAAAGATATATATATATGGCAGCTTACAAAAAAACAACGAAGTTGAATTTAAACAGCGATTAATGTAGTCAGAGATATTTTTTAAGTTCTGAAGATGCTACTATCGAAAGACTCCAATATGCTCTCAACTATGGAATTTGTCATAATTTAATGAAATTGCTGGAGCATGTTACAGGATTGCAAAATAATTATTTGTGTTGATGCGAGAAATTAAAGCATGAAGTATGCGATGCAAAATGCTGGCCAAAAAGGCAGGTATTACAATTTGCTCAACAACTGTAAAAAAAAAAACACATTTTATAATAGTTGACAAACTGGTGCATCAATCTATGTATATTTTAGGAGTAGAAGTCATATCCGGCGGTTTCTAGCCTCGGTTGAAGTGAAAGCTTCTTTGTGAGAAGATGTGATTCGGTTTGTCTGCCGTCTGGCCGTGTTCTAACTCACGTAAATATGCTTCGATTGTCCTGAAATTTTTATATATTATTGTCGTTTACTATAGCATGTTCCCTATTTCAACAGAAGTGTGTAGCACTTATAGTTTTTTTACAGGGACAGTCAAAAGTATTCCGTTACATTACAGTCAATAGGGAATAATCGGTTCAAGCGCATTTTGATAATGCAACGTCATTTGAAACATGATGAAATTGATGTATAACTATGAAGCGCATTAAAACATGCTTTTTGTAGAATATGGAGTGCAAAGCATTTATTAATCATTTACAGGGTCGAACAAAAGAATTCTTTTACGCATCGTTATATGGGGGAAAATCGTCTGCAGATTAATTTAGTGATATTTCACTATTTCAAGCATAATGAAAATTAGATGCATTACTGAGGTGCACTATAAATTGCTCTCTTGTGTGCATTGCATTCATTCTCAGGGACACACAAAAGATATTGATTACAGTACATGTGCGATATTTACAGTCTATGTGTGATAAGTGTGTTTTCAACTTTGGTTTGCATTTTTAACTTTTTCTTTTCATAGTACGTGTGTGTTTATAAACTCGGTTGACCATATACAAGGCTACACAAGGAAATTCGTAAGTACTACAGACTATGGGAGTGAATTGCTTAAGGGCAGTTTTTAATTGTGTTTACGCATTTTCCTGCTGAACTATACTTAGTAGACTAATAGAAGTTTGTGGAATATAAATAAATTCATATACAGGGCTACGAAAAAAAAGATACATTGTCGTTTACGTTTGGTAATTGCTGCGAGTGAGTTTTAAGTTGCCTTTTAATTGGTGGTGTGTAAAAAAGTCTTCAGATAATATACAGGGCTGTACAAAATATTTCGAGTGCATTTCCATCGATTGGCGAAAATTGCTAAATGTGATTATTCTAACTGAACTAAATTTAATCATACTATATATACGCATCTATTGATCATGTACAGAGCTGCACAAAATAATTCGACAACTTTTTTGACGGTAATTTCGAAAACTGTGGTGTTATGTGTTTTCTAAACTGTTTACTTACAAATCTTCTTTCCCCTTATTTAACGATGATGTTTCGTTACAATTTTCTGGCTGTGTGTGAAAGTGTTTCACTTGACGCATGATTTTTCGTTCTTGTTTGTTATGTTTTAGCTTTGTTATTGTGTTTAAATGCATACTTTAATGTGCATTTTAAATATTTTTACTTTTCATATAATAAAAAATAATTTAAACTGCAAATGGGTTAATATTAAAACTTTTTAGATCTAATTTATTAAAATATATTTATTGAAATACATTATGATCGAATTTATTAAAATATATTTATTGAAATACATTATCTGATATAGTCACATCTTTTTAAAGCTGTGTCGGGGTTTGTCGGAATTTTTTAACTATAGTCGTATTGGTTATAGTTTTGAAGGCAATTTTTTTGACACACATTGTAACCATTTTTAGATGTCAATGTTTTTTTTTTTTTTTTTTTTTTTTTTTTTTTTTTTTTTTTTTTTTGGGGGGGGGGGGGATTGCCAATTTATTAAAAACTCTCATAAAACAGCATTTCTATACTATAGAGACTCAACTTTGGTAAATACTAAATGCAGGTAATATGTATATTATATGCATGGGTTTTTTTTAAATAATTTGTTCCGTTTTCATAACAGAGACTCCTTAATATCTTCTTTTCAATAAAAAATCACAATAACGACTGAATGAAAGGCGAGAGTCCCGATGATTATTTTAAAAGTTTAATTTGGACACACACTTAACACTTAATTACACTCAACACACAAATATATTCCTTCACTTGGCATCAATGCCGGACCAAATTAGTTTGCTTCAGTTCAAAATCAAATCATCTATTGTTCTGAAGTTTCTCATCGGGACGGGACGACAAGAGCTGTCAAATTCCTCAATAGGGAATAGTTTTTTTTTTTTCCTGGCGCGATTGAGTTGCAACATCCTCCCGCCCATGAATACATTCATCAAATTACTACATTTTTAAATTTGCATAAATATTACTAACATTGTAAATTAGCACTGCATGAAATTGCAACAATGAAATACATAAAATACAGCTAAATCAATCTGCTAAAAAATAGTTGTACATATATTTCAGCTATTTTAGCGATTTCTTCGCCGACATCGGCAATGAACCCGATTGTGGAAGATTAGAGGAATAAGACATCAGCTATTGCTGATTTTTGATTAAACGAGCAGGGAAAACCAAGCTATGCTCGATCAAAATTAGCTTTGAGTTCAAATATCATGACCCATGACCAAAATGATGCACTAATCGAAATTTCTCGAACACGTGACCTAGCCCAATAGTCGTTTTCTGCTCGAAAACGGTAGGATATAAAATTTAGTTTTAATCGTTTCAGCCGTTTTTTACATAAAATTAGCTTGACCTAATCCTCATTGACCCAAAATGACCCATTAATCGAATTTTCTGGATCATGTGACCTAACCCAATGGTCACATGGGTTAAATGGTAAAATGGTCGGAAATGGTAGGATAAAAAATTTAATCAAAATCGTTTCAGCCATTTTTTACACAAACTTAGCTTGAACCTGACCCATAGTGACCAAAATAACCCATTAATCGAATTTTATAGATCATGTGATCTAACCCAGTGGTCTTCTCGGGTCCAAAAACGATAAGATACAAAATTTGGTCAAAATCGTTTTAAATAAAATATAATAAATTCTAAAATAAAATAATATATAATAAAATATAATATAATATAATATAATATATCTAATATAATAAATATAATAAAATATAATAAAATAAAATATAATATATCTAATATAATAAATATAAAATATAATAAAATAAAATATAATAATAGTAAAATTATAATATATATATATATATATATACTAATACGAGAAAATCTTGCGTGTGTGTGTGGTTATGCAAATTTTATTTTAAAAACGGCTCAAACGATTTTGACGAAATTTTGTATTGTACCGTTTTCGGGCACCAGAAAACCATTGGGCTAGGTCACGTGTCCGAGAAAATTCAATTAGTGGGTCATCAAGGGTCATCAAGGGTCAGGGTCAGAACACAAGGCAAATGTTGACCGAGCATTGCTCGGTCGTACCCGCTGGTATATATGTATATATACACACACAAGATTTGCTCGTATTATAATATATGATATTTTGTGCAAGACATTTTTCCAAGGAGGTCGACATATTGTCCATCTGAGGGAAGCCCGCAAGGGCCTCTAACTAATTAACCCGTTAAGCACCATATTCAATTTAGTGATAGTATGCTGAATACCAGCTATGTTAAATTTCGTCAAATATACAACAAAAATTCAAAAATACAAAATTCCTATCGGAAATTCTAAGAGAATAATTTTAATTTATGCAATCACGAAAAGTCTATAAAATATAAATTACTACTATAACTTTCTGGTATGAATTCAAAATTTTGAATTAAAAAAAAGGCCAAACGTACGCAGGTACGTCATGGTGCTTAACAGGTTAATAATGAATAAATTCACTTTGGGAAATCACTTTATTTATCGTTATTGGTCTTGAATATGTCGCTGATAGGGCACACGGAACTTTTTTATTAAAAGTTATTTATAAAGGTTTTATTCCTGTATATAAATGATAATGGTAAAGTATGTATTAATTTGAAAATATTAACAATAATAAGTATTTGATGTAATGTATTTGTTACTATCGCTCTGTTTAAATAGCATTTTTTTTTTTCAATGCAGGTTTCGTGGCGGGGTTCCGTTGGCAATAGATGAAAATCGTGTACAGCATGAAATATATGATGACGGCATAAAACTTCTATTTTATGCTGTGTCTTGTGCTGATTCAGGGACCTATATATGCCGAAGTGAAAATGCCACGGCCTGCTGGAACTTAAAAGTTAAAGGTAAATTTATGGAAATGTCAGTTGTTTTTATGGATTTTTCTGTATGCCTGAATAAATAAATTTTTACCAGGAAATATTTACTAATTTTTTCCAGGAAAAGATTAAATTAAATACAGCAAAGTTTTTAATAAAAAAATACTGGTAGGAATAATAACAATATTTCTGAGAACTTTATGCGTCACGTATACGTGACGCCCGTTGCAAACGGGTTAAGAAACATTTTTCTTTTTTAACGTTTTCTCAACATAGTTGAAAAGTGTTTATGAATTTGGTTTGTCTGTTGTCCGTGCTCTAACTCGTGTAAATATATATCGATTGCCATGCAATTGATATATGTTATTGATGTTTACTATGGCATGTTCGGTATTGAAAAGAAAGTGTGTAGCAATTATAGTTTTTTGACAGGGACACTCAAAAGAATTCCTTTACATGACGATCTATAGGGGAAAATCATTTGTGTCTTATTTTAATAATGTTACACCATTTCAAACATATTGAAATTGATATATATCACTGAGTTGCATTACAAGAGGCTTACTATACAATACTGTGTGTATAGCATTCATCATTCATTTACAGGGACACACAAAATAATTCAGTACTATATGTTAACAATAATTGCTGCAAGTGCGTTTTCAGTTGCTGAGCACGTTTCTAAATTTAGTTCATTTTTTGTTTATTATTTGGTTTATATAAAATTCTATAGATCATATACAGGGCAGAACAAAAGTTCTCGAGCACATCTTCGTTTACTAACGGAAATTCCAGACGGGTATGAATTTTCAACTGTGCCACGCGTTTCCTATAACTGAACTAAAATTAAACAATTTATGTAGTGTATATACAAATTTACAGATCCTATGCACGTCTGCACAAAAGAATTCGGATATTTTTCCTTATTTTTGAAGTGTTCGAAAGTTTTTCATAATCTATGCATAATCTATGATTTTTCGTTCTTGTTTCTTTTTCCTCACAAAGCTGCATTCGGGTCATTCCAAAACACGAAAGTCCATCAAAAAACGAAAGTCGAAAACTTTAACTTACTGGAACAACTTATATACTTAGAAGAAAGTGAAAGAAAAGACCGTTGAAAAGAATATTCACATGTAATATTTAAAAAATAATAATAAAAATATGTCGATTGTTTAATTAGACCTGACAATCTATATTTCGATATTATATAGGACAAACGTGTGACGTCATTTTGGGAATGGCACATTCTCAATTTTTACACCATTTTATAGGGGAAAAAAATCTAATTTCAAATGCAATTTGTTTGAAACCTTTATCTGAATTGACTGATTTATTATGGTTTTTAAAATAATTTTCAAGCATTATTATTATTTTTTTAAATCTATCTCTATCGTTTGCAGACGATTACAAAATCCGTTTGCACTTTAAACAGTATAAAAAGTTCAGCATTTGTTTCCTTTTAATATTAAACGAAATTAAAACTTCCTTAAGCAATCAATAAAATAGTAGAAATAAAACACAGATTTAACAGACATGTAATCGAAATAAGTGCTTAAAACCGCTGAAATTATCAGAATAAGAAAAACTGCTGTAGCTAACGAAATTTTTAGCGATTTCTTCGGATATTAACTTCTAGCACGAAGCCAATAAAAAATTAACTATTTTAATAAATTTCAAAATTTTATTTCAATATATAATTGACATATTTCTTATAAAAATGCTCTTTACATTAAACTTACATTACTTATTATACTCATTAAACTTTACATTACTTATAAAAATGCTCTTTTTTTATATAAAATGCTCAGTGTTTTTAGGAAGCAATCTAAAAAAATATTAAATGTAAAATATCTATTAGAGTTTTCAATAATAAAACAAATAAATGGTTTTCACATACATTCTCTATCCCGGGAATGCCCTAGTTCATTCTTAAATTCCAAAAATGTGTTATTTTCCTCTTTGTGTCTATTAGCTACCAAGTAAAAAGGGGAATTAGTAAATGGCAAATGAACGCCTGGTTGGAGGAAATTATAGTTCAAAATAGAGAATAAAAGTAAAAAATTCAAAAATCTTGCTTTTCTAACCGTGTAAATAAAGCAATTACAGTCGAGTCTGTCTATAACGAAATTCCATATAGCGAATTTTTAACAGGAACGATCACTATTTCACATGAATACATTAACAATTCCATATAGCGAATAATCTATCTCCATATAACGAATTTGAGAGACTTTTCTTAATTTGTTCAGAAAAAGCTTCAAAATTACGTGGAATCTATTTTTAGTCCAGGGGAAATGTACATGTTACCTTGCAAAAGGTCGGGTAGAAGATTTTATTTTTCCGACTTATATATGATGAGGCCAGCATGGAAAACCCGAATTATCCAACAAAATTTCTTAAGGGAGAATTTTCTGTGGCGAAAAAACAACAAATCGTTTTCAAAAGTGTTGGTGGCAAATTAATGGTAACAGTTCGTGCTCCAACATAGGCTATGTTTTATGTCGGTGTCATTACCCCCAGGGGGTGCAGAAGCGAAAAACGTTCTAAAATTTCGGGGTTTTTTTTATACTGAAGGAGCTAGAAACATGAAATTTGGTATGGTAGTTACTTATAAGATGTAAATGCACTTTAAGAACAAATTCTAAAAAAAAAAAAAAAAAAAAAAAAATCAAAATTCAAAAGCTTGAGATGAGCGAAAAGCGTTCTAAAAACATTCTGAATTACAATTTCTATTAAGAACAAATTCTAAAAAAATTCGAATTTAAAAAGGCTGAGATGAGCGAAAAGCTAAATTACAATTTCTATGGAAACTCTGGAACTAAAGAATCGTTTTCAAAAGTGATGGAGGCAAATCGATGGTAACAGTCCCTGCTCCAACATAGGCTATATTTTATGTCGGTGCTATTACTCCCAGGGGGTGCATGAGCAAAAAACGTTCTAAAATTTCGATTTTTTTTATATTGAAGGAGCTAGATACTTGAAATTTGGCATGGTAGTTATTTATAAGATGTATATGCTCTCTAAGAACAAATTCTATAAATATTTAAAATTTAAAAGGGTGAGATGAACGAAAAGCGGTCTAAAAACATTCTAAATTACAATTTCTATTTAATCTCTGGAACTACAGAACCATATTCAAAAGTGATGGTGGCAAATAGATGGTAACAGTCACTGCTGTAACATAGAGTATATTTTATATCGCTGCCACTACCCCCAGGGGAGTGCAGGAGCGAGAAACGTTCTAAAATTTCGATTTTTTTTAATACTGAAGGTGTTAAAAACATGAAATTTGCCATGGAAGTTACTTATAAGATGTAAATGCTCTCTAAGAACAAATTCTAAAAAAAATCAAAATTTAAAAGGCTGAGATGAGCGAAATGCGTTCTAAAAACATTCTAAATTACAATTTCTATGGAATATCTGGAACTACAGAACCATATTCAAAAGTGATGGTGGCAAATTGTTGGTGACAGTCCCTGCTCCAACATAGGCTATATTTTATGTCGGTGCCAAGAGCAAAAAACGCTTTAAAATTTCGATTTTTTTTTTTATATTGAAGGAGCTAGAAACTTTAAATTTGGCATGGTAGTTATTTATAAGATGTAAATGACTAGATGTAAATGACTAGATCTCTAAGAACAAATTCTAAAAAAATTCGAATTTAAAAAGGCTGAGATGAGCGAAAAGCTAAATTACAATTTCTATGGAAACTCTGGAACTAAAGAATCGTTTTCAAAAGTGATGGAGGCAAATCGATGGTAACAGTCCCTGCTCCAACATAGGCTATATTTTATGTCGGTGAAACTACCGCCGCGGGGTGCAGGAGCGAAAAACGTTCTAAAATTTCGATTTTTTTATACTTAAAAAGCTAGAATAATGAAATTTGGCATGGTAGTTACTTATAAGATGTAAATGCTCTCTAAGAACAAATTCTAAAAAAATTCGAAATTTAAAAGGGTGAAATGAGCGAAAAGCGTTCTAAAAACATTCTAAATTGCAATTTCTATGGAATCTCTGGAACTACAGAACCATATTAAAAAGTGATGGTGGCAAATTGTTGGTGACAGTCCCTGCTCCAACATAGGCTATATTTTATGTCGGTGCCATTACTCCCAGGGGTGGGCAAGAGCGAAAACCGTTCTAAAATTTCGATTTTTTTTAATACTGAAGGTGTTAAAAACATGAAATTTGCCATGGTAGTTACTTATAAGATGTAAATGCTCTCTAAGAACAAATTAAAAAAAAATTCGAAATTTAAAACTGTGAGATGAGCGAAAAGCGTTCTAAAAACATTCTAAATTACAATTTCTATGGAATCTCTGGAACTACCAAACCCTTTTCAAAAGTTGTAGTAACAAAATGATGGTGATAGTCCCTGCTGTAACATAGGCTATATTTTATGTCGGTGCCACTACCACAGGGAGGTGCAAGAGCGAAAGACGTTCTAAAATTTCGATTTTTTTTATACTGAAGGAACTAGAAACTTGAAATTTGGCATGGTAGTTATTTATAAAATGTAAATGCTCTCTAAGAACAAATTCTAAAAAAATCCGAAATTTGAAAGAGTGAGATGAGCGAAAAGCAGTTTAAAAACATTCTAAATTAGAATTTCTATGGAATATTTGGAACTACAGAACCATTTTCAAAAGTGATGGTAACTGTCTCTGCTGTAACATAGGATATCTTTTATATCTGTGACACTACCAAAAGAAGGTGAAAAAGCGAAAAGTCTGACATTAGTGTGGCTTAATTAGTAATTTCTGAATTATATGTGGCAGTAAAATTTCCTCTAATGAAAATAGGCCAACGAATACCACTTGGCATTTTTCAAGAATTACGCGAGCAAAGCCGCGGGTCTTGCTAGTATAAAATAAACCCGTGCAGAAACTATGTCCCACTTTATCTGTATTGAAATTTTTTTAAATTTTTTTTTATAAATATCATTATTGCGGTTTTTTTATTTTTGTGACAATCCTCATTTGAGGAAAACCTTTCATTCCATTTATGAAAACAATGCCAATTTAATTTTCAAAATAAATGTTTTAACGAAATGTGAGTGTGCTATGTCAGAAGCCGTTTCAAAATCCTTTCATATGGTATCTCATTTATCGTTCTGCGTTTTTTAATTGCTTAGAAAAAAGTTGTTGACATCAAAAATAATATACTATGATTCGCTAAATGTTTGAAACCGAATTCCTTATACGAATCTCAAAAAATCGTTGCGAAACCCGAAAAAACACTAAAAATCGCATTAAAAATCGCTAAAATTTCAAAAATCGCCGAGTACAACATTTATATTACGCTAAAATTTTGTAACCAATTTCCTTTTCATGATGTCTAAAATCGCCGCGGTACTAAAAAAAATCGCTAAAAACCGCTTTAAAATTCCCATTAAAAATCGCTAAAATTCAAAAATCGTGGGGAACAAAATTTACTATATTAGGCTAAAAGTTTGACGTTCTTTTACCAATGTTAAAAAATCGCCGCAAAATGCGAAAAAAACTCTAAAAATCGCATAAAAAATTCCCCAAAAATTGCTGTGCGAATTCCGAATAAACTTTATAGAAAACAGGACAAAATTTACTTACTATATTGAGCTAAAAGAATTGAGTATATAGGGCTTTTGATAAACTGTATTCTTTTTATTAATGTAGAAAAATCGCATTGAAAATCGCACTAAAAATAGCAAAAAAATAAAAAATCCTGGAGAAAAAAAATTTATTATATTAAGCTAAAAGTTTAAAACCAAATTCTTTCCCGACTATAAAAAAAATCGCCAAAATGCTCGAAAAACCGCTAAAAATCGCAGCGAGAAATTCGCGAAAAATTCCAAAATCGCTCTAAAAATTCCGAATAACCTTTATTGAAAAGAGGACAACTTTTACTATATTGGGCTAAAAGATTGAAACCGGATTCTTATTATTAATGTAGAAAATTCGCCTCAAAACGTCAAAAAAACGCTAAAAATCACATAAAAGATTAAATTTAAAGAAATATTTTTAAAAATTCCAAATTCTGGCTTTGGAGTACAAAACTACATACGTAGAGGTTTTTACCTAGGGAGCTTTCTACCAAATTTTGTTGTTCAGCGTGCAGCGGTCTCTTCAGAAGGCAATCAACAGAACAGACACAACAGAAAGACAAACTTTTTCCCTTATTATTATAGATTTAACACAATATAATACAAAAATTCGATACAATACAATTCAATACAGTAATATTAGATGTAAATATAAGATACAGTGATCTCTCACTTATACGCGATGTTCAGTAATTACTTTTTCATACCACTATTTTAAAACAGTAAAATTCTATTTATAAATTCTGTGATTTACGAAGCCGAAAATTACCTTATAAAAAATCTGGTGCGGAAAAATTATTTCCGTGTATCGCGTATAAGTGAAAGATCATTGTACTAGCTTCCCGTCCCGGCTTCGCGCGGATGGACAATGTGTAGATTACAATGTACTAGTAGGGTAGGAATGAGTAGGTAATTTTAAAAATTGTTCGAAAGCAGGAGTGAGACAAAATTGCAGTACTTACAAATTTTGAACTTTAAATTAATGTTTGTAAACATGTGATAAATATTTTTTTTTCTGTTTATGTAGATATTGAAACTAATAAATTAATTTTAGTATAGCAGATACACCTGGCTTTGCCCGAGTTAACCTTGGCATTCCGGACAACATAAGTAAAAAATTATGTTATACTGTATTTCATGCTTCTACCTAAAACTAGCACTGAGATAATCCGAAACGATCTATGTAAAACGTTAGACCCCTAAAAATAGCAAATTAATAAGTTTGCTAGAGAAGGGGTTGTACAAATGAAGGTATTGTCAACTTTGTTGATGATTTGTAGGTGTCTCAGCCTTTTTCAGTATGATCCCATGATGATTTCCAGTCTTTTTGGTTTGTAAAAAGTATTTAACTTTTGATATCGGAATGTTTAAAGTTCTGAAATTCATCATTCAGCAAGATTTCTTCTGCAACACATGTTCTATTAGGTGCTGTGTAAATATCACAAGTTAATATTGCGTTGTTTTTCTTGTTAAATTCTTCTCGAATCGATTCAAACATATATTTTGAGAATCACCAATGGAATTATGCTCATGAAGCTTATCAATCTAATTTTCCTGGCAATAAAAACAACATTAATAGATGACAGTCAGGTAGAAACGGGATACAATTAAATATGCGGCGAATTTATAAAAAATATGTTTTAAAAAAAAGCTGTTCGATTCTTGAAAAACGAATAAAAAAAAAACATGCATGTGCACACAAAAACACGCAGAAAAATCATTTGTGGTTTAATTATATAATGTTTCACTATTTTAAGCGCATTGTAATTTATATATAAGGTGCATTATAAGGTCATCACTAAGGTGCATTACAAGAGGCTTACTACAGAATATTGTGTGTATAGCAATCATCGTTCATTTACAGGGACACACAAAAGAATTATCTACTGTCCGTTAACACTAATTCCTGGAAGTGCGTTTTAAGTTGCTGAAAGCGATTTTAAATTTAACTCACTTTTTTTCTATTACTTGGTGTATATATTTTGTAGATCCTATACAGAGCAGCACAAAAGTTCGCGGACACATTTCCGTTTATTGACAGAAACTCCAGAAGGAGAATTCCTAACTGTGCTACGCGTTTCCTGACTAAACTAAAATTTAGCATCCTATGTAGTATATATACAAATCTATAGGTCCTATACAGGGCTGAATAAAGTATTCGGAGGAATATTTTTCCAAATATTGTATATGTTGTAAATTCCTGAAATTACATTTTAAAATATGTTATGCGTTTTCCAAATTGTTTACTTAGATGGTATCTTTCAGCTTACTAAACGGTAATGATTTGTAAAATTATTTTGGAAGCGTTGGATAGTATGCTTGACGCATGATTTTTCGTTCTTGTTTAATATATCGAGGGATTTCAGTTAATTGTCCTTCAATAATTTATTTCATAAAAGCTTGTCTTTAAAACATTTTTTTTCACTTATAATTTTTTTCATTGAAGTGTGGGTTTGATTTATCTGTTTTCCTATAAGCTGTATTTTAAATATATAATATAATACTTATGTGTGTGTTTTTCTATTGCAGATAACTATGTCGTCGAAGACCACTCCTATTGCTATTATGAGGGCAATCGACCGATTAATACATCTGACCACTCTTACGCATCATTGCCAGCAAAAATTTTACTTGATGTCAAAATTCCCAATGGTAATATTTTTTTAGAAAAACCTCTGTTTGTTCAACTATTATGCAAGTACGCTTGTTGTTATGTCTGTTACGAGTGTACTTAGATCTGTTTTAATTTTCTATAGTTATCATTCAATTATTAAAATTAATTTATGTATAAAAAAATTGTTTTAAGATTTCGAAGTGATTGTTTTTTAGTACAATTAACTTTTTACTTTCTTCTGTATACAGGATTCCCCCCAAAATTGAAACATGCTTTAATTTGATAAGTTATGGATAATCGTATTAGGCAATATAATAAATTATAACACCTTGTAATAATATATTTCTTTTAAATGCTGAAATGTGTAAATTAACAACATAATAAATACACAGTAAAATATCTTTTATTAGGTTGTTCGACATGTTTCGACTCACTCCGAGTCATTTTCAAAAACAAATGAGAATATTCCATAATTGCTCCGTCTTTGAAGTTATTATTTAAAAGGCTATCATTTAATTTTCATGAACTTTTTTAAAAATTACGCACGTTATCTTTTACTTTTACTTGGTTGTTTATTTTCATATCTGTATCTATGGAGTCACTCGAGCCACAGAGCAACAATTAGGGATATGAAGTATAATACATTTCTTTGAATTTAGTATAAAGTTACAGAGATTAGTCAATAATAATAGATAAAATCACGCTCGACAAAATTAATCAATTAATTGTGGGCAAAATTAGGACTATTTCCCCAACCAAAGCATACAAGCGTCCCCTATTCGTTGGTCAAAGTTACAATTGAATCATTTATTTATTTCAAGGTCTAACAAAATATGAAATTTTATGATATTTCATGTACTAATTTTCGTCATACAGCTATTTTGGATATCGTTAAAAATGAAGCATAGCAGCGCCACCAGTGAACCGATATACATCCAAACCTAACCAGATGCAATTTATATCAAGGTGTAATTGATTCTGAAGTTTTATTAAATTCCCTGCAGTTGCTCGTGAGTTAGAGACTAAAAATAGTCAAACCCAGGTCAAGACTTTCTAAAATGTATAAATCCTTCACGAATACAATACTTTCTTATTGCAAATAGAAGAAAGTAACAATAATTAAAAAAAACTAGTCGTTGGGGGCCTCCGTAATACTTACCCATCATGGATATGCATAATATAAAATATGAAAATTAAACATGTGTAAACTATTTATAAAATGCATTGCAATTCGAATAAAATCCTGGCTTGATGACGTCATAAAGTGAAAGAAACATCCTTATAACTCTAAAAATGATAATCCTATTAACTAAGAGTTTACTGCGTCGCACTAAGCGTCTCATTTCCAATTAAAATATATCTTTGAATTGAAATTTGAATGAAATACAGGGTCATGAAAAATTGAAGAGTGTAGAAAATAGGATTACAAATATCTCGGCAACTCATTATTCGATCGACTTCATTCTTTATGCAAAATTTAAGTTTTTTTTTTTTTTTTTTTTTTTTTTTTATTCACTCCTTAAAATAAACAATTTCGAAAATTTTTATATACCTTTTATCAGAACGAATATTCCATAAAAAATAGTTCCGAAAAATCCAGGTTGCTGAAATTCAATAGGCCTCTTCTCATTATTACTTACTAAGTACATACCAAATTTCGAGTCTCTATGTCAATTTGTTCGGGAGATAGAGCTGTTACAGAAATACACACACACAGACAGATGGACGGCAATTTTTTTCTAAAAATATGTTTTTTTGGAATCTCTAGTGTCTGAAACGTGTAGGTCCATAAAAATAAAAAAAATTTCGAATTTTAAAACGATCTACGTATGATTGGTAAGTAAAACATAAAATTAACATTACATTTTTCTCGGAGGGAGCCTATAACAAAAAGTTTTGTTAAAGAAGGAGTTAGAAAACTTAACACCCAAATATGATCATTTTACAGAAAGTTTACATTAAAATGGATTTTTATATTTTTAAAAGTTAGTTAGTTACAGGAGGAAACATTCGAATGGGCACAGTCCTGTTATAGACTATTTTCATAACACTTTTACAGAACTATTTTATATAAAACTTGCAGCCCCGCCCAGCGTTTCCCGGCTGTCAGGTAAAATTATAACACTTATTTTTAAAAATTTAAAGGTCAGGGAAGATCTTACGGTTGAACCTAAATGGCATATCGGTATAAGATCGAGGCTTCATATATGGCAAAATAAGATTTGTGAAATGCTAATGTGCAGCATTTTATAAAACTTCATTATAAACACAACCTGTTTAATTCGCATTTCCAATACAGTGCTTGGCAGAAATTGCACGTTTCACTCAAGTCCCACAGTTATGCTCTGGAACGTTCAATTTGGATTTCAGTTATGCTCTGTGTTTGACGGCGTTCTCGATCCAATCGATTAGCGAAACGTAAATAAACCCGACTTACTTCGGCCTAAATCCTGCCAAAGGACTTTTACACTTTAACCAATGAGATGCGTTTCATTCGGGCGTTGCCATTAAACAATTAACAAATAATCGCGATTTCTGTGCCACGTACGATAGCGTAAAATATATATATAACAGATATTTCTGTTTTAAATATTCAGTTTGGTATTCTTAATTCTGATTTACCTTTCTACACCGTAATTTCCATGACAATAATACCTTTTGTAGTTTTGGAAAAGGTATTTTGACCTAATCTTCTTGAACAGCTTTCCAAAGTGCATGAAGGGTTGTAGGTCGACGGTTGGGTAACGCGCTTTTTTAATAGCAATAATCCATAAGTGATACATCAGGAGATTTAGCCGGTATATCAGTGAAGGGTATAGCCCTTACCCGTTTCTCTTTCCATTTTTTCCAGTAAATTAACAGTAGATAGTGATGTGTGTCTACTTGCTTTATCTTGATGCTTTTAAAAAGATTGACGGAACTGGGTGTAAAGTGATTGTATTTCATATTTGAAGTTTGGGTGTAGAATATGTTTCTGATAGTATGTAGAGTTGATCTTAACATTTTTTTCCCACTCACTTTATTTCTAATTTGCCGTTATATACAGCAAAGCCACAAACATTATGAATATTTTGCTAAAACTTTAATTAGATACATTGAACCCTGTTTTAAGATTTTTTTTTCGCCGCTTTGATGAAAATAAACGGATCTCTTTTCATTACAATAATTCAAATAGACCCAACCTTCATCTATTGTAGCAACATTTTTCCGTTCTTCTCCAGATAAATGCTTTTTATAAAGAATTCTAGATCATGTTTTACGTTCGGCGATATGCCGTAAAAAAAGGCGCTGGAAATTGTGTTTATTGGCTATAGAATAAGGTAAAGCTAGGATAGTCTGCGCACAATTCAAAAGAATAGCAATAAAAAATCTAAATTTTAATTTTTTGCTAAACTATTCATGAATAACTTTTACTTCATTTGTTTTTTATGCATTTCCATTGCTATTTTGTTGTTATGTTGCAATTTAATAGAACAATTGTAATAAAACCAAGAAAGTTGATTGCGCAGATGGGTAGGAGAGATTGTTACTTATAATAACTACAATTAACTTGTTAACAGTAATAATTACACTTAAATGATATTGCTGTAAGGTTTTTGTGAACAAATATTATTGTATTAGGAGTGAATATTTCAACCTAATGATAAAAGAATCAGAAAAAGGAAATAATTTTAAAAACGATTAAAAAATTTTAATTAAAGGAAAAAAAAATTAAAGAATCAGAAAAAGCAAGTCCAGATAAGATTAAAAAATAAAATAATGCTACTTAATAACACGTTTAACTTAAAATTAGTCCATTTTCATTTTTCAATTTTTTATGCAAATTTACCAATAAGCTGCGTAATCTCTCCTACCATGGAAACGGATGGGAACACTGCGCCATCTCTCCTAACTAGCAAATGCGCAAACTCTCCAATTTCGGTAGGAGAGATTGCGCGGCCTTTTATTTAAACATGACCTCTTCTAAAACGAACCGTTGATACTCACATTGTTAGTCTAGATTAGTAGCTTATGATAAATCGTTTAAGTTTAAAATATTTTGTACTATTGACATTGTATAGAAATTCTGATGAAGAGCTATGAAAATTCAAGCACTTACTTTGGGAAAACAAAACAAAATAGCAATACTTTATCTTAAACGCTCAAAGCAATCAACGTGCACTAAGTAGACACTCCACTACTGTTGTTGTACAATTACCTGGAGTCGCTGCACGCTCACTCTACTCCTTACCCCCAAACCACTATGTGCGCAATCTCTCCGACTGCGTCATCTCTCCTGGCTTTACCTTATGTGATCCCGAGCCTCACTATCAGTTCGAAATCAGGTTTTCTCTGTGTAAAATAGTAATACTTATAATGCAGATTTGTTTTAAATGTTTCTCCGTGAGATAAAAGTGAGTCAATTATATTTCTAACAGGTAAAGTTTATATAATTGTCAGGGAATATCTAAATCTGATGATTCTGAAAGTAACCATGAGCGTAAAATATAAAATTTAAAATATTGTAAAAGAAAAAAAGATTTTGCGAAATAAGAGATATTTAAGCATATAAAATGTGAAATTAGTGATATTTTTTATACATTTTATTATCTATATTGTATAGTATTTTATGATATATACAATTTAAAATAAAATTTTATTAGTCCAATATTGCAGTATACGTTGGGCCCCACTAACTGCTGTGCCAGGTGCCCGCGCGACATTGCGCAGGCCTTGTAGAACGGGTTCATACATATATATATATAACCATTAATGAAACATTACCCATTACCATAACACCAACTTAAACTATGAAATTATGATGTAGTATGTAATATTTAGTTGACAACGAAAAAATTCCCCCAACACTCTGAATATAGATACCAAAAATTTATTTAAAAGAAGAAATTAAATTAAAAACTGAATGAATGAAATTTAATGAATGAAATGAAATTTGTGGAATTTAGACAGAATTATCAAGTCCCAAATGCCTAAGTACCACAAATAAAATGAGTGGTTTCATCATCATATTAGCCATAACATTGCTAAAGAATATAATTTTGGGACTACCACCTCATAAACAATGAATAAAACCTGTGAAAAAATCTTAAAGATAAAAAAATAAATACAATATTAAAAAGGAAAGAAACCTTACCCATAATAAACAGATTAAAACTTGAAATTTAATCATAAAGTACGAAATCCAATTGAATTAAAAAAAATATTGGAGCACTTCATGAACCAGATATATGAGCATAACTAAACAGAGGGAATGAATTGCAAAAAAATCTTTACATGTTGCCAAAATAAGTTTTAGAAAATGATTTACCATGTTGCCAAAATAGGTTTTAGAATAATATGAATAGTATTGTATATATATATGGTCGCACATGTTCTTCATCTGAACTTCGAACTGCAAGGCGCAGCACATATTTAACTGAGGCTTGTGGGTCTAAGTTCGGTGATTCCCGTACAATAGAAATTTGATAAGAGATGCATTTTCTTCGTAGAAGATAGCAGGTGTACGAGAGCTTTCGTCTCAGTCAGACGGACCGCAGGATTGCCTCTCTTTGTAATTTTTATGCTGGTCGGTTTAATACTAATTTTACTAATTTTTACTAATTTTTGAACCCGACAGACGGTCGGTCGGAAAAATTGCAATGTTATACCAGTTTAAATTACTAATGTAAACATTTTATATAGCTATATTATAACCAAGACATTAAATCTCAGCGTAATTAACTTTGAAAACAGTCTGGATTTGTTAATTGTTTAACCTAGACACCGACTAATTTATTGCCTTAATATACTGTTATCTTTTCGCATTCACATGAATGAAAGACAAAAATCCCCCCCCTACCCCCCATATATATATACATATACAGGGTGTTTCTACGATCATGGGGGACAAACTTGGAGGGGTGGTGCTGCTGACTAAAACAAACATGTTTTGTATACGAATGTATGGTAGGAAGGGACGCGTTGAGGCACGAATACAAAAAAATAGGACATGAAAAGAAAAGCATCATCACAAAGTGTTTATTTGCGGCTATGCTTACAATAAATGCTCAAAATTGACCACCAACATTAATACATGCTTGGTAGCGTCGAAGGAGTGATTGGCTAAATACAAAATCATAAGCTCAAAATCTACAACCGAAGAATCGCAAATGATAAAATAAATAAAGTAACAAACAGATGATGAAATAAATCTAAAATCTAAAATTGAAAAGTGCAGACGATAAATTCAATTAACAAATAGATGATGAAATAAATCTGAACATTTATTGTAATAAGCATTGACCTTGTGATGATGTTGCAAATAAACAATGCTTTTCTTTTCATGTTCTATTTTTTGTGCTTGTGCCTCAACGAGTCACTTCTGACCATACATTCCTATACAAAACATGTTTGTTTTAGTCATCTGCACCATCCCTCCAAATTTTTCCCATGATCGTAGAAACATCCTGTATAAAGTGCGTCAAAAAGTTTATAGACAAGCATTTTTTTGTATTTAAGAGCTAACTAAATGAGTAAGAAAAAAATAAAGAAATTATGCAAATATATATTGATGAAATAAAAATAATAAAATGCTCAAATAACTTTTAACAGTCATAGATTTAATATAAAAAATTAAAAACAAAAAATGCTGTCCCAAAAATATATAGACAATCGGTGTTAAAAACTGATTTAAGTACTGATATCCAAAATTTGCATATATCTAGGTCATGTACTTGTGACGCAATAGTTTTTTGAGATAAAACCGGATCTGTTTTTCCGTTTCCTACTGATTGCAAAGATGCCTTGCAATGTATAGTTTTCCAAAAAGGAAACTTTGCAAAGCTATCGTTTAAAGGTTCGTCGATGGAAAGTTGTGAACATTGAAAGAAAAATTGGAAGCAGCAGGGTTGGCATTTACCGAATTCTGGCAAAAGATGACAATTTTGAAATAAAATCCTATTCTGGACAACTAAAGAAAACAACTAAACGACAAGACAGAGAGATTTTGAGATTAGTTTCAACCCAGAACCTGTCTATATACAGTCAGTTTCTAATTGAAGCAAACGTTCCAGTATCAAAATCCACGGTCCATCGACGGCTGCAGGCAAGTACATTTCTTGATTGTCGCAAAATACGTCGTTCACCAAAGTTTACAAAACGGTATAAAGACGTTCGTGTTCAGTGGACCCGAAATCACATGAATTGGACAGATGAATGGTTGAGTGTTTTTTTTTTCATTTTTGAAAACATATTTAATTTAGACCGCCAGACAATTTGAAATAAATTTTGTGTCCTACGGTTTTGGGGCACGAGAAAGTCATTGGGCTAGGTCACATGCTTGAGAAAATCCTATTAGTGGGTCATTTTTGGGTCACTGTGGGTCATTCTAATTTAATCTAAAAAATGGCTCAGACTATTTTGACTAAATTTTATATCCTACGGGTTTCAGGCAGGAGAAGACAATTGGGCTTGGTCACATGTTCGAGAAAATTTGATTAGTGAGTCATTTTGGTCATGGGTCATGATATTTGAACTCAAGCTAATTTTGACCGAGCATAGCTCGATCTTCTCTGCTCGTTTTTCTTTAAAATGACATAAATGTATTTGGTGGCTTGGGGATCTCTCAACTTTTTCTGTGTCACTCAAGAGCCGAGAGAATGGTTGCTGGGAGAGAGTCGAAATTAGTTTATACAATACATATATATATATATATATATATGCAGGGTGTTTCACTACCAGACCGACAAACTTGCAGGAGGTGTAGGGGGCACAGAGATGACTCGGAATCACATAGCAATGCAGGGTCGAAAATGCCGTAGTTGCGAGCTATGGTTCAAAGAAGCAGAGAAAAAGAACAGAAACAGCAACACATTAATGGGACAGCAGATATTTTGTTGAAAGTTTGTACTACAGAAGGGTTCGAAATTACGACCAGAAGTCGTCAGGTAGGTTTGACAGCGGCGCCGAATGGATTCCCTTAAGTTCTACACGATTCCTGGTGTGTCGCGTATCCTCCCGGTAGTTACAGATATTCAAGCAGCCTTCCGTTCAGCGCTATCTACCACAAAACTGCAAGCGCCGCTGTTAAGCCTGCCTGATGACGTCCCATTAATGTGTTGCTGTTTCTGTTCTTTTTCTCTGCTTCTTTGAACCATAGCTCGCAACTACGGCATTTTCGACCCTGCATTGCTATGTGATTCCGAGTCGTCTGTGTGCCCTCTACACCTCCTGCAAGTTTGTCGGTCTGAAAGTCAAAGACCCTGTATATATATATATATATATATATATATTTTATAATGAAATCACATGTGTTAAAAACAAAGTAAGAGATATTATAAAAAGCAATGAAAAGGATTCTGCAAGAATTAAACTTAATAAAAATAAAAATCAAGAATGGAATACCATGAATATCTTATGGATAATTCAGAGGAGCATCATAAGAATAATTCATAGTAAATACATGGTATTTCTTCAAATATTTTCGGCATTAAGCCTAAAAATGACAATATTATGCCCCTTATAACATATAGAGAAACCAATATGCGACAGATATGCATAAAAAAATGAGACTCAAAGATCAAATAAATAAATAAATAAACTATGGTAGAACAGTGATATATAATATACCATAAAGCAATGGATGTAGATCACCGTAAAAACAAAGTGTGTCTGCGATGAAACATGATTCAAAATGCTTATAATCTCAGGAGCTCTGCGCATCTCCATGGACACTGAAGAACTGAAAAGCTATATATGCTTTTTTAGTTGCAATTATTCTCCAGTCATTCCTACAGTCAGTTAATTGGAATTATCTTCCATAAATAAATTTCATATTTATGAATATGTGTGCACATTCATCTTCTTCATACATGTTATACATAACGTATGGTTAATACATATATCCTTGTGTTCCTTCATCAAAGCTTTTCTACAAAGCTAACTTTTTTTGCCGTATTTGGCTGATTAATCTTTCTCCTCTTTTATACAACTGTATCTTTTATTTTTCAAAAGTCAGTTACATTGTAGCAAAATATATATATATATATATATATATAGCTACACTAAATAGGGCTTTTTAACACTTTCCAACATACTTGAAAAGTGTTTATGAATTCGGTTTGTCTGTCTGACTGATTGTCTGTCTGTGTGTCTGTCTGTCATCTGTTCGTGCTCTAACTATACTAATAACATGCGTAAATATACTCGGATCGCCTCTAAATTGAAATACTTATTTTACAAATTTGAAATACTTAGATGTATTGGGGTTTACTATGGCAGTTTGGTATTGAAAATGAAATGTGTAGTATTTATGAGTTTTTAACAGGGATATTCAAAAGAATTTGGTTACAATACTGTCTATGAACAATATTTACTGGTAGCATGTTTTCAGTTTTGGTACACGGTTTTAAATGTAACTCATTTTTTTGCATATTAATTAGTGCGTATAAGCTCTATAGATCCTATACAGGGCTGCTCAAAAGATCTTACGTACATTTATTGACAAAAATTGCTGAAGCTGAATTTTAAATTGTGCTATGTATTTCGTAACTGAAAAATTAATGTGCAATATACGTACAAATCTATAGATTATATATACAGGGCTGCACAAGAGGACTCAGATACCTTGTTTGACTATTTGTAGTATTTGCTGAAATTGGATATTCAAATTTGCTTCTAAATTGTTTACTTAGTAAACTGAGAAGTTTCGTTACATTATTCTGAATGTGGTGGAAAATGTTTCATAATCTGTGCTTAATGCATGATTTTTTGTTCTTGTTATTAATGATCTTGGGTAGCCCCTGAAGCACCTTACATTGCCCCATCGCTCCAAGTACAGAGTGGCCAAGATAAAAGAGGCCCGGTTTACAGAAGTACAAATACTTATTAATTTTTATTTAAAAGTAGTAAATAGGGAATATTATGAATAACAACATACGGAACATTCAATAGTTCACAAGAGGTGTTGTTATTCATAATTTTAAATAATAATTAGTAAGTATTTGTGCTTCTGTATACCCGGCCTCTTTTATCTTGGTCACTCTGTAAATATATTTAACAGTGTTCTAAAAAGCAGTATAGCAAAGAAATGAGTAAACATTTATAAGCAGTGTAGTCACAGCTTAATCAAAGTGGTTTAACCAAGATTTAAACCAACTTTAAACTAGTCGTTGAGGGACACCGTAATACTTACCCATCATGGATATGCATAATGTAAAATATGAACAGGACATGTTTAAATTCTTTTTAACAGAATCAAACTCGATATCTTGAATTTAACAGGAAAATCGGTTAAAGGTTTGCTTGACACATCAAGGTTTCACAAAAAAGTCTAAAAATATATAATTTTATTAATTCTTAATTGAATCATGGAAAAGAAATATGTAATATAACATAGCTTAGAAAAAAAGCCCGTTTATTAAGTCTGATAGCTGTTAAAATCTTTTAGTGAATGATATTTTTTTTTTGTAAAATTACTGTGCATTTCAAGATCAATATTTTCAGTAGAGTATAAACAGCTGACATAAAGTTTTTTTCTGCTTATTTTATTTTATTTTATTTTTTATTTATTTATTTATTTATTTATTTATTTTTAAGAAACTGGCAGTTTTATAGAAGTTTCAAGTGATAATACTCAGTACTTTTCGAACATTCTGTTACTAATAATGTTTAAACAATTAATTATTTGAATATTCTACATAACTGACTGCAATTATTTAAATTAAATTATTTTTCGATTAAGTAATATTACTTACATAGTATCCAACAATGTTTATTTATATCAACAAATATGCATGTACATTTAGGGTAAAACCCCCAGTAACTGACCTGAAGGATTGACTTTAAGGATTATTTCTTGTTCAAATCACAATTACAAAATTTTAAATCTAATTTATACTGACCTTCGTTTCTGAAAAGATAGTACAGATACATTAAAAAGTTATTATTGGCAAAATTTTGAAAAATTATAACTTTTTTTTTTTTCATAAATATGTTTACAAAAACACCAGTTACTGACATTATCCCTATTTTGAAAAAAAAAAAAAAAAAAAAAAAAAACAATAACTGACACAAAGTTAACCCGTAACTAGCACTTTATTTCAAATGATTAATTAAAAAAATTCATCAATTATTATAAAACAAAATACATTAATCTTTATTATAAAAAGTGGGATTTACATTTTAAAAGAAGCAAACAGTTATAATTTTTAAGTGCTTTACTTTAAATTTAAACAAAACAAAAAATAAACATTTGACATTATTTAATATAGTTTCTATTTTAACAACTGTATAAAAACAAAATTAATCTTTTTCTTTTAAGCAAGCACAATGCATATATTGAAATGTTATTTAAAAAATACGTATCAGACATTGTTTTTTTTCATTTGATGACGGGCTGTCTTTATCTTCCTAATTATAGTGATGTAAAAAAATATATATATTAAAAACAAATTTTTAAAAAAACATAATCTGTAAGAGTTAAAGGACTATAAAAAGTTTTAACAGTTTTTTACCACACCATTGTCTGTTTTCGATGACCTAAATCTACAACTACTTGTTTTAAAAAGTAGCAATTACAAACTACTTTTTAGAAGTAGTCACTATTTCATTACTTTCAGATTTTGTCAAAAGATTCAATTTATACTAGAAATTGAAGACACTGATTAAATACTACGGTGACCCTTCAATATATTGTATCTGCCAGGATATAATTAAATAAATACAACATAACCGAGGGAATTAAAAAATTAAGAACTATAACATGCTAAAAAATGTTTTATGTTTGTTTCCAAATTGTTAGTTTAAACACACATTGCAAATTTCGTAGCAAAATTGAGTGAGATGTTATAATTTAGAAAATTATAGAAAAACAACTCTAAATGTAAACAATAAATAATTCCGAACAATAAGAAACCCAGCTCTAAAACATGAAGACCTAAATGATGAGTAGACAAGTGTTGCCAGCAAGTAAATTAATTCCTTTGGTAGGTTAATACTTGATTTTAGCTGCAAGTGTCAATAGGAAAAAATTATAGACTTCATGCGAAGAGTTACTCATACACTGCAGTTGAGATTCACAAATTGTTGAGCAGATCCAATTTTGCACAGAAGAAACAAGTTTCGGCGACGCGATTTGCAGAATGGCACCTTTTTTTTCTCTGTGGTAGCTTTAAAAGTATCGCGGTTCTGACTACAAACTTACACTAAATTATTCCAAAATGTAATGCACTACATTACAAACTATTGTAGAAAGTAGTGATAATGTTGTTTCGCTATTTCCGATCCCTGGGTTCAAGTTTTCCTTGAACTTTTCATGCTCAAGCTCGTTTCTACGTCTGTTCTTTTTTTCCCTTTTTCTTTCTGTTTATACTATTTTATATATTATATGCTACAGATGCATATGTCTTTTCTTTCAGGTTTTAAATTATTAGTAATGCAAATATACAATAACTGACATTTATGAACCAGTAACTGACATGTGGTGTCAGTGTCAGACACCGGTAGAACAACTTAAATTTTAATGGTGTTTACTAAAGATAAATTTATTATTATGCATTTTTAAACAGTTTAAATAATATATTTCAACTTTTTTTCAACCAATAACTGACACCTCTGTTAGAGACTGCTGAAATGAAATTCCAAGAACCAATAACTTGCACCCCTCCTCCCATTAAGCTAAATTGAATAACTATAAACCCTAAATCATGGTCCTAATGTATCATATGCATCTTTAAACTAATTTCTACAAGTATAACTTTAAGAAAAAAAGTTTAGGATGATTGCCTTACAAATAGATTAAAGAAACATTTCCTTTATTTGAGAAATAAGATGGCTCAAAAGTTACTTCCTCATTGAATTTTTTTCTTACCCTCTAGTGGTGAATAAATTGACTCCAAAATAAAAATAAGTGTCTAATTTACAACTTAGTTGACATCACTTTGCAGAATTTTACAACAAAATGCTTATTTGAGTTAGATTTTTGCTCAAGTACCAGTTACTGGTTAGGTGTCAGTAACTGGGGGTTTCACCTAACATGTAATTTCCGAAAAAAAAAGTTTTTTTTTTTTTTTTTTCTGCTTACAGTCACTATTTTCATTATTTTTGAAAGAGTATACTAATCTTTCTTTATTTTTTTTAGCTATAAAATATGTAAAAAGTGCATAAAATTTATGAAATGCTGATAATTAATTTTCGTTTTATTAATCTTCGATTGTTTTTGGTAGATGATATTGACCACCAAGACGTTCCTGGACCAAGTAGTGGAACAGAGGTACTGACTTTTTATATTCATTTTTTACAATATTTTGTGTTGCATGCAATCTTTACCACCATTCCGGTAAATGATGGACCCACTTTTAAAAAATTGTATTTATTAAAAATATAAATCTAAAATGAATATACCAAGTCGTAATTGCACAAAATTTCCGTGTATATTTGCAACTATACAAAATGTGCAAGTACTATTCAGATACTAAAAAATCGAACACAGTCTCTCATTTTCTTATAAAAGCCAAGCATATTTCAGAAACTGAAGTTCTATTACATATAAGAAAATTATAACGTTGTTCAGTGTTTGCAAATTTCATACATAGCTGTTTTAAATGACTTCGTGCGTGTCAGAAATATTTGTGTTGTTGAGTGGAATTTTTTTTAAACACCCTTAATATGTACTTACATTGAAAATTGTATTGCTGTAGAGAAAGTTTCTTCGTTCAGAGGGCGGTCATGATCCCCGTAACCTCCCCCTTGGATCCGCCATTGTGTGTGTGTGTGGGGGGGGGGCTATATCTTAAATTGGGCCAAATTTCCTTCAGAGAAGTTAAGGGTGAATCACAACTTATGGGCAAAACTTTGATCGAACACTTGTAAACAAGCTATTTTCGCCATACAATACATGAGTGTATCACAAGCGGCGAACTGCTAAATGGCACTGTCATTAAGCACACAAAACGAATGTTTTTCACACACATCGTCATTCTTAGCTTACCTTGGATTTTAAAAAGGATGGCTGTTTTAGACAATCAAACATGCATTTTATGCATGATGCTGCGGTTGTGAATGCTCTGGAAGTTCTAATTATGTACTGAACAAGGTTCTCTCCTCAAACATAAAGCGTCCTTTGGCGCTTCATTCCTTGAGTTACAACCATGTATTGTATGGTGTTTTGAGCTTGTCTAGGCATGTCCTATCACCCCTTACAGTTTGGCCCATGAGTTCGGGGACACCCTGTATATTATATCTATACATTTGTTATATATTATATAGTTATGCGTATATAAATACTTCCACCACTGCCTTTTAGTATGGCAACTATATAATATTAACTAAGCAGTTAACATGAAGAAAGCAGAAGAAATAAGGGTTACTGTAATTAATATTTTCAGCGCCATTATTGGCGCAGTGAATATGACCTGGCTAGTATAATACGTAAGTACCTCAATTCCTTTAAAAGTGTTGTGAAAAACTTACGTCCCAAGCTTTTTAGAAATGTTAAACAAATAAAAATAAGTACAGGGTCATTCATAATTCCCTCCGGGGTTTCGAAACGTTATAGTAAAAAAACGAAGACGAATATGAAAAAAAGAGACATATGAAATTATTCCGAAACTATTCAAGTTTTACTTACATACACTACAGGTGTTCTATGTGTGAACCCTTGGTCACACGGTATACATCCATGCGATAGTCCAGTTCCTGCCATACTCTACTCAACATGGTACTGTCTATGTTATTGATAGCACGTGTTATCCTTTCACGCAGGTCAGCTAAATCACGTGGCATAGGTTGTACAAAAACCTGGATAAAGATCATGCAGGATATCAAGAATAGAAAGAATAAGAAATGAAAGAATAAAAGAAATGATGAAAATAAAGGGAACCATATTAGACGATCTCCAAAAGAAACAATTAATCTGGTATGGCCATTTTAAAAGAATGAGTGGCGAGAGACTGGCTAGGGGTCTGGAGGAAGAATGGACCCTTGACCGGAAGAAATGGCGTGGTCTCTTGTAGATTTTTCGGATGGTGGCACTTGATGCTACAAACCGAGTTTATAAATATATTTTTCGAATTTTATTGTGTTTTTAATTTTTCCTTATTCTGAATCCTAAACACGGCATCCTAAACGCCGAATTTTTAGTTTCTAAGGCTAAGCGATCAAATTATTTTCATTCCTTCAATTATTTTCGAATTTTTCGAATTTTTCCTTATTTTGTATGCTAAATAGGGTAAAGTAACCAAATATGGTATAGTCCCCTAATAGGGCACTACCTTATATCTTGTAAAGAAGAAGTCGCACTCTATTGAGGAAATCCTCAAACAGTAGTTTTCCAAGTTTAGTCAACAGGGTGCAGTGCGTTTGCATCATTCGACCGATTATAGTATTGATCCCCCTCCAACTGTGTTTCCACGTGTTGAATGTTTTTAAGGTTACATTTTAAAAAGTATTTTTTTTTCGAGGAAGGTGAATGATTTTCAAATGTTCGAACATATCTGTAGTTTTAGTTTATTTGTATTAATGTTTTCCAACTGTTGGTTTGGACTCAAATTCATTTTCTTTTTGTCAGTAGCCAGTATTATCAGTCTATGTGGAGTTCTCAATATGGCACTACCAAGGGTTCCCAAATATGGGTAAAGTGTCATACTTGGACATCCTCCTTTTTTTTCGTGCATTGTTTGGAATGGCATACAATAGAGCTGCGACAGTGTTGACTTCAATCAATGTCTTTAAGAAGACTGGACTATTCCCTTGCAACAGAGGCATTTTCAAGGATATTGACTTGTCAAGTAAAAATGCTGAGAAGTCTTTAAATATAAACGATTCTAATGATGCTTCAGATTGTGATCTTCTTCAGGCTTCCTCAATTTTTCCTGGTGTGCCTGATCAGGATCTTTCTTCCACTAACGGTTTGAATCCTGGTACCACAGGTACATACTAAAAAATTCGTGTCACCTAACGACATCTCATCTGTACCTTCACGATTCCTGTCCCTTCACTGTTCCTCTTCGTCATCAAGATCTGGGAAAGCCTCAAAAAATTTATCATCGCCCTACAAAAGGATGTTAAACCAAAACAAAGGATGGCAAAACTGTTAAAGAGCAAAAGAAGAAAGAGAAGGTTAAGCAAAAAACTGGCAATGGGTGTTCCCACAATGAAGAAAGACCATCAACTTCTAAAACATCAATTTCAGGAAAGTCTGCAGCAAAAAATCGCATTTCAAAGGCCGAGAAGAAAATGACTGGGAAAAGACGCCGAAAAGTTCGTCTGATGATAGTCTCGAAGAGGATGACCTTCCCCTGATCAATACAGACCCTGACATGGACCCGGAATCATTTAGTGAGACAGAAGACGTTTAGTGTCCTCTTCGTGCATCAAAATTCTCTGACGATTGCATGGGAGAAAAGTGGGCTAGATGCACCCAGTGTACACTATATTGCCAAAGGTGACCGGTCACTTGCGATTTTAGACGTTTTGTTAACTATCTAGAAAAATACATGAGGAATTAACCTGAAACTGCAGGTGTGTAAACAGCATAGTATAGGTTATATATTTTCATGAAGATTTTTTCACGAAACCGCATAGGGGACTGTCAACAAATTGAAAATAACCCTGTAAAAACTAATGTAGCAAAGGCGTTCAAACTCGAGATTATTAATAAGACTTATTGTAATATACTGTGTTCATTTTTGCGAGGATAGCATGCGTACTCGTAGAGAAATTAAAGTTTTTATAAAAACAGTCCCAAATTTCGCCTAGTTTTTTCCTTATAATTTGCAGAGTTCTTAATATAAAATCCTCAAACAAAAGTTATTTTCAGAAAATATGACAAACAACATTGTACTCTGCAACCAGAATTAGAAAATAATAAAAATTGGATGAAAAATGAGCAGGTATACTAAAAAATGTTTCACTGCGCAGGCGCGAATGCAATCAAAATATAATATGCATAATGTATTAGCTAAATATATAGAGCAACTTTTGCGAAAGTCTCAAAATCATAGTTTCAAAATTCTGAAAATTATCGTCGATAGAATAAGCTCGAAATATTTAGCTAATACATTATGCATATTATATTTTGATTGCATTCGCGCATGCGCAGTGAAACATTTTTTAGTAAACCTACTCATTTTTCATCCAATTATTTTTTTTTAATTCTGATTGCAGAATATTATGTACAATGTTGTTTGTCATATTTTCTGAAAAGAACTTTTTTTTATATTAAGAACACTGCAAATTATAAGCAAAAAACTAGGCGAAATTTGGGACTGTTTTTATAAAAACCTTAATTTCTCTACGAGTATACATGCTATCCTCACAAAAATGAACACAGTATATTACAATAAGCCACTTATTAAAAATCTCGAGTTTGAACGCCTTTGCTACATTAGTTTTTACAGGGTTACCCAAAAGATATTCGTTCTTTTTCAATTTGTTGACAGTCTCTTATGGCGTTTCGTGGAAAAATCTTCGCGGAAATATATAACCTATACTATACTGTTTACACACCTGCAGTTTCAGGTTGATTCCTCATGTATTTTTTTAGATAATTAACAAAACGTTTTTTTTTTTTTTTTTTTTTTTTCATTATTTGCTTTCTTCTGTTAATTTTTATTCGAGAAAAATAGATTTTGTGATTAAATATTCTAGTCTAATAAAGTTATTTTATGAGAGATATGTCGTTTTATTTTAACGCCCTGAAATCTTGATTTACTTTGACATTTTTGGTATGTGTGCCGAATATGACACTGGGTGTCATATTAGGAATTCAATGTGTACCATATTAAGAACCCCTTTCTCTGCAACCAGCAAATGACACACAGCAAAAAAAAAAATATATTTTCCCAAGCTGTATTAATTTTTGACCACAGAATGTTATGGAGTGAGGAAATGGATCTACAACTTGTAATTTTTGGGTAAAAAAAGAGCATCAACAAAAAGTGGTGCATATTTTATTAACGCCACAACAACTCTATTTGGCGCATGATGCTAAATATTTTGGAGTTTTTATACCGATCATCGATGCGTTGGTAACGAATATTTATCAATTAAATACCTATCCGCTTTGTGCTTTGTGCCAGAGCACTATCTACCCGCACTACGCTTGTTGCGGCACTGAAAAGTAGTCAATTAGAAGAATTCAATACTATACGAATATTCAATAATTTCAATATTTCATTGATGTTTTCCTTCTCGTGTTCTTCCTAGAGTCATTTCTCTGGATGGGCCGCAATGGCATCTCAAACAAACGTCCGGTTTGAATTTTACAACGTATCTATTTAAAGTCAGAATGCTATGCATATTTGCACAGTATGTTTCTTTTTACACACCAGCTCGAAAAAATTCTGAGGAGTGCTAAAATTAGTAAAAGAAAAATATCTGCCGTCCTTTCTTTGGGTACTTTTCGGTTAGCCGGGCGCCAGTGATATATGTACATATATAAATACATAGGTATATACATATATATATGTATATACACTATGCATATACTACACTATGCATATACCACAATATGTGTATGTATATATATGTATATATAGATATGTGTATATGTGTGTGTATATATATATATACATGTATACACACTCATCATATATCTCTCATGTATACATCACTGGCGCTCGGCTAACCGAAAAGTACCTAACTTTGTTTTAAATATTTGGCCCGCCGGGGAAAAAAGGTTGGCCACCCCTGATTTACAGATTTATTTATTGTTTGCATTTACTGTTGTTTTTCTGTTATTTTCTAGATTTTAAAATTAGACGACTCAATATAAATAACTCTCAACAGAACTCAATTCAAGTAACACGTTAAAAGTGTATTGGAGAGTTAAGTAAACAAATCTATTGGTAAATACAGTAAAACCTCCATAACGTGCATTCCCGAATAGCAAATACCTACATTTTTACCTCTGAATAACAGACGAATTCCGCGCTACCGAGGTATCTGTTATTTGGAAGTTTTACTGTACATGTATCCGAAATTCCGAATAGCGTGTTCCATTGTCTTTTGAATCCCCAGAAACCAATACATTTCCAAAATTTAAAGAATTATTTATGAAAACAAAGTATTTTTCGCTGCCCGTGTTTTTCAGAAACGTTTCCGAAGGGGTTTTATTGTGCATTAATTAGTGTCCTCAGCCTGGAATACCTGTTTTTCGAATGTCGTGGACTCTCAAAAAAACGTTTTCAGCCGCATAAGTTAATTTATACATGAAAGAGTAAAGAAATAATCTTAATTTTAATGTTATTGTTAACGCTGTTAATTTTCCATGTTTGTCTGTTAAACATATTTTTTGAGCATGAAAATGTTTACTTGAATGTTTTTCGAATTGCTAGCATTCGAAAAACAGGTATTCCAGGCTGAGGACACAATTAATACACTATAAAAACCCTTCGGAAAAGTTTCTGAAAAACACGGGCAGCGAAAAATACTTTGTTTTCATAAATAATTCTTTAAATTTTGGAAATGTATTGGTTTCTGGAGATTCAAAAGACAATGGAACACGCTATTCGGAATTTCGGATAACTCACAAGATTATATTACATTTTCGTTCGAGGTTATAGTATATTTTCATAAAATAAGAAACATTGGTCATTTTTTACAGTGTATGGAAAAAAAATAATTTTCTCATACACACCAGGACATCCCCTCACTTTTTTACATCTGCCCGTACTATTATTCTGGGAAAGTTTCAATCTCCTACTCCAAATAAAAGACTGTGCTCAATGACCTTCAATTATTGACTTTTGGAGATTTTTTGGCAGTTGTAGTTAAATGTGCGAAAACCAGATCGTTTAAATATATCTATTATTTGTATATTTACGATATTAGTAAACATTAGCAAAATAGTTAATAATATTTTCTTTATAAATTTACTTTTTTGAAACAATATTAAGAAATATTATTATTATTATTATTATTGTATTGGTAGCAATGGTCTTTCTATTTGCTTCGACAACTTGCAAAAGAAACTGCTTATCAACCTCATCATTTGTTAAAAGTTTGTTTAATTCTTGAATCAGCTGGACATAAACATCCCTGTCAGCACCATCGTTCACTACTATTAATTCTTTTGCAATTTCTGCCATGTTTATAGCTGACACTGTCCTTCCACTCTTCAGACGAAAGTTGTAGAAAAGAGTGACTAATATTCAAATGAGAAAGGGGCTCAACAGTTGTTTTTGTTGCAAAATATCCAGGGCTTGCATCGCCTTTCCATAGTAATTTAAAGTCAACTGCAGGAGCTTTAGCAGCATGTGGACTGTAGAGATGAGCATTAAACTGCACAAATCGTTCGAGATGCATATCTTCCTTCTTTTGCTTGCAAAACATTCTTAAATCTGTTGAAGAGTGGAATTTCTGGGGACGGTCCAAGTCACAAGCTAAAAACCTGTGTCAATATTATTTCCGTGGCATAGTGACGACAGGCTAGCCACAATAGTTTACAGGCAATTTTTTCCCAAAGCAATGTATGCTACTTTTACACAACCAGTGTTTACAATAGTAGTGTCAAAACTTACACCTTGAATGTTATTTCTAAGCCACACTTGTATAATAGGGCAAAAATAGAATTCATTGCATTTTCTGATGCTGCACCAACACTCAGCTTCGTCAAACCCAGGAGATTTTCAGTACTAACTCCCAAAACAAACATTGACAACCGATCAACCTTTCCTAGACCAAAACATTCAGGTTTGCCGTCCCAATAGAGAACAATAGGGTTTTAAATCACGAATTGCGGACTTTGTTATTGATCGTTGTATGATGCTTCTTGAAAGAGGAAACACAATGTCTCTTGCTTACAAAATGGCAGCTTATCGTGTCAGAAGTGTTGCATTGTTGCCAGATGCATTAGATGGACAAATACTTCAACTAAACTTTATATTATGTATTAGAATTTATATAAGCTTAAAAAAAGGTCAGCTTTTGATTAAAAATTATGTATGTTAAACATAATTTCTCATCAATCCAAAATTCTAAAATTGTGTAAAATTACCAAAAAGTATCGAAATGAAAGGTCATTGAGCACCATCTTACTGTAGGAGTAAACAGCTACAATTTTAAGAGAGTAATCGTATGGATAAATGTAATATATATATATATATATATATATATATCGAAAAAGATTTTTTTGAACCACCCTAATGTACACGGTAATTTTATATCCCAGTGCAATATGTACTATAAAAACAATAAATAAAATTTATGCAGTGTATGATTGTGCATGTTACATACAAGAGTAGCCCCTCGTTATCTTCATATATATATAGCTCTGTTTTCGTGCCTAAGTTGTAGTTAAATCGTATTTTTACTTTCCGTGTGCATAGAGTGAAAGGAAACTATTGCAATCATGATAAAAACCCGATTATGGAAATATTAATATATTTTTACATTTTGAGCTGACGTGAATCCCTTTTAGCTATTTTTAGAATTATTACACATAACATATGTATGTGTGGACGTATGCGTGTATATTAAAATTTTATCCCGTTTTCAGATCCCCAGAGCTTTTTTTTGTCTATCTTTGAAAATTTGAGAACTTGAAATCCATATTTAGACTCATTTCCATTTAATATCTATTTCTCCGGAAACATCTATCGAAAAAACTGTCGGTAGATCATATGCTCTAATTAAACAATTTTAGTATACAAATGCAGTTTTTAAATTCAGTAATATGGAAATAATAAGACTACATCTTAAATAGGACCTAATCACCATGGCAACCTAGAATCATTACCTATCATGGGATATCATTGAATTAATTATGTATGATAGGATTTAATAGAATGGAGAAAACTTTTATTAATATCTTTTTAAGCTTAAATTCGATTTTCATAAAATCATATCATGGATACAAAATTTTGAAACGATATATTAAATTTAAAACCATTCGATTGGGTAGTTCTTGTGCTGTTATATGCGGACCGGACAGGCGGACGAACCAGACGACGACTATAGGTGTTACGTATTTATATAATTACGAACGCACCTGAAAAATGAATTATCCCCACCCCCTTCTCCCCCTGTCCGAAATAATTTTCTAACTATGTTACTGGATACATTATTCGTCCCCTTTCCCTATCTTAAAACATAAAGAGGGCAAAAATTACATATTTTTTGTATAAATTCACTTGTTTGAGTGAAAAAAAAGCAATGAATTTTCCATAATCGAGTTCGGTGCTCACGCTAAATTAATGGATTGTAGCGGAAATTTTTGGTGAAAAACATGAGTTGTAGTAAAAAAAAATTATGCTGGATTTTCAAGATTAACATTGAAAACAAAAAAAAAATATATTTAACAGAAAAGTATATTTAACAAAAAACTGCTTTTATTTTCATACTTAATTAACACACTATTTTCAATTTTACATTTCTGTATAGACAATGAATTTAGATCCTTTTACTCGCGGTCTAAAAATTTGAATATCAATTCAATTTTTTTTTCTGTTCAAAAATTATATGTTATAATTATGTATTATCAGTAACTGTATTTATAGCTAGATAATGTATGTTTGGTTTTTACTATTTTTTTTTTATAATAATTTTTTACTTCTCTAAAAATTCTCGTTTTAACATACAGGCCTGCCACTGTCGACTATTTTTTATACTGTTCATAGCACTTTATATGAAAAATAGTTTTTATGATACACTTCTAGGACAAATTCAAGCACAAAGGATACCTGGAAAATCCATTGGACTTCGGATGGTGTTACCGGTAACATATTATATGAATGGATAAAAGCTTGAAGGTGGGCTGCGCTTTCCAGACCGTGTGATTGTCAAGAAAAGGCAATTCCGGCTGACCGATGGGATGGATGCCAGTGACAAAGACGGTCGCCGCCCCATCGGTCAGATGGAATCGGTAATTTCGAATGGACTTCGGAAAGGTCTCCGTAAACTCGAAATATTTTCGGATTCGAGATTGGCGATTTTATGCGCTTTGCTCTCTTGTGCCTCGACACAGAGCAGTTGCTGAGATCAGAAGTCTGGTTGAAAGTACTAGAATCAGAATCCATAGGCACTGGTTCAGAGTCCATGTCGGTTACGCCTACAATGGGTGCGCGAACGCTCTCACCAAAGCAGATGCAAAACAACACTTTCTGAAGAGACACGGAGCCTTTGGTGATCCCTAAATCCGCTTCTTTATAGGCAATCCTGCTTGCATCTGCGCAAAAGGGAATAGTATGATTAGACTACGACTGTCGCTTGTAGAAATCTGTCAGGGAAAGATATCGCGATTTTCACGCTCAAACTTTTAACGATATGTGTATTGATTACTACAGCAGATCGTTGTTATTGTCAGCGATCCCATAAGAAGAACGTTAGATCGTTTTGGTGTCGGGAAAGAACCTGAGCTCTTTCTCACCTTTTTTCTCGAATTCTTTGAACGCAGCTCTTGAAAACTATTAAACGCAGCTACTCATTTCAGTGGTCAACTTGTTGACCAATATACAAGGAGTTTGAGGTTGTTGTCTCGAAATCCCTTGGACGAATAACCGCACAAAATTCTTCCTTGTGTGTAACGATAATTCGGGTCACACTTCCCATAAGTTCTTCCTAAAGACAATGGTCAGACTCTGGTCAGTAGTGTGGTATCCGCTTTCCGCCATTTCGGTTTACCTTCACGGACTGCGCTCGCTTGCGGTCCTTGAAGTAGTTTTTTGGCATGGGAGTCGTTTGGTCGTGGTTATTACCCCATCCCGCCGGCCTCTTGCCCTCTTGGCCTGGCTTGTGTATCGTTTGTCTGGTTTCGACCTCTCCTGGTCAGATTTGCAGTCGTAGCGGGTGGACTTCGCTCCTGAGTCTTGCCAGAAGATGTCGTATTTTCCGATCCCGGTCCTGTTATTCGCTTGTTTTTCCTTTTTCTCAATTTTGTGAATGAATAACATTTTCACTTTTGGCCCAAGCCCGAAGGCTAGTGTAAAGATCAAACCTTGGGGTCCGTGCTCGGGCTCGCACTGAGCCCGTCTCATGTCTAATAATTACCTCCACTCCTTCTTAGGACAAGCAAAAAGATAAAATGCAGGGTGTATAAATTTGTTCCGAAAGACAAAAACAAACTGAAACTTGATTTCATTTAATGTTGAAACTGATCATTTCCAAACTACGTACATGCAGCTAGATATCAATATGTAATCAAATTTCATTAATAAAAATTGTTTCACATTCTTCTCATATTACGCCATTGTTTCCCCCCGACAATTTCCTTTAAAAGTACGAGATGCAAAGAAAATGCTCAACGTAATTTATATAAATACAGTACATACTACTGCAAATTCACGTATCCATTTTGTAACTTTTGTATATGTGTGATTCACCTATGCGGATTTACGTAAAGATGAATAAGAACAAAATTACTAAAAAATTGCAGAACAGCTATAAAAAAATTTTTGGAATTGATAAAATTTAGTTTGGGGTATTTTTTTTTTTAATTGTGTAATTTTTTTTTTTTTTTTTTTTTTTTTTTTAATGAAAATTAAATATGGTGTAAATCTTAAAACTTTATTATAATTTCAAGCTTTGTTTTTATGTAGGATCCTATATGAACAAACAGACAGTATTGATTGGCACATACCACAGTGGTATAATCATAGAAAATACGTTATTTTTGATAATTTTCCTGAAGTACTGAAGAAAACTGTTGATAAAAAAATGTACCTACATAAATTTCATCACAGTTTTTTTTCTTTTTGTTTTTTTTCGTTTGAATTAAAATATTTGTTTAATATATATATATTTTTTTCTCTTTAAATAATTATTTCCTTTCTTAAAATTAATTTTTAAAAAAATATCAGTATTCAGCGTTGTTTTAGCTGCAAGATTAAAAAATTTAATACTTTTTGTTTCAGAAAATCTCTGAAGCTGAGAGCCAAAACCTGAGTTTTAGGAAGAGAGCACAGTACTATGTGGAAAAGGTAAAATGTTTTGACCAATTCATGAAAAATATTTATTGTGCCCAGTTAAATGAAGAGTACCTGGGTGCATATTGCAGTGTGTTGTAAACTGCTTAGAAAACGTCATTTCTACTTTTTAAAAGTTAATACGGATGCGATAAAGTCAGGCGTATCCTAGCTGCTATTCCCCAGTTTTATAAAAATAAAAATGATTCTTCTACCACAGTTGGTGTTCAAAGTTCAAGTCAATAATTGACGGCAAACGGGAGCAATTTCGGTAACAATTTGGTAAATTTAGCCGAAAAATTTTCTTTGTTTTAAAAGTGCTGCCAAATTTGCGCCAAACTGGAGTCTAGCAAGTCTCTGATTACCGAGAGACACAGAGTTCACACAATCTCCTTAGATTACTTAGAAGCTCCTTAGAAATAAAAAAGGGATACTTTTCGGTTAGCCGGGCGCTAGTGAAATATATATATATATATATATATATATATATATATATATATCAGTATGTTTGGCTGCGTACCATCACTAAAATGACGCATTGGTAATCTGATGTTTGAACTTGTTAATTTTTTGTATTAAGTTAATTGTATTCTGTATACACTTTATGGTTACCTATCATTAAATAAGAGATTAGGTTAGAAGAACTTCTTTAATGTATTTTGGTAATTCAAAGGTATTAAAATTACATATATATTTCATAATTTCATAGTTTATATTGGTGTTACGGTAATGTTTTATTAATGGCTATATATATATATATATATATATATATAATTGAATTACCTTTGAATTTCAAAATACATTAAACAAGTTCTTACACCAAATCTAACCTAATCTCCTATTTGACGATTGGTAATCATAAAGTGTATACATAATACAATTATGTGTGTATTAACTTGAGGTGTATTAACTTAATTTTCTATTTGACATTTTACAAAACAAGAAATCATTAAAATGTTAACTAAAGTAATTCGACACACCAAACTATATAATCAAATTTTAATTAAAGCAGCCAATTTGTTAGTCAACAAAGTAATCCAAAAGATATTAATAAGTTAGCCTAAATGTTATATATTTTTTAATATTATTAGCTAAATTAAATTTTTTTACAGTTTTGCCAACTCTTTCTCATTACGAAAATTAAACAAATATTTGTTTACATAATTTATATACTCATAATCGTTTAATCTAATTGTAATTAATATACCAAATTTTTATATACCATCTAATTTTTCTAAATTATTATTAAATCATAAAGTATAAACACGTAAGTGATGGAAATATAAAATTCTCGATTTATTATAATATACTATTCAAAATCAAGTTTATATAAATAACATTGCCATGATATCCATGTATTAAAATTTGTTTTATTTGTGTTACGTTATGTATAAACACCAAAATTAACCATGTAATTATTTTTATGTGTTTTTGTATTTTTTTATGTGTTAAAGTGTACATATGAAATTTAAGTTTATTTATTTGATCCCTCATATAAATTTATAGAAATTACATAATCATTGTATATCTCATATATTACTTCTTACTTGTATGCGTCCTGTAATGCATTATTTAAAAACACCAAAGAATAGTTGAAAGAATTAAAAATTTAATTTACCATGTAATTATTATAGCTATTAAGTTTTGAAAAATTCTTATCTCAAAGTGTACATATGAAAGGCATCTTATTATAATTGATTACTGGTATAGCAATAACTTTAAAATAATTAATCTATAGAAATTGCACATAAATAACAATATTTTTTATATTTGTTTTGTATTTTGTGGTGTGTTATAATGTTCATATAAAATTACAAATCATTGACCACAGTCTAGTGGGTGGGGGGCATGTGTGTGTAATATTATATTATGTATAAACCCCAAAGAAATTATTTAAAAGAGTTGATAATTGAATTTACCACGTAATTAGGATATCCGTTTAGTTTTGCTTGATTACATATAAATTTAATATTTTTATTTTTACTTATGTCTGAGCATAAATATTTTCTTCTGTATAGATAATTGCGTATTATATTTTTATAAACGGATTTGTGTAAGCATGAAGCATAATTGGTAAAAATATTTACAAGAAATTGGAAGTCAGATATTTTATCGTAAATGTCAAATATTAATTTATTATTATCATTAATATTAATTTTTAACAGCAATTAATTTTTCAGTAGAGCTGAAATTACGCTGTAAATTTTTAATGAAATACAAAGAATGAATTATCACTTTACAAATCAGCGTACAACCACTAGAGTGAGAAAATGTCCAGACCGGGGTTCAATCCCGAATAATTTACAGCGTAATTTCAGCTCTGCTGAAAAATTAATTGGTGTATACCGGTGTATTAATAGGTGTATTCACCGATACTGGGTTTAATTTGTCTCATGCCTGCCAACGAAGAAGTGCTCATGATTGACTTTCCATCTTGTGCTGCGTGTTTGTAGACTTGCCATATAAGAGTGAGAGAATGCTAGACTGGATGTCGTCTGGATAGCTTAATTGGTAAAACACTTGGTGCGCTATACCAAGGGATCCGGGGTCGAACCCCGGTCTGGACATTTTTTCACTCTAGTGGTTGTACGCTGATTAGTAAAGTGATAATTCATTCTTTGTATTTCATTATTTATTTTTAAGTTAAGAAAATTTATATTATTATTAATCATATCAGTTTGACTTAATTTAAGCTGATTGGGATAAAAATTGAGTAACGATGTGCAGTTAGAGTCTTTGAAATAAAAAATAATCATATCATCAATATAGCGATAGATTACATAATCATTGCCTTGGAGCATGCGTATGGGTTGATCGTGTTACCTGAAGAGCATCAGTTTTAATTTTTAGCTGCCATGAGACAGCTGAAAATTATTCTTTTAGCTAACGCTTGTAATGTTTTCATATAGAGTTATAACATTTTCCTACATGTAAACTGCAATTAGTTATAGATAAAATATATTTATCGTTTTATTCTTTTCAGGCACCAGAAGTTTTAAAAAACTGCAATCCCAGGGCGGACGGAGTGTCTTTTCTGCATATTTTAGATATTTCTCAATCTCATATGTTTTACGGTGAAAGCTTAATCGAAGTGCGATGTCCTTCCGAAAACGAACAGCAGGGCTTCGGTCTTCTTCTGTCTAAACCACTGCCATCGGTAAGAAGATATTTTTACTTAATAGTATGCTTTCCGGTTAATGAGGACAATTTTTTTACCCACCCCCATCATTGATTTTCAAAAAGAATTAATTAAGAAAAAATAATAAGCAGCATAGCTTAGAATTATTAGTTACATAGTTGAGAATAGTAGATAATTTAGGAAGATGTTATAAACGCAGTTTTCGAATAAAGCGTGAAAAAGATACTGTAAAGGGTGAATTAACCGGAATATTCGGGAAATGCAGATTGTCCAATGCTTTAAATGTCTGGATAGGTTAAGTGCTTTTAAATTGATGTATAAGAAATTCCAGACCTATCTGTCTAACATTCAACTTGTTTCACATTTCTATCTCTCTGTTTCGAAGTTATGTCATTTCAAAGTTGGGGAGTCCTTTCTAGAACACCCTGTATAATAGTATATATATTTTTTTGTTTGACTATAATTTCTATATTTCTTAATATTTTATAATTTTGAACATCTATAATGAGACATCTTATAAGAATTACAAGAAGAGAGAAAAATGCCAATTTCTTAGGTCAATTTTGCACAAAAAAATTCCATATAAAATTCCATGGTCGCCAGATGAAAAAGCTTGCTCATTTGGCAAGCTTTGAAGCTATTTGGCCTACCAATCTTTGAAAATGAGAAATAGTAGAACGCAAAATTACAAGAGTCTAGACCTAGACCGTCTAACAAAAGCACCAGATCAGAGATTTCAGACAAGATGCTCTTTCCCAGTGTGGCTCTGAATGAGAGATTTCCACTGCGCATGCCTGCGAAAAATCTATTTTTTTTTTAGCAGGAGCCATAGCTATAGGTATAAGTAGGATTTATAGGCCTACGGCAGTGCCCGCACTGTTTAAGAAGCATTATGATCGCACGACGAAACAAAAACATTTAATGTTTCGTTTTGAAAATAAGATGAAAAACAAAATTTTATTTGATGTTTAAATGATAAATTTTATGATAAAAGGCATAAAATCCTATTTCATTCAACCATTTTGCAATTTTTTTTTAAAAAGATGTCAGATTGGCGATGTCTAAATTGTTTATTTTTTAGATATTGGATTTATGAGTAAAATATAAATATTTTATTTGACAAATTTAATAAGATAGATATAAAAAAGATAATATGATCGGTAACATTTTTATACGCATTTCAGCAAAATTACATAAAAAGTTAACGACAAATGAAAAGACACGAAATTCAATGATGCCGCGATCACTGTACCGCATGTATGATCGTTTTGCAAACATGAAAACCGAAAAACATGGATACGGCAACGTCGGGAACAACTAGATACGGCAACATCGTTGTATTGGAATCTCAAAACGCACACGAAATTTGTTGATGCCGCGATCAATGTACCGTATATATGATCGCTTCGCGAACATGCTAACAACAACAAAAAAAGAAGAAGAAAACACTGGATGCGGCAACTTCGTTGTATTGGAATCCCAAAAGGTATACGAAATTTGTTGATGCCACGATCACTGTATCGCATGTATGATCGCTTCGCGAACATGAAAACAAAAAAAAATCACTGAATACGACAACCTCGTATTCAGTGTATTGGAATCTCAAGCAGTACATGAAATTCGTTGATGCCGCGATGACTGTCCGAGTCGTCATCAGGTAAACAGCAATCATAAATAGTTTCAGTAATTCCGAGATCTCTAGAAACATTAGCCATAATCGGGTCCGAGTCGTCATCAGGTAAACATCAATCAGGAATATTCTTAAGCGAGTAATTCCGAAATATGTAGACACATTAGCCATAATTATGTACGAGTCGCTTTTAGGTAAATAACAATCGGAAATCTTTTCAGTAATTCCGAAATCTGTAGAAACATTAGCAATAATCCGGTCCTATATCATTATAACGCGTGAATGAACGATTCGAGCCCATTAAAAATTTAGCTAAATTGTTGCACTGGAATCTCTAAATATAGGAAATTCCTTAAAACCGCAATCAGTATAACGAATATTAAAGAAATTCACATTATATACATATTTAATATTGTTTCAATTTTTTTTATACTTAATTAATTATCAAAAAATACAAACGTTCTATTTTTTTTTTTATTCAAATAATTTTTATGAAAATCGAAAAATAAAAAAATTTCACTTGTTTTATTTTATAACTTAAATAAATATTAAAAATTAAAAGCTTTCCACTTTTTTTTATATTTTATAACTTAAATAAATACGGAAAAAGTAAACATTGTACGATGCGGTGCTTTTTTTAGACGATCGGGGTTGTTGTTTTCTACGCAGCAAATTTTAAGCGAACGAATACTAATCAATTGAACGCGTGTGTTATAAAAATTACCGACATTTTTCACAACATTTATGTGTGAATTTTGTAAACTATATTGCATTATATATAAAATAAATTGGATTTTTTTTATATTAAAATCTTTTATAGTATTTTTTGTAATAAATATATTGCATTTTCATAGTTGAGTTGAAGAAATAAATGACTACCTGTCAACTTGTAAGATTTTATATTATACATTAATTAACATTCTTTCACCCAAATAAATATGCAAGAAATACGGGGAGATTTTCTTTTCTTTTAGGTTTTAGATTTTAATTGATTAAATTCTGACAGTCATATTGAGGATGGAAAAAAATCATTAAATTCTGACAGTCTTATTGTGGATGGAGAGAAATCGAACACTGTAAGCTTTGTTGCAATTTTTGTTGGCAAAAAATCATTGTTTATCCCTATGGAGAAAAAAACTGCACATTTCGTGAATGACAGATTAACTAAATTTGCGAATTTTTAAGCGACCTCTTGACGAAATTCGCGCTCTTTTCTCTGATAGTTTGAAGAAATTGGCGAATTTTCTCCGAGATCGTTTCACAAAATTCCCTTTTTTTTTCCTTCCCAGAAAATAGCATCGTAGCATCGTAGTTTTTAGCTCCAAATCGTAGCAACTTCGATTTTTGTCATAGCAGTCCGCAGCTTTGCCATAGTAAAATCCATCAGCTTTATAAATCAGAACAGCGCGTTTTCTTTGGCGGGTGTAACAAAAAAAATATACGGTTTTCCTTACGATACGAAATAAGAAAATTAAATGGTGTAGTATTTAGGGAAACCTTCTTTCGTATGCGGCATCTATCTTTATTAACAAAACAAAAACACATCCATGAGTAAAGCTGACATCATATTGTTGGGGGGTAGGGGGCAACGACTTGACCAACAAATTTCACTTTTACTAAAATGATTTTTAGCTTCAAAACATTGCACAATTTTGTTCTTTTACACTGTCAAATAAACATGAAGCGTGCTTTCAAATGCAATTTGTTTGAAAAGTGTGTCACAATTTTCTGATTTTTTATAGATTTTAAATAATTTTGAGGCATATATATTTTTAAATCTGCGTGCAACTCAACTATACGAAAGATGAAGGGCCATTCCACATCAAATTAGGCAGTAAAATATCAATATGTAACCCACCATCACAGATTTTAATGAAACTGAGTGTGTTTGTTCTTACTATTAAGATATGATCACCAGTAATTTTTTTTACTCCTTGGTGAAATAGTTTGAGAAAAAAATTATCAAAATTTTGAAAAACTGCCGTCAGTTGGCATTCTTGACTGCTCGGTTTTCAAATGTAGCATATCATAAATATAATCATATTTCAATATCTATTCTACAAATCATCTTCAAATAATTTATACATAATAAATAGGGTACGCAGATTATGAAAAAAAAAATACTTTTACGCTTATAACATTTTAAGTTTGTCAAAAAAAATGTATAATCTCTGAAATAAAAAAAAATAAAAAAATAATAATGAAATTATTCAAAGATCTTTATCAACCAAAGACGCAGTTTCTATGACGATTTTTTAAACTTTAAATTGTACATAATACTATATTATAACTAGATCTGGAATAAAAATAGTGGGATTTTAGTTGGTTTAGTAATGTTTTTAAATCATATTTAAAATTATCAATATTTTCAGATTTAAAATTTACTGAAAGCATGATATTTGGTAATGCTTTTTATTTATACATTTATTTTATTCTTCATACTATTTTTTATGTTCGTTTCTTATGCAAAAAAATATATACAATATTGTTTTTTAGTAAAACCATGGGTGTTTCCTAGAACAGAGAGCAATTATCCCTTTTAGAAAAATCACTTGCTCCTCAAAGTCCAATAGAAATTTTCAAAATGACACCCCTAATCTTTAAACTCATATTTGCATTACTTTGAGCTGCTGGTTAAAATAAATACCAATTTTCATTCTTTTGAACAAAGTTCTGAGATATGGGGCTTCAAAAATACGAAAAATTTGTACAATCAATTATATTCTCTTTAAAATTAAATAAGATGTAGTTTTGTCATTTTATATTCAGTTTCTAATAATCTTTAATTTGATTTAGTGCATCATAATCTTAATATACACTGCTCAAAACAATTAAAGGATATTTGAAGTTTTATATAAAATAAAGATATAAACGAAATTTTTTTTGCCGAAAATAGAAGAAGAGAATCACAAATGCAAATTTTTCTGGTTTTCAAAGTGTGGAGTATGCAAGTTTTGAGTTCGACGTCAAAAACGTCGCTTCAGCGGCAGCGAATGAAATTTGACTTTCAACTGGATAAAAGAGAATGAAGACAAGGATGATCGGCATTCAGTGATTGCTTTGTTTCGATGAGTACGATGTCTCAGCGAAGTCATTTGACAGATTCAGAAGCTTGGAGAATTTCTGGTAGGTTAGAAGGGGGCCAAACTCAAGCCGAAGTAGCGCAAGCCATTGGAGTGTCACAAAGTGTCATTTCCAGGATCTGGAACCGTTTTTTGGAGAGTGGATGTGCAGGCCGAAGACCAGGGCAAGGTCGTAGACGGGCAACAACGCCCAATGAAGATCGGTATTTAGCGTTAACAGCTCGGAGACACCGAAACATGAACGCTACTCTTCTCCAACAACACCTTCGCTCGGCTACAGGCACCACGATTTCAACTCAGATGTCCGAAACCGGCTCCATGCTGTAGGTCTGTATGCTCGCCGACCGATGGTATGTGTTAGATTAACATCAAGGCATCGTCGCGACCGCAGGGAGTGGGCAACCGAGCATGTCAACTGGAGGAGAAATGAATGGAGCAATATTCTGTTTTCTGACGAGTTCCGTTTTTCTGTGCATCCGGATAATAGGCGTATTTTCATCTGGATGGACCGTGGCAGTAGGAATAATCCTGCGTTCGTGCACGAAAGTGTCAGATTTGGCGGTTGAGGAGTGTTGGTGTATGGTGGCATCTCCATTGACGGGCGCACTGACCTCTACATCATTCGAGATGGAGCTCTGACTGGTCGCCGATATAGGGATGAGATCCTCAGACCTATTGTAGTCCCTTACGCTGCAGCAATCGGAGATAACTTCATTTTAATGGACGATAACTGCAGGCCACATCGTGCAAACCTGGTGGAGGATTTCCTTTTCGAGGAAGGAATCGTTCGAATGGAATGGCCAGCGTGTTCTCCAGACATGAATCCAATCGAGCACGTTTGGGACGCTCTAGGAAGACGAGTTTCTGGCCGCCAACAACCCCCACAAACTCTCCAAGAACTGGAAAGAGCTCTTCTGGAAGAGTGGGGCAGAATACCCCAACTCGTCATTAATAGCCTCATTGAGTCCATGCCTCAAAGGTGTTCAACGTTGCTGGCCGCCCGTGGAAACCATACCCCCTACTGAAAATGATTTTCTTTGAAGAAAACACCTTTTCTTATTCTTTTTTTCTCATATGCACAAATTGTGTTTTTTTCCTTTTGTACACAAATGCGCAATAAAATGCATTTTTTTCTGCCAAACATGTGTAATTTATTCTCATATAACCTACTATGTCTGTCGACCATGTATCAATGAGCTAAAAAGTTTCCCAGATACAAAATCCACCTAAAACTGCAATATCCTTTAATTGTTTTGAGCAGTGTATATACAGCGTGTCCACGTATAACCTGACCGACCTTTATTTTCGCAACCGTTGGTCCTAGATGCATACTTCCAATTACAAAAATGGTTTAAATAAGGTAAAGAATTACTTTTAAAGCGATTTGGGTCAAGAAAAATATTTATTAAAAAATTATGAAATTTAAATTTTTATACGGTCCCCCTATAAGTGATATTTAGTAAAAATTTACTGTGACACTAACAAGTAAGACAAAAAAAAGTCTCATTCATCTAGCATTAAAACCCGAGTAATAGCTGTTTAAAGTTGGAGTATATTTTTTGCTGAGAAATTGGGGTCATTCTCACAAATGTAGTAGAAATATAAATAATCATCCGATAAAAAAAAAAAAAAAAAAAAAAAACAGTTGAGACCGAAATTAACATTGCAATCTAATATAAATGTGAAAGCTAATCATTCTGACATATTAATGCAAAATATACAATTTCTACTGAACATATAAGAGGATAAAAATAACAGAATTTTTGTTACATAAAAAGATGAAAAACAACAGCCTCAATTATTTACAAAGTTATACAGATTTTAAAATGCTGTTAGATTACACTGTCTTTCAAATTTTGGGTTGTTCCATGTTTTTTAGCTTTTGAAAATTGATTCTTATGTATTTTTTACCGCTGAATCCGAAAATGACCCTCATTTTAAACAATCACATCATTTTCTCAAATCGCAAATTTGAAAGTTAAAAAGCTCAAAGTTAAAATTGATCCCCCCTCCCCTCCCAACCTCATTGGACCCCTGAGCTGTTTAGCTGTAAGAAACCCAGTATAAGCAAAAAAATTGAATAAATTATTGAATTAAATAAAATTAAACTGAATAAAAAAGGTCTTACATCTATTTTATAGTATCAGATTTTTCGCTATTTTTTAACCTTGAAATTTACGATTTGCGAAAAATTCTGACATGATGGTTAAAAGTGAAGGCAATTTTTTTATTCAGCCTTAAAAAATACATAAAACGTAATTATAAAAGTTAAAAAACATAACCATCGCAGGTTTATGCTATCTAATCTAAAACACTTTCTTAAACTTGTTGACGGTAATCTATCCGAATTTTTTTGCGTTATCCTCCATATAAGTATGTATAAGATGGTAAGCGTAGAAAATCATAATAATATTACATTGTCATCGGATTTAAGTCAGTATGTAAAATTTAACTTCGATCGAACATTTTAAAGTGATTTAAAGTTCAATTACAAATTTTAAACTGGAAAGACGATCGTTGCAAGTTAAATAAAACCTTATGAAAATAACATAATTTTTGTTAAAAGAAATCATAGCCTCAAATCCTTACAAAATAAAACATATGTTAAAATATAATTATTTTAACTAATCTGAAACTTAACTAATAAAAGTTAACTCAATCGTAATAGTTGTACGATTTCTTTCAAAGCGCAGATATCTTGAAATAAGTTTGAGTACTTTATATACGACCCCTGAAAGCATGGCAGAAATCATCTGTTGTGAGATGCATAAAAGTGGTATAAGTCATGCATTTCAAAGTTTCATAACTCGGTCAATTTTAGCGTTAGATGAATGGGACTTTTTTTGTCTTACTTGTTAGTGTCACAGTAAATTTTTACTAAATATCACTTATAGGACCGGGGGACCGTATAAAAATTTAAATTTCGTAATTTTTTAATAAATTATTTTCTTGACCCAAATTGCTTTAAAAGTAATTCTTTCCCTTATTTAAACCATTTTTGTAATTGGAAGTATGGCTCTAGGACCAACGGTTGCGAAAATAAAGGTCGGTCAGGTTATACGTGGACACGCTGTATATATGTATATAATCCGTTCCCAAACAAATTATTTAAAAACTATTTATTTATATTTAATAAAGCATATATATTATTTATACATTTACAGAGAATACATGTGCTAAACTTTATGATGTTATGTCAACAAAATCGAAAAACTAAGAAACTTATCTAACAGTGTGTAGGGAAATTTTAACATCTGCTGTAATGACAAGAAATTGTTATAACAGTTTTACTTAATTTTGAATGAATGAAAAAAGCGTAAGAGACATGGGGGAGTCTCCTCTAAAATTTAATAAAAAGCAAGAAGTAATAATCTGCATATATTATTTGTCACGTATAAATTATTCGAAACCTATTTAGTGATTTCATATTGAAATGACTTTTTTTAATGCATTCTCCTGAAATCTTTGACAGTGGCTTAGGGGAAATGACATGCAATGACTCTGCTTCATTTGATTTATAAATACGAAATACTACTAAAAAAACACCCAAAATCCCTCTATTTTTATTTCGTTATCAGGTAAAGGACACCATTAAGTATAATCCCCAGCAAAAATAAATTTAATAGAAACTGCGCCTTTGGTTGATAATGCTTTTTTTGTTAATTCATTATTTTTCATAAAAAATTCACGATTTCAAAGTTTAAAATTTTTTTAGACAAACTTAAAAAGTTATAGGCGTAACAGTATTTTTTTTCATAAGCTGCGTACCGTATTTATTACGCATAAATTATTTGAAGATGATTTGTTGAATAGATATTGAAATATTATTATATTTATGACATGCTACATTTGAAAACCGAGCAGTCAAGAATGCTAACAGACGGCAGTTTTTCAAAATTTTGGCAATTTTTTTCTCAGAAATTATTTCACCGAGAAGTAAGAAAAAAATACTGGTGATCATATCTTAATAGTAAGAACAAACACATGCAGTTTCATTAAAATATGTGATGGTAGGTTACAGGCCTGCCTGAACTGACATGGAATGACTCTGAACCCGTTTGCCCTTAACGAAATATTATAAAGAAAAGACGCATCCATGTTTAACATTGACATCATATTGTCGGTGGCAACGATCTAACCCAAGGATGGCATATCTTTTCACATTCACCTGCCAATTTTTTCCAAAAATATTACGTGACCAATAACCAAAATTTACGGGATCAAATACGAATGACTGAAAATTACTTGGAATTTTGTTTATAATATTAAACAAATATGGAAAACATTTAGTGTTATACACTCATTGCCATAAACATTTGACGCACCAAGAAGTAATAGTCAGATCGTAACGAAACTTGGTGAGTGGGTACGTTTCTGGTAGATTATGCAAATGTTAACAATAAACGTGATTTCCCATTACGTAATGCCACCAAAAGGCGGTGAACTTTGATCTCTCTGGTGTATAAAAAGAGTACATAGAAGCATTTTGCCTGTACTTACTCTGTTACAGAGGAGTACTTTTTCATCAATGATGCCGCTACACCGCTATCGAAGACAATACGATCAGCCTCGATTAGGCGTTCAGCTTTCAAAGTATGATGGAAGCTGGAAGCTGGGTTGTCATCTCGGCGAGTAACCAGCCGCCTAGGCCGTTCTGACTCCACTGTGAGGCGATGTTGGGACCAGTGGATAAGAGGTCGCATACTTTAGTCCTGCCATTGTTTTACAGCGGCACACAGCTCCCACACTTGGTGTGATGGTATGAGGTACCATCACATACGACACTCGGTCACCTCTAATATTGATCTACAGTTTCTTGATAGCCCAGCGGTACGTTTAGATCATCCTTGAGCCTCGAGTGTTGCCACTCATGGCAGGGCCACAGAAATGCCTTCGGCATGCATTACTAACTTATCCTGCCCTGCCCGATCCCCAGATTTGTCACCAATCGAGTACGTCTGGAACAGTGATGGGCACGCTCACAAAAAAACGAACTAAATCAAACTCAAGTTCAATGTCTCAAAAATGAGTCAAGTTCACGTTCAAATTCAAAAATTTTCAAACGAACTCGTTCAACTCAAACTCATCTATGAAAGTTCACTATAAACTCCTTTTTTTATTTTAATATATTAGAAATTTATCGCCGAAATTTACAAAATTTTGTGAACAAATCTTTTGTTACTCGATGTAAGGATCTTCGTGGGCCCCGGCCCAATTTTTCTCCAGTTTGGGAATTACTTTTTTTTAGAGGTTCGGACCCAGATGGGCTAGGACTAGATTTATTTTCCGGAAAACGTCGGGACTGAACTGCATTCTTCTTGGGGTCTGAACAGGCAGAAATTTTCAGACCCCAGCAGGAATTTTCAGCAGAAATACACCCTGGCCTGTCCAGTAAAATTTGGCCTTGCCCCAATTTTTTTTTCAAAAAATGCACGTATTTTTATGTATATATTATGTAAATTTATGTATATATTAAGATGGGTAGATATTAGATGCATTTCTAGGCAATACAATTAAAATACGGTAAAACCTGAGAAAAAGAACCTGCCTATGACGGAATCCCGTGTTTAACAAAAAGAGACAAAACAAAATGTTGATCTATGTAAAATAAGGATTGTAATGCATTTACAACAGACGATGAACTTGTTCATAGGGAAACCAGCCCATGACGGATTTTTCTTCTTTCTTATGCAATTCCACCTTAGAATTATTGTATAGAATTTTTAAAAAAATTAAATCTCCAAGCCATAGAATGTGGATTATCGATATTAATGGTAACTGTTTGCATCTCATCAAACACTATGATGGGTTCGATATATTTTAATATTCAAGTCTTTTAATTATCACGAAATTTATTTACACACTTATAAAATACAGATATGGGACATTCGACGAGATGTTGATATAGACAGTTATTTACATATGTACAAATTCTAGATTAATTTTATAACAGATATGGGACATTCGACGAGATGTTGATATAGACAGTTATTTACATATGTACAAATTCTAGATTAATTTTACCTTGATTCTGATCATCGTACTATACCCAATAAAAGATGATCCTAAATTATATCTTATAGTTGCACTTTATTCCATGCCCGTCATTCTTTTCTGGAAAATTAGACGGCATTCTTTTAAATCACATTCGTAGCTACTCCTAACAAAACATTCTTTTTTTACTACACAACAAAAAACAGATGCCAATTTATTTTTCCAAAATTTTTAACCTTTCTCTTGAGATAATAAAATGTAAAAAGTAGGCAAAAGAAAAAACCAACTACGTTGCTATAGCAACGAGCCGCATTTTACAAATAAAATAAAATATAAAAGAAATAATTTTATCGGCATTAGCTAAAGTCGTCTGCATAAATAAAAATATTAATTCACCGATTCCCAACATACTCCTACCTTTAATTTAGGTGGAAGCCAAATTAAACCTACGATCACTTATGATCGAAGAACATGCTAACTCAAAATAAAAAAGCATAAATATAAATAAAATAATAACTAAGCGCAAACAAATAATAAAACATTTAGAATTCTAGAAAAATGGCAGTTCAGAGTTCTAGAAAAAGATCAGTTCAGAGTTCTAGAAAAAAGTCAGATCAGAGTTCTTGAAAAAGTTAAAGTTGCAGTACCGAGTGTTCTGATCAAGGGAATTTTAACACATCTGACCAGGCGCTCCCACCATCCACTTCACCAAGCTACTGTTGGAGGGATGAACTTCCATTTAATAGGAGACAGTTCTTCAAAAGAAGCTATTTCCTTCCAATCCAGTGATTTTAACAGGTTATTTGTGCCTCTAAAGTTGGTGCCATTATCACAGTATATAGTGGTCGGCCTTTCTCTTCTACATATAAATCTTCGGAGTGACTGAATGAAACCTTATACAAAACCTTAGACTTAATGTATACTGCACATGTAAAAAGTACAACCCAAACTTTAGACCTTGGCTTTACGAAGAGAGGACCGAATAGATCAGTTCCAACAACTTCAAATACTTTAGAATCTCTGACTCGATCTAGAGGTAGGTGAATTGGTGGTGTAGTGTATGGTTTTGCGGAGTATCTTTTACATTTGTGACTTAGACAGTTGACTTCTAATGTTGCATCTAGAAGAAATTATCCAGTATTTTTCTCTTAAAATGGATCCAACTCTTTGAAGTCCAGCATGACAGTTCTTTAAATGACATTCTTGAATCAGACCACTACATGATGTTTTGATGGTAATAAAATTGGATATCTGAATGAAAACTCGTCATCTCTCTCTAATATCTTTGTTTTCACTCTTAACAATCCTTCTTGGTCTTTCATAACCTTCAATCCTTTTATTGCATCAGTGGTATCTCCAAAACTTTCAGATTGTATTCTAAAACAGAGTAACTTTTCCGCATCTTCTTTCTCTTCGGGGGACAATTCTGATGGAAAAGATATATTTCTATTTCTGCACTTCAATATGAATCTCTTAACCCAACATATGATATTTATAAATCTACCTAATTTTGAAATTCTACTATATATCATAAGTTCATGTAAATTAGAACATAAAAGAGTAGATATTGAAATTTTCTTCTTTTTTGTCATCACTAATTCTTCGTTGGTGTTTATTTCTGATTGTGGCCAGTTTTCTTCCGAAAACTTCAACCATTCTGGTCCCTCCCACAATCTCATCTTCAGCAGCTGTTTAGGATTACATCCTCTAGAAGGTAGATCAGCAAGATTCAGATGACCAGGTACAAAATTCCATAGTTGATAATCAGAAAGTTTACAAATTTCTCGAACTCTGTTGCCCACAAACGTTCCCCATTGATCATTTCTTCGAATCCAAGCGAGAACAGTCGAAGAGTCGGTCCAGTACTTTACTGGTATGGAAATACCATTAAAGGCTTTCAAAACAAAGTTAGTCAATCTCACTCCTAAAACACAAGCAAGAAGCTCTAAACGTGGGATGGTTATACTTTTCTTTGGTGCAAGACGAGACTTAGCTCCTAAAAGTTGTACAAAAATTGTGTCTTTATCTTCACAACGCAAGAAAACTGCTGCTGCATAAGCTCGGTTACTTGCATTACAAAACCATTTTTGAAAATTTCTAAAGTCATAAGAGCTACTTCACCAGAACACTTATTATTACCTATGGTGCTTTGTATTACTTCTGTTGCCTTAGCTATATTTTCTGGTTCTTTACGCATTGAAATTTCAGGGCATAATAACTCGGTGTGAGGTAAGGCAAAAGAAAAAACCAACTACGTTGATATAGCAACGAGCCGCATTTAACAAATAAAATAAAATATAAAAGAAACAATTTTATCGGCATTAGCTAAAGTCGTCTGCATAAATAAAAATATTAATTCACCGATTCCCAACAGTAACTGTGATATTTACATATATTCAGATGCATTTAAAAAATAAATACCACGTCTCAGAATAATTTTTTTTAAATGAAGAATATAAACCTGATATAATTTATTTGCTGGTCACGAAAATTATTTTAGTGCGTTCGGGTCGGGTTGCGTATCGAACTTATACTTTTTATCGGGTTCGGGGTGGATTGCGGGTTGATTTCAAATAGAATTTTCGGGTTCGGGTAGAGCTCTCGACCCGCGCATCGCTCTATGTCTGATGATCTGAAAAAAAAATGTAACACCAAGAAAACCAAGAATGAGAAATTCCTCTACTGTTCTTTTATTTATTTAAGACGAACATTTCATGATTACATAAAGAAAAACTTCTTTGAAAATTTCCGGAATTCAAAGATTTCGATTTAATATCGGAAATTTTCAAAGAAGAATTTTTTTTTTTTTTTAATGTAAGCAGTAACAGTATAGGACTTTATGTAATATTATATGAATTTTCTGTTATAAATGAGAAATTTTTAAATAAAAAAAGTACCTAATTGGCCCCCTGATGTTTGTACCTCAACGCGTCACTTGCGCCCATACAGTCCTATACAATAAATGATGGTTACAGTGTCCTGTATCACACCTTAAAGTTTGTACCATGAATTTAGAATCATCCACCCTGTATTTTCAATTTACTGCTTGAGAAATAAAACGTATATAAGAAATGCAATCATAGATTATTCTTTCTTTACGGTACAGTTAAGAACCAGTTTTTCTTCTCTCGTAATATGGAAAATATTATCTACAATTCGTTTCTGACACACATATAGTAATTGTGATAGTTTATTGCACAGGTAGACATATTACGTGTGTATGGATTGTAAGATGTCCAGTATTCAGCGGTCAGCATTTTTTTTAAGTCTCCAATACATGGAATATGGATTAATTATATTAATGATAACTGAAACATTTACATACAACAAATAGCGATTCATTAAAAAAATAAATATAGCAATAACTTCTATAAAATTAAAACTATAAACATGACAATAAAAAGCAAATATAAGCATTTTTGGTCAGAACTCATCGTACGAGACAAATTTTTAACCAAATTTCCGTAAAAAACAATGTTTTGTAGAAATTCATATGGACTGAGCCGGACTCGGACCAAGATTTTAACTGAATTTATGTAGAATTCAGTAGAAATTCATGTGGGCAGGTCTCGGGCCGAACTTTTAGCTGTTATACCGGGCCGGGTCGGACCAATATTTTTGTCTTTACGCGCTGGGCCGGGCCGAATTTTTCTTCTACAGATCGGGCCGTGGCCTTGAAATTTCGGCCCGTGCAGACTGCATAGTACAGGGACTTCCGTTCCAAAATACTGTTTCTACTACACTTTTTTCTCTTTATCCTATTGTAAACTATATTGATTTTTTAATGGATCTCTATATTTGTATGGAAATATCTGAATTATTATTCATATCATTAATCCATTTACACGGCTTGGAGACTTAAAAATCTGAAAAATTCTGTATCGAAAAACCTTCTAAGACGGAATCACATAGGAGAGAAAAAAATAGTTTTTTTTTAGCTCCTTTTAGTATTATTTATTTTAGTTGCATTTTGTACCAATCAAGAAATTTTTCCGTTTAAAACAGGATTTCGTCATGCACAGGTTCTTATAACAGGTTTTCCATTACTGTATATGTCCCCCACCCCAGCAATGTATATGTATTATTATTTAAAGGGAATTTTAATTGTAGAGTAATGGTAATTTAAAAATATATGTATTTTTGGCAAAAAATGTTGACCTAAGGAGGTTGTTCCTTAAACAGATTTTTGCACGAATCAGACGGGGAGAGGTCAATGATTTTCATACAAGCATGGTTGTTATGACCATGCCAGAAAATTTCGGTCGGTGCAGACTTCTAGAAAGAATAAAGCACATGCCCAGAAATAAGCCTCGTTCGGCCCGGCCTGAGCCTCCAGAGATAGCAAGACCCGGCCACGATCCCCAAAAACTTATGATCAGACTTGACCCGTCCCGAGTCCGTGCATTTGAATGGGAAAAACGTCTTCTTAACGGATGGAAAAATGTAAATAAATTATGAAAAAAATTGAGTTTTAAATTTCGTTCAAACTCACAGATTTTTTGAGCTCTCGTTCAACTCACGTTCGTTTATCAAAAAGAGAGTCCAACTCACGTTCACAGAAAGGGAACTAAGTTTCGTTCACAGAAAGGGAACTAAGTTTCGTTCAATGAGCGAGCTCATGCCCAACACTGGTCTGAAATCACTTGGGACGGCAGGTTTCACAACCTACGACTTTGGCTGAACTTGAGTCGCAATTACAGGAACTGTGGAAGGAGATGATGTAGGACACCATACGGAACCCGTATGCATCCATATCCACCCGTATCGCATCCTGTATCCTGTTGGGCAAGAGATGGCCCAACAAGATACTGAATTGCCATTCATTTGTAATTTTTCGTATAATGTAGTTAATCACTTACTGATATCAACTTTGTACTCGTACATATAAAATTTCGTTTCCATTCGGACTACTCTTTCTTTGTGCACCAATTTTTAAGGCAACGGGTGTATTTTAGAATATAATAATGAAAAGAAAGAAATGCTATTTACCTTGTTGCATCTTAGATACCAAATAATTGTAAGCAAAAGAAAACAAGCTGAAATGGAGTGATCTGACAGGAGGTTACTATTGGAGTTTTTCATATTTTCGTTTTCTGAAAGTAATGACTCCCAAGAAAAATTCTCAAAATGGCAAGCTCAAGCTTCTTTAAATTGGCATAATTTTACCATAGAAATTGTCGCTTAGAATGTCTGATGATCGTTCGTTTTTTATAGTCTCCTAAGCCCTGTCTTAATTTGAAAAAAGTATGTTTTTTGTAGAATATGGAATGCAAAGTATTTATCATTCATTTACAGGGTCACACAAAATAATTCAGTTAGATAGTGGTCTACGGCGAAAAACTGAGGTTTACTATGATATGATTATTATGATGATATATGATGATCATATATGATAATGATATATGATCATGATGATAGATGATTATTATGATATGATTCATTTCCGTAATGAAACAAGTACATTTTAAGTTGGCAACATTTTATCTTTTGTTGACATTGACTGAAAATTCAAATGGGAAACTTGAAAATTTCGGTACTTGCAGTCCATATTTAGACTCTTTTTCCATTTAAAATCTATTTCTCCGGAAAAATCTATCCAAAAAACTGTGGGTAGATTACTGAATTGCCATAATTAAACAATTTTAGCATACAAATTCGGCTTTTAAATTCAGTAATATGGAAATAAGAGGTCTCCATCTTAAATAGGGCGCAATCACCATTTTTGCGCTCTTATATGTGGACAGACGAACGGACCAGACGACGACTATAATAGGTGTTACGTATCATGAGAGACGGTAGTTTCCGAAGATTTCCGTCATTCTTATATATACAGCTAGTTTGAGTTAAAAGGAAAAGCGAAAAGCCGACATTTAATATCTCAGCAAATATGAGGCATATCGTTTTGATTTTTTGACAGCTGTCTTATATCTCCGGTCTAACTCTATCCTGAAATTTATAGATTTCTACATGCAGTAGATTTTTAAGATATGGAAATCCATTTTTAAGTAAAATGGGAAGTTTTTCGCTCTGCATGTAATGGTGTCATGGTGTAAGAAGCGTATCTCGAAATCCACACGAAGAATTTTTTAAAAATTAATATATGATACTAATCGGTTTTATATGAAGCGAATCCCCCTATCCACTTAAATAGGAAAACTCTAGTTTTTTATATAATCCGATTTAAAAATGGGACTATTTTCTTAAGCCAAGCTGTACAAATGCAATGGTGTGTTCACTCACTTCTTCCGCCGGGCATTACAGTTAAAATGGATCTACGGTTCGCCGTTAAAGCTGCTGATATCAATAAAGCTTTTGACCGGGCTAATTATTTAGATTTTTTTAAATGCAAAAACAATGAATTATATACTCTAAACATGTAAAACATATGTATTAAATTCAATTGGGGTTTATATGTTTTCTCTTTTTGTTACAAAGAAATAATTTCAGATTTTAGACATGCATATATTTGAAAAATTATTTCGATTCCTTTTTCAAAATGAGGAAATATTTTTTAATTACATGTATTCAATTTTACTGCTAAATATAATAAATCTTTCATTTTCTAATGATAAAATATTTTTCATTTCTTTGTTTCTTTCGCAACGAAGACAACCAACCAACTATTATCGTATCAATGCGCAAAGCACAAATTAGCGACTAGCGAGAGTATGCAACATGGAGATTGAGTAATTGGGGAAAAAATAGGCACAGAAAATCAAAGATATTATACTTACTATTAGGTATTTCGTTTATTTATTCATTGTTTTTTTATTTTATATGACTTGATGGTTCTTTTAAAATTTTTCGTTTTGGTAAGGTTAGTCTTTGTCAGAGCAACTACCAGTTAGATGTTTTTATGGCTTTAAAATATTACTTTTATGTTATTTTGTAAAAGAAAATGCAGAAAGTTAGTTCTGGATTAAGTGTTTTATGTTATACAATGGATAAATAAGTTCTTAATTACTTTTAAATCCAGAGTTTGAAAGTAAACAAATAGCTTTTTTTTTTCTCATTGCATTACCTTATTGCATTCATATTGCCAGTATTATTACATTGTTATCATTTTTTTTCTCATTGCATTTACAAACAGTTGTGTGACAAACTTCTATCTTCATGAATGTTTTGCATTTACTTTATATTAATTTTTCACATCATTTTTTAATAAGCTTGTTAAATAGTTTTCGAGCACTATATTGTTTTAATGTCAAATGTTACATTAAAAATTATTAAAAAATACAGTAAAAAAATTGCATAAACATTTTAACCCACATAGGTTTTTTTAGCTCTAAAATATTACTATACAATGAATAAATAAGTTCTTATTTACTTTAAATTCAGAGTTTGAAAAGTAAACAAATAGCTATTTTATTTTTCAAATTTTCTATCATTTACCTGTGACTTTAAAAATCATTTAAAATAACTAATTTAGAGGTATGAAATACCTTATATGTGCTTAAATCACAGAAAAATACAACTTTAGTAAGTATATTACAGGGCTCTGTTTAAGAAGAATTAAGAAGAGCTTTAAAGGATCCTTCACAATTTTTTTTAATCTTAAAACAGTATCCTTCACAATTTTTTTCATTTTAAAACAGGTTATTTCACATTTCTTTTCATATTAAAACAGCACACTTCACAAAAGTTTTTCCTACCAAAAATTAACTCTTCACAAATTTAATCATCTTAAACTTTTCCCAATTTTTGTATAAAATACTGTTGACTGTAATAAGTGTTTGTTCTTCAAAGTAAATTCTGAAAATTTATTAAATTTCAACTGCTGCTAATACATTTAATTTTTTGATTACAACTTACATAAATATCAATATTTTACATAGGGATTGTTTTTATACAATTTTGACACAATTGAAATTTTACTGCAGCCAAGAATGGTTTCTTGTATAGCGGTGTATTTTGAAAACATATAGAAGAAAGACCAAAATTTTTTTGAAGAAAACCACTGTTAATTATTTCGCAATGTTTTTTAATAGTCAAATCTTATAAATTAAGTGTTGGTGAGTGCAAAGTTTGAAATTATCTGAATATGTTGAAAACAACATAGGGCTCTAAAACTATTTACTTGCATAAGTTTATTAAAAATGAATTTGAAAAATTAATATACAGTAACAGCAAAACATGCATGAAGCTTCACAATATATACTATATATATTGTGTACACAATACATAGTAGTAGTATACACAATATACTATAGACCATCAAAGTATCAAATTAAATGAAAATTTTGAAATGGAGAACCATCAATTCAAAATAAATTAAAAACAATAAATAAATAAACAAAATACCTGGGGGAGGGAGTATTTTATCTATTATAAATTGCAGCTTGTATTTTCAAACAATTTGGAAGGGCGGATAAAATTTTATTTAAAATATTTTTTTTTAAAAATAATACCTTCTAAACTAGAATTTTATTATCAATTTTATAGACTATTTTCTTTGGACGATTACTCTCTATGAGAGAAAAGTTCTACTTTTCGCATTTGTTCGCCACAGTATATTTTGTTGTTTTTCTGCCAGTCTCTCATAACTTTTATTATAGAATTCTTTGCAGGAGTGTGGTTTTCAACAGGCATGTGATGTGGAGCATTGTCTATATATAGGGCACTATTCGGTTGCAAATTTGGAAGTAGTTTTTCCAACACCCATTTTTGGAAGTTTTCATAGTTCATTTGCATGAGATTGTCACCCCTTTTTGTCGACGCTTTATACAGTAGTTGAGCATCCGTAAGGAAACACGTTTCCTCATTTTTACGCTCCAGTTAAGACCTTGGCGTAGTACATGGCCGTTAAAGTTTTTTTTTCCAGTAAATAGCTAATAACTTGCATCTTTTAATTCGATGTTATTCGTTTTTGGGTAAAGGTGAAAATAGGCACTCGGCGATAAAACTTGGAAAACTGGCGATTAAAAATACGGAGAAAACCCGACAAATGCAGGATTTTCTTTTTTTCCCCTGTCTGTTTGACAAAATTCATGATTTTTCCTCGCCAGATCGACAAAACTACTGATTTTTCTGAACCTGATCGATGAAATTAATGATTTTACTGCACTAGATGGGCGAAATTTATGATTTTTATGCACCGATTAAAGAAATTCGTGATTTTTATGTGCCTGTTCAACAAAATTTCTGATTTTTACATGCCGATCAATAAATTTCTTGATTTTTATGTGCCCCGTTGACAAAATTTGTGATTTTTACATGCCTGATCAACTAAATTCATGATTTTTACATGCCCGATGGATGAAATTAATGATTTTTACATACCGATCAACAAATTTCTTGATCTTTATGTGCCTGTTTGACAAAATTCATGAATTTTATGCACCGATAAACGAAATTCATGATTTTTACATCTGTGTTCGAAAAAATTTATGATCTCTCCCTCCCTGATCCACAAAATTCATGTTTTTGCTGTGCCTGATTAATGAAACTCATCATTTTTACACACCCGATCGACAAAATTCATGATTTTTACACACCGGTCAACAAAGTTCATGATTTTCACGCACTTGATCACCGAAATTCATGATTTTTTCGTATTCGATCGACGAAATTTCATTTTTCTGAACCCGATTGACAAAACTTATTGATTTTTATGCAAACGTTTGATGAAATTTGAGATTTTTATGCACATACTTCTTGAACTTGTAATTTTTAACCTCCCACTTGATGAATTCATGATTTCTATGCGACTACTCTACGAATTGGTAATTTTTATGCGTCCGTTCTACAAAATTCATGATTTTTTCATGCGTAATCGACGAAATTCATAATTTTTACGCACCGATTGATGAATTTTATGTGCCCGATTCACGAATTTCTTGATTTTTATGCATCCATTTGACAAAATTAATGATTTTTATGTGCCGATTGAAGAATTTCTTGGTTTTTATGTATCCATTTGATGAAATTTGCGATTTTTATGCGATCGGTAAACAAAATTCATGATTTTTACATGCCCGTTTGACAAAATATATGATTCCACCTACCCCGATCGACAAAAGTCATGTTTTTTCTGTGCCCGATTCATGAAATTCATAGATTTTTACACACCCGATCAGCGAAATTCATGATTTTTAAACACACGATCAACGAAATTCATGATTTTTTCATGCCCGATTGACGAAATTAATGATAATGTCCATCCCCTGCTTTGCCCCCCTTGTTCCTATACTTTCCTAAATTTTGCTGATACCCCTCATGTGATATATTGTTGGAAAGTTCTGTGACCGTTTAATCCTATTACACATCTCCGGTGTCCATGCCCCCACTTTGACCCCCCCAAGGGGATACTTTTTGAAATTTTGCACAACCCCTCATGTGATATATCGTTGGAAAGGTCTGTGACTGCTTAGTCATAGTATGCATCTCTGGTGTCCATCCCCCCACTTTGTAAATGAAGTTAACACAAGAACAGTTTTTAACACTTTCCAAGATATTTAAAAAGTTTTTATGAATTCGGTTTGTCTGTCTGTCCGTACTCTAACTTGCTTAAATATACTCGGGTTTGCTTGCAAATGTTATTGAGGTGTTCTTTGGTATGTTCGGTATTGAAAATTAAGGGTATAGCATTCATAGTTCATTTACAGGGGTATTAATATAAAACACTACATAATATTAAAGCACATATAATACTACACGAGCAGGGAAGACCGAGCTATGCTCGGTCAAAATTAAAGTTGAGTTCAAATATCATGACCCATGACCAAAATGACCCACTAATTGAATTTTCTCGAACATGTGACTTAGCCCAATAGTCTTCTCGTGCCCGAAAAGCATAGGATGCAAAATTTAGTGTAAATAGTCTGAGCCGTTTTTAAAATAAAATAGCTTGACCCATAATGACCCATGACAAAAATGACCCACTAATCAAAATTTCTCGAACATGTGACCTAGCCTAATCGTCTTCTTGTTCCCTAAACCTGTAGGGTGCTAAATTTATTTCAAATCCTCTGAACCGTTTTTAAGATAAAATAGCTTGACCCATCATGACCCATGACCAAAAGGACCCACTAATTGAAACAATTAGTCGAACATGTACGAATTTTTCGAACATGTAAGCTAGCCCAACAGTCTTCTCGTGCTCGAAAACCATTGAATGTAAAATTTAGTGTAAATTGAGCCGCTTTTTAGATCTTGACCCACTATGATCCAGAAAGGACCCACTAACCGAATTTTCTCGAACATGTGACCTAGCCCAACAGTCTTCTCGTGCCCGAAAACCATTGGATGCAAATTTTAGTGTAAATTGAGCCGCTTTTAAGATCTTGACCCACAATGACCCAGAAATGACCCACTAATCGAATTTTCTCGGACATGTGACCTAGCCCAATGATTTTATCGTGCTCGAAACTCGTAGGACACAAAATTTAATCAAAATCGTTAGAGCCGTTTTTTAGATAAAATTAATTTGACCCGTGTTGACCCAAAAATGACCCACTAATCGAAAGTTCTCGAACATGTGGAAAATGGTCGTATACAAAATTTCGTCAAAATCGTTTGAACCGTTTTTTAGATATACAATTAGCTTCACCATGACCCAAAATGACCCACTAATCGAATTTTCTCGAACATGTGACCCATCCCAATGGTTTTCTGGTGCCCCAAAACGGCAGGACACAAATTTTCGTCAAAATCGTTAGAGCCGTTTTTAAGATAAAATTTGCATATATATATATATATATATATATATATATATATATATATATAACCACACACAAGATTTGCTCGTATTAGAATATATGATAATATTAAAGTATTTCAAATATATTGAAATTCATATACATATATAACGGTGGTGAACTACAAGAGGATTACTATACAATATGGTGTGCATACACTGGGAAAAAAAAAAAAAAAAAAAAAAAAAAAAAAAGTGTTTATTTTACAGTATAATACTAGCATCCCAGCTGCCAGTATTATACCGTAAAATTAACAGTAATAAACAGAAAAATAAGCAGTAATAAGCAGCTGCCGCACATGCACGGTAGCGTATTGCTGCTTATTTTACTGTACATGGTTACATATATGCAGGGCTACACAAAAGAAATCGTAAGCATTACTGAGTATGAGATTGAATTGCTGTAGGCGGTTTTTAATTGAGAAACATATTCAAGCTGAACTATATTTAGTATATGAAGAGATGTTTGTAGAATATTAATAAAATCATATACAGGGCCCCCGCGAAGAACTGGATACGTGGACTATGTATGATAATTTCTGGAAGTGTGATTTCGGTAGTTTTAAGAGTTTTTGCTTGAATTAAATTTTAGCTTAATATGTGGTGTGTGTGCAAATCTATAAATAATATGCAAAGCTGCCCTGGACAATGATTGCTGAAATCTGGTTTTCAAATGTGTAACGCGTTTTCTAAAATGTTTACTTAGGTTTTCTAAAATATTACTTTATTAAACTGCGAATTTTTGCTAAAGTTTTCTGAAAGTGTTGTAAAGTATTTCCTAATGCTTGACGCATTATTTTTCATTCTTGTTGCTTATCAATGCATATTTTGCTACTTTACAGGTGCCTTATTTCACCGTTATCACAGAAAATGGAAAATTTCTAATCAGATTGCACAAGCAACAGACTGTACACCTCTCTCCTTATGAAATTATCCTAATAAAAAGGTTCCACCGATACATCTTTACCACAATACGAAACATAGCAGAAGGATGTGAATTTTCCCCAGAAACATCGGAGAGTCCTTACTACATCGCTCCAATAAATAAAGGTAAATAGTTTTTCTTTTATTGAGCTGAATTAATTACCTATACTTAACAGTGAAAAATATATTCATTTAGTAATTGTTTAGGTAAAAATTTGGACATAAAATTCCGATCTGGTACAAGATTATTAATAGTTACATGCAGGGCTGGCACAATGTGTCGCGGTGCCCTGGCAAATCACTTAGTGGGGGACCGACGTCTCTGACTGCAGTATTTAACTAATAAAAATCCTCTTTTAAAATTTGTATATATCATAGAATAATTTTTAATATAGATAATAAAGTGTATATGCAATTTCTTTCACATGTAATGTGTATAGCATATATATAAGTTTTTTTCTAAAAACCTTTGCTAGATTTTAAATATTTATTTTTAGCGTTTAAGGTTGCTTTCAAAATCCTCACATCTATCCCTTACAATTTTATCAACTTTGGCTGTAAGGAATAAAGTTACTTTTAAATGTTTTCTCTCTAAAACACATTCAAAGAGATATTGATATTATTTTACACAGGGTAACGTTATTTCGAATTGTATAGAGAGACAAGTCTCAACTGGCGCGAGTAATTACTGAAATTGCATTTGCCCGATGGTTGCGCCTGAGTTACATGAATTCGACTGTATTTTGTGATGAATGCAGTAGTGTAGTTTGTTATTTTGTTTTAACTCTTGTGTAGGTTGTTATTTTGTTTTAACTTTTGTAAATCTAGAGTGTTTTTCGATAATGACAGTCAGTTGGCATGGAATAGAAAAGAAAAAGGAACATACAAAATCCATGTAAAATTAAACCTACGGTAATAGCAATCATTTCTTAATCAATAAATGTTTAAAGTCAATTTTTTTAAAGACAATGTAGTGTTTTCGTGCCTACTTTTATATATACTAGGGAATCGAACCCGACCTTCCCGGGTTACAGAGCATATAGGTGAAAACCACTTTTCTCTAACTCTACTATAGATTTTTTTGTATTTAATATAAATTTTGTTTAGATTGTCCATTAATAACAACAACAAAAGAAAAAAAATTTATATTAAAAATGTCATAATGTGTTCAATCTTTTGACATTTTTTTGAAATTAATTAAAAGCGGTACATTCGTATTAGCCGCATGACAGGAGTTGATAGCCGAAGAAATCGCCAAAGGTTTCGTTACTTACTGCAGCGTATTTTGTTTTAATATTTCCATCTGTTTAAGCTCATAGACACATGTATAGTAATCGATACATGTCTGGTAAATTAGTGTTTTATTTATATGATATTAATACAGTGGAACCCGGTTAAGACGCGTTTCAAGTGAGTGGACCAAAGTCGCGTATTGAACGTGATTTGTATAATGTTGCAGAAACTGGGCTTATTTGAACTTTTAATCATCTAAATGAACTGCAGAGCTTTTATTTTTATGTTTACTGTTGAAAATTGTGTCTTTTATGAACATTTAGATTAATTTTTAATAGTATTAAACGTAAACGCATTGTTTCTTTATGTAGGACCGACTAGAATAATAACTGAAAAAATATGGATGGATTTATTGTCGAATTTATTGTCGATTAATACGTTGCAACCAAAAATAAAACAATTTTTCTGCTATATTAATTTTTTTAACAGAAAATAAATTTCTCAAGTACAATCCCGTTTTTAAAATCATATTTAAAAACATATCAGTGCCAATATAATTTGTCCTTTTTTTTTAACATAAGAAAAACTCTTATTAATCTTTGTGCAAAAAATAGTGTTAGTAAAGTAATAAAAAGAAAACTGCCCAGTTAAACTGAGGGCATTGAGCTCACAGGCTATTCACACTAATTGTATATTATACTCGTATTTCAAAGAATTTGAAATAAGCCCCTTGAAAAATAAAGAAATCGACAATATATTAAGGGGGGGTTATCCCCCCGTTGCCCCCTCATAGTTAACTAATGAACCCCTTAAACTAATCAGGAGAGCCTCTTATTACAATGAATATATATATACAAAATTTGAAGAAAATCGGATAATGCTGCTTGAAAAACCCATTTATATAAATTAAGGGGGGATTGGCCCCCCGTCCCCCCTTTATACTTAACCAATCAATCCCGAAAACTAATCAGGGAAGCGTCTTAACCCAATGAACTTATAAACAAATTTTGAAGCAAATGAGATAATTCTGCATGAAAAACCCATTTTTATAAATTAAGGGGGGGGAGGGTTTAGCACCCCCCGTCCCGTCCCCCTTTATACTTAACCAATCAATCCCGAAAACTAATCAGGGAAGCGTCTTAACCCAATGAACATATAAACAAATTTTGAAGCAAATGGGATAATTCTGCATGAAAAACCCATTTATATAAATTAAGTGGGGGATTACCCCCCCCGTTCCCCCCTTTTATAATTAATCAGTCAATCCCAAAAACTAATCAGGGAAGCGTCTTAACCCAATGAACCTATAAACAAATTTTGAAGTAAATGGGATAATTCTGCATGAAAAACCCATTTATATAAATTAAGGGGGATTAGCACCCCCGTTCCCCCCTTTTATACTTAATCAGTCAATCCCGAAAACTAATCAGGGAAGCGTCTTAACCCAATGAACTTATAAACAAATTTTGAAGCAAATGAGATAATTCTGCATGAAAAACCCATTTATATAAATTAAGGGGGGATTAGCCCCCCGTTCCCCCCCTTTATACTCAACCAATCAATCCCGAAAACTAATCAAGGAAGCGCCTTAACACAGTGAACCTATAAACAAAATTTGAAGGAAAAAGGAATAATTCTGCAGGGAAAACCCATTTATATAAATTAAGGGGGGGGGGACTAGCCCCCCCCCGTTCCCCCCCCCCTTTATACTTAACCAATCAATCCCAAAAACTAATCAGAGAAGCGCCTTAACGCAGTGAACCTATAAACAAAATTTGAAGGAAAACGGAATAATTCTGCATGAAAAACCCATTTATATAAATTAAGGGGGGGGGATTAGCCCCCCCATTCCCCCCTTTATACTTAACCAATCAATCCCGAAAACTAATCAGGGAAGCGCCTTAACACAGTGAACCTATAAACAAAATTTGAAGGAAAACGGAATAATTCTGTATTAAAACCCCATTTATATAAATTAGGGGGGATTAGCCCCCCCCCTGTTCCCCCCTTTATATTTAACCAATCAATCCCAAAAACTAATCAGGGAACCGCCTTAAGACAGTCAACCTATAAACAAAATTTGAAGGAAAACGGAATAATTCTGTATTAAAACCCTATTTATATAAATTAGGGGGGGGATTAGCCCCCCCCCCTGTTCCCCCCTTTATATTTAACCAATCAATCCCGAAAACTAATCAGGGAAGCGCCTTAACACAGTCAACCTATAAACAAAATTTGAAGGAAAACTGAATAATTCTGTATTAAAACCCTATTTATATAAATTAGGGGGGGGGGGGATTACCCCCCCCCTGTTCCCCCCTTTATATTTAACCAATCAATCCCGAAAACTAATCAGGGAAGCGCCTTAACACAGTCAACCTATAAACAAAATTTGAAGGAAATCGGATATTTCTATGTACTTACCCACTTATTTTACATTGTCTTGTATTGGATATTTACACATAGTATATAATTTTAATATAACAGAATTGTAATTAATTGTTTGTAAAAGTGTATTGAAACTTCATTTCATAAAATAAAATGAATATCTATAATATAAAAATCTGCACATAAAATAAATTTTGAGTGCAACAGCTATAGCCCCAAGATCTAAATATTTATACAACTAGTTATAGTACGAACTCACCTCATTTGTCACGTTTGTCTTACAATTTCCAACTTGTTTAAATTTAACAGAGCAATAAGAGGCATGACTAGGCTGGTTAATACGAGTCCGGATTTAGAGAAAGAAATGTTTAGTTTTATGCCTTCATTCTATCAAGACTTCAGGACATTCCTTTGCATTTTCCTGGGTGGGGTGAGGGTTTTATTGAAGGTCAAAATTCTGTCTAGTAAAACTGATAAATTACTACATTTTGACAGACAGTTGTAATGTAGAAATAGTATCGCTGATAGAGAACAGTATTCGATAAAGAAAGCATTTATTTCCTAATTCAACCCTATTTTTCGCCGAAAACCACATTAAAATGGACATATGTTTTGCTTCTATTAGCAATGATCCAGCTTTTGTAGCTCGCAAAAATCGTGAAAATCTTAATGTGTTGTTTAAACGGTGAACCATTCTTAACATGCATTCTTTAGATGCTCGGTCCATAACATTTCGATCCCGTTGTTATTTCAGAACCACACATTACAATATTATTTTATACTGGACCTCATAAACCTCAAGTCGAAAGGTCGTAGGCCCCTTGATATCGGGGGTCTTAAATTTGAGATTATTTGTATATTTTTTATGTTTTAAAAATTTTATACGAGTGCTAGCAATAGAGTACAAATTTTTTTATATGTTGATCAATGAAATACCCTTGATGTTCGTGTGGAAATTGAAAATACATTTCTTAAAACCATTCTACAGATGATGATGATGATATGGTAGTATTAATTATTACGTGACAATTTTTCGCTTTCGTATTTCCATTTTTTTCTGTATAGATAAGATGAAAGTATTAAATTCGTGCAAATTTTCGAGGACTGTTTTTCTTTGTTGTTGTTGTTAGGTTTACTCGTTTTGGAATGTCCTTAATCTGATGTGACAATTTTTGAAAAATGTCTGTCTGTATGTATATAACCCAAATGTTGTGGCCGCTTTATCTCAAGAAATAATGCATGGAATTTGATCAAATTTCAGTTTCAGTTACACCTTCACATAAATTGGTGCTGATTAAGTTTAGGTGTATATCGTCCAAGAGGTGACACTACTATGCTACATCTTTTACGATTTCCGTGATAGATGCTTTTAAAGAACTAATGCACGAAATTTCATAAAACTGCATATTTTTTTTTTTTATCTTGACATGAATAAGTGATGATTAGGCTTTGGTGTAAATTGCCCAACAGGTGGTGATGCTATGCTGCTTTTTCACGATTTCCGTCATACCTGCATCTCAAGAACTAATCCATGGAATTTCAAACTTCATATTTCGTTAGAACTTGGCATAAATCATTGGTTCATTAGGGTTGCGTGTATATTGTCAAAGAGGTGGTGCTACTATGCTGTGTTTTTCACGACTTTCGTTATAGCTGTATCACGCCATCTATGCAATAGAATTTTATAAACCGTCATATTATTCAGTCTTTGTACAAATAGCTGATTAGGTTTTGGTGTATTTTGTCCAACAGGGACCATTGCTATGCTGCGTTTTTAAAGATCTGTGTGATTACCATACATCGGCATCTATCGGATGAAATTTCCTCGATATTCAGTTAGACCTTGATATAAATTGGTGCTATACCTTAGTGTATATCGCACAACAAGATGGTGCTGCTATGCTGTGTTTTTCACGATTTACTTAAGAGAATATTTACCTATGAATATGTAATAGAACTGCAGAAGTTCTTTCCCCACTGCTTAATTATTTATTCATTTTTGAAATCTCTTCAACAAAATTTTCATAAATTTAACCCCATTTGCAGAAGCTCATATCTGCAAATGCACCTCTGATCAAATCTGCACCTCTGATTTGATTACAGTTTGTAACACTGGAAAGAATATACCTATACTTTAATTGACAAGAAAATTTTTCTTTCATTTTGGGCCTTTTCGGTATAAAGCAATTAAAGCAAGATTCAAAACACCTACTCTGCGCGAGATTCGTAACTACATCCACCGTAGAAATAATGTCTTTTGAAGTCGAAAAGATTCAGAAGGAAAGAATAACACAAAAGTACATGAAACAAGTGGCTCAATCCATCTCAACTAGCCTAAGGTGTCCTAGCCAGATGCAAAGTAATGTCCGGGTACATTCAATGGATAAACCTATAATTGCGGAATAAGTCTCTACCTACAATAAAATGACTATGCGCTATGATATGAGATTGACTGCAGCGCACCCCAGTGGCGAAATGTGAAAATTGTTGACCCTGATCTCAAAAAATGTGAGAAATAGCAACAAAATTCATCTATAAAAGTGTAGAGCAACCTTAATTTAGTATGAAATAACGTCTTAGATGTAAAAATAACTTTATTAGAAGCTCTAAATTAAAAAAAATTCGATCGAAGGTGATTGTTTATCGAAAAATTATCATTTCAGAGCGTTATTTTTGCATATAAGACTTGCCATCATTTTATACTAAATGGAGGATGCTTGGAACTTTTTAACTATGTCTTACATTTGTCGAGATAGGGCCGACAATTTTTAAGTTTAGAGAGCGCTGAAGATACACTCATATTAGGTTCTCTAACTCATTAGAAATGGCATAGTCATTTTACTATAGGTTAGAAGTGTCCCTTTTGAGATATGGGCTTCTGAAAATGAGAGGCTATTTTTTACTTTCTTCTATCTATAATAGAAGAAAGTATCGTAATCGAATTTTTTTTCGACTTCCGGTTTTCGATGGATTTACACGTTTTAGGGGTCAGAGATTCCGAAATACATGTTTTTACAAAATGGGTGAGCATCCGTCCGTCCATCTGTCTGTCCTCATTGTATTATCGAAAAGTGTATGAATAAGTTATGCTTCAAATTGAACAATTTTTTTCTATGTTTTTTGGCAATGGCAAGCACGTTCCACTTGAATATGGGGATATTTCGACAAAAGGGGATGCTGTGATCACGATTTTTGTTCCATTTTCACTATTGTATCATCGAAAAATGTATGAAGTTATGCAGATAATTGAACCAAATTTTTTGTATATGTTTTTGACTATAGCCTGCAGGTATATATCATTTTTCTACGACTGTGAAATAGCGAACTTTACAGACGGACCTTTGCGGACCCCAACTATACTACTTCTGACTTTGAAAGTTTGCAGATGTCCATCTTAGACCTGTATGTTTTATGCATTCTTTGGCAATTTTACCAAAATTGAAGGAGGTCGAAGAGGTCCCAAAATGAAACAAAAGTTTTCTTGTCAATTAAAGTATGATTTGTAATGCGAATAGTAATCAAATAAGAACCGTCCCTTGAGAATATTTATCGCTATGTATCTTAGATTTGAATAAATACGGTATTATCTTTTTGGCAATTTTTTTTTTAATGAATTTCAAGTATTTGTTTTGAATATACAATATTTTTTTCTTTTTCACTCTGTAAATAATAGATATAATTCTATAAGACTATATGTTAATAATTATTGTTGATGTCTATTTTTTTTTCTATTTCAGACGATAGAGTGGACTGGAGCTGCATAGAGTCGGCATCAGAAGACTTGGAAATGAGTCCCCATCTTAAAATTGAGTACTCGCTGAAAATGAATATGATTCCCGAAATCCTATTCAGAATAAAATTATTATTATTAGCGGACGAAGTTAAATCAAACATTGTATCCTCAAAGGGACTGAATATAAATGAAGAAAATAAAAATGCTTCCATATTTCATTTTGGAGCTAATAAAATTGTTCAAAATAAATTAAAATATTGTAAAAGTAGCAAAGAAAAAAACAGGGAACCTGCAAATGATATAAAAAAATCTGAAGATAAAATTACGACTTTCCAAGAAACTAATGAGGACCCCATCACATCATATATGATTCTTCAAGCTCTTACGTTACAAAAGTCTGAAGAAATATTCAATCTGGAAAGACTCGAATTTATTGGAGATGCATTTCTCCAATATACAACATCTGTAATAAGCTACCTTGAAAATCAAAAGCTAAGCAAAGGTAAGCTTACGGAAATAAGAACGCAGGTGGTGCAGAATAGCTTTCTATTCGAGAAAGCAAAAGAAAAGCAGATCGATAGCTACGTACATGCTATGCCATTTAAAAAAAAAACATGGTGCCCACCTGCCTTCAGTGTCAAGACAAAAAATAGGGTTAAAATTTATAACAAAGAAATATCTGATGTTATAGAAGCCCTCATAGGGGTTTTCCTATTATCAAGTGGTCATGACCCAACCATTGAAGTAATGCATTGGCTGGGCTTAATAAAACAGACAGTTTCAATGCCTAGCCCTAATAATTACAAATCTTGTCTCCCAATCGAGGAATCCGACAATCTAATAAATAACATTTTAAATGAGCTCAACCAAAAGTTTAATAACTTTGAAAAAATAGTTCACTATAAATTTAACGATCGAAGATATCTGTGGAAATGCTTAACTCATTCGAGGCACAAAGATGCTATGTTGAACTTAGGTTATGAAAGCTTTATTTACGTAGGAGAAGCAGTCCTATATTATTTAATAACGCGATCACTTTTCGACATGTTTAAGGACTCGCAGCCAGGAAGACTCACAGAGTTAAGGTCGCAAGTCATCTCCTCGTTTGTGTACAGCTTCTTATCTATAAAATTTAAATTTAATGAATATCTACTTCTGAATCCCATCTCTGTCCAATTCACAAATGAGAATATAGAAAACTTCAAGACATCAATGGAATTCAAGAGTTTTGATGTAAGTTCCACAGTTTGCATTTAAATCATTATATAAATAAAACATTGGTGTGCTTTTCAAGCAACTAAAATATTTCTTATAAAATTACAAAACTGTATAATTTAATATTTTTATGCAATTCGAATAATTAAAATGAAATTTAAAACTGTCAAGGCTAAGAGATAGTCTTGCACAAAGCACTTTTTAGTTTTGTGGTGGATAAAATCGATGGTTGGTTAATTTGGGAGTACTTCAGAAATTCTTTTTCAGCTATAAATCGTATGTGAAATCGTATTTGATTAATTAAGGGGGGAGATCACGTTGGGCAGCCTGAAAATGACAATAATTAAACCAGTACGAAAAATTCTTTAGTTTTAAAACCAATGAATGAAGTACAATTCTTTTTTTTTCCTATAATTTCACACATTCTTGCAGCTTAAAAAAACATTCAAATTACATATATTTAGCAATATTAATTATGTAATTAAATGATAACGACAAAAATGGCTTTTTAAAAATTGAAATACTTAAAAATATGTATTTTGAGCGCAAAATTAAAAAACTCTACTGCAGATACATATTAAATATATCATTTATTTTCACTTATACTACTATATTTTACACTGAACCTAAACTTAAAAATATATATTAAAATTCATTAGCATAATTAATGGCTTTTCTAATGAATGATATTCACTAAATTTACCAAAAATTTTAGATTTCAAATTTCAATCAACAATTTTCTATGACAAAAATCAGGCTGAATTTAGGTTCAGTAATAAAGTATACAGGAAAATTAATTATACGCAAAATTTCAAGGTTCTATGATAATTAATTTTCAAATGAGAGTGCGCGCAATTCCAAAAAAAAGGGGGGGGCTTCAAAGTTAGCTTTATAGCATAACAGCAAATGTCTTTATGCATGACAATTTTAGCTATAACTGCTGTTTTAGTTGGAATTTTTGTAAAAAAAAATTTGCAGTGGATTTGTAACATTTCAAGGTATCTATGCCATTTTTTTAAACCTTTAACGTGGTCTCCCTCCTTAATGGCTCCCCTTACTTATGAGCGATACTTATGAAACAGCAGTTAATGCGTGAGCAAAACTTAAGAATTTTTTTTCCTCTGAACATTTTTTTCAAAATGTGATATCTATATTCTGTTTAGAATGATCTGTTCTGATATTAAATTTTTATGAATTTACACTATTAATAAGTTTCCTAAATCTATTATTATAAATCTTTTTTAGGAATGTCCTTTTAGGGACACATATAGGAAAGTGACAGGGATACCTAAAATGTGTGCTGATATCTTCAAAGCCATTGCCGCTGGAATATACCTTGATTGTGGATCCCTTGATGATGTATGGAAAAGTTACTATCCCATGCTGGAGCCATTATTAAGTACGTTTTCATCTTATGTACAATCTTAAAAAGTTTTTAAAGTGACTTTTTTTTAAAGATTTTTTAAAAGAAATGTGATATTTATATACACTATATTGCCAAAGGTGATTGATCACTTGTGATTTGTAACGTTTTGTTAACTATCTAGAAAGATACATGAGGAATTAACCTGAAACTGCAGGCGTGTAAACAGTATAATATAAACAACGTGTCAAACACTTCTTTGATGCCAAGTTTGGCAGTAATTTCAAATGTTGTAAGAGTTAAGAAAATATAAAAGTAAATATAATTTATTTTTAAATGCTCTTTTATATATAGTATAATGCATTCTATCTTAAAATTCATGACTGAAATTCCTGTTGTGCAGATCTTAGTTATGGAAAATTTACCGCTTTAATTTACGCTTGGTAGAAAGTGCTAACTAGTGTTTTTTAACTATGATTTTTTTTATTATTATTATTATTAAATATATGGCAACAGGAAAGAAAGAAAAAAAGCGTTATTTAAAATATCTATTCAGGATTTATAAATTGTTTTCTCAACATATAATCGTGTATAGTCATAAGTGTATTTTTCTTTTATTACTACACTCTTTATTTTTTATTTTCGACTTTTAGTGTTTCTAAATATTCTAGCGTTGCAGTTTCACAACTAGTTGGCATATTTTAGCCAGCATGGTCTGGCATATATTTAACACCATTGTTGTTGTAACTCGTATACAATTGTAACTATAAAGACTATTTGGTGATTTATCACCTGTGCTGCCTGGGCTAACAGAAGAATCCCTTGAAATGAATGTATTAATTTATTGTTTATTTAGTTCTTAAAATATTAAAATTTTGTCTGTGTACTACATTATATAAATAAAAAATTTTTAAGCTGTAAAGTGTTTATGAATTCGGTTTGTCTATCTGTCTGCCGTCTGTCTGTCTGTCTGTTTGTTCGTGAAAATTATTTTGGAGTTCGTGCCACAGTCAATGCCACAGTCAATGGTGTCCCAATCAATGGTGCAAGTCAATGTCCAATCAATGTCTTCGTGCCACAGTCAATGGTGTGCCAAAATGGCAAAGGACATGCATCAAAGAATGAGATCTAATCTGCTTTTCCATTTTTATAGTGTTAAATTTAATTTATTTGTTAATAAATAGTTGAAATTTACGGTTTTCTCGAAAGTAATTGATTTTATACCCATCCAAAACTTTTCCGTACCCTGTAAATATATGCCAAGGCAACACTTAATAAGACAATATACTCGGTTATGGAGCTTTTTGCTATGTATAGTAGTGAGCGGCTGCGCAAGACCATTATGACGAAATCAATTACAAAGCAGTTAGGGAGTTTGATTTCAAAAGTTATTATTTGAAGTGATCCATTTCAATCCTTGTATGTTATAACATAATAACCTGCTCGTATTTCTGAGAATTATTTCTTATATTGCTAATATCAAATGTTTGAGTTACACCACTGGTACTCAATATGTGGCCTTTTTAGTTGATTTCATGTGACAAAAAGTTAAAAATTTTGTAACTAAGTATGATCATATTAAATACTGCTTTAATAAAATTATTAATATTTGCAACTGATATTAAATTGTTAACATTTGATAAATTTAATAATTATATATTAATTGTATCAAATGTCAATAATTTTATTAAAGCAGTTATTTCATATGAGTATACAATTTATGTTAATTAATAATTGATATGTATTAGTAATCAATTATAATACACGGACGTATGATTGCAAATATCCCTCGAGTTCATTTCTTAGGGCTACTGATTTAGATTATTATTTATCACATTGACTTTCCGACTGCCAATTATTCATTTCTAAAGAAAAGCATAGAGACAATCAGTGCATAATACAAACAAAATATTGTATGTTGATTTGTAAAAATAAGATCAAATTTACAAATTTGAAATAAAATATTCAAATGAGAAGCATCATATTTAAAGTGTTTACAATAATAGAATTTTTATAAAGAATAAAATCAAAATATGTTGAAGAATATTTGAAATGTAACAATTTCCATTACATTTACAATACAACAGCTATGGGGATTCAAATGATTTTTTAATTGCAGGAAGAAATACATTAAAAATGCAGCTCTTTTTATGGAAAGTAATTCCCATACCAAAGTTATGCTTTATTAGCATGCCAAATATGAAACTTTTCACCACCTAAAATTAAATAACATTATTTTACAGTTCATTAAATGTATTTCTTTTATTCTATTATTTCGTGTACATTTTTATGAGAATCGAATTGTATCTAAGTATTTTTCTTTCTTCTTTCTAGAAAAGTTGAAATATATTGAGGTACATGCCCCTATTACAAATCTTAGTATAAAGCTGGAAGGAAGACCGATGCTTTGGTAAGATTAATATTGAAGAATAATGTTTAAATATAACAAATTTACGCAAATACATTAAGAATTGAAGAGTTGCGCGCAAGATGCCGTGTCATATTTTATCTTAAAAATTGGTTTATTATATGGATGAGACAGTTGTTATAGGATAATCAATGACATGGTAAAGCTAAAATACTAAGATTCTAATTAGTATTAGAAATCTGAGGCATTTAAAAAATATATTAACCATATTTTACGTAGCAGTTTAATATTAATCATTTTTGAGGGTATTAAATTAATAATATGCAACAAAAAATTTCACTTCAATTTCTGTTACAAAAAATCTTGCACTAAGCTCTTCAATTATTTTTTTTAACATTGCTTAAATAGTTTGCTCAAACATTTTTGGCTTATGTTTTAGATTTGGTTGAAAAATGTCGAAATTCGATTTGCTTAAATAGTTTGCTCAAACATTTTTGGCTTATGTTTTAGATTTGGTTGAAAAATGTCGAAATTCGATTATCGAATTCTGTCGAAAAAAATGAAAATCTTCATGTCAGATTTGCATGAAATCAGATTTTATTAAGTTTAATAATTCTTCATACAAAACTTTAAGATTTTCTGAAATAAAAATTTAACTTCTTAATAACAAATTATAATAATATTTCTTAATAATAAATTGTAATAATCTGTTTAACCTTTTTCTTTAATTACTTAATTTTCTATTTATTTCTGAATAAACAATTGGTTGAATATAAACTATATTGCAGAGTGTAAAATTTATCTTTAAATGCTTATATTTTAAAATTATATTTTATTTATATTATGATGACATTTTCATAATGAAGTTTTTATTTGATGCTACAAATAATTTAGTACTTCTGAATATATATATATATATATATATATATATATATATATATATATATATATATATATATATATATATATATATATATATATATATATATATATATATATATCATTGAGATGAAAAATTTTAGTCGAATACTGAATATTCAATTAAAACTTTTGGCTGAATTCTTCATACAAAATGCTGAATTCAGTATGAGGCAAATATCACTATTTATTTAGTGAAACTCTAAAAAGGAGAATATATATACTTCTCAATATTTCAAGGAAAAGAGTAAAAAATATTTAAAAACTGATAGGGTCAAGTTGGGGGTAAAATAAGTAGATTTCAAAAAATAAGTTTCTAAAAAGTACAAAGTGTAAATTTTTGCGATTGTTTTGACAAATTAGTATGTTACAGGTATCAACAAAAATTTGTTTACTATATTATTATACTTAGCCATTTAAAAAAATTTTTGATGATTTGTTTGGTCAAAACAAATCATCTTTGGATTTAAAGTAAATACTTTGGATTTAAAGTAATAAGGATACTTTGGATTTAATACATACTTTGGATTAACATACTTTGGATTAACATACTTTGGATTAACATACTTTGGATTTAAAGTAAATAAGAATATTTTCAGCTTATTTATTCATTGTATAACAAAAAAGTTGTTACGCAATGAACACCGGACTTTAAAAGCCTTATGCATCAATATTTTTTTTTAAACAATGAACCCCGGACCCTAAAAGCCTTATGCATCAATATTTTTTTAAATAATTCTTATTTTTTTTTTAAACTGAATTTAAAAACCGAATTTGTGTACTAAAATTGTTTTATTATAGCAATCCTATAATCTACCGACAGTTTTTTGGATAGATGTTTCCGAAGAAATAGATATTAGACGGAAAAAAGAATCTAAATATGGATGTTCTGAAATTTTCAAAGCTAGGCTTAAGTTTCCCATTGGAATTTTCAGTCAATGTCAACAAAAGAAAAAAATTACGGAAATGAATCCTAATAACTTAATGTAAAAAATTTTGTCGTCATTTTTTCAGTGAAATAATAACGACAAAATTTTTTACATTATCTTGTAATGGATATTTGCGCATAGTATAATTTTAGTGTAACATAATTGTAATTAATTGTTTGTAAATGTGCTAATTTCATAAAATAAAATTAATATCTATAATATGAAAATCTTCACCTAAAATAAATTATGTATTCATGCATTTTTGCATAAGAGTGCAACAGCTATTGCACCAGGATCTGAATATTTATAAAACTAGTTATTGTACGAACATATGTCCCTTTTGGCGTACAATTTCCGACTTGTTTAATCTGTCGTCTTATATATATATATTTTTTTTCATTTCCAGGGAAGTTGATGAAATTGATCAAGACCTGTTCCACGCTAACCTTTTACTGCCTACATTAAGACATTTTGAAGGTTTTGGAGAGACAAGAGATGCGGCCAAAATTGACGCAGCCGAAAAAGCCTTACAGATTTTTTCTCACATTTAAATGTATGTAACTTAGAATGTATTCATATTTTTTTGTTTTCCTTATTATAGTAAAGTGTTATTTGAAATATTTTTAATTGCTTAAATGTTAGCCCAGTATCCTATTTCTCATTGGCTTTATATAGATAATTTTTAGTCAGATTCTGTGGAGGATTGATGTTATGATTTTATTAAGAAACGTTACATCCCATGTAATGGTGAATTTTAATAAAAAAAGATGAATTTGGACTTTTTCCATTTATCAAAGTATTGACCTGGGCTTGCATTGTGAAGTGGTGGGGAAAGAAAAAACTCCATATATTGTGTATTATTTGGTAACAATGCATTAAAATATTTACCCTTCCAGTTTCTAAGACAATCGGTACACTTAGGTGGAAGTGTCAGTTATGTTATATTAGATTTGTCTTCCAGAATCATTGGAATGAATTTTTTTTATATATATAGAGATATAGATCTTAGCAGCATAGCCACAGATGTCAGGTTGTTTCAATTTCTTTAAAACAAGTATCCTGCATAGATAAATAGTGGCGCCAACTTTTGAAAAATATTCTCAAAATCCTTCAAGAAGAAAATGATAATGCACTTTGTTTTCTTTGAAAGTTTGGGAAAAGATGATATTTCAATTTATGATAAGTCCAGTTAGAATTTTTTAGAGTAGAAGTATAGTAGTAGAAGTAGTTGATTTTATACGATTTTATTCAATCATATTCTTATAGGGTTCATTTTATGGACTAATATTTCCTATTATGCTCTCAATTTGACTGCAAATTAACTAAAAAAATATTGAAAGGGGCACTTAATGCAAATACACTGAAATGTTTGTATTAATAATACTATTTACTTAAACTATTCCGAGTGATTGAAAACAGATACAATTTCTTGAACCGCTGATAATCGGAAGATACTTAAAATTA